>CM033791.1:21387042-21999542 GCA_019656835.1 Rhododendron ovatum | reverse complement strand
CCAGTGAGGGTTGGAACATTGGATGCATGAGAGTTTAGTGAAACAGAAACTATAACTGAAATAAAATAGGACAATACTTAAGAAACTTTGAGAATTGTAAACATTTATAATGATGAACTATTGACATCACATAGGTCCTCCTTTGGGTGAAACCTAAGCATACCTATTGTTCACTCATTAATTAGGTGCAACATAATAACCTACGTAGGTCTAAATAATTTATACAGCTCATCAAGTTAGTCATGTTATCTTTGGATATCCAATCCTAACCCGCTAAGTTGCATAAATTACTCACCCTACCCAGTTCATAATTATTTAAATGTGACTCTCCTTTGGGCCTAGTCCCATTCTTATAATTATGACTGCGATCGAGAATATCATTGACTTAATTGTTACCTTTTTAACAAAACTTGAATGTAGTTTAATATTTATAAGTTTCACTAACCTAGGCCACTTTGGTGACTACCAAATTAGTAATTCCTATGAATATTAAACTCAATGATACACTCTATTCTTTTATTCGAGTTATGTGGATGTCATTCTTTTATTCAATCACTACTACCGAAAATAAAATATACAACTAAGTATTCTTTTATGTGATTGATAATCCGTTCATGACATTCAATCTAACCATAACTCTCACATATACGGTAACACAATAATAGAAAACTTTTCCAATTTAATGCTTTAAAATAATTATTCATCATCGCAGAAAACATAATCTAACGATATATATTAATTTTGTAAGCATGTGATTATGACAATTATTTTCTATCACAGACTACATGAAAAAAAAGAATAATGAATTCATTGAATATGCGTACCATAATTTTGTGTCTCATTAGACATGATTAGGAAATCAGTAACTTAATCATACTCAGATTCAACAAGTCCACCATAAATTAATCTTGATCTAATTTTTACCACAATTATGATGCACATGGTAGCATTAACAGAAGGTTTACGAATTAACAAAAAGGGTTAACAACAATGTAAACTATCCAATATAAAAAACATGACAATAACACTTCTTAAATTTACAGATCGAGATTAAACCCTTGCTCGTGAACTTTGAAAAACAACAAATAAATGCCGAATCGAGAACTCTCTTTACTGAAGCATTAATTAGCAACCAATTAACAAAACTGTAAATAAATTACGTTACCATATTCAATCAATTCTCAATAAACTGCTTTATCCCATCATTATGCTAACAAATAGCAATAAACTATTACTACTAGTTAACAAGGGAGTAAAATATGCTTCATTAAAGTCCATTACAACAGATGATATGCGAAGACCAAAGCATAGGAATAGATCTCGCTCTTTTTTCTGTTACCTTACGAAATTAATAGCACATAAATATAAGTCTTCCGCAAGTTACAACACATATTTACTGGTTCACTGTTCATGCTAAACAATTTCAAGCATATCTTTAATCGACACATGCATGACAATATGTTCGAGATAATTTTATTCCAAGATGTATTGATTCAGAAAACCTATTGCTCTGATACCAACTGTAAATCTATATTTGTATTAAAACTATTATGCGAAAAACAATAAATAGTGTACCTTTGTTGGCCATCGTGATTAAAGAAAACAAATCCCTTAATTAGAAACACCTTAATTGGGCCTAGGGATAATTATTAAAAGACACCTAGTCCATCGAGGCCTCTTTTATTATCAAAAGTTTTCCTTCATCTATAATTCTAATTAGTTATTGTAATGAACCATATCACTTCATTGGCTTATCTGATAGTGGAGTCTCATATGCACAAAACGTGAAGGCTAGTGGGCCACACTAATGGGAAAAAACTAACAGAAGGGGCCTCCATTCGTCAATGAGATATGGAATGATAGTATAGAATAAAAAAGTGAGATGGAGGAAAAATTATCAATTTGCAAATGGGGGACAAAGTAGTTGTGGCTGGTAAAGAGATGGAGAGGGGAAAGCTAGGAATTATTATTTTTTGAACTAGTCAATACCATATATCAAAGCCATAAGGTAGTACAGAAATCATCAAAAGATAAAGGAATGAACCAAAACTTAGACATAGGGACCTACACAAGTACAGGGCCGGCGAAATGTCGGTACTTAAAAACTAGTCACGAAAAAGGCAATAGAGAATCCTGCAAAGATATCCAACTTAAACCCTAAAAAGCACATATGAAATCTAGAGCACGGATCCACCATCCCAAGGAGCCACACCAGCGTGATCAAGACCCGTCGACCTGATACCCAAGCTTGCAACCATAAAACACAAGACTCTACTCCAAGGCAAACCCCCTGCGAACATGGCAGGCTCTGGTCGTGAGAAGCAAAACACCGGTAAGCTACCGCCCCACTGTTGAATCCTCCCAGCCATGGCAGCCATGATAATTGTCCGAGAAGCACAAAAACCAACCAAATACTCAGCCATAACTATGAATCATCAACTAACATCGAAATTAAACTAGATTATTAGCCAACCAACCTAACCACACTAGATCTAGAGGAAAAACCCTAAATCGGTACAAACCAAATTGGGGAAACCAGCCGGTAGAAAAATTGACGACTATAAAAACAAAACAAAAATAAAAACTGAACTCTACTATACCCTTCTACTCTGTTATTAACCATGCTACTGCCATAGTACACCAACAATGGAGAAGACAAAAGGGGGACACAGGCTTGAAGCAAGTCCCACATCGTCGACCACAAGAACGCCGTTGTTGGAGAAAGCCTTTGCTGGAACTCAACCGAACCTGAATCAAACCATATGGGGACTAGAAGCAAGACGAATGGGTAGGGGCAGAAGATGAGGGACACTGGAGGAGGAGATGGGGCAGCCCCCCCCACGCACCCAACGAAACCCTAAGTGGCCGTTGTTTAAAGAGAAGGTGGAGAAGAGATAAGGTAGAAAGAGCGAACCTCCTCTTCAATGAAAGCTTTGAAATTTAAGCATACAAAATCTCCCAAAAATTGGGCTATGGATGTTGGGTGGAAGATGATTTGGAGAATTACTGACTCTATATTATTCAAATTATAAATTATCCTATTATTTGGACCAATTGAATTTTGAAATGGTTAAGACATCTATTGGTTGAGAAATTCTAAGTCATGTCACATGTCTCTCCCACATTCCTCCTCACAAAGAGTCATTCTACAATCATATATATACATAATTTTTTTTTATAATATTGTAGAATAGTATATTTTTATAAATTATTGTTAAATAACTTTTCGTGAGGATGAATTAAAAATTACAAACTCGGAATTCTACATTAATTATGAGAGTCCACGAGATAACCGAGCACAACAACTTAACCAATTAAAAATAAGCTCATCATAGGGAAGAAACAAAAGAAAAACCCCTATAATAAGGAAGAACATCCACACACAGGTGAGAGATTCAAAACTCCCAATCTTCTATTGAGATGCAAGAGTTGCATCCAAAAGGGGTCACAATGCCTAAATTTGATTGGGGTTTGTGTGTGTGTGTGTGGGGGGGGGGGGGGGGGTTGGTTTGGGTGGATGGCTAGATTCAAAGAGCTCTTTGTACAAGTAAAAAGACTAAATTTTCTCATAAAAAAGAAACCACATTGTTTTCTCCTCAAAATAATTTTTGCAATAAGCAAAAAGATCCTTAAAAGTTTGCTCAAAGACACCCTAAAAATACTTAAAATTATAGAGATAAACTAAATCAAAATTTATTCTAGTAGTAATTCTATTAAAACTATCAAAACATACTAACATCAATCAACAAAAAATAGTAGAAAACCAGTAATCACAAAAACTCATAGATTGTAAAGAGGTTAATTTATCAGGG
Organism: Rhododendron ovatum; assembly: GCA_019656835.1. Taxonomy (NCBI): domain Eukaryota; kingdom Viridiplantae; phylum Streptophyta; class Magnoliopsida; order Ericales; family Ericaceae; genus Rhododendron; species Rhododendron ovatum. Next base: position 21,995,730 of record CM033791.1, on the reverse strand, counting down.
CGATGAAGGAATTAGGCGATGGATTCAAGTATTAAATTAGAAAAATAATTGACTATGGCTTAGTCTATGTTTATTTGGTGTATCTGATACAAATTACTTCCTTCGTCCCCTTTTAATTGTGCAAAATCTAACTTATTACAGAGACATTATTATTATAATTTACATATTCTAACTTTTCATAATTATTTTTTATAGAGATATCATCATTACACTTTAATCTAGTAATTTTTTAAAAAAGGAATCTACTCATGAAAGTAAAAAAAAATGTATTAACTTTTACCCACTAACTTTTTCAAATGGACACTTATTAAAGGACAACTCAAAATGAAATACTAGACCATAAAAAAGGGTCGGAAGGAGTATAAATATAAAAAATGCTAGGTACACTACATATTTATACTGCATAGCCCACCCCGGGTCCCACAAAATACAGAAAAATTATCATAAATTTTAAAATATTGTTTTTATGGGGTCCTGTACAAAATCAGCTCAAACAGATATTTGTAAGTATTATTTCTAGATTTATAAGAGCAAAATTGCTCAAAAGAATATTTTAAAATTTATGGACATTTTTTAGTATATTTGTGGAACCTGGATGGACTCTATGTGAATATAGTGTAAATATGTAATGTATGTAGCATTCTACACACAGTTCAAATTAGTTTGGAATCAAAAACTGTTCCACATACCAAACCATTTGACTAGGTTTTGAATTCTTTAAAATTGGGACCAAATCACACTACTAAATAATCAAACCAAACCATACGGTTTGAATTTGTTTGAATTGGATTTGTCCTTTTTTTTCTTACCCCTAAAATCTAATTACCGCAGAGGAAACAATCAGTTGGTCAATTTCAAATTTATAGTAGTAGTAATAGATATAGATACTGATGATGTAAAATATGAAATTATCCTCCTACCCTCCTCCAAAGGAACTAAAAAAAGTCAATCGGCTCCTTTTGAATACTACAAAATATATTTCCGCTGAAATTAAGAAGAAAGGTCGATATTCCGAATTGAAAAAAAGCAAACAAACAGAAGAAAGGTAGTAGAATTTTCACGTGTGCTGGGTACATTTGATTACTAGTTGGTTTCTATGGATCCAGAAGGTTTCGCGTAGTAGTGGATACCACGTGTCTCAATCATCTCCATAATAATGGAATTACTTTTACTTTTAATTAACTCTAACTGCACCCCTCTGCAAGACTGCAACTCTCCCTCTCAAAGCTTCAATCCTACTAATAAATTCTCTCTCTCGCTCCTAAGACGATGAAGCAACGACGGGCGCATGAATCCTATTGGTTGTCAATATCGCAAGTCTGATACCGTACCGCGAGTACAATTTCTTTAATAACCATGAACGGACGTTGCCGGTGCTCGGCCGTCGTAAGTCCACCATGAATGGGAATCGCCGGTAGGTAGTCTATCGCATGAATCCTATTGGCAGTCAATTTCGTAAACGACGAGTTACTTTTCCAGTTTCCTGGAATATTGGAGGAGAGAGGAAGAAGCACAGAGTGTGCTGCCACAACAAAAATACTACTTCCTCGGTACATTATTTAGAGTCCGGTATTTTTTTTTTGGGTTGTCTCTTAATAAGTGTCCATTTTGTAAAGTTGATGGATGAAAGTTGGTGCATTGACTATTTTGTCCCTAAAAATATATTTCATTTTGAAAAGTTAATAAGTAAAAATGTAATGATGATAGATAAGTAGGAAAAGTGGAAGAAATAGTTGACATAAAAGATATAATGATGATGTCTTTTTAATAAGTTGAAATTATAAAACAGGACACTTTAAAAGTGAACGGAGAAAGTAGTAAATATTAGTACTTATTTTTTTATTAAGTATTTATTTTTTAAATTATTGTGTGAGACCGTTCTATCTTGTAAAATAAAAAATAACTATTTAAAAAATTACAACCATAGCAGAAGAGGCATGAGAAGAATAGGTATGAGAGTGACCATAGAAGAAACGCTATTATGTCTGTGTAGTCACTAGTCAGTCTTTTTCTTTCCCATTGTTTTTGGCAGCGATTTGGGAAATTTGCCAGGGTCAGGAGAGCTAGCGTTCCTCCGAAACCACTCTGCTTTTTCTCTCAGGTTCTGGTTCACTTTGTTATTTCCTATCCATCCTCCCATTTTGCACTTTACCGTTTTACAATCATTATCCACGGATGTATGTATTTGATATTTATCATCAATAATAAGTCTAGCTTTGTCTTTTCCACTTACTGATCTTCAATTACTTATGTTTCAGTTGCGTGTGAGTCATTTACGATTCCAAGGATTTTCAGCTGATTCTTTTTCCATTTCTTTATTCCCAATCAAACTGTTCTCTGTGTGTGTGTGTGTGTGTTTTATTCTAATTTAGAAGTGGTTTTAGATCCTTCAACTGTTTTAGACGACTGTTGAGCTACATCTAAACCTTCAAACCTTATCGTTCATTAAGAATTTTGGTTTGGAACAACCTCTTTTGGTTTACTCAAATTCATACAAGCATTAAAATCTCGAATTTTGCTATATCTAAACCTTCAAACCTTAGTGTTCATTAAGAATTTTGGTTTGGAACAACTTCTTTTGGTTTACTCAAATTCATACAAGCATTAAAATCTTGAATTTTGCTTATATTTTCTGTTCCTGATCGACAGTATTTATATCTTGGTTCTGATTTTCTTGTTTAATTTTAATACCTTTTAGGTGAGGGTTGAGCACTATGGAAGGAGACAAAGATGATTGAGGAAGTGTGAAGCTAAGGGAAGTTGTGTTTATGGTTGCTTTTTAAGGACCGGTAATAGATAGCAATGGGGTGGTTTAGAGCTGGATCTAGTCTTGCAAAGCTTGCAATTAGGAGAACTCTTTCACAGGGTGGATCCCATGCTTCAAGAACGCGCCTCATTCCTGCTCAAAATCATTACTTTCACACTACTGCTTTCAAATCTAAGGCACAAGCGGCACCTGTCCCTCGCCCTGTGCCGCTCTCTAAGTTAACTGATAATTTCTTAGATGGGACAAGCAGTATTTACCTAGAAGAACTCCAAAGGGCTTGGGAAGAAGACCCAAGTAGCGTTGATGAATCGTGGGATAATTTTTTTAGAAACTTTGTTGGCCAGGCAGCCACATCGCCTGGAATTTCAGGCCAAACCATTCAAGAGAGCATGAGATTGTTGTTGCTCGTCAGGGCTTACCAGGTAACTGGTCACATGAAAGCCAAGTTGGACCCATTGGGTTTGGAGCAGAGGGAAGTTCCTGATGACTTGGATCCGGCTCTTTATGGCTTCACGGAAGCTGATCTTGATAGGGAGTTTTTCCTAGGTGTATGGAGGATGTCTGGGTTCTTGTCTGAAAACCGTCCAGTGCAAACCCTTAGAGCGATTTTGACTAGGGCTTGAGCAGGCTTACTGTGGAACCATTGGTTACGAATACATGCACATTGCCAATCGGGACAAATGTAACTGGTTAAGGGAAAAAATTGAGACCCCAACACCAATGCAGTACAATAGGCAGCGTCGTGAGGTTATGCTTGATAGACTCATTTGGAGCACACAGTTTGAGAACTTTTTGGCTACCAAGTGGACTGCAGCAAAGAGGTTTGGTCTTGAAGGTGGCGAGACTTTGATTCCAGGCATGAAGGAGATGTTTGACAGGTCAGCTGACCTAGGGGTTGAGAGTATTGTTATTGGGATGTCCCACAGAGGAAGATTAAATGTTTTGGGTAATGTTGTTCGGAAGCCATTACGACAGATCTTTAGTGAGTTCAGCGGTGGAACGAGGCCTGTTGAAGAAGTTGGGCTTTATACAGGAACTGGCGATGTCAAATATCACTTGGGGACTTCTTATGATAGGCCAACTAGGGGTGGGAAGAGAATTCACTTGTCTTTGGTTGCAAATCCAAGTCACTTGGAAGCTGTAGATCCAGTTGTTGTAGGGAAAACAAGGGCGAAACAATATTACTCCCATGATGTGCGTAGGACCAAGAATATGGGCGTATTAATCCATGGGGATGGTAGCTTTGCGGGACAAGGTGTAGTGTATGAGACCCTTCATCTTAGTGCACTTCCGAATTACACTACGGGGGGTACAATACACATCGTGGTGAACAATCAAGTTGCCTTCACAACGGATCCAAGGGCTGGACGATCTTCACAGTATTGTACTGATGTTGCCAAAGCCTTGGATGCCCCCATCTTTCACGTCAACGGTGATGATTTGGAGGCAGTTGTTCATGTTTGTGAACTTGCAGCAGAGTGGCGACAGACTTTTCATTCGGATGTTGTGGTTGATATAGTGTGTTACCGTAGATTTGGGCACAATGAGATTGATGAGCCGTCTTTTACACAGCCCAAAATGTACAAGGTAAGTCTTAATGTATTGTTTAGTTTTCTAGATCATCACTCTTGTTAGAAGTCTTCAAATATTGTTAATACCTTGTACTCCCTCCCATCACATTTATTTGTCCATTTTCACCATTCTAGATATCTCACAAAGTGGTTCATGTTCTTTAATTTAATAATTTTGAAGACTGTCTTCAAGAACTAATTGAAATCTTTCAATTGGTAAAATCGTCTATTTTTTGGACTCAGATCCTCTGTCCGACTGCCTCTGTCCGACCCTTCCACGGTGTTGTTTTGCATGGAAACAACAACATATTATGAGATATTCTATTCAATTAGTTCTAAGGCTCTCTTAGGGCTTTCATTGAAAGCCTTAGAGTCAAAAATTAATTATGACCCTAGAACTAATTGAATAGAATATCTCATAATATGTTGCCATTTCCATGCAAAACGATGCCGTGGAGGGATCGGACAGGCGAGTTGGACAGAGGCAGTCGGACAGAGGATCTGTTGCTGTATTTTTTTTCATGAAAATACTTATTTGTTGGCTCGATTGAAAGGCACGACTTCCAAAAATAACAAAGAGGAGTAGCAGAGTATTTGTCAGTGGTCAATAAAGTTTATATGCTTCTGACATGGAATGTATGCCGATAGGTCATCCAGAATCACCCCTCAGCGCTGGAAATTTACCAAAAGAAACTTTTTGAGTCTGGTCAGGTGACAAAGGAAGACATTGAGACGATAAATAACAAGGTCAGTTCAATCCTTAATGAAGAATTCTTGGCCAGCAAAGATTATGTCCCAAAGAGAAGGGACTGGCTTTCGGCGTATTGGTCGGGATTCAAGTCCCCAGAACAGATTTCACGTGTCCGAAATACTGGGTATGTTGTCTGTATTTCTCAGTTTTCACTTTTCTTTGAATTTTTTTACTTTTTGTGTCTTTGTTAACATTTTGAGCTTATTTCATAGTGTCAAGCCAGAGATTTTGAACAGTGTTGGCAAAGCAATCACAACCCTCCCAGATAATTTTAGGCCTCATAGAGCAGTGAAGAAGATTTTTGGAGAGCGGGCAAAGATGATCGAAACCGGGGAGGGCGTCGATTGGGCACTTGCCGAAGCACTTGCTTTTGCTACATTGGTTGTAGAAGGTAATCATGTGAGGTTGAGTGGTCAGGATGTTGAGAGAGGTACTTTTAGTCACAGGCGTGCTGTACTTCATGATCAGGAAACTGGGGAGAAGTACTGTCCTTTAGATCATGTTATCATGAACCAAGATGAGGAGATGTTTACAGTTAGCAACAGGTAAGTTCTGGTGTCATTTCCACCCTCTCATTTATTTGCTGTGTTAATTAAGCATTTTATCACCCAAAAAGATGATATTCCAGTTGTCAACGCAAGATACGAATTGTGTTTTCTTTTAAGCTTGAGCCAACCATGTGAAGCTCAAGACACCGGAATACAAACCTAGAGGAGACAACCGAAAACACGAAAACATAGACTCTTATCAACATCCCTACAAATGCGCTCTCATGTTGTTTGTGTGGCTATCCATTTTGGGACCCACACCTCCATGTGCGAGTGCTTGAGCAAGCAAGGCCGGCCCAAGAGGCCTGGGCCTTCGGTATCCAAAAAATTTCAAATTTTAGGGGCACTCCAATATTATTTGTAAATTAGTATATATATTATTTGTTTGTATTATAACACAAATGTCTTTGCTAGCTCAATGATAAGTTGATTTTAATCCATATGGAGGCCCCATTCGGCTAAATAAACCAACTGGCTTATGTTTTTGTCCTTATTCAATTTTTTTTTTCGTATTTGTTAGTTTTTCGTCAATTTTTTGGGGCTATTGCATTGTCATGACAAGAGGAATATAAAAAGTAAAAACTTACGACAGAAACCTAATTTTTTTGAATAAAAACAAAATAAGCCAATAAGCCAATTTTTTCGTCTTTATTCAAAAAAGTTAGATTTCGATCATAATTTTTTACTTTTTAGATTCCTTTTGTTATGACGATGCAATAATCTCCAAAATTGACAAAAAACTAACAAATATGAAAAAAATTTGAATAAGGACAAAAAAATATGCCAATTGGCTTATTTAGCCGAACGGGGCTGGAGTGTCCGAGTTTGAATCTTCTGGGCAACTTTTTCTTTTGAAATGTTTTTCCCCAAAAGTAATGCTATTGTAACTATCAGGCTTCGAAACCAAGTAAAGTGGAATTCAAGCCAACCACTTTGGCCTCTGGTGACAAAATAGTTAACATGCATTATAAAGTCTAAAGTTATATAAAGAAACATTTCTATCATTGTTGTTTAATTCTAAAACTACGGAGGGCACCACCCCACAATTTAGCCTTGGGTATCCAAATCCCTTGGGCCGGCAGTGAAAGTTGTGTGTGTGTTGGAAGCAAATTTGGTAGACAACATGCCTAGCCTTCATAAAAATAGCCTCCATAGGCTTATGTTCCAATTCTCTTACCGTTGGGACTAGGTAGTCATGTATACTAGGCAGCTGTAGCAGGCCGAACTTAACGTCTCGGACCCCTGTCCAACATGTATGGACCGAGTCTGTGCCGAAGGATGCGGTTGTACCCGTGCCTAGGTTCGGCGATAACCGAAGCCCGAGGAAGGATCCACACCACAAGTACCCGATGCCTAAGCTGACGAGAAAGTCCTCCGGTTCAATTGTCGTCAAGATCATTGACTCCGTCGGTTCCTTCCCCGTTCGAGTCACTAGGCTCGGCCGAGGGTGGGGCTTGGCCAACCGCAGCGCCACGTGCCATCCCACGCGCTGGAGTTGTTATGCCAGAAGATAATGATGGCGCACATAGGGGTGCCAACTCACACTAAAAACGGTTACCAGATCTTATCGGTGACATCACAATGACATTAGCCGACCCGTGCAAGGCACATGCCTGTACTTGGAGAGCAAGCCAAGCAGACTCTATAAATACCAAAACATGACAGCCCTAAAGAGGTACATGCTTCTAGACACTAAAACCCTAGTCACTTGGCCTACTCACTGCACATTCTCATCCTCTTGCGGGAGCGCGTTGCCTGGCAACCCCGGCCAGGTCTTAGTCGTGTGTTCACTGTGTAGGTTAGGGCAAGAAGGCCAGACAACACCCGAATCAATTGAAGAAGAGCTCAGACCAAAGATCAACAGGCCACACAATTGGTGAACCCGACGTGAAACACTTTTGATTCGAGGCGGCTCAAATTTCCTTCAAACTACCTTCCTTTTCCCAAAAACAACCACAACCTCAGCCACAATGGGCGCAGACCTGATGGACGTTACCATTTCGGGGGCCAAGGACGCCAACAGAAACCCCTGGAGAGACACATGTCCATTTTGATTCCTATTAGCTCTGGGCTGTCTCCGACTAAGGACGATGTAACGGCGCTTACATCCGCCTGTTGCAGTGACGAAACGATGAAAGAAATAATGAACTGGCGGCTCTAAGGGCGACTCCAGATTTGCTGGAGATCGGAGGAGATAGAGGCAAACACCTCCTCCACCATCGCAGGAGCAGCCTTTTGAAACAGGCTGTCGCGGTTCTTTGAAGGACCGCCTTGGCTTCACACCTGAGAAGGGTGAAGCAAGGGAACTAATCCTCTGCCGGCAGCCAACAACCTCCGCGACGCATCGATCAAGAAGCCACCAGGAGTAGAGCAGGTCTAGGGACACTGCCGGATCATTCACAAGCACTTACTCTACTGGTCGCATGGAGTATTCCCGCACCACGGCTCCCCACCACCGCTGAGCCTCCCTTGAGACAAGGAGACATGTTTCCGAGCTTCTTGGAGAAATTCCACTTCAAAACTTGGAAAATGAGAAGAAGGTTTGGCGAGACGGAAAGGGTGTCGTGTCGAAGGGCAAGACGGGGACCCAAAAGTCCGTCGTGAAAGAGAAAAGTCTATCGACGGACCTCGCCGAGTAGACACCGATTTGAGGGAAAAGCTTCGGCACAAAGACCGTGAGAAACCCTCGGACAAAGATTCTAAAGACAGAGATCACAAGCGGTCAAGGATCGACAGGCACGGCAAGCCACCGCACCCAGGCTTTGAACGACAGCTAAAGGACCTCGGCGTCTCGCCCTTCACATCTCATATCATCAATACGCCGGCCGAGTCTACCTTCCACTTACCGAAGTTTACCAAATTTGATCCAACAACTTGCGAAGCTTACGTGCACCTAATTCATTTTCGCTAGGCCATCGAGCTGTGTACCACTAAGGATGAAGTCAAGTGCAAAGCATTCCCTGCCAGCCTTGGCTCCCTTGGACTCCAGTGGTTCAACAAATTGCCCGGTGGATCCATCCGGAACCTAGCCGACCTTGAACGGGCATTCAACCCCCGCTTCATCACTAGCAACAGGACGGCCGAGGAACCCGAGTCGCTCCTTAGCTGTTGCCAACAATCCCCACCCCGCAACCCCAGCAAAAGAAGCACGCGAACAACATCTAGGAAGGGAAGAAACGTTTACCAAAGGCACACGACTATGTGGCCGAATCAACAGTTTTCAAGGAACCCATTTGGTCTTTCCTCAAAGAGATCATGAGACAACCTTGGTTTGAATGGATGACGGGAAAGCTCGGCACTGACACAGCCAGATCAAAACCCAAGGAAGAAATGCTCCTATCACAATGAGCTCGGCCACTATACCACAGCCTGTGTCCCATTCAAAGCACTCGTGAAGCGCCTCGTGTCTCAAGGTCACCTCAACCAGTACATAGAGTCATAGACCGAGCCAAAACCTATGGAGCACGGGTATCGGTATGCGGTATGCGGTACGGGTACGGGAAACGACAAAACCCCAAAAAAGTAGGGTACGGGTACGGGTACGGCAGGGGTACGGCGAATAGATATATAATTTTTTTCTATTTTTTATTGCTTTAAATGAAATATAAACCCATTTTACCAGCAAAAAGCAACATAGATAAAAGTTCGAAGTTCATACATCAAGTTCAACGTGCCTAGATCAAAGCTAGACGAGTTCCTTGTTCCTTACATACCAACAGTACTTACAAACATTGACTCAGTGTAAACGTGTATGTGTATATAAAAGAGAGAGAACTTACGTCTTCTGTTCCAATTTGGAGCCCTGGACCGCTACCTCTCTTAGTGACTCAGTAAACGTGTATGTGTATATAAAAGACAAAATTTACACAATAAGCCCATATTTTATAATTATTTACAAAAAAATCCCTGAAATTTTGAAAAAAAAATCATTTTGGGCTAAAACGTACCCATGTCGTACCCATGCCGTACCCAAAATTATCAAAATTACCCGATCAAATTTTGCCGTACCCGGTACGTTTTTGCCATACCGGTGCCGTACCCGTACCCGTACCCGGTACGCGTACGGCGACATTTCTGAAGTACCCGTGCTTCATAGGCCAAAACACTCGCCCGCCAGCCTATTACCAACCCAAACCCCAATGAACCACAAATGACGATCCACGTTATCCACGGTTCGGTAACCAAAGAGTCCGAGAACACTCATGCTGATCTTGATCATGCCTCCACTTATAAGCAGATACTCTCGGTGGGACCTGGGTCGAAGCGATCACGCCCATAGGATGTACCAAAATGGACGATCACCTTCACCAAGTGTGATCTCAAAATGGTGTAAACCCCTCGCTCTGATGCTCTTGTGGTTACTGTTCAGATAAGAGTCCATGACGTTAAGCGTGTCCTTATCGATCAAGGCAGTTTGGTGGAGGTCATGTATTACGACCTCTTCAAAAAACTCGATCTCCCAGAGTCAACCCTGCAACCGGCAGAAGTGCCCTTCATCGGCTTCAATGGAGCCCCCGTTTGGCCGCTCGGCCGAATCTTCCTTCCCATTGTCGTTTTCAAATTCATCGTCGTCAACATTCCGAGCTCAGACAACGCCATTCTTGGCCGAACCTGGCTTCATGGTATGCAAGCCATTGCTTCCACCTACCATTAGGTCGTCCGCTTTATTGGCGGAAATGGAAGACAAGAAGACCTATGCGGCGATCAAGTTGTCTCCAAAAAGTGCTACGTCTCGGCCGTGCACAACTCGACCAAAGCAAAGCAATTCCAATGGGTAGAAGTACTTGAGCTAGCCGTACTTAAAGACGTCGGCGAACCAGCTGAGGACAAAGCAATCAAAGACCTTGTGTCCATGCCAATCAATGAGGATGGCTCTCGCTTTTTTACTTGGCTCCTCCCTCAGTGATGCCGAGCGCGAAGAAATGTTTCAGTTCCACAAGAGCAACATTGAAGTATTTGCATGACCCCCTACGAAATGCCAGGGGTCGATCCGAACTTCATCAGCCATACCCTCAACGTTAAGAAAGATTCAAAGCCTGCAGTACAAAAGGCGAGGCGCTCGGCTCCCGAACATGCCAAGGCCGTCATTGAAGAAGTCAACCGCCTATTGGAGGCCAATTCAATTCAGGAGGTGCAATATCCCACATGGTTGTCAAACACCATTGTTGTAAAGAAAAAGAATGGCAAATGGAGAGTTTGTGTTGATTACACTAATTTGAACAATGCTTGCCCAAAGGATTGGTTCCCGCTGCAAAAAATCGATCAATTGGTGGACGCCACGGCCGGCCATGCTCGGCTCAGCTTTCTAGACGCCTACCGCGGCTACCACCAAATCACAATGGATCCAAATGACATGGAAAAGACGGCATTCATATCTCCATACGGCATCTACTACTACTGAGTCATGCCCTTTGGGCTCGAGAACTCCGGTGCCACATTCACCCGAGCCATCTTTAAAATGCTCCATGCCCAAATTGGCCATACGGTGGAAGCATACATTGACGACCTCGTCATCAAAAGTCAGAAGGAGTACAATCATCTTCGGAAGTTGGCCGATGTCTTTGAAATTCTCAAGTTCGACAAGCTTCGTCTAAACGTTGAAAAGTGCGCGTTTGGCGTGAGTGCGGGAAAATTCCTTAGACACCTGGTCACCAGGCGAGGAATCGAGGCCGACCCCAACCAGATCATGACCGTTGCATACTTACGACCACCACGAACAATCCGGGAAGTTCAAAGGCTAACAGGCATGGCAACAGCTCTAAACCGCTTTATCATCAAGTCTTCAGATAAATGCCATGCATTTTTCCACGCCTTGAAGGGTAAAAGCTGACGCAATTTTGAGTGGACTGCGGAATGTGACACAACATTAGCCGAACTCAAAAGCTACCTCAGCTCAGCTCCATTGCTGGTCAAACCGAAGGAATTTGAGAATCTTTACTTATACCTCGCTGTCTCGTCTCACACAGTAAGTTCAGCGTTGGTTTGGTGAGAAGGCGCCGACGATATGTTGATCTACTTCACAAGCAATACTCTCCTACCAGAGCAGACGCGCTGCCTCCCTCTAGAGAAGTTTACACTTGCACTTGTCTCGGCTGCAAGGAAACTGCTACCGTACTTCCAATCCCATACTATCACTGTCCTAACGGAGCTTCCTCTTAAGAGCCTTTTCTGGAAAGCCGACCTCTCCAACCGGTTTTCCAAATGGGCTGTTGAATTGGCGAATTTTGACATATGCTTCGAGCCAAGGATGGTAATCAAGGGGCAGATTCTCGCCGACTTCATAGCCGAGTTGACTCCGGAAGATACAAACACTCTCAACACTCCAGCACCGTCCCAACCCATAGCCGAACAAGAAGCAGCTCAAACAACTTGGCACCTGTTCCAAGGCGACATATGGCGCCTCCATGTTGACGGTGCCTCCAACAACAATGGAGGGGGGCAGGGGTCGTCTTGGTCTCCCCTTGCGGAACTCTTCATGAAAGCGCTATTTTACCATCGCTTTCCCCGCCACAAACAATGAAGCTGAATACGAGGCCTTTTTGGCCGGCCTTCACTCTCCAATTGCAATGAAGGTCGAAGATCTAGTTACGATCACCGAGGTTGACGTTCGGAGATTCGTCTTGCGAAACATCGTTACAAGGTTCGGCGTCCCTTATGCCAGTCTTGAACAACGGGACCAAATTTGTTCGCAACGGTCTCTCCAGCCTCTGTGATAAATTTGGGATATGCTTCTTCAACTCTACCCTTGCATACCCTCAAGGAAATGGACAAGCCAAAGTAACGAACATGACAGTCTGTGTAGGGATAAAGCGTTGGCTTAATTCAAAAAGAGGCAAGTGGGCCGATGAGTTGCCACGAGTCCTCTGGGCCTACTGTTCAACACCTCGGTGATCCACCAGACAGACACCATTTTGCATGGCATTCGGCATGGAGGGTGTAATCCCATTGGAGTTTAGATTCCCCACTTTGAGGACGGAACATTTCAACCCAAAGACCAATGACGAAGCCTTGGAAAGAGAGTTGGTTCTAGCAGAAGAGAAATGTGATGACGCTCGACTGAAGCTCGCAGAATACCAACAGCAAGTCGCCAAGGGCTACAATCGTAGCGTGAGGACTAAAACCTTCAAGCCCGATGATTTAGTACGGAGGAAAGTGGTGCAAGCCAGTAAGAAGACAAAATTTAAGCCAAACTGGGAAGGCCCATTTTGCGTGGTTTGAATTGCTGGAGATGGGGCTTATGTTTTGGAGGATATGGATGGGAAGGTCCTCACCAACCCGTGGAACGCTCACTGCCAGCATGCCTCTTCTTTGGCCACTATCTATCTCATTTAGCTTATGTTTTGTTTCGGCCCCAGGCCTTGTTTCCCTTTTTGTGTTGCGTCGACCTTGACCCTTGTCTACATTAATGACAGTTTGATTGTAGTTTGGGAAAGTTTGTTTCAACTTGTATTTCATCGTCGTATCTAGTACAAGCACAATATCTTGCTCGGCAATTGATATTTTTTGTGTACTCTATTTTCATTTCCCCTAGTTTTCTGCCAAATTTTAATCCCAACAGCACTTGCTGACAATCGCAAACGATGACTTTGGTCACACCCACAAATGGCGCTCGCGCCACCGCTTCGGCCATTATGATGCCCTAGAAGCACCTCAGATATATGGTCCACCGAGCCTAATGCACACATTACGGCTGGAACTTAGGCTACGGTTTGGCTTGGCAAGTAATTAAGGTTGGCCATAGCTTGGTTACGCTCAGGGTTTGGTATTAAACCACCCACAAACTTTAAACTTTGAAGTCCTTCGTGCTTTGGCTAGGGGTTGGCAATTTGGCCAAACCCAAACCAAAAGTAGGAGGCACCAATCTAACTTTCATTCAAACCCAATACTTTGGCCAAGGCTCTGCCACTTGGCCGAACCCCAACCAAAGTGGGGGCTATGAATAATCATCACAAACATCATAACCAAAACTTTTTTAAGGCATGAAGAAAGGCAGAGTGTTGCAAACACAAGAACCATGCAACCAAACTTGATCAAAACATCCAAAGGTTCAAAGTCAAAAGTGCTATGGATTTCCTGAACAGGTGTGTACGGCGTGGTAAATCGTTTGATTCTGTCCTCCCAAAAACTATTACATCTGGGACGACAAACTCCAATGTTCAGAGCCGTCCAGTCCAACAAAAATTCAAAGTATCAAAAGGAAAAGAACATGAAACAAGTTGTTTGGAAAGTAAAAGGGTTGTTAACTACGGTAACCGACCACCCCAAAGTTCCACCTGTGGGTGTTTATTCGGTCCAACTCAACGTTCTCCACTTCGGCATTCAGATTGGCATTAGCAGCATCCTCTCCAACATCGTCAGCAATCGCTTTGGCCCTAGATCCACCTTCGGCATTTGCATCAGCAACATGTTTGATCTCTTCATCACTTTCTGGAAACTCCTCGGGGGGAAGGGGCACACACTCTTCATCCATGTATGGCAGATTAAGCTCGGGCACTACTGGTGCAAGAATCGACTTGGTCAAATTCATGTCAGCTTCCAACTGTAGAACACTGGCCGTGGCAGCCACCCCATCCTTATACCTTGTCCTGTAGGCAATGGGCACCCTCAAGATAACCTCCTTAGTCACCATCTTCCCCGCCTCCCTCTTATACTCGTCGCTTGCTCGGTCAAAACCGACCTGATATGCTTTGGCGTCGGCTACCTTCAGTTTCCTCCTCTCCTCTTTCTTCATCTTCTCCAATTCACGCTCGGCAGCCTTGACCTCATTCAGGGTATGGTCCCTCTCTCTCCAACTCCCTTGCCTTAGCCTCGGCAACCTTCAGCTTCTGCTCTAACGCTTTCACGTTCTCACGCTCCACCTTTATCTCCTTTTGGGAGCAAGATTTTTCAGCATTTGCAAGCGTGGCCTTCTTTGATGCATTGAGCAGAGCCTACCCAACTTGAATAAAAAAGTGTGTTGAGCTTGGAAAGAGAAAGAACAAGGTAAAAAAAAGGAGGTTCGGCCAAACCTGAACAAGATAAGCACTCGCATGAACCAGACTTGGCCGAAGGTCCTAAGGAATTTTCTCCGTGTCCTTCGGCATAGCGAGCCCTTGGAACATGGTGACAGCAAGGCCAAGATCGGCTTGGACACTATCCTCAATGGTCACCAGTCTCCCATCCACCGAAGCAAAGGAAGGGGCAAATTCCTGAGCAACGACGTGCCTCGCAGCACCGACGGATCTGGGAACTCCCCCCGAACCGACGGCAGCCAACGTCACCTTTTGTCTATTTTCTTAGGGCCCGATAGGGTCGGACCTGCTTGGCGGCGCCGAGACGTTCCCCCTCAAGTTGACACGCACAGTATTCCTTCTTGACATTCCCTCGGTGAACTCGAGCACAATAATCTGAAAGGGTACGTCAATGCTGGGAAGCACTATTTCTGGTTTATTGTTGAGCCAAAAAGAGGCCGACTTCTTGAAAGTTGGAAACTTCACCCTCGGTTCTTTGCCTTCCTATCTCCGCCCCCTGTTTAGTTCCCGTCTTCTCGCTCGGCTCCCCCGCCTTTTCTCCTTCCTCTTGAGCTTGCCCTTGTACGACGGAATGTAACCGAGCAGAGTCGGTGCGTCTCGGCAAGCTTGTGATCTTAGAATGTCGACGTTCGTCTCAAAGGACACAGCTTGTAGGTTTTTGGTGATGGCCATGTGGTCTGCAAAAAGGGAAATAGTCAGCCGGAACGTAACAATCGAACAAAAACAAGCACGGCAAAATAAAAATAAAGGCAAATTTAAGGAACCTCTGAAATCTTTTATTTTTGGCACGTGTGCCTTTGGTTGACCTGGTTGCCGAACTCAAAGTTACCATGCACCTCCATGTTGAAGCTCGCCCACTTATTAGTGTCGGGCAACGCGTCCACCAAAGGCTCCTTACCTCTGTTCCTTGAGAGGTACCTATGCTCGGTACACCCATGTTGAGACATGATGTAAGTATCAAAAAGGTTGGCAACGGAGAATTCCAAGCCGTGGATCTCCTTCAATGAAATCACAGTCATGACGATCTTGAAGCTATTGATGGCAAACAGGTGAGGAACGAGGTTGAACCGAGCCAACAACACCCTCAGAAATGGGTGGAGAGGGAACCGCAGCCTAGCCTCACAAATGGCCATCAAAGGGGTGGTGATATGCTCGGGCCTGTGGTCGCCTTTGTCCTTAATTTGGTCGCTAGCCACTCGGCTAACAACCACGTCGTTCGGGATGCTGTACTCTCGACGGAAGCTTTCGTATTCCCCGAGGTCGCCACTGAAGAAGTGAGCGTGAGGGCAGACCTGACCCCTCTCATAGAGATCGGCGACCTCTTTGTCCACGGTCGAGGCAGCATTACACCTGGATTGTGC
Organism: Rhododendron ovatum; assembly: GCA_019656835.1. Taxonomy (NCBI): domain Eukaryota; kingdom Viridiplantae; phylum Streptophyta; class Magnoliopsida; order Ericales; family Ericaceae; genus Rhododendron; species Rhododendron ovatum. The sequence goes on along the minus strand of CM033791.1, from coordinate 21,979,721 downwards.
GGATGTCGAGGCCTCGACTCCAGAGTGGAATCTCGATTCGGCCTCCGGTCCTCTCTGAGGTTCGGCCTTGGGCAGGGTAGACAGAGAGAATGTGATCTCCGGATTGGTGAGGAACTCATCACCCCCATATTCGAAGTCACACTTGATGTTCGAGGAAACGGAAGAGTTTTGGCTTAGGATCCTACTCCTATCCAACCACTCCTGGATCAACGAGTCAGTAGAGTCATTTCTCGAGCCTTCAGAGTCGAAAGAGATGACAATTACTGGGTGAGCTAGACCTAACAAAACAGAAGGAAACCGAATGAAAATCCTCATCATTGGCAAAAAGACAATGGTCTTACTAAGTTCGGCTACCCTACTGCCCCACCCTAACCTACGCTAAAATACGGGCTCGGGAATCTCTCGAAGAACGAGTCCGAAGTTCGGCAACACTACAAGATCAAACTCAGGATCGGCTGGAGCCAACCAGGACTGGGCTCGAAAGAACAGGTTGAAGATAAGGATGAACATCATTGTTCATCCCTGTTTTCGTATTGTTCGCTCAGAACAAAGACCACCGAAAAACGCATAAAACCCAGAAAAAGTGTGCAAGAAACTACAGAGAAATGAAAAGCAACGTGAATCAAACACGTACCTGAAGATTTCAAACATATTCAAGCGTAGAAACTCTAGATTTGGCATTGAATCTGGGAACTGGAAGGCTGTGGAGCTTCGAGAGTACAAGTTCTAGAGAGAGAGATTGTAACCCTTCTCTCTCCTCTCGTCACCCCTTATATAGAGGATGAAGCCCCGTTCGAATTTCCTGCTCATAATTACGTCGCCGAATCAATGGCCAATCAGAGGTCAACACGTGGCCTCGATGGGACGGCTGTAGCGCATGCCAAACGTCTTTTCATCTGCCGCACCAACACAGAAGTTGACACCTGGTGCTCATCCATTGGGGCTCAACTCTGGCGGTTGCAGCTTTTCCGAAGAGACAAAAGATGGCAAGGTTCGACCAAGCTGTAGCCACATCCACAATCATTCAGGTTCAGCAAACTCCTAAGTTCGACCATGTTCGTTGTCAATCCCTACCATGCAGTGGCACCGATAGAGATTGAGGGGCTATTGTAGTAGGCTGAACTTAACGTCTCAGACCCCTGTCCAACATGTATGGACCAAGGCTGTGTTGAAGGATGCGGCCGTACCGGTGCCCAGGTTTGGCGATAACCAGAGCCCGAGGAAGGATCCACACCACACTTACCCGACGACTCAGCCGATGAGAAAGTCCTCCGGTTCGGCCGTCGTCAAGATCACTGACTCCGTCGGTTCCTTCCCCCTTCAAGTCACCAGGCCTCATGCTTGGCCGAGGGTGGGGCTCGGCCACTGCAGCGCCATGTGCCACCCCAAGCGCTGAAGCTGTTATGTCAGAAGATAATGATTGGTGCACATGGGGGTGCCAGCTCAAACCAAAAACGGTTACCAGATCTTATCGGTGACATCACAATGACATCAGCCGACCCGTGCAAGACACATGCCCATACTTGAAGAGCAAGCCAAGCAGACTCTATAAATACCAAAGCAGGACAACCCTAAAGAGGTACATGCTTCTAGACACTAAAAACCTACTCACTGCACATTCTCATCCTTTCGCCGGAGGGCCTTGCCGGGCAACCCCGGCTAGGTCTTAGTTGTGTGTTCATTGTGTAGGTTAGGGCAAGAAGGCTAGACAACACGCGAACCAATTGAAGAGGGGCTTAGACCAAGGATCAACGGGCCACACAGTAGCAAAATGGGAAGACATGTTGCCTAGCCTACATATAAAGACTACAATCTCACGTAAGTGAAAAACTTTGTAACAACACCTTGATTTATCGCAGATGCCATGCATACTTTTGTGGATATCCGCCCGTTGCGGCATAGGCTCGCACACAGGAATGACTAATTCGCGAACTCTGGACACCCTTTGCAGCATGCCATATCGATAGTGTCTGTTGCGGCGCACTTTATTTTGGAGTCGTCACTTGATTTTAGGAACCAAGAAACCAATATGAGCGAGATTCTCATGATTCGGGGCCCAACCAAATGGTTGGCCTCTAATTCTTTGATTCATATGAATGCTTTTGATAGTTTCTCCTTAATTAACCAATGCATGAGCATTTTGACAAAACCTATTTTAACGACGAAAGCAGTAACACATTGGGACAGGGAAACAAGGATATGCAAATAAACAGGAGTAATAAAAATGCAGTTTCTTACGTGAAACTGATCGTGCGGTTGCCAGAAAAGAAGACACTGCTGCGAGTTTCAATCCAAACGATATTGCGGCTGCGGCTTCGGATTTCTTGTGATGCACCAGAAAACGATGAACACCAGAAAACGAAGAACAAAAAAGAAAATGGGAAAGAAGATCAAATGGGCAGTCCGGGTGCCTCCGAGGCCATCCCACCTCGAATCCTTCAACTAGAACTTGAGAGTTTTGACTGTTTGGCTTGATTCCCGCGAAACTACAGATAGAGTTTTGGACTTCCCCTAGTGTTTTGTGAATATGTGTGCGTGTGCTCACAGTACTCTTGTATTTGCTCTCAAAATATGTTGCGCTGAACTCACTTTTTTTGAATGATTTTCTATGTGGGCCTCTATTTTATATGGGATTCCCATAAATATGAATAATTGTGGGACCCAGATACGTATGAAAGCCAAAATCAAGTCCAGATACATCCATACTGATAACTTATGAAGAGTTTGGGATAACCTCCAACACTGCCTCAAGTAATATCTGTTACTCTTACACGTATCAATCACACAGCTGCAACTTCCCGAGCTTCTAGAACATTCTTGAAGGTTCATCACACGGCCACCACAACTTGGGGTAGTGACTCAACACAATCTCGTGGCCGCGCAGCCGCCACTTTGATGTGTTCTTACTGTTCCTAAAATGCATTCCACTTGCTCCGACCTTACTCTCTAATGCCAAGGGTCATCCTCATTGAACCCGGTTCTGCCAAAACTTTGCCTTGCAACCTGTGTAACTAGCTTCGTCATTAGGGTCGTCTAAGGTGGGACTTAGATATTTAAGAGGCCAGATTGGGGTGTCGACAACTGTGATCATCCTATTTAGGATTTTGCATTTGATCCGTAGTTCAACCCTCTCTTTTTGTTCACTGCTAATTCCGTTATTTAATTTCAATGCTCTCTCTTTTTTATTTGAACAATAGACTTTGTCCCGTTGGTGCCTCTTTGACATGCTTTTCTTCCAGCTCTCTTTCTGAGTTTGGTGTTGTGGGATTTGAATTGGGTTATTCCATGGAAAATCCAAATGCATTGGTGTTATGGGAAGCACAATTTGGTGATTTTGCAAATGGAGCTCAGGTGATTTTCGATCAGTTTTTGAGTAGTGGGGAGTCGAAGTGGTTGCGCCAAACTGGGCTTGTTGTCCTGCTACCTCATGGTTATGATGGCCAAGGGCCTGAACATTCAAGTGCACGCTTGGAGCGTTTCCTTCAGGTAAATTAGTAATGCTTCTGAAAGTACTGATTAGTCTTTGATTTACTACCATAGAGTGCTGAAAGTGTGAGGAATGGGAGTTCTATGCTGTTTCAGTAATGAGTTAATACATAGACTTCATCCTGCATATGCCTTGCATAATCAGTTACATCATCGCACTCTTATTTCCCTGATACCTCATTTAGGGGAATTTTGAGAAGACATCAGCCCAAAATGGACTCATTTTCCGTGAAACAGTCAATATATGTTGTTTTTCCTTTCATGTTTTTTTTTTTGGGTTCTGTTGTTGTGTGATGTGTGTGTTTTCGTTTGTGTGGGTTGGGGCCTTGGGGGAAAGTTGGAGTGGACTCGGGTGTTTTGGGGACTAGATTACGTCGCAGATGAACAAATCAAGTAAAATGACATGAGAAAACTCTTAACCAATCACAGCAATGACCCTTGGCAGCCAACAGTAAAGATATTTCACCTTATCTGATTCTCACCTTGCTAAGCATACCATTCATTGTTCAATTGGAATTTGGCTTTCAATCCCGTAGCAGTAGTGAATCTTGGAATAAATCTGATGGCAGATGAGTGATGATAATCCTTATGTAATACCGGAGATGGATCCAACACTTCGAAAGCAGATCCAAGAATGCAATTGGCAAGTAGTAAATGTGACAACTCCTGCAAATTATTTTCATGTTTTGCGGCGTCAGGTGAGTGCAGCTAATTTACTAATATTTCAAGCTTGTTGGCAGTGAGTCTCTTTTCTCAAGTATTATTTCTTGGATCTTGCCTTTTTCTTCTATGTACTGTGTCTTCATCTCCCAGATACACAGGGAATTCCGCAAGCCTCTCATTGTGATGTCCCCAAAGAACTTGCTTCGACACAAGGACTGCAAATCTAATCTGTCTGAATATGACGATGTCCAAGGCCATCCAGGTTTTGACAAACAGGGGACCAGATTTAAGCGTCTCATAAAGGACCAGAATGACCACTCAAATCTTGAGGAGGGTATCAGGCGCTTAATTCTTTGTTCTGGGAAGGTGTGTGATACTTTGCTGGGTTTTTTTTTTCCCTTTCTTCATCTTTGTTTTTCATCTCATTTTTTGTGCTTTCTTCCAACATCATCTTCTTGTGTTAGAACATGAGATCAATGCTAATGTTACTTAGAATCTGTCAGAACTGAATCGAGTTGGTATTCGTTTCCAACCACCTGGACCTGGTAGAACTGTCGTGCATTTGGATCTGTGGGCAACACTACGTAACCACTAGGCAAACACTAGCACTGAGAAATGATGAGAAAATGAGAGTATCCTTCTGTGATGCATTGCGGGCATTTTTGTTTGGTTTTGATTTCTGTGGGTTGTTTTGCTGATGAACTAATGAGTTATTCTTTCATATCATTCCATAGGTTTATTATGAGCTCGACGAGGAGAGGAGGAAAACTGATGGCAAGGACATTGCAATATGTAGGTTGGAGCAACTATGCCCCTTCCCGTACGACCTTATCCAACGTGAGCTGAAGCGATATCCTAGTACGTATTTCATATGTGCAATTGACTTACCATTACGAGGAAAATTAAAGAAGGATTGTGATTTGTCACATGAGTGAGAAAAGAAAAGAAAAGATTTCACCTTCTCAAAATTGTGTCTTCCATCTTCCCGTGTTTTCAAGGGAAATATCAGGTATTATAATGTGCCAATCATTTTAGTTCTCATCATTTCTCACCAAATCTCACGCTTTTTGGTGAGAAACAGAGAAACAGAATTGGCATAGTAAGAGATTTGCTTCCCCATCATTCCGGATTCATACTCCAAACTAGTGTCAATTTTGTTTCTCATCGTTTCATGCAAAATCACTCAACCAATGGGGGATGATAATGTTCGTGTGATCATAATCCTACATTGTCTCTCTATTTGCTCAACTTTTTCGAATATCACGTGGTTAAGTTATTTCATTTTGTCGTGGTTCTTTCAGATGCAGAGATTGTTTGGTGCCAGGAAGAGCCAATGAACATGGGCGCATATCATTACATAGCACCGCGCCTTGGCACTGCAATGAGAGCACTAGAGAGAGGCTGTTCGGGTGATATTAAATATGTTGGCCGGGCTCCTTCTGCTGCCACGGCCACTGGGTTCTACCAAATGCATGTTAAGGAGCAGACAGAACTGGTTCAGAAAGCCATGCAGCAGGAACCTATCAATTATCCATTTTGAGGCTTTCCATTGCTCATAAAAAAGATACGTATTGCATGATTGATGGTAAATGGAAGATTCACATGAGGGCGGTTGGAAAAGTTCTATGGTAAATATCTTCCCAAAGTTCTTTAGGGAATACACTGGTTGCTATTTTTTGTTGTTTCAGTCACATATTCTGCAATTGATGCTTCCAGATAAATAGTACATGATATATGCAATTTATGAATGGGCGTGTGTAGGAACAAAATTTCAAATGATGAGGAATAAAATTAATACGGATGTGTCTACGAATAAATTCCTTGCAACATTAGAGTGGAATTGGATTTTGTTGATTTTGCAGCAATGAGACAATAGAGTTATTTGAATTCCATTGGTTTTACTGTGATTCTACACAACTATCCCAGCAAACTTACTCTTTTTAATACAAATGAGGTGGGGTCGTTATAAGTAGGTTAGTCCATAGTGAATTTTAGAGACTATTCATAGCCCTAAATTCCAAACGTCCACAACCGGGTTCGAACTCTAACCTCGCACACATGGGAAGGACTAAGAGATGCCAACTGAGCTAGAGCTCATTGGCGTTATAAGCAAACTTACATAAGCCTTTTCCCCTGTATAAATGAGGTGGGTCCTTGTAAGTGTTTAGCTTTTCCCCCTTAGATATTTGATTATGTAACTTATCTGCATATTTAGTTTTATTAGCCAAAAAAGAAAATGATTCTAAACTTGTTTGAAAACGACTTCGTGAAAGTGAGGATTGAAATTGGAATGCGAACGAGGATTGATAAATAAACTTTTTCCGCTGCCTTGCTTTGGTATGGTTTGGTTTTCTTTGCAGCGTTTTTTGTTGGGTTTTGTAGTTAGAAAATGTTTGGTTTTCCGGTTTGGGCGGTTTTTCCTTCGATCCTTGTTGTCTTGGTTGGTGTCTTACCTACCTAGTTTTTTCCGTCTCGGATGGCATTCCCTTCCCTTGATCATTTAATCTTTGTATTTCTTTTAAAGATTAATAAATTTATTTTGTCGAGCAGGAAAAAAAAAACCCAAAAAAGGACCCAAATACTTCTGTTTTCTAAGTGCAATCTCAGGTCTAGATTTTTATCTATATGTTAGTACGAAGCAATCACCCGCATGCCGAAATAGTAGTTAGATTATTAAATATTAATGCATGCATGAGGTCTCCCATTTTTTTTTCCCTCTAAAAACCATATATAAGGTCTCCCACTTGTACGAGGAACTCAATTTTGAGGGAATGAGAACTAACTAGTACTTCCTATGTCCCAAAATAAATGCCCGGTCCACAAAACGAAAACTTAAAAATAATGTAAAATTTTCAAGAAAAATTCATTCAAACTTTTTTCAACAATTTACTAGATATCCATGAGTAATTTTAATTTATGAAAAAAATTTGAATTTTTTCTTATAGAAGATGTATTAGTTTTAAGTTCTCATTTTGAGGATCGGATATTATTTTGGGACGGAGGTAGTATTGTCGAGGGTGGGGTCATCCTTGACATCTATTTTTTTTGTTGGAAGTGAGTTTGCATTGCTCACTTGACAGAGAAGTTAGGTTCTTCCGATTGATAAGTTGGAGACTACGGTTCTACAAGCGACCATCCAAAACAACAGAAATCATAGCAAAGACCAAAATCAATTGCTGACTGCTGAACACCATAGGTAGATAATGTTGAAAGCATGCATCAAAAGGAGCCACTTCGGGGTGATTCTGTCACACTCTCGATTTTCAACATAAATAAATAATTTTTTTCGAAAATAAAATCTTCGCATTTCATAGATAATACCCAAAATGTAACAACTCCGATTTTTCTATAAATAAAATCTTGTATTCTTTATTTTCTCTTGAATGGCTTGATGATTTTCTTGGTAATTTCCGGTAATCCGTCCTAATTAGGTTTTAGTCCTCTTAGATGTTAAATCTTGACTAGAAGCCCTACTTGGCACACTTAGATAGTTTCTGACCAACTAGTTGAAAGAACCAAACTCACCTAGTTATTAGTTGAACCATTACCCATTGGTCAATAAATGTTAGGATAATCTTTGTCCATTGAACAATAGGCCTTCCATTAGAATATTTGATTAATACAAAGATATAGTAATATATTGGTGTATATTCACATATGCAAAGGACAAATATGCATTGTTTATTAGATATCATTTTCCCCCATTATCCATTGGTTATTAACCGCTAGGGAAACTATTGTCCATTGGATAATAACTACTAGGAGAATTGTTATCCATTGGATAATAGTACTAATCTTCCAACAAGGTACAAGGTTTTTATTAAATAATCAAGTTTGGATTTTCTATGTGATTTTGTGCATTAAAATATTGGATAAATCTAAATCCTAGATTCTAAGTACTTTTTGTAATATAATAGTAATTGTACCTCATGCTTATTTTAATCTTAGTCCTTTATTTAATTAGGTACTTGGTACTACCTCCATATTTAAATATTGGGCATAGTACATATATATCTCATATTATATAAAAGCCTAGATTTCCTAAAGTACTTATCCATTATTTTAATAAGAAAATATGTGCCAAATTGGATTATTTTAATAGAAAAATTTTACCCATTGGACAATAATTGTTAGAAAAATTTTTATCCCTTGGGTAATAGTCAAGACTTTTGTTATAAATAGCACCATTGCCTAAGTCATTTCTCACACCTTCACTCCTTTGCTCTCACTTCTCTCTAGAAATCATTTTCAGATAGCCTACTGCCCTTCATAAATCCTCATTTTTTTCCTACTTAAAGTAGTTTTTAGAACCAACTCCCTTCGGGAAAGTTGAGAGCACTTCAAGACCTTCAAGTTAAACCCAAGAACCATCCTAATCGGTCAAGAAACGACAAAGATACTGACATCCGAAATTCAATAAAAATCTCGGATTTCTAGTTCCAGACAGCATACTGTCTCTTCCTTTATCACCATTTTTCTCCTACCTAAAGTAGTTTCTAGGATCAACTTCCTTCACAAAAGTTGTAGAGCGCTTCTAGAGCTTTGATTTCGACCCAAGAATGATCGTATTCGGCCAGAGATTGACCGAGTTACTGCCATCCAAAGTTCGGTCCAGATTTGCGAGTTTCACCACTCGTAGGATTTTCCAACTAGCTTATTCGGCCCCGACTAGTTTTGGATCAAGGTAGATTAATCTCTACTTATTCTCCCTAGCATAACTTTCCTAATCATTTTCTTTAAAGTAGATGAGGTTTACTATCGTTTATAATAATTGGAATGCATGATGAACTTAGCTTTGGCGAATGGAAGTACGAGCATGTTGAATAATCGATCTTTACATTAATAAACATATGTTGTTTAGAATTTTCCACAAAGGAAGAAAGTACTGATTTTTTTTTAAAAGATTGGAATGTTATCGCTTGAACGGAAGTATTCGGAATTTGATCTTTAAAAGCGTTATGGGCATGCTTATGTGAATTGCTTGCATTACTTATGGTATAATATTGAGTTGGATGATCTTGTTAGTTTAGTTCGAATTTTCAATGAATGATTTATGATTACATGTGAAGTCCTATCGCAGAGTCAATGCATGAAAACGAGACACAGAAATCGAGAAAGTTAGAAACATGACACCTAGGGTGTGGTTAATAAAAAGGCATGTTTTGAAAAGGATGAGATGTTTTGAAAACCGCAATGTGGCCGGACGTGGTAGCCCATTGTGTGGTGTGTGTTTTGTGTGCCAATGGAAACGCGGGACGACGAAACCATTGTGAGGATACTCGGGAGACTGGAACGGCGGAACCAAGGTTGGGTATGTGGCTTGGTTATCCGCGGAGAGGAGCTAATGCAAAGTGTGTGCCAATGGGAACCCAAGACGGCGGAACCATTGTGAGGATACTTGGGAACCCAAAACGGCGGAACCAAGGTTGGGTGTGTTAAAAATGAGTTTTTGAAATAATGAATGGCTTATGAAATGAGGAAAATGTGCCACGACTTACGAGATGTCGCGTAGGAGAAACTCATAACTCTTGGACACCAACGATGATTGAATATCGAATGCGGATGCGTCATTGTTAATTATTTTGGCTAGATTAGCATGTGTTATGTGGAAATTGTTGACTTTATGATGTATTGTTTGTAAGTTAAGGGTTAGAGGGTTTGGGTTATTCTATTGAGCGTTGTAGCTCATGGTGTTGCCTTTTTGGTGACCTTGACATATTATATTGGTGGTGACGCCGGTATAATATGTTAGACCTCATAGATGAATAGGGTGAACTCTACATCTTGGAGGCCTTTGGAGCCGAAGAGCTAGCCTAGATGGAGGAAGAAGCGGAACAGTAGTTAGGAACCCTAATTCCCTCCTTGTTTGCTTAAAAGTACTCTTGTAAGACTTTGTGATGTAATAATGAGCCAGACTCACTTGTTTTTTGTAATAAAAAGTCTTAGTAACGTACCCGAAAATTTGGGGGCATTACAACTTCGTATCAGAGTTTTAGGTTCAAAACCTCGACCGTGGGTAGAATGGGTAGAATCATGAGATAGTTTGACCGTTGCACAAACGTGAATTGAGTTTAAGTTTACCGTCCCAAATTGGGTAGAATTCTGACAAAACAATCTTCGGATTGAAGCAAGGTATGGAAATTGGCAGTACCACCGAGCTGGATATTCCCGAACAATTGGATGATGACTTAAATTAAGGATCGGAAGTGGAACTTAGATTCAAATCTTCTTAAGTGTTACTCTGTCATAGGACGTTACTAATTGAGGTTTAAAACTTCGTCCTTGTAAATGAATCCCTTGAGTACCTACCAAATCAACCTATTAGCTGAAGCTCGCCAGCTTGCAAGCACCATAAGAACCATGACACATGAACTAGTGGGAGATCCTTATTTCCCCTACGCTTTCCCCTACACCAACGACTTCTACCAAGAACATGGCACCATAGTATTTCCTGAAAATGAGGAAGAGGTGGATGATATCGAAGCAGAACCTGCCTTAGTCCAAATAGCACTCCCCAATGATGTGTGTACCTAATTGAGGTAAACGATGCTGAAGTAGCCCTCGCCTTAGTTCCAATGATACCGCCCGTTAACATGATTGCAGAGGATCCCGAGGAAGGACCCGAGGGAGAACCTGCGGAAGAACCCGAAGAAGATCCCGTGGAAGACCCTGAAGAGGACCCCGAGGAGTTCAATGACCCTCCAATAAACGAAGCGGACTGGCAGCACTTGATGCAAGCACCAAATCCAGATTTTTTCGTCCGACGACGAGGACCTAGAGATTTGGGGAGATGAGGGTGAAGAATCTGACGAGGAGGAACTAGCATTCCTAGGAGCGGAGCCCGAAGTCATGGACATAAACGCTGACTCCGGAGATGTACCACCACCACCTTATGAGACCGACATTGGTAAATGTCGGGTTGAATTCCCAAATATCTTCTAGATTGGTTAGGAAGGTTTAAGAAGTGATGGATCGTTTGTTGTAAATAGGAAGCGGTAGGATTAGGCTATTATAAGCCATCTACATTGTATCCACCCCTTTAAATAATGAAGTTGTGTGTTTCCTTTTAGCTTATGATTCCATACTTGTTTTTAAAACCTAATTGGGTACCAAATCATCCTTACCCCATTAAAGTTTTTACTTTTGCTTGAAGATGAAATATCTAGTCGATCTTTTAGTCGAAGCCTACCAACCCAGAAATACCATAGAAACCTTGACGGCCCAGAGATTGGAAGATCCCGACTTCATTGCCGCTGTACTTGCAGAAAAGCGAGATTTCCAAAGAGTGCAGCAGAACACCCCTAATCCCATGGAGGAAGACCCTTGGTTTCTTGAAATGTTCCCAGTCTTGTATGCCTTCCGTGAGTTCTTTGGTGTCCTACCCCCAATGCAGGACTTTGAGGTTGGTGATGAGGAAGAAGTCGGTGACAAAGAGGACACCAATAAGGTGACTAAGGAAGAAAACCCTAAAGATGAAGAGAATCTCGAGGAGGACGAAACCCCAAAAGATTCGTAAAGGCCAAGGATACTGCCTAGGCGCACCTAGAATAAATCTAGTAACCGTTGTAATCCTTCGGGATGTAGGATGTTAAGGATTAGGATCGTTTTCAATTTGTATTAGGAAATCTTGCCATAAGTCTACTTGCTTGTAGTAGAACTCTATGCTTATGATTGTAATTCTCTACTTATCTATGAAAAGTTTTCTTTATTTAAGAGAGTACCGTTGCATTCTATTTGATAAATTGCTTTTAACTAATCACGAAGAATACCTTTTCGCAAGGAGAAAATTTCATAGATAGACTAAACCACCCCCTTTCAATTTTTACTCGTAGATGGTGAACCGACGCAGTGGAGTAGGATACAAGAGCGGGGAATCCTCTCACGCAAACCCCGACCTAGCCCAGATCATGCAAGCATTTGTAACTGCCCTGAACGCCAACCGACGAAACCAAAACGACATTTAAACCAAGCTTCCAACTTTTTACTTGTTCTCCATCCACCAACACTTCTACCCTTCAATCATCCTTCATTCATCCTTCCAACTCAAGCTCAATCATCTTTCAAACCTAAAACCAAAGGTATACACCTTTGTACTGTTTTCCTGTTCTGATCCCTGAGGGGGGCTGGCAGGCTCAAGACTGGTAACCAATACCAGTCCTAGCCCTAAAGATAGCAAGATTTCAAAAACCTTCAGTGCAAGGACCAGCGTGTGTCAATCCTTAAGTCATGTACGCCACTCTATGGCTGTGCACATAGGTTAGCGTGTGGATTGGTGCCTTGCTATTTTATGTATTTCTTTTTATATTCATCACTGTGAAGCATGTTAAAATCAATTTGTTGCTTTCCTTTGATAGAACTGCTAGTTTTAGTTTTATTATTAATATCTGTTGCAATGGAATGACTCTGGGGTCCTTCAGAACTTGTCTCAAAACCCAGAAAGTGCAAAGCCAAGCACTGGTCAAATGGCTACAACTGGCGTACCACAGTGGTCTACCTGTGTACGCCTGTCCAACCCTGATCAGTGGCTAGCCCTTGTATGGTAACTAGGCCTTGGCCTCTCTTTTACTACCCACACTTTTTATGTGCTGTCCTATTCTTTTGTTGGCCTTTGAGCCCATTCAAACTGCTTAGAATTGTATATTACCTATAATATAAACTGCTTGGTTTGTCCTGGGTGTGCACTGGTCATTTCCAGAGCCTAGATGGTTGAAAATAAGAACTGTGGGCTTAGGCTTACTGGCGTACGCTAGTTGTGTAATGGCGCACGCAAGTGGTGTAACGCCCCTGAATTTTGGTCAGTAAAAATTTCGTTAAATATTTGAATTTTATTTGAATTACTTATTTTTTCTTGATGGCTATATGATTTCTTGTTTATTTTCGTCGTAGTTGGATTTTAGCCATTTGGTTAACTCTCGACTAGAAACCCTACGTGACCAATTTAGTTAGTTTCCAACTGACTTCTTGGAGGAACCGAGCAACCAACTTACCTAGTTACTAGATGAATCTTTTGGACCTTTTGAAACTTTTGAACCTTTTGCTTTACCCATTGGTCCATAATGGTTAGGGTAACTTTTGTCCATTGGACAATAAACTTTTTATTATAAAAGTACATGTAGTCTTTCAAAATTTTATTTTAATAAAAAGTACTTGTAGTCTTTTGTTCATTGGTTATTAACCGCAAAGGAAATTATTATCCATTGGGTAATAACCATTAGGAAAGTTAGTGACCCTTGGGTAATAGAGTCTTTTGACCAAATAAAGGACCGATGTGACTAGGGAACCTTCTAATAAAGTTGATTTGACTAGTCAACCTTTTCAAACCTAGAAATTACTTATTTATTTTCTTTTATTAATTTGGTTTTATTCTTTACCCTTGGGACGATAAATGTTAGGGGAACTATTATCCATTGGATAATAGAAACCCAAATTCTTTATATTAAAAGGATTTTTGAAAAGATTTGAACAAGTACTTTGACCTTTTAAAAAAATGACATTTATAATTATTTGAAAAGTACTTTTGATTATTTTTTCTAATAAAAGTACCCAAGTAACTTTGGACCATTGGACAATAACCGTTAGGGTAATCTTTACCAATTGGACAAAAGCTTTTCCTTTATTATATTTGGTTAAGTACATATATATAAACACATGTGTAAATTTCAAAAGGACATGTAGTCTTTTAAAAAAAGACTTAAATTATTATTTAAAAGTACTCGTCCTTTGTTATCCTTTGGTTAATAACCGTTAGGAGTTTTATTATCCATTGGGTAATAGCCTTATTCTTTCAACCAAGTACATGGGCTTATTAAACTAGTCATTTTTCCTAATTACCCATGTGATAAAGTACATATTATTTTTTATAAAAGTACTTAGTAGCCTTTAAAGCCTAAGATTTTCCTAAGTACCCTTTTATTATTTTATATTGGAGTTTTATACCCAATTGGATTAGTTTAATGGGGGGTGTGATCTACCTAGATTACAAAGTACCTAGTATGATTTAAATATCGCCTTAGTATGCATGTGCCTAATTGTATTTCTTTAAATAGGATTTTGAAATTGGAAAATCTTGTACTTTCTTATTCTTTCTTGTTTATATATATATATATATATATATGTGTGTGTGTGTGTGTGTGTGTGTGTGTGTACGAGAGAGATAGAGAGAGAGAGAGAGAGAGAGAGAGAGAGAAGAAGATAGGATTGTACCTTCTTGATCTTCCATATCTTCCTACATCTTTCTTCATCCTTGGTGAATCTTTCTCCTAGCCAAACTTAACTCTCATTTGTACTTCTATGATTTGTTTAAAACCAAATCTTGTACCCCTTGTTCCCTTTCTTCCAAGCAAATCCTCCAAAGATCAAATCCAAGGACAAACTAGCCATGCAAGCTACCTAATTAGGCCTTATTCTATTTTTGCCTAATGACAACCTATGATGGACCTTTATGACACAATCCTAGCCTTCATTAGCCTAAGACTTTGACTACAAGCTAGACCTAGATTATAATTACCTAGATTCACCTAAAAAGCCTAAGATCTTACTTGATTCTATAGCCTTACACCTAGGTTACGATTGGACAAGGCATGGCTTGACATGTGAGGTGATTTGATGACTTAATGGAGCAAATCCATGGGAGATATAGAGAGAGAGAGGGCCGGCCATAGAGAGAGAGGAAGAGCCAAGGTTTTGCCTATATATAGCACCCCATGTTTGCCATTCAACTCACACCTTCTCATTGCTCCAACTTCTCTCTAGAAATTCTTGTTCTTTCTTTTGTTCTTCCTTTGTTCTTGAGTTCTTCTTGTGTTCTTCAAGAAACTCAACCTAAGCCGCCACTAAACCACCACTCAATCACCCTTCGATCCATAAAGTAGAGTAGTGTTAGTCAAGAAGAAGTTTCGAGAGAAACCTTTCTCTTTCGAAGCTACCGGAGACCACCGTAGGAAGTTACTCCGTCCGACCACCGACGTACTTTCCGTAGCCGTTACTACTGCCTAGAAGAACAGTAAGGAAATCCTTACTTACTTCCTACTTACTTACTTACTCAAGTATAACGTTGTTGTTTTGAATTGCTAAGAAAGAACGGTAGATTCTCCCTATTTACTTACTGCCTAATTACTTACTTATTTAGAAGTATTTGTATTTTTAATATTTGAGATAGTTATGAGTATGCATATATGAATTACTTGTATTACTTGTGGTGTGATAAAGCATAAGTGATTTCACTCCAAAGACGTCTGTACATGTGGCATTGTGCTTTGAATAAGCATAAGTGATACACTCCAAAGGCGTCCGTACATGTGGCGTTATGCTATAAGTAGTGATTGAGCGTGATAAGTGATATAGAATTGGATGATCTTGTTAGAATGATTCATGCTTATTCTTGTCCTACCGCGGAGTCTTTGCATGTAACGAGACACGAGAATCGAGAAAGTAGAAACATAGCACCTAGGGTGTGAGTAATGAAAGGAAATGTTTTCCGAGGAAGAAAATATTTTGAAAGTACATAATGACCGGTTTTGGGTGGCATTATGTAATGTGTGTGTGTGTTCCAATAGGAATCCGGGAAAAACGGAACCATTGTGAGGTTATGTGTGTGCCAATGGGAACCAGGTGCGGCGGAACCATTGTGAGGATACTCGGGAACCCGACGCGGCGGAACTGAGGTTGGGTGAGTTAAACGAACGATTTTTGAAATGTTTTGGAAAAACCGCAATGTGGTCGGACGTGGTAGCCCATTGTGTGGTGTGTGTTTTGTGTGCCAATGGGAACCCGGCGCGGCGGAACCATTGTGAGGATACTCGGGAACCCGGCACGGCGGAACCGAGGTTGGGTGAGTTAAATGAACGATTTTTGAAATGTTTTGGAAAAACCGCAATGTGGCCGGACGTGGTAGCCCATTGTGTGGTGTGTGTTTTGTGTGCCAATGGGAACCCGGCGCGGCGGAACCGAGGTTGGGTGTGTAGCTTGGTTATCCGTGGTACGGAGCCAATGCAATTGTGTGCCAATGGGAACCCGGCACGGCGGAACCATTGTGAGGATACCCGGGAACCCGGCGCGACGGAACCGAGGATGGGTGTGTAGCTTGGTTATCCGCGGTACGGAGCCAATGCAAATGATTTTGAAAGATTTGGGTGTGTAGCTTGGTTATCTGCGGTACGGAGCCAATGCAAATGATTTTGAAAGATTGGGTGTATAGCTTGGTTATCCGCGGTACGGAGCCAATGCAAATGATTTTGAAAGGTTGATTTGTTAATGAAAATGTTGACACGGTCTACGATGAGTCGCGTAGGAGAAATAAAGAGAATCTTGGACACCAACGATAGTTGATTAACGAATGTGGATGTGTCATTGCTAACTGTGTATATACGTATCATGTGAAAATCGATGTTTTATGATAGCCTTGTTTGTGAGTTAAGGTTGGTGGGTAAGGATTTCTCTATTGAGCATTATAACTTACGGTGTTGCCTTTTTGGTAACCCTGACATATTATATTGGTGGTGACGCCGGTATAATGTGTCAGACCTTGTAGTTGTTCAAGACGAACAGTTCACCGTGGAAGCTTTTGGAGCTGAAGAGCTGGCTAGGATGGAGGAGCAGACGGAGCTGTAGTTAGGAACCCTAGTTTCCCTCCCTTTTGTAATGAAAGTACTCTTATGGAGGCTATGATGTAATAAAGAGCCAGACTCTATTTTGAAGTTGAAATAAAATTGTCTTTTTAACGTACCCAAAATTCGGGGCGTTACAAGTGGGATCAGCATGCAGTGACTTGATCAGTGCATGCTGGTTTCTTCCTACTCACGTTGCTCTAGGATAGCGTTTTCCATTCTATTTAAAACTCTCACAAGAGTCTTTTTTCATCCTATACTAATTGTCTTAATAAAGCAAGCATGCCATTTTATCATAACCGGCCAACATGTTACAGTTTTAACCCCCTATAACTGTTCCCCTGCCCTAACTGGCTAAAAAATCGATCAATGAGAGAGAATAACAAATGTTTTACAAATGCCCGAGTAGAGACTCATCTCCGGATTGGGCGAGAGGGGTGCCTTAAAACCCTTTCCCTCTCGTAACCTGGCTCTGGAACCTCAGATATCAAGGTGACGACGAGCCAGTCTACGCCTTTTCAAAATCAAACAACATGAAAAGACGTTTCAAGTTCGGTTCTTTGGGTGGTTTACCACAAAAACCCAAGTGATGACTCTGAATTAAGCGTTTCGCCATGCTTTCCAAAAGGGTGCACCCAATTTTATACTAAGATTTTAGAGGCGTGTGCCCACAGCACGTTCTTAGATTAGGTCAATAATCTCATGTCATGCCTAGGTGTGTTATTGTGTGCTTTGAATAGCTATGGAATTTGTGGCTCATTTAGGAAAGGATACAAGGCATTTTTTTATGTAACAAAATCACATATGAGTCCCATTGTCCTTTTGAATAAAGCCAAGTCCGAGTCATCTTACTATCAACCATAGGGAACTAGATGTTTTGTTGGATGTATGGCTTGTGAAGTGGGCATAATTTTGGGTTTGTAAGGCTCCAGGTGTTTCCAAGTACTCGTCGAGTGCATTTTGGGTGCAAGGGAGCGTTGGTATTGGCAAAATGGGTTGGCAAGCAAAATTTCAGGAGAAGAGCTCTCGGTTTCGATACAGAGTTATGATGTATCGATACCTGTTTGAAATAGAGAGGCCGATAAAAGTAATTTCGATTGGGAATCGATACAACAAAACGTTGTATTGATATCAAGTCCATATCTGGCGAATATCAACAGCTACAAGGGCCGATCATCTTCACTTCTTCACCTTCTTCTCTCTTTAAACCCCCATAGCCACCTCTACCCTCCAAAACCCTAACCCCAAAATCAACCCCAAAACCCTCCAAACTTCACCAAATCCCATAAATATTCCACCAAACCTTCGCCAAATCACCTCCTCTACATGTCTCAAGCCTCGAATCCAAGGATTTCAAAGTCTTGTAACCCAAATCCGAAAATCCAAGGTAAACCCACTCTTTTCTCTGTCTACACGAAATTTTCTCCCTTTCTCCCTACATTATCAAGATCCTCTACTCTCCTACACATATCTACCCATAAACCCACATATTTCACCTCCCCCACTTCCCAAAACCCCCAAATCTGAAAATCCCATGCCGAAAGTTAAACAAATCGCTCGAAAGGGCAAACATGCGGCCTCTTCCTCTCGCCAACCCAAAATTGAAGATGATGAGGAGATCCTCGATCAATTTTTCGAGAAGGAGGAGATGATGGATAATCCGATGCAACCGGGCATTACCATTGGGCTGAGAAGGAAGCAGACGTCGGAACAAGTCCGGTAGGATAGCAAAAAAGGTGGGAGGAGTCAATGACGAAAAGGACTACAAAGAACGAGTGTCATATGGATGTGGCAATGATCGGGGCGAACCACTGGGCTATATGGGCAATCGAGCCACAAGGTTTGTCATACTTCTTTGGTGAAAACCCTGGGTATAATAAGGCTTTAGTGACTTGAGTTTTATAAGCATATGAAAATCCTGGAGGTGGGTGCCCAACACGAGCCGGATGCTATGATAACGTTCAAAATTGGGCGGATTGAGGTGTTAGTGAACCGTTACGAGATTGCTACTGCTTTAGATTACCAATGCCCGCCCGCCCATGAAATCAACTACCCGAGGAAGGATTTTGCCACAGCCTGTGACATGGCCCAGGAATTATACATCAACCCTACGGATGCCCGAGACCCATGTGCCTGGCAAGTTTAAACCAGAGTACAAGCTTTTGAACCAATTCGTGCACCACAACATAAACCCCTAGGGAATAGAGAACAAACCATCCGAAGAAGAAGGGGAGACTTTCTACACCTTCACGCAACCGGGTTTGAAAGCTGACTGGGTGGAGTACATCTTTGGATAGATTATTGAGTTCAAGAAGGTGGCCACTTTGCAAACGAGAATGCTGTATCCATGTTTGATCACGAAGATTTGTAGGAAGTATGGGGTGACTGGGAAAAAGTACATGGAAAAGACAAAGCTTGAGCTGGGAATCATAAATAGTAGCATTTTGACAAAGAGTGTCTCCCAATCCAGAGCACCAAGGAGTTTGTCCGGTGGGACTTACTTGACTTCAATGCCGGCCCGGAGTGCACCGAAGTTCAATTGGTATAAGAAGTTGTTTTGCCAAGGCGTGGCAAGCATTGAGAGTTTGAGGAAGTCGAAGAAGGAAAGCCAGGAAATGGCAAGGAGGCAAGCACGAATGGACCACTGGTTGGAATGGCTAACACAATGGTTGGAAGGGTTAACAAGTGAACCGTACGCCTCACCTCCAATTGTTCAAGAGGAGGATAATGATAATTTCAGGGGAGATGAACCGGAATGGGATGACTAGGAAGGAGAGAGAGAGAGAGAGAGAGAGAGAGAGAGAGAAGGAAGAGAAAAGAGGAGTACAAGAAGAAGAAACAACCGGAGGCCAGAGGTCTCAAGTAGAAGTCCCCTAACTTGGTCGGGGTCTAGGACGGTTGACATGTCGTCCATTCTATCCTCAGTATTTTTGCTTTTATTTGAGTCGATGGTTATTGTTTAGTTCGTGCTTTAGTCGAGTAGTTAGTATGTTAGTAATCGAGTCTAGTAGGTTAAGATGTTCATGGTTAGTTAGGGGTGTGTCGACGGCCAAAATTGGGTAGTTAACCAAGCTAGTATAGGCCATCGTCACTTTTGCAAGTTTTCCCCTTTTTTGCTAACCTCGATCAATATATGCTAATAAAAGTCCTTAGTTGATCTTGAATGCGCGTTTATTCCATTTGTGATTCAAGGCATTATAATTGGCATACTTAGTTTGTGGCATATTTTTCCCTTTTCATTGTTCAAGTTTTCCGCTGTTAGTTAAATTTTCATTCAATAAGTGCTTTCCATAATAGGGCATGATCTTGCTTTTCATCATCGCCTAACTTCCAAGAACTTTTGTGGGATATGGTTGCTAGCTTATGTGTCACTTTGATGTGAGCCGTATCCCCTTTCGTTTATGGATACGAGTCCTTTTAGCTTGCTTATCACTCGCTTTGTGCTTAGTTGTTCAATCAAGTTTTCTGCTGCAAGTTATGGAATGCAATGACTGATTAGGTTTGCAAACTCTTGTTTAGTTGAAAATAAATGTGAGCATGTGTTTAGGTTTTGCCGGAAGGATTGTACACCCAATAATGCATATTCTTGATGCTTAAGTCCTTAGTTTTACTGCTTTATGTTTAGTTAATTTAGGTTTTTATTTGATATTGCGCATAGGGTATGTTATTTTCATTTTGTAGGAAAACTGCTTAATAAGAGGGTTTTAAAGCTTAAAGTGAGCCGAAGGCGTCCAATACTCAAGATGATCAAGAAATGGAGCCACCGGGTGCCCAAGAACGAAGAGTCGAAGACCCGACGAGTGACCAAGACCTTTGGAAGCCAAGCCAAAGGCCAGAAGCTGAAGAGCCCAAGATTTCGGAGGCGGTATCTATATGGTGTTCCTCTGTATCGATACCCAGTTGAAACAGAAATGCCAATTGTAATCGGGTATCGATACAACATTTTTCTGTATCGATACCAGTTTGCTACGGCGGCCTAGTAGATTATGTTCAAAGCCATTTGATATCGATACAAGAAACCCTTGTATCAATACCGAGGGCTTTTGCAGCAGATTTTTAGGTTTTTATCGAGATATTTCGCGCGCGAATGTGGGCTTGTATAAGTACCCCATTATGTCACGATATCTTGGGAGGGAGCACTTTTTAGATCTAGAATAGGATTTCATTTCATGTTGGTTACTCTTGCTATTTTTTTTTTTGGGTAAATTAGCTTGAAATTAAAAAAGCTTAACTGAATGTACGGCCTACAAAGGGCATACCCCAGGAGGAAAAGAAAAGGAAAAAAAAGAAGATTAAAAAAAGTGTGATAACTCATGCACAACCCGCATGGAGAGTGGGGTAAAGTAAATAAAATAACAAAAGTGCCATGTGTGTAGAGATCATACCCCCGTTGTACTAACCATCTAAGCGGAAGGATATATAGTACAACGTAGTATGATATGAAGTGATACGAGTAGAAATAACATGAAATTGAACTACTACCTTGCATCCCACCAGGCTGGGAATAAAATAAATAGTCACAGCCAGAGATGACCAAAAGATAACCAGCACTGAGGACTAGAAGCAACATAGAAAAACGGCATCAAGGGAAGCTGAATAGCTACTATAGAGGAACAAGACACCAAGAAAAAGCTCGAACCAGAGATGTCGGCATCCGACAGGGGACTCCACCCTGCAAACCACGCTCATTCCATCCAGCCTAATACTCCCTCATCCAAGCCTAAGGTTTGCTAGAAAACAACATGTTCTCAGCCAACTACCAATCATCGTAGACTCCAGAGATGGAATAAGCATACCAAGATACTAATACTCCAACCAAACCCAGAGAACAAGCATAATACCCACTTCTAAAAGAACAACAACTACAAAGGGACAAGAGACCGAGAAGAGGCTCGAACTGGAGATGTCGGCATCCGACAAGACTACCCTCCCAAGTACCCTACACACCACGCCCATTCCATCTAGACTATTACACCCTTAACCTAATCCCCTAGGCTCGCTAAAAACTAAAAGAGGGACAGAAAGAGGAGCCACAAAATGTGGCCACTCGAACCGCATGTGAACCAAGCTACCCCTTTCGATCAGTGCACTACCACTAATCTAATCAATGACAGCCTGCGAAGCTATCCCTTTCAATCAGTGCACGACCACCAATCTAATCAAAGACAGCCTCGGTAATTACCCTTTTCAATCAGAGACCAACCACCAATCTAGTCAATGGCAGCCGCGAAGCTACCCCTTTCAATCAACGCAAGACCCCAATCTAATCAATGATAGCCACGTTCACACCCAACTTTTGCTATTGTTCTTGCTTTGTTCTTCATTTTCTTAGTTAAATCTGCACTTTTCTACCTTAGTTGGTTGTTGTTTGCTATTTTACTCTTCATTAAAGTTGTAGCTACGCTCTTGATCTATCTAAGTCTCTAGTTTATTTTGAATTCTGTCATGTTTTCAATATTTAGCTTTGTTGATTCAATTTCTAATATGAGTAAGTAGTTAATTAGGCTTGGTCATGGGGTGATTAGCACTCCATGACTTGGATTGATCATGTTTTTCTCTCAATAAATCTTCAATGTTAGTTGGGAAATTAAGGTAGTTCGTATTTGTCTATAGAAAATTGGCGGTGTTAACATCTTTGATCATGCGTAGGCAAGAGCAAGCCTACTTGCCATGCATCGATGCTTGGAGCTATGTCATCCCTTGCGTTTGCTAGATGAATACTAGAACGCTCTTGGTGCTTCGACTCCTTTTCTAGTAAATGGTTGTAATGATAAATCTTTCAGATTGAGAGATCGATGACACGTATCTCAACCCATGTAATTCGAAAGAAAAGATGATTAATTTGAGTTGTGGGTGTTGAAATACCCTAGACCTAGCCGCTTAGTTAAATTGTTTTTAAGACACACTTCATTCACACTTTTTCTCCGTTTCAAACTATTCCTAATGTTAGCCGTCTCAAGGCCGCAAATCTTACTTCTACAAATCCAATCATGCCTTGATGATATTCCCTTAGGTACTCACGAAAAATAAAAACTGCTCAAATCAAGCCCTTTCCGGTCATATTTTGTGCTGATTTCTCGTGAGTGCCCTTAAAATCACGTTTTGAACACATTGAGAGTTCGGATCATCAAAATTTGATCGGAAAAGGGGACATCCGCATTTTATTTAAAATGAGGACGCCCTTACCTGAAGGCTAAAGGGGACTCTGACTATCGACGGACAAAGCAAATTCTATTTACAAACATGAAGATAAGTGCAATGGGATGAAAGGCATGGAGAATATAGTTCAATTGATTGAGAAGCAATCAACTCTTAACTCCTTTAACGATAGCACAGACGGTACATTCTACGAAGTCAAGCAATCCGTTCTGAGCATGCACATGCATCGCATATGACATTTAACTTTATGTTGCATAGGTCATGCTATTTGATTCACGTGTTGTGTTATCATCCGCATATCATTCATTAATTATCTAGCAATACATGATTTAATTTGAGGGTTTTCTTAAGTTAATTAAAAAGGATTGGACTTGGTAGGTGGAATGAAGGGTAAAGATGAGTTATGGCCCATTTGAACCCATATACCCAACCTCATTGAATAATTCTTCCCTAATAAACCTTCTACGGTATTCTATTATACCGTTCCACCGTTCCCGTTTACTGTAAATAGAGAGAGAGAGAGAGAGAGAGAGAGAGAGAGAGAGAGAGAGAGAGAGCGAGTGTGTGTGTAACAACTCTGATTTTTAGTAAATAAAAATCTCGTTGTTCATTCAAATTCTTTTGGATGGCTTTATAATTTTCTCGTTGATTTCTAATTGGATTTTAGCCCTTTAAAATTTGTTTCTTGATTAAAAGCCCTATTTGGCAAATATAGTTAGCTTCTAACTATTTAGTTGGAGGAACTTATCTACCAATCCATTTAGTTACCTTTTAACCATTACCCATTGGACGATAAATGTTAGGAAAATCTTTACCCATTGGACAATAGAAAACCCAGATTTTCTACCAAAAGTACTTATTAGATTTTGTTAAAGTACCCATATATATAGTTATATATACATGCCTAAAAGGACATATAAGCATTATTTAAGTAGATATTACTTCACCCCATTAACTATTGGTCAATAACTACTAGAAAAAATATTACCCATTGGATAATAGAGATAGCGTAACAACTCCAATTTTTAGTAAATAAAAATCTCGTTGTTTATTCAAATTCTTAAATTTCTCTTGGATGGCTTTATAATTTTTTCGTTGATTTCTAATAATCCGTCATAATTGGATTTTAGCCCTTTAAACTTCGTTATTTGATTAAAAGCCCTACTTGGCAAATATAGTTTGCTTCTAACCAATTAGTTGGAGAAACCTATCAACCAATCTATTTGGTTACCTTTTAACCATTACCCATTGGACGATAAATGTTAGGAAAATCTTTATCCATTGGACAATGGAAAACCTAGATTTTCTACCAAAAGTATTTACTAGATTTTGTGAAAGTACCCATATATATAGTTATATATACATGCCTAAAGGACATATGGCATTATTTTAGTGTATATAGTATCTCACTTTTTTATCCATTGGTCAATAACCGCAAGGAAAATTATTACCCATTGGATAATAGTATTAGTCTGGCCAACAAGTACTAAGGTTATTTAATTTAATCATTTCCTAGATTTCCCATGGGATGATATACTCATATATATATATATATATATGTGTGTGTGTGTGTGTGTGTGTGTGTGTGTACCTAGTAGATTTAATACCCTAGATTTCTTAAGTACATAATCTAATTTTATAATAAGAACATGTGCCAATTTATACTATTTTAATAAATGATTTTGATCTTATATTTTTTTATTGGATATTGGGAATCTACCTAGATTGCATAGTACTTATTTATACATACACACACACACACACACTTATACACTTATATTATTACAAAGTACTCATGTGCCAAATCGAAATACTATAATAGGGAATTTTGATTTGAAAATCTAGTTAAAGATCACCTAGTACCTTGAACCTTTATTTATATACTTGGTCATACTCATATATATATTGTACAAGAGAGAGAGAGAGAGAGAGAGAGAGATGGCCGAGAGAGAGAGAGAGAGAGAGAGAGAGAGAGAGAGAGAGAGAGAGAGAGAGAGAGAATGAGAGAAAAAGAGAAGGAGATTTGGTACCTTGACTTGATCTTCCATGATCTTCTTACATCCATTCAATCTTGGGTTATATACTTCTTCAAGCGAAATCCATTCACATTGTCCTTATTTGTACATCTACCAATATAAAACCTTGTACCATCCTCCTTTCCTCCACCAATCTTTCCATAATCCAATCCAAAGTACCAAATCTAGCCTTGCATGTCTAAGAACTAGGTAGGAATTGTACAAGCAAACCATAACCTAACCTATCAAGCTTTCAATCAAGCTTGACAAAAGAAAAAAAGTGAGATATATATAGAGAGAGAGAGAGGGAGGAGCCTTGGCCTATAAATACCAAGCTCATTCAAGCTTAAACTCAAACCTTCACTCCTTGCTCTAACTTCTCTCTAAAATTTCTAAGCTTCTTTTGTTCCAAAGTTCAAGTTTCTTAAGTTTTCTTGAAGTTCTTGAGAGCTACCACCAAACCACCTCCAAAAACCACCCCTAGATCTTTAAAGTAGCCTAGTTTAGTTAGCAAAGTTGTTTCTAGGAAGAGAAAATTCATCTCTCTTCCTTTTGAAGCAAACCAGAGCCGTTACGCTGCTGATTCGCAAAACTGACAACCAACCCTCAAAACTGACCAACCGCTAAGAAGCAAGGTAGAATCATCTTATCACCTATCTCTAAGTATATGTAGAGTCCCCTGTCCACTAAACCCAAGTATAGTGTAGAACCATATGTTGAGAAATAGGATGTCCTTACTCTTTAGTTCAAAGTATAACTTGAAGTATTTTTAAGTAGATAAGGTTATCTATAATTTATTATGTTTAGAATGTATGATGGTTAACAAACTCATTTTGCTAAGGGTGGTATGAACATGTTGAATAATGAACCTTTACTTCAATAAACATGTGTTGTTGTGAATTTTTTACAAAAGAGGAAAGAATGGATTTTTTGAAAGATAGAAACTTATCGCTTGTTTAGAAGTATTCGTATTTTTAATCTTTAGGATGGTTATGAGCATGCATATATGAATTGCTTGTATTACTAGTGGTATAATATTGAGTTGGATGGTCTTGTTAGTTTAAAGATTTCAATGAATGATGTCGTATGTGAAAAGTCCTACCGCAGAGTCAATGCATGAAAACGAGACACGAAAATGTTTAATGAAAATGTGTGTTTTGAAAAGGGTGAAATGTTTTAGAAACAACAATGTGGCCGGACGTGGTAGCCCATTGTGTGGTGTGTGTTTTGTGTGCCATTGGGAACCCGGGACGACGGAACCATTATGAGGATACTCGGGAGACCGGAACGGCGGAACCGAGTTTGGGTGTGTGGCTTGGTTATCCGCGGAGAGGAACCAATGCAAAAGTCTGCCAATGGGAACCAGGGATGGCGGAACCATTATGAGGATACTCGGGAGACCGGAACGGCGGAACCGAGGTTGGGTGTGTTAAAAACGATTTTGAAAATGTTGATATGGTTATGAAATGGAGACACGGTCTACGAGAAGTCGCGTAGGAGAAACTCAAAAAATCATAGACACCAACGTTAGTTTGGATAATGAATGTGGATGTGTCATTGTTTGTCAAATATGTTTGATCTATGTGCATAGCATTGAATTTATAATCGTTTGCTCGTAAGTTAAGGATTAGTGGGTATATATTACTCTGTTGAGCTTTTGTAGCTCATGGTGTTAGCTTTTGGCAACCCTGACATATTATATTGGTGGCGACGCGAGTATAATGTGTCAGACCTCATAGATGAACAGGGTAAGCTGTATACATTGGAGGCCTTCGGAGCCGAGGAGCTTGCTAGAATAGAAGAGTAGGCGGAGCAGT
Organism: Rhododendron ovatum; assembly: GCA_019656835.1. Taxonomy (NCBI): domain Eukaryota; kingdom Viridiplantae; phylum Streptophyta; class Magnoliopsida; order Ericales; family Ericaceae; genus Rhododendron; species Rhododendron ovatum. The sequence continues at coordinate 21,952,976 of CM033791.1, read as the reverse complement.
AGTTAGGAACCCTAGTTCCCTTCCTTGTTGGATAAAAGTACTCTTGTAAGACTTTGTGATGTAATAATGAGCCAGACTCACTTTATTTTTATAATAAAATGTCTTATTAACGTATCCAAAATTGGGGGCGTTACAGATAGTCTTACCAATAAGTACTTGGATTTATTAAATAAAACATTTTCTAGATTTCCCATGTGATGATATACTTATATATATATATATGTGTGTGTGTGTGTGTGTGTGTATATAGTAGATTTAATACCCTAGATTTTCTAAGTACATAATCTAATTTTATAATAAGAACATGTGCCAATATGGATTATATATACACACACACACACACACACACACACTTATATTATTACAAAGTACACATGTGTTTATTAGAATAGTTTAATAGGGAAATCTTGACTTGAAATCTAGTAGATCACTTAGTACCTATGTACTTTTATATATACTTGGTCATACTCTTATATATATATATATATATATATATGTACTAGTGCTAGAAGAGAGAGAGAGAGAGAGAGAGAGAGAGAGAGAGAGAGAGAGATTGGAGTGTAGCTTGTCTTGATCTTCCTTGATCTTCTTACATTGTACTTGACTTGAATACAATCCATGGATATACACTTGTTCAAGCAAAATCCATTCACATTATCCTTATTTGTACATCTACCAATAAAAAAACCTAGTACAAATTTCCTTTCCTTTACCAATCTTTCTATAATCCAATCCAAAGTACCAAATCTAGCCATGCAAGCCTAGAACTAGATCTTGATCTTTCAAAGAAAGCATAACAAGTTGAATAAAAAATGAGTTATGGAGAGAGAGAGATTTCGGGTGAGAGGGAGAGAGAGGGAGCCTTGGCTTATAAATAGCAAGCCATTCCAAGTGTAAACTCACACCTTCATTCCTTGCTCCAACTTCTCTCTAGAATTTCTAAGCTTCTTTTGTTTCAAAGTTCAAGTTATTTCAAATTCTTAAAGTTCTTGAGAGCTACCACCAAACCACCTCCAAAAACCACCCCTAGATCTTTAAAGTAGTCTAGTTTAGTTAGCAAAGTTGTTTCTAGGAAGAGAAAACCCATCTCTCTTCCTTTCGAAGCACTTCGGAGCCGTTACGTCGTCGATTCGCAAAACCGACGACCAACTTTCAAAACTGACCAACCGCCAAGAAGTAAGGTAGAGTCCCTGGTCCACTAAACCCAAGTATAGTGTAAAACCATATGTTGAGAAATATGATGTCCTTACTCTTTAGTTCAAAGTATAACTTGAAGTATTTTTAAGTAGGTAAGGTTATCTATCGTTTATTATGTTTAGAATGCATGATGGTTAACAAACTCGTTTACTAATGGTGGTATGAACATGTTGAATAATGAACCTTTACTTCAATAAATATGTATTGTTTTGAACTTTCCACAAAAGAGGAAAGAAGGGATTTTTGAAAGATAGAAACTTATCACTTGTTTAGAAGTATTCGTATTTTGATCTTTAGGATGGTTATGAGGATGCATACATGAATTGCTTGTATTACTTGTGGTATAATATTGAGTTGGATAATCTTGTTAGTTTAAAGATTTCAATGAATGATTTATGATTACATATGAAGTCCTACCGCGGAGTCGATGCATGAAAACAAGACACAGAAATCGAGAAAGTAGAAACATGACACTTAGGGTGTGGTTAATGACAAGGCGTGTTTTGAAAAGGTGAAATTTTTGGAAACCGCAATGTGGCCAGACATGGTAGCCCATTGTGTGGTGTGTGTTTTGTGTGCCAATGGGAAGCCGGGACGGCGGAACCATTGTGAGGATACTCGGGAGACCGGAACGGTGGAACCGAGGTTGAGTGTGTGGCTTGGTTATCCGTGGAGAGGAGCCAATGCAAAGTGTGTCAATGGGAATCCGGAGCAGCGGAACCATTGTGAGGATACTCGGGAGACTAGAATGGCAGAATCGAGGTTGGGTGTGTTAAAAACAATTTTGAAAATGTTGATATGGTTATGAAATGGAGACATGGTCTTCGAAAAGTCGCATAGGAGAAACTCAGAAAATCATGGACACCAACATTAGTTTGGATAATGAATGTGGATGTGTCATTGTTTGTCAAATATGTTTGACCTATGTGGAAATTGTTGATTTTATGGTTTAATGTTTGTAAGTTAAGGATTAGAGGATATGGGTTATTCTATTGAGCCTTTGTAGCTCACGGTGTTACCTTTTGGTGACCCTGACATATTATATTGGTGGCGACGCCAATATAATGTGTCAGACCTCATAGATGAACAGAGTGAGCTGTACACATTGGAGGCCTTAGGAGCTTGCTAGGATGGAAGAGCAGGCGGAGCAGTAGTTAGAAACCCTAGTTGCCTCCCTTGTTGGAAAAGTACTTTTGTAAGATTTTGTGATGTAATAATGAGCCAGACTCACTTTGTTTTTGTAAAAAATGTCTTATTAACGTACCTAGAATTTGGGGGCGTTACAGAGAGAGAGAGAGAGAGACCGTTCCCGTTTACTGTAAACAGAGAGAGAGAGAGAGAGAGAGAGAGAGAGAAGCGGTGAAGAGAAGAAGGGGAAAATTAGGAAAAATCTGGTTGGCTTTGAATTGAAGATTAGACTTGGTAATTCATTTTTCTTATTCTTGAATATCGTATTTCTTGACTTAAATATCATGCTTTGATTGTAGAATTCATGCTCTAGATGTTGATTTAGGTTGAACTTGGGTTGGGGTTGAAATTTTAAAGAAGCTCAAGAACCCTAATTGAACCTCTTGAATTTCATGTTTGGAACTTGTTTTGATCCATGAATTTGAGGTTCTTGAAGTAGATCTTTAATATATCTGAGTTTGAGTATGATTATTAAGGTTTTGATGTGAGTTTGAAGTATTTTGGAATAAGAGTTGGAAATCGAAGGAAGAACAAGACGTAATTTTCTGAAAAATTTGCAGAATTGGGAAATCTTGAATCCGACCTGATTTTGAGGATTTTTGTTGAGGCAATTCCTAAACTCCAAAAATTTTGAGATTTTTATTAAGAGTTCCTCTATGAGTCTTCTATCTACAGTAAAAATTTCAGAATCTAGTTCAAAGTATTGAGCTCTATAGAAATTTTTAACCTAGCATCACTCAAATTCAGAATTGAACAGTCAGCACCGACACAAGTTGGAAAAACAGTCATATCTCCTAGCTGGAGACTTGAAAACACATTTCGCTTGCTTTGCTGAAAACTAGACTTATAGAGATTTCTAACGATGCAACCCATGCACTGTGGTTATGCCTGAGCAATAACAGAATTGCTGTTAAAGTTTACTCAAAATCTATCTCTGCACCAGTTTTAGTGTCACACCCCAAAAATGAGAAGTGACCGGCCGTGAACCATGAGGCCAATCCATGGAACACGCAGCCTGATTAAACCAAAGTAACTGAAAATCAAATGATCCCTTTTTCATTATTAATCAAATCAAATGCCAAATGTGTCTCAATCATGAACATGGGGTACAACCATCCCATGAACTAAACAATAACCAGTAATTCAACAATAATAAAAAGAATTCATTATTTGACAATTGTTTTGAATGCGGAAGCGATTTATTAAAATAAAACTAAGATGAGACACCCTAAGGAGGTCAAACAAAAGAATCCCCAAGGTGCCGCCAGAGTCCTTGCCTAACTCCCCAACTTGCCTGAAAGAGAAGTTGGAATAAATCAGTCAGCTGACGAGCTCAGTGAATAGCAAGTATGTATAATAAATAAAGTTGAAAGCGGGGATCAAAATAATTCACCATTAAACTTAATTTGGCATACGAGGTGTCCGGCAAAATAACAAATTAATCAATGAAGTATTTAACCAATAAATATTCTTGGTGGTGATCACAACATTAACTCCATCAAAAATTGAGAACCACAATCAAATAGTACCATGGACAAAATAAATCTCATCAAAATTGGATCCAATATCGAACTTAGAGTCACCAGGGTTGGCAGCCCGTGGTACTTTTCCCTAAGACGATCCGGCGAAAGAAAGCTATTGAGCATTAGGGTCACCGGCCTAACACGGTCTTTTCCCCAATGGCCAGGGTCACCAACACGAGAAGGAATAAGTTCCCTGGACTTCCGAAATAAATGTTCCCATTAATATCCACCAAGTTCTCACCAAAAAGAATATTAACAATTGATCTCATAAAATTCATCGCATGCCAATTAATAGAAACACTTATAAATAATTTTGAGTCTCCGAATAACATTCATATAAATTTCTGAAGGAAACACTTTTAAGAGACACAGGGATTTTTCGAAAATACGTAACAAACTTAACTACTCACCTGAATCCAAAAGTAATGCAATCGAACGCGCAAAAAGATGTTAACCTGAATAAAAGAACAAAGAACAAAATGACTAACTATACATACACACACTTGAAGATACAGAATACCACTTCCTATCAAAATAAAACTTAGCCTAATCCTAACTACTGCCCTCTGTAATCACTATTGCTAAAACCAAACTCCATGCCTCCAACCATGAGCACATACCACTGTCCAATAACATTAAAAGAAAATAACTTCCAGCGAAACTCGTATAAAACCAAAACCATCCAAGTCTACTGCCACCATAAATTATTAAAATCATTCCTCAGGAGTATTCCTTTTTTTTTGAACAGATTCCACAGGAGAATTCCTAACTCTAGCAATTCCCATACCACGACAACAGAGATCAGCACCGCACACGACATCTATTATAATTTTAACCTGTTGCCGCACACACGACACACACTCTCACCCACCGACTCACTCCATCCATATCACACTCAATTAATTCTAATGCCACAAAAAGATTGTGCAACCCAACAAACCCAACAACTGCTTCCCTCCTCCAAACTTCAGTGGAAAGTAATGGAAACATTAAAGACAGGATTACATACCGTACAAAGCCGAGAGCAAGATCGGGAAAAGAAGTTCGACTGACACACCGGTACCTCACAACCTCTGGCTGCTTCTGCTCTCTCTTTTTCTTTCACCTAAAGTTCTCTCAACTTCTTTTCTCAAACGCTCTGCCCAAATAAAAACCCTATACCGTGAAACATCTCCTAACTTTCTAAAATTACCCACTACTCCCTATATTATAGTTAATTCGACTAAGATAGAACGTAACAAAATTAATAAAATTACCATTCAGTACCACCATTTTATCCAAAATTAATCTCATACCCCAAATATTACAATCGTGACATCAATATTCATAGCGCTCTCAAAAATAATTAATCGGGACCCAAATATAACACCAATTAATAACGACAATATTACTAATTAAATAAAAGAAAAATTCTAGGCCGTAACATTTAGTATTATGTTAAGTTATAATCGTGAGGCCGTTGTAAGGTTACCCAAACTCCGTTTTTTTTGAATGGCTTGTCGATTCGAAGAGGAAGAAGTTAACTTTTCAATGGTTTAAGTGAAATTCTTTGAATTCATGATTATGTAATGGATATGGTTAGAACCGTACTTGTTGGCCATGGTCTAAGCCTTATTTTTGGAAATTCTTGTGTCAAACCTCATTGAAATCAACTTTGGAGCATTGCAACACATCATCCATCATTTTTATTGCATTGGTCTCATTCAGTATCATACTAAGGATGGAGATTAGGTCTAAGCCTTATTTTTGGAAATTCTTGTGTCAAACCTCATTGAAATCAACTTTGGAGCATTGCAACACATCATCCATCATTTTTATTGCATTGGTTTCATTCAGTATCATACTAAGGATGGAGATTAAAAATAAGATCATATGCTAGACTTACTGATGCATTTTACTTGCATTTTAACATGAGTTGGAGTATGAATTATACTAAGTGTATTGTCATTCATATTCTAGGATCGGGGGATGAGTCTCCACCTCAAGGTTGAGAAGGAGGCTTTTCGCTTTTGTCTTTTGGATTTTCTAAGGTGAGTGTGCTATTTCATTAAAGTAGCTAGCTAAAAATAAACTTATACTTGTTCTGCAAATGTTTGGAATTTTTGACGGTTGTGGATATGGATCAAGTTGCTTGAAACATGATTTTATTTCAAGAGCATGCCATAGCTGTATTGTTGGTTGGAATTATTTTCTTCTTGATGTACACAAGAAGGGTATAAATTATTTGTTTGTTGTACACAAATAGGGTATAAATTGTTGGAAATACCTTGTTCATAGGGTCACAGTACCGTCATAACTCCTGGTTGCAAGGGAAGCAACCCTATGGCTTCTTGAAATATTGTTGCTTACTTAATGGTTTGTGAAAAATAGTATGTTTCTTGCTAATATGATTAGAAGCATTACTTGATCCATGTTTGCTCGTGTAAACTGTTTTATGCTTTCCGCTTGAATGAAGTAGTAACACTCACAATCCTTTCAGGTAATTGAAGTAGAGTTTTGGTCCACTACTGGTCTGACAGGCTGTAGGAGTGGAGATGAGGGGCGATTTGGTGTCCTTCTGGCGTAGTACATTTTATGATACAAATTTTTGGGGAGTTGTTGTAGCTTTTGTGGATGTGAACTCATCTTGTATAGTTCTCTCGTAAATTTTATTTTGGAAGCCGGTTGTAATCTACTTAGTCAACATTGTCTTGCATTTATGGAATGAACTTTATTAAGGTTGATATTTAGATTTTATTGAGACAGATTATGTTAATCCTTCTAGAGCAAGTCATTTCAGTAAGCAATGCCCAAGACATAAAGTGAATAAGCTATTTGATACACAACAAGTATGTCAATATTCAATATGTTTCGTTTCATGGTGTGACACAATCTCGAGTTTTCATATGTTCATGAGAAGACAACTAATTCTGATATCCACAATGCGACGTTCAATCACAAGTCTCCTTCAACTGTATTTCCACCCTTAGCGTTATAGTATAACCACTCCCAGGGTTACTGTATTTCCACCACTTGCGTTACAGTGAACCCTAACTACTTGGATCACCATATTACCACCCTTGCGTTACCGAACTCCTTACTTCAACTCCCAACTCACACACTTACACTACTAATCAATATGGAAGCCGACGACTCTCCCTAGTTCACACTCTTCACATGTCATCATACGATATGATACGAACATTGTAAACATGCCACAATCATCCACCACATACAATCAAACACATAAGAATCATTTCGACATAGCTTTTATCTAGTAGCTTCCAAATCTTTTTTTAATAATGGAGGACCAACAGGATGAGAATAACTTAGATTAATCTAAGGAGTTCAATTAACCATGCTTGAAAGAGGTTCGGAGACGTCAAAGAAGAGCTAGAAGTGTTTAAGGTTCAACACAATCGACGAGGGATCAACAAAGTTCAAAACTATTTTCTGAGCACTGGGTACTGATACCACAAAATATAGGTATCGATACCAAACCAATCCAGAGAGCAACCCGGAGAAGGTATGGGTACCTCAAAAAATAGGTATCGGTACCAATGAGTTACAACACGCGATTTACAGCTTTTTGACAGATTTCAACACAACGAAGGATGATGATCAAGCACCACTTTTTTCCACCAAATCAACACATAAACATATAGAAGAGTAGAAGAAATCCCTACCTCGAACCAAGACCGAAACCCATGCGATCTAAGCAAGCCCTAGCTCCAAGAATTCTGAAATTGGCCAAGATCTTTTCTCCAAGCTTCACCCATCGTGATAGAGCTGGATCTTTGAGGTTTTTAGGTGATTGAGTGAGGTTTTAAGTGTGAGAGGTAGAGAGAGAGTGGGAGAGAGAGAGCGAGAGAGCCGTGAGATGAGAGAGAGATCCAACATCATTTTGAAATCAGAATGCATTAGATCTCGAGGCTCTTTCAAAAGAGGGGCATCCAATTTGGTGAAGCGCAAGTTGGAGTTGACAATTGTTTTGGAGAACTCCTTGGAAGTGCAAGCAAGAATCTGAAAGTAGTCTTCGTGGGAATATATGGTGTTTGAAAAAAACATAAGGAGCTTCCTTGGTAGGTTGTCCCATCCCAGGATGGAGAACTCGACGAGCTTCCGGCTCAAAATCACATGTAGAGAACCTAATGAATATTCAACAAGCATACAATGAATAGAACAAATACTTCTTGTGGTATTCCACACTATGAAGAACAAAGAAAGATATCTTGGAGAACAACCATGAATGCTAACACCATTATAGAGCACTGATCACGGAGTGGGGTGCATCTGTGCTTAAATTTTGTTGCCGAAAAAAAATAAAAATGGAAGAAACAAAGCAGAAAATATACTTATAGTAGGTTGAAAGGAGTCACAATGCTTGGTCAAGTATCAGCAACAGAAGAATATACCTTCGCTAAATTTATCTTTTTCGGCCAATTTTATTTTCTCTATCAACTAATAAATCACAAGTTGCATGCAAATATATATAACACTAGAGAATTACCTGTGCAATGGCATTCCATAACAAGCTTATCTAAACTATTTTTTAAGAGTTTATTAAAAAGAGAACCAAAAGATTATGGACCTCATACAACTATTTCCATTGTGGGCAACATGCCCTTTAAATTTCGGTTTTAAGAGGCCGGATCGAGGGAGCGCTAGTGGGATGAGTGCTCAATTCAGAGTTGCCACTTGGGTTTGAAGGTTCGACACCCAATGAACCGAATTTAAAATGCTTTTTACGCTATTTGATTTGCAAAAGTGAAGGTACCAGTCCGTCATAACCATATCTGGGTTCAGGAGCTAGGTTAAAAGAGAGGAAAGGTTTTAAGGCACCCCTTTTGACCCAATCCGGAGATCGGTCTTTACTTAGGCATTTTGTGAAAATATTTGAGATTCTTCTTTTTCAATCAACTTTTAGCCAATTAGGGTGGGAAAATAGTTAAAATGGGGATTAAAACTGTAACAATTTGCAGGATGTGATTGAATAGCATGGATGGATGATACAATAAGCAATAAATGAGATAAAAGTAAAAAAAAAACTGCTGGAAAGCCAAAATAGTGCACTTGGGAAATTGACATGAACAGGGACAACCTTGCATGCAATGATCTACGTGCATGCAAGACTACTTGCGGGCGCCAATATCACACCCGCGCACATGTGTTAGCTTGTCTAATCAGATTTGACTTTTATCCCCCTCTGGGCTCTAGAATGACCAATGCTCACCTAGGACCAAACCGAACAATTCTATACATAGTTTAGCAAATATGATTATAGGTAGAATAGGTATAAATTGAAATACACCCCATAAATAGTGTGGGGGAATAAAACAATGACCAAAGGCCAAGCTACCCATGCAAAGCCAAGTACTAGAAGCCAGACCACACCTACGCGCGCAGGTCAAGGACAAACGCGTGCCTGTTCTGACTAGACTTCCAGTGTTTGGTGTTGCATACATGGACTCTGAGACATGTTTAGAAAGCTACCCAGGGGTATTCCAAAGCAACAATTTAGCATATTGAAAGACAACTAGTAGTTTTTACATAGAAAACAGTAAACCAGTTTTAAACATGCTCAGCAGTGATGTATAATAAATAAAAGCATAAAAGACCAACACCCCTGTCTCCACGCAGGTCTGCGCGTGCAACCAAGGATTGGCGCGCGTATTGATGAGCGACACCAGCAGGTTTAAAAGCCACATGGTTCTTATAACCCTGTTAGCTTTAGGATCAGGACTGGTATAGATTATCAGCCTTGGCCCTGTCAGCCCCCCTCAGATATCAAAACAGAAAGATAGTAAAGGTTTATACCTTAGTTTGAGGATTGGAAAAGGACTTGAACTTAGTGTTTAGTGACTGAAAATGGATGTATTGTGGTTGTTTGAGTGATAGTGGGAATGTATTTGCTTGAGTGTGAGAGAATTAGGGTTAGGAAGTGATAGCTTTTGAATTTTTGTAACCCTTTCAATGGAAGATGAATGGGGTATTTATAGGAGGTGTAATGGTGGCAAAGGTGGAGGAGTAGGGATGTCAATTTGTACCGAACCGATAACCAAAATTTTTCTCGAACCATAATCGAAATTTTCCCCATGGATATGGGTATGGTTGAGGCCTTGGATAACCGAATGGGTATCGGTTTGGTTATGGTTCATCTGCTACCTGAATCAATACCTAAACCGAACCGAACCGAACCGAAATAACCGAAACCTAAAAATTTCATAAATACCCCTTAGTATATATAACACATTGGTAGCCTTTTTAGGGCTTTATCTCCACATATCCTCCACTCTCTTTTCTCTCCGCCTTTTTCTCTCTCTCTCTCTCTCTCTCTCTCTCTCTCCTATCTCCCTCTCTCATGGAGCCCAATCTCAAAACCAGGGCAAAAGAGGCATCCATCGACAGCTTCTTCTCACTACGAACGCCAAGCTCTTTGCCGATCGTGCTCAAGCCAACCTCAAGCTTAACAACTTCACTGGTATCTATTCCTCTCAATTTTGTCAATCGATTTCATTGACTAAGGCCGTGAGTCTCTCTCTCTCTCTCTCTCTCTCTCTCTCTCTCTCTCTCTCGATCTCGATCTCGATCTCAAGACGGTGGTGTGGTGGTAGATTGCGGAAGATCGCAGCACCAATTTTTAGTTGATGTTCGAGTTTCTTAGCAGTAGCTTGTGAATATGTATGTATGTCAGTGTGTGTGTGTGTGTGTGTTTTCAGTTGGGATTGGTATTGTTTTTGACAAAAGCGTTCTTTTTTCCTTAGTTCAAACACTAGAAAACCCAGAGTTCATGATTCAGAATAATTAAATTAGGTTTTGGAGCAAAACGATCTTTCTCTCTCCAATTTGGTTACCCAATCGGTTCGGGGATTACCCAAACCCCGTTTGGTTCAGTTATGGTTCACCACTTCCCTATCCGTTTGGGTTTTGGGGCAAATTTGGGTAGCCATTCGATTTCGGGGATCGGGGATGGATTTGCCAATATTCGCCCCGAATGACCCGAATGCCAACCTTATGGAGAAGAAACCAACCAACAAGGCTGGTTGAGGTTACTTGGTGGCCGAGCCCTCTCATAAAGGTGATGGGAGGGTTAAGAGAAGGGAGGTCTAGGGGTGATCCCCGGGCTGCCAAGAAGGCTCTGCTGGTCCGGTAGCTGTCTGATGATGGTTTCTATAGCTAGCCAAAAGGTGATGGGTTAGGGGGTTGACCGGCACACGCTGGTCGCAGACAGGCACGCTTGTGTCCAACCTACCACCACGCTGGTCAATGGTCAAAGTTGACTGTTGACCACCACCTATAAAGGTTGACAGACGCACGCGAGTCCTAGACAAACGCGCGCGTGTCAAACCTACCCATGCGATGGTCAATGGCCAAAATTTGATTGTTGACCAACACTTGGCAAGCCAACCTGCGCGCATAGATACCAGACCAACGCACTCTAATAGGGTTTTTTGCTAGGGTTAGGGTTAAAAGGGGTTCTAAACACTCGAAGTTCAAATCTCAATCCTTCTCAAAAATATTCTTGATCAATTTCATCATCGGGGAAACAAGAAATGAAAAATAAAGTAAATCAATTGGGAGACCCAGATTGGAGTGTCTACACCTGCGCACACCAACATGCAACATGCGCGAGCGGGTTTTCTTTTCTCACAGCCTTTGCTTTTATCCTCCTCTGGGCTCTGGAACGACCAGTGCATGCCCAGGACCAAACCAAGCAGTTTATAGTATTTACACTACACAGTTTAAAGGCTGAAAAGCCCAACAAATGAACAAAATGCCCCATAAACAGTTTGGGGACAAAATAGTGGCCCAATGCCAAGTTACCCATGCAAAGGCCAGCCACTTGTCGAGACTAAACCTACGCGTGCGGGTAGACCACTGTTGCGCGTAGGTTTAAGTCAACAAACCAGTGCTTGGTTCTACATGTTTCTGGGTTTTGGGACATATCCAGAAAGGTCCCAGGGGTATTCCATTGCAGTAGTTAAGAATATTAACTAAAAACTAGTAGTTTTGACGAGGGAAAATAGTAGGCTGATTTTTAGCATGCTCACAGTGATGATCTATGAAGAAAACAACATAAAAGAACAAGGACCCTGTCCCCGCGCAGATTTACGCATGCAGCCACATAGTGGCACGCATGAGCCAAGGACCGAAGCGCGCAGGTCCCTTGTTCACACGATATTTGAACCTTGCTAGTCTTAGGGCCAGGACTGGTAATGATTACCAACCTTGACCTTGCCAGCCCCCCTCAGGGATCAGAACAGAAAGCAGTACAAAGGTGTTATACCTTTGGTTGAGTTTGATGGATGATTGAGCTTTTCTGTGTTTGAAGGGTTTGAATGGTAGCTATGAGTGATTGATTGTGAACAAGGAAGCTTGTGTCCTGGGATTAGGGCTTGCAAGTAATTTTTGTGTCACACAAGGTGTGAATTTTTGTAACCCTTTGAAAGAGAAACAATGGAAGTATATATAGGGGAGGGGGTGAGAGATAACTTAGCTAGTAAGTCACCAAGTACCGTAGACCCCTGATCACGGCTACTGCAAGTTGACAAAAAGGTGATAGGACCCAGCTTTGACTAGTGCGTGCGGTTCACAGACTGGCGCGCGCCAGCCAAACCAACACACGCGTGGGTCAACGGTCAAACTTTGACTGTTAACCAACACCTGACACTTTGACCCGCGCGCTTGGGTTCTCAACCAGCGTGTGCCAGTAGGGTTCTGGAAAGGTTTATGGGTTTTTCAAACACTCAAAGCTCAACTACTTATCATTCTCGGGGTGCTCTTGATCCCTTTCATCATCGGGGAAACAAAAACCGAAAACGAAAGAAAAAGCAAACCGGAAGGCCAGATTGAGGTGTCTACACTAAGCTTGTAACGACCCTGATTTTTGGCAAATAAAAATTTCATTAAATATTTGAATTTTATTTTAATTACTTGGATTGCTTTTGAAAATTCCTTTTAAATTTCTAATAATCCGTCATAATTAGATTTGAGACTTATAAAATTATATCTTTTCGCATCAAACAATCTAGTCATTTTCTATAGACAAGTATGCTTATAGAAGCACTTGTATATTTTTCTAACGAGTAAAATAAAATCTTTAAGTATTTCTTGGCTAGAAGTCCTACATGGCAAGTAGAATTAGTTTCCAACCGATTAGTTGGAGGAACCGAACTACCACTTCGCCTAGTTACAATCTCCTAACCCTAGATGAACCTTTTTGACCATCTTTGAGCCTTATGGACCCCTCTCAACCCTAATTGAACCTTTTAGACCTAGGGAGATAATCATTATACTTTATGTCTAGTCATTTCAACCTTACTTACCATCATTATTCCTCTACCCATTGGATAATAGTTGCTAGGGAAATTTTTATCCCTTGGATAATAGAAACTAGACTTGCCATTGTGTATATAGATTTGACAAGACAAATCATGGACCATAGAAAGCCATCATTTTGCTTTCAAAAGAAGCAAACTTAGCCTTGCCATGCATGTAACCCTAAAATTAATAGCCCCAAACCTAATAGTTATCCTCCAAAGCTTACTTTCCTAGATTTTCTCTAGATGTATAGATAGATAGATATATATACACACACACACACACACACACACACCCACACATGGTACTAAAGAGAGAGATAGAGTCGAGAGGAGAGAGGGGGGGAGAGGCCGAGAGAGAGAGAGAGAGGGGAGGGAGAGAGAATGGTGTGTGTGTGCATGTGATTTTGTACACTCAAACAAGATACCCTTTAGCCATTCTTACACTCTATCTAAGTACAATGTGACAACCCATTTCTAGGCCTCTTTAATCATAACCATAGCCAATCATCTTCTTCTTTTTTACAAGCAAGCCATCCTAGGACAAGACAAGCCAAAAACTCTTCATGATAACCTAGATTTTGAACCCAAAATTGGATGACAAGGCATGGCATGCTTAAAGATGTGATTTGACTACGCAATGGAGCAAATCCGTGGGAAGGAGAGAGAGAGAGAGAGAGAGAGAGAGAGAGAGAGAGAGAGAGAGAGAGAGAGAGGGAAATTCGGTTAAGAGAGGGAGAGAGGGAGAGCCAAATTTTGCAATAAATAGGACCCCTCACTTACCATTCAACTCACACCTTCCATCCTTCAACTTCTCTCTCTAGAATTCTTGAGTTTGTTCTTTGTTCTTCATGTTCTTGAGTTGTTCTTAAGTTCTTCCTAAGTTCTTCAAGAAACTCATCCTAAGCCGCCACCAAGCCACCACTTGACCACCCTTTCGATCCAAAAAGTAGGTAGTTTTAGTCAAGAACTAGTTTCGAGAGAAACCTTCCTCTTTTGAAGCTATCATAAGATCACCATAGGAAGTTACTCCGTCTGATAGCCGACTTACTTCCCGTAGCCGCCCTACCGCCAAGAAGAATGGTAGAATACTTCTAACCACTTTCTCTAAGTATAAAGTTTAGTATATGTAGAATACCTCTACTCACTGACTCTAAGTAAGTTCTAGGAATATTATGATGCTTGTATGTTGTAATGCATAAGAATTTGAAAGATATTTTACTAAAGTTTTGAAAAGGAAGGGGAGTATGTGAATAACTCGACCTTATTTTTCGAAAAAACACATGTTGTTTTGAACTTCCCTAAAAGAAAGAAAGAAAGAACGGATTTTGGAAGTATTAACTTGATTGGAAATATTCGTATTTTGATCTTAAAGATGGTTATAAGCATGTATATGTGATTACTTGAACTACTTGTTTTGATGTGTGATAAAGCATAAGTGGTTTCCACTCCAAATGTGTCAGTCCATGTGACACTATGCTTTAAGTTGTGTGATAAATGCTTGAATTTGACTTTGTGAACTTAGGGATAATATAAGCATGATAAAGCAATATAGAGTTGGATGATCTTGCTAGTTTAGTTTCAAGATTACAATGAATGATTTATGTGTACTTACGTGAAAAGTCCTACCTTGGAGTCTATGCATGTAACAAGACACAGAAATTGAGAAAGTAGAAACATGACATCTAGGGTGTGTAAGAGACAAGGTGTGGTTTTGAAACAGCAATGTGGCCGGACTTGCCCATTGTGTGGTGTGTGTGTGTGTGTGTGTTTTTTTTGAAAACCCAATGGGAATCCGGAGTGGCGGAACCATTGCGGTATACTCGGGAACCTGGAGTGGCAGAACCGAGAGATGAATTGTGGTTTGGTTATCCGCGGAGAGGAGCCAACGCAATTGTTTCAATGATTTTCAAAAACCCAAATGGGAACTCGGACTAGCGGAACCATTGTGGGATACTCGGGAACCCGGAGTGGCGGAATTAAGGGTTTTGAATTGTGGATTGGTTATCCGTGGAGAGGAGCCAATGCCAAATTCCATGTTTCGTGTGCCAATGGGAAGCCGGAGCGGCAGAACCATTGTGAGGATACTCGGGAACCCGGAGCGGTGGAATCGATGTTGGGTGTGTTAAAAACAATTTTGGAAATGTTGATTTGGTAAATGAAAACGAGACACGGTCTACGACGAGTTGGGTAGGATAAACTCAGAAAATTATGGTCACCAACGTTAGTTTAAATAGTGAATGTGGATATGTCATTGTTAACTATTTTGTTAGATATGCATTACTATGTGGAAATCATTAAATTTATGATCTATTGATTGTAAGTTAAGGGTTAGTGGGTATGGATTATTCTATTGAGCTCCTGTAGCTCATGGTGTTACCTTTGGTGACCCTGACATATTATACTGGTGGTGACACTGGGATAATGTATCAGACTTTGTAGATGATCAGGGTGAGCTGTACACCTTGGAGGCTTTTGGAGCCGAGGAGTTAGTTAGGATGGAAGAGCAGTTGGAGCTGTAGATGGAAACCCTAGTTTCCTCCCTTTGTGTAATAAATGTACTCTTATGAGAGTTATGCTATAATAATGAGTCAGACTCCATTTAGAGTTTCAATAAAATTGTCTAATTAACGTTCCCAAAATTAGGGGTGTTACAAAGCTACTATAAATTCAATTCATTTCTAATTCAATACGGAGAGCAAATGGAAGTCTGATTTGAATGTTTAAATAAAACTAAACTAAAAAGCATTTAGGGTTCTGATACCAAGAGAGAAAATGACAAGTCTTCAACTCAACATCCTCTCATTGTCAAAAAACTTAGGGCAATATTTCAATTAACATAAAAATCTTTCAATTAATATAAAAATAAGACCATCGTCAGGGCTTGCAAACCCTACCGCCAATCACTGAGAGGATTCACAGAAATCATACATCGTAAAGATTATCTTAACATAGCGGATCATCCACCCCTCTTGAAGGAAGGATTGTCCAATGTCATGATCCATATAATTAACATCGTATGACCTATCTTAGAGACTGTCCTAGAGCATTGAAAATGGTTGTGTAACTGTGTTGAATAAAAACACAAGATTGATAGGAAAAATACGTTCTTTCACTAAAAACAACGAATCATCCCAAAGTTATACAACTACTTGTTTAATAAAACCCCTAATAGATCTATACAATCACATTAATCGCAGAGGAATCCTCATTACCCTAGTGTTTACACCCATTTTTGGCACACAATCTTGGGCAAGCGTTGGAGAGCCATTTAATTATCTTTTAATTAAATTGGGCCGTGAAATGAAGAGTTATTGGGGCTAAATGTACTGGGCCAAAACAATGTTGGCGGACCCAGTTAATTTTAGTCCAAGCCGACCATGGGTTCAAGTTATTTAATTATGGATTATGATTATTTAAAGCCCAATGGAGCATGCAAATTAGGCTTTTTATTGTTTAAAATGCCCATTACCATGTCTTGGTAAGAATCTGATGGAAATCAAGAGAAGTCAGTGGAAGTTTTCAACACATGGCCATTTGACTTGGTCAAATGGCCTATTACTCATCAAGTTCCCACAAAAGAAAGAGGAGAAATAGGCCCATTATCCCATTAACTGTCCATGATCAAGTAAACACATGAGTAATGGTTATTTACCTCCAATAACTACCCATGATCCCAATAAATATGTTAGTGGGTAGTTACTTGGGACATTTGGCAACATCTGAGGCCTACTCGGGACACATGTCAACTCGTGGTGAAGGCGGGAAACTTGGCTCAGATCTGGACCAGTGCAGTATTTACCCATGATCTTTTATAACTTCCAATAACTACCCATTATCCCATGATCTCATGAATTGGAAGTTACAAAGGACACATGGCGCCACGAGAAGAGGACAACAAGCCCCTTGCATGCAGAAAATTGGAGACCCTTGGCCTATAAATACTAGAAGTCAAGAAGAAAAAGGGGTCCACACACCAATCAAGCTCAACGCTTAAAATCAAAGCCTTCCCAGCGAAGCAACTATCTCATTTCTCCCTCATTTCTATCTCTCTTGCACCCCAATTTTGTTATTATGACATAACAAAGTTATTCATATCTCTCTTGTATCCCCAACTTTATTATTACAATATAATAAAGTTATTCTACGTTATTATTTCTTTTCCTATACGGTTAGGAAATTATTAAGTCCTCGCTTATAGAGGCAAAACCACGAACCAACACTGTAATCCAACCCTTAGGTTTGCAGCACTTTCGTCCTCACGGTTAAGAAGTCAGAAAAGGGGCACTCAGTCCTTTACGTTGGACGTGACAAGTCCTGGCATACCCGCTCAGTTCTTCAGCCACTTCGGAGCCGAAACACCTAGCTAGAGAAGTTAGCCGCTCATCGTGGAGTTGATTTTCGCAAGGTTGAAGGTGGAAAGCCATTGCTCTTTGCTCTCACGATAATCCCCTGTCTTCTGCGCTTCCCTCCTCTCGTCTTGCCTTAAAAATGTTCAAGAAGTTTAAGAACCCTTAAAAACGTTTTAGGATTTTCTTTATAATTCTTCTCCAAAAGTTTCATATGATAACTAAAACACAAACGAAATACGCGTCGACAGTCCAGACGGGCTTGACCATCAAACGGTTTTTCCACTGGTTCAGGCTTCAAGATTAATGACGGTCGTCAGGATAGACTTCACTCCCGTTCGGACGAGATCGGATGAACTTAACCATATTATCTTTCTTCATGCCTTGGAATCTGTTGTGGCATCTTTAACTCCTTGCCTTAGCTCCAAATCTCATTCAATTGCTCTCTGAGTCTTAAAACAAGGAAAATGAGTACAAACTCCAAGCAATACGATAATTGAATGTGTAACAAGTATAATTAGGGGCGTATATGTGAATATTTTTTATCGATCAGGTTTCTCTTACACTCCAATTTATTTTTTGGCTTATTTTTAAACTATGGCGTACTACAAAACTTATAATATATGTTTGCTTGAACTAATTTTTTATATAATATGTGCTGAGCATGTGTTTGATGCATGTTGTCATAAAAATTCCTAAAGTTTAACCAATCTATTGTCTGCATTATGTTTATATCGTTTCTCGGTCTGTTGCTAAATTTGTCTTTAGGATTGTGCCAATTAAGTGGTCGTTCTTTCTTTTTTTTTTTGCCAAAATTGTAGAAGATTTCATTCATATGAAAACACATACAACTAAAGACTATCTCAAACAGAGACAGTGACAGAAGGTCTAGATTACAAGCATATAACTCTAGAATCTCACAACAGCAACAACCTCCTAGACGAAAACAAACCGGCCAAGATGGGCACTAGAAAGCAAGCAACAAACGAATCCCAGGAACCACAGAATGAAACCCCATCAAAACCTGAAAAACATTATTTGGCCCCAAATTGGGGAGACCAGAATTTGGGATAGGAAAACCCGAATTGGGGGAGACCCAACCGGGAGGAAACACAGGAAAATCCTAAATACAGAAAACCTAAAACCTAAACCTAACCATCTACTACTGCCGCCGCCGCAAGATCAAACTTTCAACCTCCGCTGCCCGCACTAGAAAGCAAGCAACAAACGAATCCCAGGAACCACAGAATGAAACCCCATCAAAACCTGAAAAACATTATTTGGCCCCAAATTGGGGAGACCAGAATTTGGGATAGGAAAACCCGAATTGGGGGAGACCCAACCGGGAGGAAACACAGGAAAATCCTAAATACAGAAAACCTAAAACCTAAAACCTAAACCTAACCATCTACTACTGCCGCCGCCGCAAGATCAAACTTTCAACCTCCGCTGCCCCAAAAAAACCCATCATCTGCTGCAACCTGGCACCATCTCCAAACCATTCTCCTCCTCCGTACCATTCGGCATGCGCAAGATCTGCAGACAGAAACACAAGGAGGGGATGAAAAATGCGGCCAATGAGGGCTTCCGACCATGGGACTTTCTCACCATGGGAATCGCAACCGTGGACATGCTACCGAGATGGGCAAAGAAAACTTGGAGTTTGTCTGACAATGGAAACAGTAGATGGGTTAGGAAAAGGAGAGAGAGGGGAGGGGAGGGGGTTAGGAAAAACCCTATATGGTAGACCCCTTTGAGAGAGAGAGAGAGAGAGAGAGAGAGAGAGAGAAACCAATTAAGTGGTCATTGTCCGCTGCCTTAGCCATGGGATAGAGGATTTAGGTTTAAGATTTGCTTTAATTACTTATTTGGGAGGATAGCTGTAATTTAATGGGGAAAAAGGATGAATTCCATGGTTTCTATGCAAAAAATCTGCCCCAAATTGAAGAGGCTTTAAGTATCTATCTGTGAGTTTCTTCATTGACTTATTTTCTGCCGGCACAATGCCTTAATGCTCAATTTCTCACCCATTTATTGCTAATTCATTTAGATATCTCAAGGAGTTTGGACCAGCTTCTGTGCATTAAGAGACCAATTCCACTAGGCCAACCGGTCCCTCGACGCACTAGGCTAACTGGTCCCTTGCTTGCTTCTTTATTTGATTATCAGTTCTTTAGTTGCTTCTTGCTTTAGTTTTTGGGAAGGGGTGCCTTGCCTCTTTACTACTCCCTCCGTCCATATTGCTTGTCATGTATTTTATTTTTAAGATATCCCAAAAATTGTGTCTGTTTTGAAAAGAAGGAAAGAGAGTGTAAACCATCACAAAGTTAGCCCTTGTAAATGGTTTAAAGTACTCCCTCCGTCCCAAATTCTTGGTCCTCTACTCTCAAGCTTCAACAACTGCACTTGGTTCCTTAAGTATGAGGTTTCAAGTTCTGGAGCTAGACCCATGGAGTGGGTTTCTTTTGCTCCTTGGAGCTCTTGAGTGCGCCAGTATATGTAGAACCTGTGAGAAGTGTGTTTGAGCCTCAATCTTCTTGAGAGTGGAGGTAATACACAGAGGGAGGCACTTTGTGAGGGAGAGTAGAGGGAGTTGGGTCCCATTGGATACTAGGCCTTGAGGGAATTGAAGTGTGAAGTACCTGATTCTCTAATGTGAGTCCTCTTAATTGTGAGGATGTGTTTGAGTCCAGTCTTGTTGGACTTCCTTGTTGACTGTAATGGGTATTCTAGTAACTAAGCAACCTAATTGCTGTGCTGGCTCCTTCTCTGTGAAATATCAATTACTTTAGCTATGTGGGCATATCACTTGCTGTGTAAGCATCTCACTGTTTTTCTGTTGGTAATGGATCTGTGATCTATTTTGTTATGCTGTCCTTTTGGACAGCCTTGATTTTGCTTTACAATAGTTATGTAGTCGACTTTCTATCTAGCTATTTCTTTCCATGTTTAGCAGGTTTGAGCGGTTATTAATGTAGTCTTGGCCTATCCTTGGGGGTTGTCCCTTGGAATGTTTATGGTTTTCTAGGAGGCATGTCCCTAGCGGTCAGTTGCCTAATTCATTTCAAGTCCTTTGGCTACTGCTATTCTACTGGCGTTGTTGGTCTGTTTTGGTTGCTGTTTTGTATGGCTGCTGTGTTCTATTTTGGCTATGTTGCTGCTGTACAAGTCCAGCAGGTTGTAGTAGTTCAACAGGTAGTTCAAGCTGTCTGTTTTACAAGTCCAGCAGGTTGCCATTATATAGCAGATAACAGGTCTGCTGTCAAAGGAAGTTCAAGCTGTGGTTTCTTAAAGCTATCTGGGTTGGGACCTTGTTCCGTGAGGTACAGCTCCAGGAAATCAATGGGAGCTGTTCTGCTATGTTATTTTGCTGTTCCTGTTGTGGTATGGGGCTATTCTGTTCTGTTATTTTTCTGTTCTGTTGCTATTTGACTGCTGGTCTGGTTGCTATTTTGCTAGCATCAGAAATGGTGCCTGTTATGGTGTTCTTGCTGCAGCAGGACCTGGAATCTTATTACAGTAATGGGCACAGTAGCTCATCAGTCGGTCTTGCTGAATGTTAATGATGCTTTCATGATCGTTGCTGCATTTGTGTTGAAGTTGAAGTACTGTATCAATGGGGGCGTCCCTGGCAGCTCTTTATGCAGCAGGTGTTAGCTGCAGTTGCAATGGCTGATTGGACTTTGTAGTCCTCTTTAAAGGCCCTTCCAAGTGTACATCATATGTAGTTTGTTTCCTTTCCCTCTACGCGTAGATGGGCTTGAAACATACGTCTCCTAGTTTTCTGTGGCGCTTGGTAACCGTTTGACCAAAGCATGGTCAATATTAATTTTCTTTTCTTTCTTTTGTATTTTTTTTTCTTTTCCTCCTGGGGTATGTCCCATATAGGCTGTATATTCGGTTAGCCTTTTTTTAATTTCAAGTTGTTTTACCCAAAAAATAAATAAATAAATAAAATTCAATGGCGTATATCTCTAAATGTATATTGTTTAAAATATGCAATATGGATTTTGTTTGATAAATTTCAATTATTTCTATAAAATAATTTTTTCAAATATATATATATATAGAGAGTCTCCTTCTCCTAATGATCACCTTAACTTAATAAAATAAGGACCTCCCTTTCCCGATAGAATTTCGATGATCCAAACCGCTCAATGTGTTCAGAACGTGATTTTAAGGGTACCCGCTTGAAATCAACAAAAAACAATGACAGGAAAGGCTTCATCCAAGCAGTTTTTGTTTGTTTTTTATCAAACGGTTCAAATAAAAACTGCTCGGATGAAGCCCTTCCCGGTCATGTTTTTTGCTGATTTATCGCGGGTCTCTTAAAATCACGTTCTGAACACATCGAGCGGCTCGGATCATCGAAATTCGATCAGGAAATGGGAGGAATGGAGAGGTCCTTATTTGAAAATGACTATATATATATATATATATATATATATATATATATATGTTTTTTGCTGATTTCTCGTGGGTCTCTTAAAATCACGTTCTGAACACATCGAGCGGCTCAGATCATCGAAATTCGAACAGGAATTGGGAGGAATGGAGAGGTCCTTATTTGAAAATGAATATATATATATATATATATATATAGAGAGAGAGAGAGAGAGAGAGAGAGAGAGAGAGAATTGAAAATTGGAAAAATGACGGCCAATGACATGTTTTGATAATTAATATCCCCAAGGACGTTTTCAGCATTAACAATTGTTCTTAACATGTCCTTAGAGGGTATGAATTATCAAAATACATCCTAGGCCATCATTTTCCCTTGAAAATTACACGTAAAACCGTGTAGGAACAAGAATTTGGGTCGGAGGGAGCAGTAGTTTTTAAATGTTAGAGACACGCATTAACCATATACATGCATATATATGTCCCGTAAAATAGTTGGATTCCTCGTACAGTACAAAGTCATATGCTCTATTGGGTCCAGAATGGATGGGATATAGATATTAATTATTTGGAACATTCTTTTTATTTATTACTGGTACCATTTGTTTGTGATTTGAAGGGAAGGGTGTTGATCCCGCCAGAGGGGATTATTCGTTTATTATAATACCTTTATAGAGTATGCCATAATGTACTTTGATTACTCCAAGAAACATCATTGATAAGTATAAACTAACCTGGCAAGGTCAGCTCTGCAAAAGTGGCAGCTATGACCAAAGAAGCTCTGCTTGACCCAAATACGCTGGAAGAAGAGGAGGAACTCCAAAGTAAGGTCTAGCCAGGCCTATAGTACAGCTGGGGAGCTCCCCCACGGATAAGCATTAACGGCTGAACATTCCGGGTTGATGATGCTTATCAACAATCGGATGCACTCAAAACCAAACAGAACACCAAACTACTAAGCACCTCACAGAGGTCCAGTTCCATCAGGACTCTATGAAACCATAATCTAGGAATGAAAATGGGGCGGGGCGGGGGCGGGTTTTTGTGTACCCCGACCTCGACGTGAAAATTATTACTTGGCCCCGACCCCAACCAGGTATTTTTGGGTACCCCTGTTCCCGCAACGATCGGGGAACGGGTTTACCCGCCCCGTCCCGCTCCGTAAGAAATTAAAAAGATTTGGTAACCTAAAAGCAAAATAAAAAAAAAATAGTTATAAAAAAATGGTAGTTTTGTATAATGGTGAAAATATAAAATTAAGAATATAAGGTTTTTTAGTATAATGACAATAATATTAGGGTAAAAATTTAAATTTTAAGTATAATGATAATTAAATTAGGATAAAAGTATAATTATATATATAAATGTATGTCTGGCCGAGTTTGGGGCAGGGTACTTCCACCCCAAACCCGGTAGGGTTTTGGAATTTTAACCCCCGCCCCGACCTTATACCCGAAAATAAGTTGGAAAACTTGCCCCGTTCGGGGCGGGGCAGGTCTGATTGCCATCCCTACCCTAATCCAGTACCCAAACCCTATAGGAAATAGTCCCACAAGAGCTCAATCTCTATGGAATGCCTATAAATACTGGGCAAAAGCCCATAGTAAGGTACGGAATTCTCATACCTCAAAACCCTCGTGCACATACCTTACTCTCCACAAACTCTATTTACTTAAGCATCAGAGGGATGTTGGCAAGCCACCACACCTGTGTCCATAGCTTCTCTTTGTTTTGTAGGGCTTGACCGGGGTGGACCTCAAACTGATTCATCAGTTGGCGCCGTCTCTGAGAAATCGATCTTTCCATACGGTGGAAACCCAATCAAGCAAAACAATCATGGATTCACATCCTCAGCCAAGTACCCTTAATGCTGCTAATGCAAAAAATGCCGCTAAAACAGTTTCTGCTACTATGGTCGTTGCCACTGTAGACGCCGCAAAAATTGCCACAGCTGCTAAAGCCGCCACCACTGCTAAGGTCGTCGTTTTCGCTAACACTATGACTCTAGAAGCATTTGCTGCTATGCAGGAGCACGTCAAGACGCTCACCCAAGGGTTGCAAGAGGACCTTCAGGCGAATGAAAATCCTAGGAAACAAATCTCAGAGTCAAGCATACCTAATCCAGAAGGAAGTTAGCAAGACACTTTGAATGACAAAAATGATTACGAAAAGGAAGAGTCCAGCCACGCCCTGAAGGAGTGTCGAAGCCGTACCAATGGGAGAAGGCAAAGTAGTAAACAACCTTTGGAAAAACCAGCCCCTGAGCAAGAAGCTCTGCTTAAAATGCAGACTTAGATTTATTGACAGGCTAATGAAACATATCAAGGCACAAACCCCCGCCACGATGGAGGAACTTGTGCAGGCCATAGATTCTACCTTCACAGTGAAAGTCATGGGGCTTCCACACCCAAAAAAGTTTAGAATACCATAGCTCAAAACGTTTAATGGTGTTACAGACCCATTAAACCACCTAGAGACATACAAGTCATTGATGCACCTACAGGCTATACTTAACGAAATCATGTGTCGTGCTTTCCTAGTTACTTTGAAGGGAATTGCTCGAATATGGTTCAACAAACTTCAACCAGGAAGTATCCACAACTTCAAGGAGCTCAATAAGAGCTTTGTGAGCTATTTTATTGCTAGACAATGCTACGGCAAACCAGCAACTCACCTTCTAATAGAAAAGCAAGGGAAATGGGAATCACTACAAGACTACACCACCAGGTTCAATAAGGAGGTGGTGTAGATCGATGAGGCAGATGACATTGTGTATAATTGCATACATAGCAGGTCTGTACTCAGGACAGTTCTTGTATTTTCTATCTCAATAGCCACCTAAAACCATGGCAGAGTTGATGCTTCGAGCTCAGAAGCATATGAATGTAGAGGAGGCAGTCTACGCTAGGCATTCACGAGATAACCAGTTTGACGCCCAAGCTGGGTCCTCTCCAATTGGCAAATTTCCCCAGTCAGATAATAGAAGAATGAGAACCAACTTGAAGAGGAGGAAGGGAACCAAGGACTAAGAAGGTAGACTCCAGAAACTCCCCAAAGAGGGTTGGAGGCCCACCAGAAGGAAAGTATAAATGCTATACACAGATCATCACCATGGTGGAGCAAATCCTAAGCAACCTTCAAAGTGATCCTGACCTTAAATGGCCAGGAAAGTTACGGTCAGACCTTAATAAAAGAACCAAGGACAAGTACTGTTGGTTTCACAATGACCATGGTCATAATACGGATGACTATATTGATCTAAAGTAGCAGATCGAGGAGCTGATCCAACGAGGTTGGCTTCAACGATTCGTTGCAAGAAAATATCAGAAGCCTCCGAACAAGGAAGATAGGGGAAAAGAGGACAAAGAGAGAGCCCGAGATCCAAACAGCCCGATTGGCGAAATTAAGGTGATACGTGGAGGATTCGCCGGGGGAGGGGAGTCCACCTTAGCAAGGAAAGCTCACCTAAGGACGCTAAGAACGAAAGAAAGCTTAGAAGTCAGTGCAATTGACAGACCGAACAAACTCTAGAAAATGGAAGAGGTACCTATAATACTCACAAAGGAGGATGCCGAAGGGATCCAATCCCCTCACGAGACCCCTTAGTAATTGCAATTGTCATAGCCAATTACCTCACAAGGAGGGTTCTGATCGACAGTGCCTCAGCTGATCCTCTACCTATGGGCCTTCAATCAACTCAAGGTAGGGTGAGAAAGGCTAAGGCCGTAACTTCACCCTTGATTGGTTCATCAGGAGCACCAGTCTACCTTAAAGGACAGATAGCACTACCGGTCACCATTGGAGAAGAGGGGAGTCAAATCACACGAATGATAGACTTCCTAGTAGTGGATTGCACCTTAGCAGCATATAACGCAATACTAGGGAGAATGACTCTGAATAAAATCAAGGCAATGGTCTCAACATACCACCTGATGATAAAGTTTCCAATCCCAAGGGGAGTTAGAGGAGTAAAAGGAGATCAGAAGTCGGCTCGTGAGTGCTATGTTGCGTCACTTAGAGGTGCCAACATAACAATGGCCATAAAGAGTCTCAATACCCGTGACGAGGAGAAACTTAGGCAAGGTGAACCGGTGGAGCAGCTTGATGAACAAGAGCTGAAACCTGACGATGGTCTTATTTTTATATTAATTGAAAGATTGCCCTAGTTTTTTTCACAGTCATATTTTAATGTGAGTTGAAATATTGCCCTAAGTTCTTTGACAATGAGAGGATATTGAGTTGAAGACTTGTCCTTTTCTCTCTTGGTTTCAGAACCCTAATTGCTTTTTAGTTTAGTTTTATTTAAACATTCAAATCAGACTTCCATTTGCTCTCCATATTGAATTAGAAATGAATTGAATTTATAGTAGCTTTGTGTCGTATTTCCGTGTATGATTTTGAACTTAACCTCTTTTCTTTGGAATAATTGTTAATTCCTAATTTTATAAGTTTATTTTCGGTTCAATAATCAACAGACCAAAACCAAACGAGGAATCACTGTAATTTGTATTCAGAATTCGGAAGGAATTGCTGTAATTTGCCTTTATGGCTTTTTATGAAATGGGCTTCGGATAAAAAAAAAAAAACAGACCCAAACCAAACAAGGTTGAGATTAATTTCCAATTAACTATTGGCTATTTTACCATGGGATATCAAAGCTTTGTTCCGCAATCTTGTCGTTAGATGTAAAGGACGTTGATTTGTCAACATTTGAAAGGGAAGATCAAGTTATGCTCTAAAGGATTTCATTTGGTAAGCTGCTGATCGAATCTTTCTTTTCTTCTACCATTGAAATGATCATGTTCCTTGACCTAATGAAATCAATTAGCCATATTTTCTAAACGCAGTTGGATTTTTTCGAGATGTAACTATGATTATCTTAGTACTCTCTCAAGATTAATCGAGGTGTGCATATGCTAGCCCAAATAGTTGAGCGATAAAAAAAATTATCTTGAAGATTGAAAATTGCGAGTTGAGGATTGTAGTTTGTTTTCATTGCAATGTTGTTCATTAGTCATGTTTCATGGAGGTCGCTATTCACAGCCCTCTATTTTCTCCACGTAACCTGTTAAAAAAATTCATCATAAGACAAATATACCCCAATGCAAATTGACCTTCTTGCCCTTATACATGTTTGTGAAATGGCCAAGTTGCCCTTATTAATTTCTACACATAACCCATAAACCCTAAATCCCTACACAAAATCTCTCCTCACAACCCCAACCAAAAATCACAGTCTTCATTCCCTTCCCCCTCAATCCACAGTCGGCTGGTTGTAGGCCAATCATGGGGCCTACAAGCAAGGTTTCATGGCTGGTTGCAGGCCAGTCATTGGGTTAGATGGATGCCATCTTAAAGGCCCTTACAAAGGGCAGTTGTTTGTTGCTATTGGGATGGATGGTAACAACTAGACTTATGCAATTGCATATGCTGTAGTTCAAGCAGAGAACAAGCCAGCTTGGAAATGGTTTCTTAAGATCTTATCTGAAGATCTTAATATAGGCTACAACCCCAATTTCACTTTCATATCAGACAAACAAAAGGTAAATAAAAGTTTAATTTAAGTATCACTCATGTATGTTATAGTTTTTCATGTATGCGAATACAATTTTTCATGTATGTGAATATTTTCATTCAAGCAAGGTTTAATTGCTGCTTATGGAGAGGTAGCCCCATACGCAGAACACAGATTCTGTATAAGGCACTTCTACAATAACTTCAAGGAACTGCACAAGGGGTTACATTTAAAGGAGCTGCTATTCAATGCAGCTAAGGCTACTCATGTGGCTAAGTTTAATAATGCAGCTGATGAGGGGGCAGAAACATGGTTAGCTGATCACCCACCTATGTATTGATCAAGGTCCCACTTTAGGACATTAGGCAAATGTGATGTTTTGGCCAATAATAGGTGTGAAAGCTTCAATGATACCATTTTAGAAGCAAGGCCAAAAACAATCATCCCAATGTTAGAGGAGATAAGATTCATTATGATGGAGAGAATCACAAAAGAAGAGAGAAAATGAGGGAGCACACTGATGTTCTATGTCCTAACATCAGGTCTAGGCTTAATAAGAGGTTAGATTATGCAAGTGCTAATTGTGTGGCTGCTTGGTCAGGGGAGAGAATATTCCAAATTAACGGCTTTAGTGGTGAGCAAGTCACAGTTGATCTTGCTTCCCACACTTGTACATGTAGGAAATGGCGCCTCACTGGCTTTCCATGTGCTCATGCAATTGCAGCCATTGAGCACAATCATGAGAATGTAAATGAATATGTTGACTATTGATTCACAAAACAGACTTACATGGCTAGCTATGAGCCAATAATCTATCCAATGAATGGTGCAAACATGTGGCCCAATACAGGTGTGATTGGACCATTGCCACCAAATGTTAAGAAACAACTAGGAAGACCTAAGAAGCTGAGGAAGAGGGGACTTGATGAACCACAGACTGGCACCAAGTTGAAGAGAAGAAACACCACAACCACATGTGCCCAATGTGGTCAGCTTGGACACAACAAGAGAACTTGCAAAGGGCAACCTGTTACTGAAAAGCAAGGAACAACTAGGGAAAAACTCCTAGTGAGTTGAATTTCTTATGTTTTCAGAATATTTTTTTGGTTTTATACATTTATGTAATCAGTGGTTAAATGATGTTCAATGTACATGGACAGGTGAGAAAGAAGAAGAGCACTGCAACTAGAGTGCAAACCAGCCAACCATGGGGACCACTAGGACCAACGCCAGCCAAGCAGACATGACAACCAGTGGCAGCCAACCACAAGCAACAATGGGGACCACCAGGGCATTCAATATGAGGGCACAACCACATGCAGCTATGGGGAGCACTAGGGCACCACTACCAGGGATAGTGAGGACAGTGCCTATCCAAATTCTAGTCAACTTTTTGGGGGAGTGATGGCCAAAGGGAAGAGAACTTGAGGTCAAAGGTGGCTTAGTACAAGGGCACCACCATGAGGAAGTTACATTGGTTTTTTGTCATCAAGCTGCACAAGTGGTGTAGACTGGGTTTTTTTTTTTTTTTTTGTCTTTTTTTCTGTTGGATATGGCTACTCTTATAGAGAGTTTGTTGTCATCAAGTTGCTAAAATGGTGTAGACTGTGTCTTATTGATTCTATAATGTTGGGGACAAAACCTTTTGTAATTTTACTATGGGGTATTAGCCAAACATTGTGTCTTATGGTTATGGTTTATGAATGCCAGAGGTGGCTTGCTTTGTGGATCTATTTTTGGTATGATCGGTATCTTAGTATGATCAATTGCAATTTGCTGCAATTTATTATTGGTGCATGTTTTTTATGATGAGATTTTTAATGAGTTATTACACAAAATGAATACATGATATTGCTAAACTTGTTGTATGTAAAAGTGTGGTTTAAAGGCTTTCAGGATTTCACAATTGGATCTCATGCAGTGTCTGGATTTCAAGTTCTGGATCTTACGTTTGGACCTCATCAGGTTCTGGTCCTTAGTTTTGGATCTCAAGGACTTCAACAGAATTGCACCTCATGTTTTGGACCTCGTCAAGTTCCGGTCCTTAGTTTTGGATCTCATAGTGTCGGCTGTTTGTGAAGACCAGACTAACTACTCTAATATTACTCTTTTGGATCTTAAAGTGAAGTCCAAAATTAAAGTTCAAAATTGGATGAGCTTGCTATTCAGTACTACAAATTGGTTCTCATTATGCTGCAATTGGTTGTCATTATGCTGCAAATTGGCTGCAAGTTAAGGTCAGAAACAAGAACAAATTAGCCGCCAATTGTGCAGGTTTTCATTCACTTCAACAATTTCACAAAATGGGTTGTTACATGGCATACACAACCACTTACACCAATACCAGTACTTCATCCCCCCAACCACAAAGCCACCAAAACAGAAACATACCTAGGCTGCCATAACCAACCATAACCAACTATAATCTATCATAACCTAGCTTACCACTTCTTGCCATTGAGTGCTTACAATCCTTAGCCACATTTGCATTTTCCAGAACTAGAGAAGAGGTTCCAAAGCCAGAAGAGGACCAAAAACACCACCACATATGCCATCACCTTCTTCTATCTTTGTTTGCATAACTGGATTTCCTTCTCCAGCTGGGTGGTTCCTCTAAGCAACCCAGGGATGACTTCTCTTGACCGAGCACACATTGGTGGATCCACCCATATAAAAAATGAACAAGCATTCGTGTCCTACCAAAACCAAGTAAAAAATACCAACTTTAGGCAAACTACATTTTATATTGCTCAACCATTCAGGGCTTCAAACTTACCCCATGTTGTGCGCAACCAAGGAATCTACGTCCAGGGTTGTTGTCTGTCCACGAAGGCCTCATGTAAGCTCTCCTTCCACAATGGCATTGGACTTAATCCATTTCAGCTTCAATTTCTTTCCCTTCAAGTGGCATGGGTTGATTTTGGGTGGAGGGGAAGAAGATATATAGCCACTTTTAGGGCACCAAGTTTCCCTTTGTCTGATTTGGTGGGAACAGAGCATATATACCATTTTGTCCAAGGAAAAGGATTGGAAATGTCCAAACTGCCCTTAGGGCGCAATTTTCCTTTAGAATTTGTCACGGACGTTATCAATTGGATTTAAATGGAACAAAAAAAAAACTTGGAGGTCAAAATAGTTGTAATTGTACTTGGAGGACGAAACTGATAATCAGATGAAACTTGGAGGACCATTTCTGTAAATTTTCCATGAATTTAACAAGACACTTCCAATAATACTCGTATTTGCATGTCCAAATATATAGTTTTAAAATTTCCTCGTCTAGCCATTTACTAGGCATTGCTTATTGTGATGTTTGAATTTATCTCCTAGCTATAACCCGTGCCTTAAGGCCCTAAGCACACTATCAACTCAATTATACTAATCAACATAACCCAATAGAAATGTGAATATCACATTTGTACGCCAAAAGTTCAGTAATTATAATTTTTCGAATATATTTTCACCCTCTACAGTATTCTACACATTATCTCTTCTCTAAAATTGTAGGCTTAGCAATTGTGGTTGACTGGGCCACCATTGAGATTCTGTGTGTGAGAGAGAGAGAGAATGGCATTATAGAGGGCATAAGGTAATTGTATAAATTGTTGTGCCCCCAGGTTTGCTCACAAACTCACACACACCAATCACACAGAATACAAGGAAATTTACGTGATTCCCTGATTACAAAACACAGGGAAATTTACGTGATTCTTCATAATCGGGTACATCCACAGAATGAAAGGAATTTCACTACATACAGTGGGATAGATATAAATACAATGTAAGAGGAGGAGACACTGAGCTCACTCTACTCAACTCAACTCTCTTGCTCACACCCTCACCGGAGCCCAGGCTCACTCGACTTCCTCCCGGAGGAGGAGCCCCTCTGCTCTCTCTCTCTCTCTTCACCTATCAACTCATTCTCCTTTTTCTTCTACACCATAACGGCTAAGACCCCATGGCTATTTATATAATGGTGCATTCTACACTCTTCTTCCATTAAGAAAAGAAGTTGGCAATTGGGGAGTTGGGATAAATAAGGTGGAGTGTGGCTTGGGCAGAGAGGCTCCTCCTCCAGGAGGGAGTCGTGTGAGTCAGGGCTCCGGTGAGGGTGAGAGCAAGAGAGGTGAGTTGAGTAGAGTGAGCCAATTGTCTCCTCCTCCATTGTATTTGTATCTGTATATAGTGAAATTCTCTCCTCCCGTAGATGTACCCAATTTTGAGGAACCACATAAATTTCTTTGTGTTCTGTGTGATTGGGTCGTGTGTGAGTTTGTGGGCAAACCTAGGGGCACAACATAAATTGTCTTTAATTTCCCTTGTTATTTAATAAAATAAATTTGGGTTATTTCCGTAGAAAAGGATTTTGACAAAATGACTATTTGATTTGTTTGTTTTCTAAATAAATATTTACTTATATTGTTAAAATCTTTTTTTAGCGAAAAAGATGAATTTAATAACTTAGCAAGACTGTCTTAGGCAGTCCAATTTTATTCACCTCATCAAAAGTGGGTGAATAATATCCTCACTCTCATTGTGTGGGTCCCAAAAGTAACCACATCCAACTGGCGTGGGTGAATAATACCTTGTTAAAAATGTATCTTAGGAAGTTCGATTTTATTCACCTCATCAAAATTGGGTGAATAATAACCTCACTCGCATTATGTGGGTCCCAAAAGTAACCACATCCCTACCAAAAAATTGTATTAATCCCATTTGACGTAACCACATCTCGGTAAAACGTTTGTTAGTCCCATGGACCCCACACCCACTCCATCAACGAGTGGGGGTAATGTTCACCTTCATTCTCCTGTCTTATGCAGGTAAATATAGCCACTGCCCTCAGCAGATTGTGTCCCATCCAAAACTTTTCTATATCTATCAGGATTCCAGAAGGCATTACACACTGCTAAGGCAGAACATTGCACTTTATCACTCAGCGGACGGCAATAGAAACAAGGGAGAAGAACAAAGAAAGAAAAAGAACGGATAAAGGAAGCTCCCGCCCAAATCAGATAATACCATAGACGGTCAATAATTGCAAGTAGCGTACCCGTGAAAAATCTGTATGCATCCGGAAGGGTGCATTTTTTGTCCCCTATGAACATTCTGCCTTTTGATCTGAGATATAGCCCTGGGCCAACAATAATCTCCATCATCCTTTGAGACCTGGGTACATAGTGCAAGCTTATAATCAGCATCAATATCCCATTCCTGGAAAGCAAAAATGTGCAACAGTGGATGGCTTACTCCTTCCAGCTAGTATTACTAGTATGCTCTATGAAGTTAAAGGACAGGATGTGGAGAAAATCTGTAAATACAAGAGTAATGAAATACTTAACCCCCAAATACGTATATGAATCAACCCAAAGACCAAGGGAAACGATCTAGTAGACAAACAAGATGCTGCAAAAGTAAAATATACCTACACAAGCTGGGACAGTAATTCTTTAAAAAAAAAGAGAGAAAAAGAAAGAAAGAAAGAAGCAAGATAAAGATGAAGGGCAACACCTGGACCAATAGAAAAGCATATGGATGCCAAAGTCCTCATGAATCGATTAGATAGGGTCAGGGCAGCTTCCATCACCGATAGGCCTTTCTGTTGGTGCTGTTGGTTTTGCAGGTTTGAGTCATCAAAACATCTTCTTCAGAAAAAGGGGTAAGACTCGTTACCCTGTGTTAAATTGGGTTGATTATGAAAGTATAGAAACTCCATCAGTAGTATTTTGATTTTTTGACTTCTGTGTCATTACATCCATCTGTACATGATCAATTTCTCGTGGAAAACTAAAAACTTGTGTGGCCATAAGTAGGTAGCACTGGTGGTGGTTGGTGATATAGTAGCAACAATGGTGGCAAAGGCTGCGGCGGAACAGAAAGTGGTCAGATGCACTGGCATTGATAGGTACTACAAATTAAGGAGGTGGGGATCGGAGATAGAGCTATAAGAAATCCGAAACATCAGACAGCATAAAATTTGGCCGGTAAATATTTATCACGCTGAATCCGAGCTTAATGTTCAAGTCAAGCTCAACTAGCATTTTAATTAAGGTTCTCAAGTAGCACATGGAACAATCATCATTTTATCAAATTTCAGTGCACCTATTTCCTGTATTCAGTTAATTCATTTTCTTTGTTTGTTTAAGAAGGGTTGCTTCAAACGTTATTATGTCTTCAGTGAAGTAAGCTGGGACTCGCATCCCGCGCAGAGTAACCCAAATCGGGAATTTGATAGGACCTTTCCAAAAGAAAAAATTCCAATCACTCATCCATATGTTGTGATCGGATGACTGATATGTGCCTTTGTAGTACCAATACGCAATAGGAATTGCCAAATCCTAGGTAATCATTTTAATTACTTCACGGCAAGAATGCATCCAACCCTTATAATGCAACAACATATTGAAATATGACAAGGAATATGCTGATTTGCCGAAACTAAGAAACAGATAATTATACGAATAAGTTATCTAAAGAGAGCATTTTTCAACAAATAGCATCAAAGGCTTTTTGTTGTCTCTTTTTTGTTACCCGACAGTTTGTGCCAATTTAGTAGTGCAGCGCGGTGCCGGTTAATTGATTAATGAAAGATGGCCCTACTTTTGGCTGGTGGCATAATGGGTGCTGATGTTGACACAATTTGGTGCAAATAAACTATGCTCCAGCTTTCATTCTACTTCTACAAGTTGATAAAAGAAAAAACAAAAAATAGTTGGTCACACACCCAGGGGTTGCCCCAGTGGTAAGGGCGAGTGTCAAACTTAGGGAGTAATCCCCTTGGTTTGGGGTTTGATTCCCCACCGGGTGTGTACCCTGTTATTTAAGTGGGGGGCTGCGGTTGGTGTGCTATAGCTAGCTCTCCCCGAGTTTTGAGTTGTGCAGTTAGGTCCATTTAGTGAGCTAGCTATAGGGCTATTCCTCGATTACCAAAAAAAAAAAGTTGGTTACATGAGAAAGAGTTTCCCTGTCGCCTATTTTGCAAATCATCATACAAATACTACAGGGTCTGTTAGGTAAACCTAGCTTATTTGCTTATTTTGTCTATGATCTTGACTTATTGCGCGCCTTGGTTCAAACAGAAAGTAAGCAAAACAACAATTCTACCAAACATGCCCTAAGATGGAGAAAAACCAAATAACCAACCAACATTGGACTACTCGCCCAATAATATTACAACATTATACGTTGTCCTACTACCTTGTACTATCTCTCTCTGGTTGCCCAGTTTGAAGTATACCCCCAATGTATACTCTTAATCCAAGCCGGCAAGCCCATATACACACTAAAAGTACCAATACAAGCCTAATTCACATTTAGATTACTCTTCCTATACCGAAATCAACATCCACAAACTATAAATTAGTCCTTTCCTCTGCACATCAGTTGGGGGTCGTTGGGCCCAATATTTTTGCTCGTCTTTTAGAACTTTTGTTGGATTTGCATCAAATTTTGCTAGACTAGAAGACGAATTTTCTTTTAAGACAGTTGTGGCATCTTATCTGTACTTTTTCAACTTCAACTTCTTGCCCAATGATTTTGGCACTCCAAACCAAACCTGCCTTATCTCCTAATCACTTGGGGTCGGCTACATGAATCATTTTCCTCCATTGAGGTCAATGGCCACTTGTTCACACAATCCCATGATACTCATATCTTTATGCATAACAACATCTAATGTCAATTTAGGTCTATCCCTCCCCGTAGCATTGCTACCCAAAACTATCATATCCGCTCTCTTAACTATTGCATCTCCTGGTCTATGGTAGACATGTCCAAACCACTTTACCATATTTTCCCTCAACTTCTCCTCTACGGTAGACAGCGTGCTGAAGTGGAAGAGATACAAAATCGTACCATCCTAAGTAATAAGAGGATAATCATCGACATCCAGATTAACAAACTAGTCCCAATCACTCCTTGTCCTCAGCAAAATGGCGGCGCCGTGAAGCAACAGAGACAAGGTGTAGACACCACAATTTGGCCAAACGATTATTTAAGTCCCACCTTGGAAACCATCCTGATGATGAATGGATACAGTGATTGTTGATTGACTTCTCGTGAACCCATGGACTTATGGTGAATACTTTTAGCCACTTAGAGGACCCAATCCAGAGCTATATAGCCTTTTAGACAGAAATACAACATTCTAGGAAAATCTATCTTTCAGCCATAACATCGATCTTACGACCTCAACATCATTTCTTCACCCGTGAAACTTGTTGCTTGAAAATCTCTCTGAGAGATTGATCTTTCAGCCGTCAGGTCTATCCTTCGGCCGCCTAATCATTTCCTCGGCCGTTAGATCGTCTATTTTCCAGATTCTGAAATTTTCTGTCATACGTTTGATCCAATCCTCAAAACCCTGGCAGTCTTTCTCCGATGCGTTCGGGCTACGCAGTAGATCGCGTCTAGAGATCTTTTTACCCTAGAATTCCTTTTTGATTCACACCATTTGATTGGCCGGAGTGAGTCACCAATTGCCTATATAAAGGGCCCTTAGGGTTCTAAAATATATAGGTCAATACACTTTCTCTAGCCATGAAACCCTGCAAATATACTCTCTCATATCCCCTCTACAAAAGCCTTAACCTCCTGAAGGCAGCCACGATCCAACGATCCAAATCTCGAAGTTCAAACCCTAACCCTAGGGTTTACATGTAACAACTCCAATTTTTAGTAAATAAAAATCTCGTTGTTTATTCAAATTCTAAAATTTCTCTTGGATGACTTTATAATTTTCTCGTTGATTTCTAATGATCCGTCATAATTGGATTTTAGCCCTTTAAACTTCGTTCTTTGATTAAAAGCCCTACTTGGCAAATATAGTTAGCTTTTAACCAATTAGTTGGAGAAACCAATCTACCAATCCATTTAGTTACCTTTTAACCATTACCTATTGGACAATAAATGTTAGGAAAATCTTTATCCATTGGACAATAGAAAACCTAGATTTTCTGCCAAAAGTCTTTACTAGATTTTGTGAAAGTACCCATATATATAGTTATATATACATGCCTAAAGGACATATGGTATTATTCTAGTGTATATAGTACCTCACTCTTTTATCCATTGGTCAATAACCGCTAGAAAAATTATTATCCATTGGATAATGTAGGGAGGTATTCCCGAGCAGATGTATTTAGTTACCGAACACGTGATGTTCAGGAACACGTGGTGAACACAACGGTACTTATCGCCGGGCAGTATGGTGAATAGGGATACGGATCAGTGATATGGGAAGTCATTGATCTATATAGTCTGTTCGGCTAGAAAAGGCCAATGACAAGTGAAGTCAGTGGTGTGAAACTAACTGTTCGGCAAATAGAGACATTCCCATTACGTTTGGACCAAGTTACATGTAAAGACATTGGTCCAGACAGTCTGTTCGGCAAAGAGATGGCCGAACAAGGAAAGAACCCCAAATCAATTGTTAGAGCATGGGGAACATTCTGGAAGAATCCAGAATGTTGGTATTCCGTTAAAGAATAAGATCTCTAGAATATAGGATCTGAGAAAGATACCCAATGAGAATGGGATGTTCGGCCATTAATGGAAAAGAATCCTAAAAGGACTCTTTTCTATTAAAACTGATAAAGGAAACGAGAATCCTTGATATCTTAGGTTTCCTATACGAGTTGGGAATCCTATGGAAACAGGGATGCTTGGGCAACAAGCATACACAAATCTATAAATATGAGGTAAACTTAGAGGAAAAAGGTACGCAATACACTGCATTATTATTGCTTTCCTACTGATAATTAGGGTTGAGTTTTCTAGTACGTGATACTAACAAAGGCATCGGAGGGCCTTTGCCACGAGAGGCAAAAGTGCACTCACCCCTGTCTATTTTGCAGATTAGGGTTCAGACGTCGAGTTAGGGTTCCGGTGAAGAGGCACGAATAAGCCGTTGCAATCCAGTTGATCCGAAAAACCAATTGTTTTCATCCCCCTACAATTGGCGCCGTCTGTGGGAAAGAACAGACTTTTCTGAGAAAGTAATCATGACAGAAGAAAATCCAGTCACACCGTTTAGTCCAAAGGACCAGTTGGGTGGAGGAAGAGATAAATTCCCACCAGGCGCTCTGAGAAAGCCTACTGGTAGACATGACAGAGAAAACTCCAAAGAAAAAGGAGACAAGACTGCTACTGGTTCCACGAGAAGGAGTAAGTCTCATCGAGGAGAGGAGTCAGTTACTCGTTCAAAGAGTATTCATGACGATGATGATGTCCTTGATAAAAAAAGAAGAGAAATCGAGGAGTATGCTCGTTTAATTAAAAAACGAGAGTATGAGATACGGGAGCTGCAGAGGGTACGAGAGCACCCCGAAGATTCCGGACTCTCTCGAAGGAATTCCCAAAGAGACGGACGGGCTCTGGTGGTTCATAAACAGACTCATTCACGCAGAAGGGGGAGCAAAAGTCCTGAAATAGGGCGTCATGAGGCTTCTCCACGAAAAAGGGGAAGAAGAAGTAGAAGCCGAACACCAGAGAGAAGGACTTCTTCACAAAAAAGAGGAGCAGAGACCGAAGTTCTACCCCCGAGGAAGAGGACACGAGGAAACATCATCGAGATAGGTACGAGAGACCAGATGCTGATTGGGTCAAGACTTCGGCCCACAAGTTAAAGGAACAAGAGGATGGGATAGTGACTGCACGAGAAGCAGCACGAAAGGCCCTGAGTAATATTGCAGCCTCCCCCTTTACAAAGAGGCTACAAGAAACGAGATTGCCGAGCAGAGTGAAGCACGGAGCGTTCGTACTTTATGAGACAGGCCATGTTTATGCATGAAGGGGATGATTCCATCTTGTGCAAGATGTTTCCCTCCAGTCTTGGCAAGGTGGCTTTATCCTGGTTTCATAAACTGGCCCCACGATCCATACGAGGATGGAGGCAGTTGGCCGAGGAATTCACTGCTCGGTTCTTGACAAGCAGAAAAGCCCCGAAGACTTTTGAGAGTCTTTCCACCATGAAGCAGGAGGAGAACGAGCAGATCAGGGATTACGCAAAGAAGTACTGGGAGACTTTCAACGAGATTGAAAGTTGCAGTGAGGAATATGCAATTACTACCTTCAAAACTGGTTTACCTGTTCGGGGAGAGCTGCGCCGTTCATTGAATAAACATCCGGTAGCCACCCTGGCTAAATTGATGGAACGGATAGAACAACACGCCAGAATGGAGGATGACATACTCCGTGAGGACGGCAGAATGGTTGCCGAACAGCCAAAGGCACCTGCTAAAAAGGTTGATAAGCCAGAACCCAAAACTTATAGAGATAGAAAGGAGTACGGGCAGGCTAAGAAAGAGTCATACAAGGACAAGTAAGCTCCAGACCCTAAATCATTCTTTTCTATCACTACAGTTTGGAAGGAGCCAATTTACAGGATTCTTTATCCGATAAAGAATCAGCCATATTTTAAATGGCCCCCGAGTCTAGGAGGAGACAAAGATGCAAAACGTGCTACGAATCAGCACTGCAGTTATCATAAAGATTGGGGCCATTTGACTGAGGACTGTGAGACATACAAGAGGCACCTTGATGATTTGATCTCTCGGGGCTATCTTAAGGAATATATCCAGGAGGACCCTAAAGAGAAAGGGAAGGCTATGGAGCTGGGTTACGAACAAAACCCTAAAGGCATCATCCATATGATACATGGATTGGCCACACCTTACACGAGAAGTAAGGTTAGGCTACTACAAAGGCAAGTTAAGCATGATCAGCACGTGATGCGATTGGGAAACAAAAGAGGGCGAGAGACTGATGTATGCAAAGAGAGCATGGCGTTCAGTGATGATGATTTGGGGGAGGTCCAAATACCCCACAACGATGCATTGGTCGTAACCCTACGAGTTGGGGAATACGACATCGAAAGAATTCTAGTGGACTCGGGGAGTTGTACAGAGGTATTGTATTATGATGCATTCAAAAAGATGGGGCTGGCCCAATCAGACTTAGAACAGTCTACAACGCCTCTTATTAGGTTC
Source organism: Rhododendron ovatum (assembly GCA_019656835.1). Classification (NCBI taxonomy): domain Eukaryota; kingdom Viridiplantae; phylum Streptophyta; class Magnoliopsida; order Ericales; family Ericaceae; genus Rhododendron; species Rhododendron ovatum. Next base: position 21,913,517 of record CM033791.1, on the reverse strand, counting down.
GGTGCAGGAGCAGTCTGGCCCCTTGGAAAGGTAACATTACCTGTTCGGGCCGGATCAGTGGTGTTGAGAACAGACTTTTTAGTGGTCGATGTCCCTTCTTCCTATAACGCAATTATAGGGAGGACATGGTTGCACAAGATGAGAGCAGTCTCCTCGACTTATCATCAGATGGTGAAATTCCCAGGATCAAATGGGATTGAAGTCCTTAAAGGCAACCAGAAGGTGGCACAGCAATGTTTGATTTCCATCATCAAAACAGCCCCGAAGGTCCACCATGTTCATACACTAGAGTACCAGATCAACCAACCATCGAAGATGTTGGAAGAAGCCCAGCTTAAAAAGTGGTTGAAGGCTTGGAGAAGATTCAGATCAACGAGACTGATCCTGAAAGATATTTTTTAATTGGGGAATCACTGCCAGTAGATGAAAAGGCCGAATCGGTAAAAATCCTAAAATAGTACATTGATGTTTTTGCATGGGTGCCTGAGGAAATGCCTAGGGTGGATGCAGATGTGATCTGTCACCATTTAAACATTGACCCTCAGCACAAGCCGATCATTCAGAAGAAACGAAGGGCAGCCGTGCAGCATGTAGATGCAGTGATTGATGAGGTCGATCGTTTGTTGGAAGCCAAAGCAATACATGAAGTCTATTACCCCGAATGGTTATCCAACACTGTTGTGGTAAAGAAGAAGAATGGGAAGTGGCGTGTCTGTGTGGACTTCACAGACCTAAACAAAGCATGCCCTAAGGATAGTTTTCCTTTGCCCAGGATTGACCAATTGGTTGATGCAACCTCTGGCTACGAGCGAATGAGTTTTCTCGATGCATATCGAGGATATCATCAAATTGCTATGTTTGAACCTGATCAAGAGAAGACTTCCTTCATCACACCTCAAGGATTATACTGCTACAGTGTCATGCCGTTTGGGCTGAAGAATGCTAGGTCCACATACCAAAGACTTGCAACCATCATGTTCAAAAAACTCATTGGGAAAACTTTGAAAGTTTACATAGATGATATGGTGGTAAAGAGTCGAGAAAAATGAGGGCATATTACTGATTTAAAAGAAGTCTTCAAAATCTTGAGGAAATACAAGTTGAAACTCAACGCATCGAAGTGTGCATTTGGAGTTGGTTGAGGAAAGTTCCTGGGCCATTTGGTAACCATGAGGGGGATAGAGGCAAATCCCACGCAGATCGATGCTTTGCAGAGATTACAGAGTCCCAAAACTACCAAGGAAGTCCAGAGGCTGACTGGAATGGCAGCAGCACTAAACAGATTCATCAGTAGGTCAAGTGACAAGTGCAGGCCCTTTTTTCAGCTATTGAAAAAGAGGGAGGGATTTGAATGGGGAGCAGAATGTGAGCAAGCTTTCCAGGACCTGAAGAAGTACCTGGCCGAACCCCCACTGTTGTCAACTCCACAGCCAGGTGAGTCTTTAATTCTGTACTTAGCTGTTTCCGAGCATGCAGTAAGTGCAGTCTTGTTGAGGGATTTGGGGATCGAGCAAATCCCCATTTATTATGTTAGCAAAACATTGTTGGATGCAGAGACAAGATATCTGCCTTTAGAAAAACTTGTCCTGGCACTTAGGACAGCAACCAGGAAGTTGCCACACTACTTCCAAAGCCATAAGGTTGTGGTTTATACTGAGTATCCATTAAAATCACTGCTTCGAAAGGCAGACTTCTCGGGAAGGATCTCGACATGGTCCGTGGAGTTAAGTCAGTACGATCTCGAATATCAGCCGCGCACAGCAATCAAAGGCCAAGTGTTGGCTGATTTTGTGGCAGAGTTCTCCCCTACTGTTGCTCCCTTACCTCCTACGAGAAAGGAACAGGCGGCTAGGACATCATCCTTGAAGGATCAACCCGTAGCCGAACAAGATCCCAAAGAATGGAAGCTATTCGTTGATGGATCAGCATGTAATACTGGTTCTGGAATTGGAGTTGTCCTTTTTCCTCCTCAAGGAGTTCTGATTGAACTCTCTGTTCGGCTTGGATTCAATGCATCGAATAATGTGGCTGAATATGAAGCACTTTTGGCAGGATTGAGAAGTGCGAAGACCCTTAAAGCAGAATGGGTCAGGGTGTATTGTGATTCCAAGCTTGTTGTGAATCAGCTGTCCGGCGAATACGAAACTCGGAATGAAAAGATGGTGGCCTACGTGCAGGCAGCCAAAAACTTGCTTGATACCTTCAAGAGGGTATATATTGAGCAAATAAGTTCTGGACAGAATGCTCATGCAGATTCTTTAGCTTGGTTGGCTGCAGTAGTACCAACAGAGTTCAAAAGAAGGGTGGTAGTAGAATACCTAAATGAGCCGAGCATTGGGAGGAGTGTAGACTTGGTCTTGGACGTGAACCAAGGACCAAGTTGGGTGGACCCAATAATGGAGTTCTTACAAGACGAGATACTCCCTTCTGATAAAAAGGAGGCCCACAAGATAAGAGTCAAATCTGCTAGGTTTTGGCTATCCCCAGAGGGTAAGTTGTACAGGAAATCCTTTACAGGTCCCTATTTGCTATGCGTACATCCTGAGATGGTACAGAAGTTCCTTCATGAGATCCGCGAGGGAACATGTGGGAGCCATGCTGGAGGGAGATCCATTGCCCACCGAGCAATTACTCAAGGCTACTGGTGGCCACCCATGCAAGAAGATGCAAAGGTATATGTAAAGATTTGTGAGAAGTGTCAAAAATTCTCACCAATGATTCGAACACCTGCCAAGGATCTGGTGCCTTTGACGAGTCCCTGGCCTTTTGCCCAATGGGGAATGGATATCGTGGGTCCATTGCACAAAGCAACTGGGAATCGAAAATTCCTGCTTGTAGCAACTGATTATTTTACGAAGTGGATTACGGCAGAACCATTGGCCAAAATCACTGAACCTATGATAGAAAGGTTCGTGTGGAAAAGCATCATCACTCGCTTTGGGGTCCCTTATTCATTGATTACATACAATGGATCCCAATTTCAGAAGAAATTCAAGGCTTTTTGTGCCTAGTACGGAATACGAAACTATTACTCCACTCCGGCCTACCCTCAGAGTAATGGGCAAGCAGAGGCATCCAATAAAACTATCCTAGATGGGATAAAGAAGAGGCTGGACAAAGCCAAGGGAAAATGGCCTAATGAGCTATCGTTAGTTTTGTGGGCTCACCGAACAACGCCTAGGAGGTCTACGGGAGAGACCCCCTATTCATTGGCATTTGGAACAGAGGCTGTCATACCTCTGGAAGTAGGTCTACCGACCAACAGGACCGCTTTGGTTGAAAGTGGAGGCAATGACAGGGCCCTTGAAATTGAGCTTGATCTTGCCGAGGAGAAGAGAGAAAAGGCCTTGGTACATCTTGCTTCTTACCAAGAACAGCTGATGAAAAGCTACAACAAACATGTTCATCCTAGAGAATTTGGTGTTGGGGACCTTGTGTTACAAAAAGTGCTCGGCAACACCAAGGTGGCAAACGAAGGCAAGCTAGGGGCCAACTGGGAAGGCCCGTATAGAGTAACTGAGATTGTGGGCATAGGAGCCTATAGATTGGCAGATCTGGATGGTGATCCAATTCCGAGGCCTTGGAATGTTCATAATTTACGAAAGTTCTTTATTTAGAAGTATTAAAATCTGTTTTGGATTTGCACTACGTGATTGTGTGGGAATTACGAATATAATTCCTTTGTTCTAATTTTGATTATTTTTTGTTCCATGGGGTACGAATAACGCCCTCTTAAGTTTTTACAGATTATGAATAAAATCACTTCTTTAGAATAACTGTTGTGGTATTTAAATACGAACTACGAGTTTAGTTTCCCTTATTCGTATTGGGGAGCAGGGTATACCTTTTAAGTATGTGAAACTTAAAAGTGAAACTTAAAAGTTTTATACATTTTTTAAGTACGTGACACTTAACGAATACAAGTACGAAACACATGTATAGAATTTTAAGTACGTGACACTTAACGAATACAAGTACGAAACACTTGTATAGAATTTTAAGTACGTGAAACTTGGGAATACACTTGAACACAAGTATGAAACACTTGTGTGCTTTTTAAGTATGTGAAACTTAAAAGAATTATACATTATAAGTATGTGAAACTTAAACACAAGTATGAAACACTTGTGTACTTTTTTAAAGTACGAAAATCTTAAAATAGTTTAAGTACGTGAAACTTATACAAATCTGTTCTTTAGTATGAGAAACTTAAAGAACACCTATATGATCATAAACCTCACAAGTGTTTGTATGACAACACTTGAAAGATTTGAAAACAAATACAAGTATGAATACACTTGCATGTACTTTTAAGTACGAGAAAAAAAGTATGAAATAAACTTGAAAACAGTACACGAAACTGAGAAACAAATGTTTCTAAGTACATGAGACATAGATCCCGTATAAAGAAATCATGTTTGAAAGATTTGCTAGAGTATGAAATACTTTAAGATTAACCTATTTGTATCCGAACAGATGCAAAAGAAGCCGAACAAAATATAAACATTAGTGCCACGAAGGGCCGAATACCTGTATTATCCAAAGTATTACCAAAAGAAAGTACTGGTACCACGCAGGGTTTGAAAGCTATGGTCATGCAGGACCAGCTTAACTGTTCTAAAGAGAGCCTTTTTTCAGCTTACCAAAGTTTTAGTCCAGGTTTTGGACATCTGAATTTGCTCTGTCTGGTTCTTCCGTTGTGACATCACCTTCAGCTGCATTTTCCTCCAAGTTAATAGGTTCAGGGTTTGAATCCCGAACAAGAGATTGAACAGTTTGCACCTCTGTGGGTGTGTCTTCCTCGGCATTAGCAAATTCTTCAATCTGTTGGTCAAAGTCATCTTTAGGATGCTCTGCTTGTTCCATTTGATCTTGCGTACTCTGGGCACGAGTGCTCGGAAGATCGTTGTCAGCCCAGAGGGGTGAGTCATCAGCAACCCCTAATTTCGTGAGACATGCCTCCCAGCTAGATGCCCAAATTTGATCCTGAATTCCTGGCATCTGTTCCACGTAACTGGCTGTTGCTGCATCGAAACCTTTTTGATATCCTTCTTCAAAGGCTATCTTCTTTGTACCGTCAATCTCAGATAAAGCTTGGCTGAGATTTCCCTCGGCGGTCTCGAGTTTGCTTTTGGCCCCTTCAAATTCAGCTTTCGCTTTATCTCTCTCTCTCTCAAGCCTAGACATTGTCTGCAATTGTCTGGTGTTGTCTCTCAAGAGCCTGTTGCGTTCTGATTCAACCTCTTGAAGCTTTTGGTTGAGCATCATCATCTTTTGAATAAACTGATACAAGTCATCAGTTATTAGACATCAAGTAGTTTACCAGCTTTACAAAAATGAGAAACAGTGTTGTAAAGAAAGATTTATTACCTTGATTCCACTAACAAGCCCTGTGGACACTAATCTATCTGGAGAAGATGCAGCTTCCTTTTGGACATCAACAGGTAGCATCAAGCCCTGTGCAAGTGCTAGCGCAGTCTCGGAGGAACTTGCACTGTCCCCAATATGGACAAGTCGATCTCCCCTTATGAGTTGAGGGGCCCATATTTGAGGAAGCATTTGGGAGTTTGGAGATGGGGGTTGGTTGCCAGTTGTATCAGCATGTTCGGCTGAAGTACTCTGGTCCTCAGTCCTAGGACGTTTGTTCCGGTTGGCATCAGTAGCCTCCTGGGAACTGGTGTGCTCCCGAGGAGAGATGGAGGTTTGAGTCAAAGTCCCCCTTGTTCGGCGAGGAGGTGGGGAAGCGTGTCCGGTTGACCTCCCCCGACCTCGGCCTCGTGTGGATACAGTAAGCAAAGAGCTCAAGTTAAGGGGTTGGCGAGTCATTGTACCTGGACCACAAGGTGATGGAGAATAACCGGATGAAGAAGATTGACTGGTATCACGATTTAAACCGGTAGCTCGGATTGTTGTTGTTCAGAGATTGGTCCACGCGTAGATCTTCTAAGTCTTAAACGCGGAAGAGGTATACCTTCTGAAATAGGAACTTCACCAGGTTGACCAGCAACGGTAACACTAGCTTGAAGTCTTGAAATGCGTGGTTGGGGAGCAGTTGATGTGGAGGTAGATGCAGCGCTTGTACTGGGGTGGGTAAGCCTTCTATCAATCACCCCTCTGTATGAAGGTTCGTACCCCAGCAGCACGTCTGCGTTACGACCCCGACCAGCCGTGGAGGTGCTTGGTACGCCTGTGTACTTTAAAACCTTATTTATGTCTTCTGTTCGGACGTAGCTTGGGACACGCCTAGGGCGCCTGTTAGCGTTTTCAGCTGCAAGATTGAGATTGAAAAAACAAAATTAGATGCATAGAAAAGCTACGAGAAAGCAGTAAACAAAATTGCTAAGATCAAAAATATGAGAAGCATACGTGGGTATCCCCATATGTGGGGGCAGTGAAGGCCCACCACTTGGCCGTCCTCCCCTATTGGCTCGAACGCTCCCGTTACGTAGAGGAAATCAACCTCGTGGTCACGAGCAGAGTCTGGCAAATTGAGCACGAGACGTTTGTCTGCTTTCCTAACTTTAAAATAAAAAGTATTGTATTCGGGGTTTAGCACGATGCTATACCACCATTGGATGTCCCAAATTCCCAGTTGTGTCCCCAAAATCCTATTCAGGGCTACTACCCCCATCACTAACCTAAAGAAATTGGTCGAGACCTGCATTGGCGTGATTCGATACCAGTTTAAGATTTGACGGAGTAATGGGTGTAAGGGAAAACGGACTCCACCTTCGACGATGACTACAATCGGGATGCACATCCTATCCCATGAACCGCCATCCCTGTCTGCACCTAAAGGGGCGAGTTCTAATCCCACGTTCTCTGGAACGTTGTACTCAGTTCTAAACGCTGCCATAGCAGTTGGGGTTTCACAAAGTTTTCTAAATTTACTAGGCTTTGGAAGGTTTTCACCATTATCCGCCATGGAAACGAACGAAATGAGCGAAACAAATTGGAAAAAAGGGTGCAATCAAAACCCTAAAAGACGAAATCTCAGAGCAAGATGCAAGGAGGAGTGAGAATTAGAAGTTTTGTGAGATTATTGTAGTTGTTACCTGAAAATGCAAATCGAAATGCAGATGACAGCAATGGCGGATCAGAAATAGATGATTTTCGTCTGGTTTTAGAGAGAGAGACGAAGGATTTGAAGTTTTGGGTAGGAAAAAACCAAAATAAGCCCTTTCTGGGGTTTAGGTACCAGAGACGGAGACGAAACGTCTCGTCTCACACCGTTACTTGGAAAGTAACGGGGTAAAGGGTTTCAACTAACGACGTATTGACGACGTTTGGACAAAGCATCAATTCACATTTAATGAAAAGCGTACGATATGCGCCACGCAGAGTCATTACCTCGAGATGGTATAATAACAGAGGCGCCAAAAGACATCAATGAAATATTGAATTTATGACTGCACGGGATCAGAATAGTCTGGTCTAAATAAAAATTCTGTTTCTAAAGTATCATATATTGCCCCCGAACAGTGGTAAATAGATGAAGCTGGGGAGCAATTGTTGGGAGGTATTCCCGAGCAGATGTATTTAGTTACCGAACACGTGATGTTCGGGAACACGTGGTGAACACAACGGTACTTATCGCCAGGCAGTATAGTGAATAGGGATACGGATCAGTGATATGGGAAGTCATTGATCTATATAGTCTGTTCGGCTAGAAAAGCCCAATGACAAGTGAAGTCAGTGGTGTGAAACTAACTGTTCGGCAGATAGAGACATTCCCATTACGTTTGGACCAAGTTACATGTGAAGACATTGGTCCAGACAATCTGTTCGGCAAAGAGATGGTCGAACAAGGAAAGAACCCCAAATCAATTGTTGGAGCATGGGGAACATTCTGGAAGAATCCAGAATGTTGGTATTCCGTTAAAGAATAAGATCTCCAGAATATAGGATCTGAGAAAGATACCCAATGAGAATGGGATGTTCGGCCATTAATGGAAAAGAATCCTAAAAGGACTCTTTTCTATTAAAACTGATAAAGGAAACAAGAATCCTTGATATCTTAGGTTTCCTATATGAGTTGGGAATCCTATGGAAACAGGGATGCTTGGGCAACAAGCATACACAAATCTATAAATATGAGGTAAACTTAGAGGAAAAAGGTACGCAATACACTGCATTATTATTGCTTTCCTACTGATAATTAGGGTTGAGTTTTCTAGTACGTGATACTAATAAAGGCATCGGAGGGCCTTTGCCACGAGAGGCAAAAGTGCACTCACCCCCTGTCTATTTTGCAGATTAGGGTTCAGACGTCGAGTTAGGGTTCCGGTGAAGAGGCACGAATAAGCCGTTGCAATCCAGTTGATCCGAAGAACCAATTGTTTTCATCCCCCTACAAATAATAGTATTAGTCTTGCCAACAAGTACTAAGGTTATTTAATTTAATCATTTCCTAGCTTTCCCATGGGATGATATACTCATATATATATATATATATGTGTGTGTGTGTGTGTGTGTGTGTATGTACCTAGTAGATTTAATACCCTAGATTTCTTGAGTACATAATCTAATTTTATAATAAGAACATGTGCCAATTTGGACTATTTGAATAAAAGATTTTGATCTTGTATTTTTTTATTGGATATTGGAATACATTAATTGGGGACTTTGATTTGGAAATCTAGTTAAAGATCACCTAGTACCTTGTACCTTTATTTATATACTTGGTCATACTCATATATATATATATTGTACGAGAGAGAGAGAGATAGAGAGAGGAGGGCTGAGAGAGAGGGAGAGAGAGAGATGGCCGAGAGAGAAAGGAGGGAGAGAGAGAGTTGGAGAGAAAAAGAGAAGGGGATTTGATGGTACCTTAACTTGATCTTCCATGATCTTATTACATCCTTTCAATCTTGGGTTATATACTTCTTCAAGCAAAATCCATTCACATTGTCCTTATTTGTACATCTACCAATATAAAACCTTGTACCATCCTCCTTTCCGCCACCAATCTTTCCATAATCCAATCCAAAGTACCAAATCTAGCCTTGCATGCCTAAGAACTAGGTAGGAATTGTACAAGCAAACCATGACCTAACCTATCAAGCTTTCAATCAAGCTTGACAAAAGAAAAAAAGTGAGATATATATATATATATAGAGAGAGAGAGAGAGGGAAGAGCATTGGCCTATAAATACCAAGCTCATTCAAGCTTAAACTCACACCTTCACTCCTTGCTCCAACTTCTCCCTAGAATTTCTAAGCTTCTTTTGTTCCAAAGTTCAAGTTTCTTAAGTTTTCTTGAAGTTCTTGAGAGCTACCACCAAACCACCTCCAAAAACCACCCCTAGATCTTTAAAGTAGCCTAGTTTAGTTAGCAAAATTGTTTCTAGGAAGAGAAAATTCATCTCTCTTCCTTTCAAAGCAAACCGGAGCCGTTACGTTGCTGATTCGCAAAACCGACAACCAACACTCAAAACCGACCAACCGCCAAGAAGTAAGGTAGAATCATCTTATCCCCTATCTCTAAGTATATGTAGACGTATAGAACCGTCTGTTAGAAAGTAGAATGTCTTTGCTCTTTAGTTCAAAGTATAACTTGAAGTATTTTTAAGTAGATAAGGTTATCTATCAATTATTATGTTTAGAATGCAAGATGGTTAACAAACTCGTTTTGCTAATGGTGGTATGAACATGTTGAATAATGAACCTTCACTTCAATAAATATGTGTTGTTTAGAATTTTCCACAAAAGAGGAAAGAATGGATTTTTGAAAGATAGAAACTTATCGCTTGTTTAGAAGTATTCGTATTTTGATCTATAGGATGGTTATGAGCATGCATACATGAATTGCTTGTATTACTAGTGGTATAATATTGAGTTGGATGATCTTGTTAGTTTAAAGATTTCAATGAATGATGTCGTATGTGAAAAGTCCGACCGCGGAGTCAATGCATGAAAACGAGACACAAAAATCGAGAAAGTAGAAACATGACACCTAAGGTGTGGTTAATGAAAAGGCGTGTTTTGAAAAGGGTGAAATGTTTTGGAAACCGCAATGTGGCCGGACGTGGTAGCCCATTGTGTGGTGTGTGTTTTGTGTGCCAATGGGAACCCGGAACGGTGAAACCATTGTGAGGATACTCGGGAGACCAAAACAGTGGAACCGAGGTTGGGTGTGTGGCTTGGTTATCCGCGGAGAGGAGCCAATGCAAAAGTGTGCCAATGGGAACCCGGGACGGCGAAACCATTGTGACGATACTCGGGAGACCAGAACGACGGAACCGAGGTTGGGTGTGTTAAAAACAATTTTGAAAATGTTGATATGGTTATGAAATGGAGACACGATCTGCGAGAAGTCGCGTAGGAGAAACTCAAAAAATCATAGACACCAACGTTAGTTTGGATAATGAATGTGGATGTGTCATTGTTTGTCAAATATGTTTGAACTATGTGGAAATCGTTGATTTTATGCTTTAATGTTTGTAAGTTAAGGGTTAGAGGGTATGGGTTATTCTATTAAGCGTTGTAGCTCATGGTGTTACCTTTTGGTGACCCTGACATATTATATTGGTGGCGACGCTGATATAATGTGTCAGACCTCATAGATGAACAGGGTGGGCTGTATACATTGGAGGCCTTCGGAGTTGAAGAGCTTGCTAGGATGGAAGAGCAGGCGAAGCAGTAGTTAGGAACCCTAGTTCCCTCCCTTGTTGGAAAAGTACTCTTGTAAGACTTTGTGATATAATAATGAGCCAAACTCACTTTGTTTTTGTAATAAAATGTCTTATTAACGTACCCAGAAATTCGGGGCGTTACATTACAAGAAGCAAATCAGTCAATCTCCTTCAATCCGAAGCAATCAAGCCACTAAGGGATCAAGGTGGTGAGGCCCAACGGCCTTTGGTTTGTTTCATTTTCAGTTAATGCATGCTAATCGTAGCGATTTGATTCTCTATTAATTATTTAGTCTGTTGTGAGGAAGAACATCGACTGGATCGAATCCATCGGCTAGTACATTGAACCAGGAGGATCTCTCGACCGTGACAACCATTCACCGACCGTGAGATCCATCGGCCAGGGACATCTTATTTTATTTTGCTTATTTTGATGCATGTTTCAATTACAATCTTGGCTCACCATTAACTGTTTAAAGGCTAATTAATTAGTTTATGTGTTAGAATTACATAGAGCATTTATTAATCTTATGTCAAACAATTATGGGCCAATTTCACAACTCGGCAAAGAGATGTGCCTAACACCTTCCCCTTATTGTACTTTTGGTTCCCGCACCAAGAATCTCTACTTGTTTTTCCTAATTTTTATAAATTGGGTGGCGAATCTGTTTTGATTATAACCGCTATCGTGTGGCGATGTTCCTAGCCATGGGAATATCCACGATCTTGGTTTATGAAACAAACAACCAAATAAACAAACAATGGTCAATCTGTATGGCAATACCCCACTTCGGAAGGTGTCTACAGTTTTTAGCGACTCTACTGGGGATTTGAGAGCCATAACCAGGAAATTCAACATAGTAATAATACATGCTTTATTTAATTCATTTATCATATGCATCGAGTGGGCAACCTCCTTTAGTTCACCTAATACCCCGGCATGTCACGGGCTATGTTAGGGGTTCTAGCAACCTCCACAGTCACTTGTACCTAGTGGTATATCAAAAAGGAAATCACTCGATCACTGCCTATAATGGGCTGGTGAAAGGACAGGTGCCCTTTGACAATGGAGCACCCTTGAGACTACCCAAACCTTACATGTGTTAGAAAACCATAGAACTCATCAAAATAAGATAGAAACCTGCAGGCTAGGAACGTATTTGCATTTGTTTGTAAAAGTTCTTCCTCACATCCATTGTACATATGTATGTTGTAAAATTCTCTTTGCAGGTTAAGACCTTAGGGGTTTCTAAAACCAAGAAGAAAAGGGTAAACTAAAAACAATCTAACTAAAGGAAAAAATTCCAAGTACAATGTCTACATCATTGTTCATGTTCAATTTGCACTTTCAAATTGTTACCAAGCTGTCTGGCCTACTCCATACTGCTGTCAAGGATTTTGACCCTTCCAAGTACATCACTCTTGTGGATCAACCAAGGTCCACGGCAGTTATCTCTGAAGATAACTACATTATGTTCACCAGAACAATCAGTGATGAAGAAGTAGAAAGCATAGTCGAAGAAGAAGAGCTACGCAGCATCCCAATCTATTTCTATGACCCCTATGCACCTACTGACAACTACTGGCTGATAGACGAGGTCGACAACCTTGAAGTTGAAAAAACAAAAGAAGAAGGGTCTATTGACAATGATCCACTGAACAAAATATCACTAAACCTACTCTTTGACGAGGGGGTTACCAACAATGAAACAAGGGTGATCCACCCCATCACGGATAGGTTTGACAACTGGTGGGGATTTGTTGGTACACAAAAAACTGACAACGGTAATGAAGCGGAGATTAAAGCTCAACTAGAAGAAGCAACGGCAATGGCAAATCAAATGGCCCTTCAGGACTTGCAGGGTGACAATAATGAAAGTGTGAATCAAGATGACAATGAAGCGTTGATGATCAAGCTTGGCGAGGAAAAAAATTGCTCTGAGGTGATTGTGGATGCTAAAAAAGGGGCTTACCCAAACTGGACCATGGAATACACTTTAAAATACAAAATAAAAAATGCTAACTCCGATCCTAGTTCTGATTCCGATTCCGACTCCAAGTTGACCCAGTCCAAATCAAGTGTTTCATCTTTTCAAACAACAGAGTCTAGTGAGGAAAACCTGGTCAAAGCACCGAGGCATGATATTTATTTTTAATTTGACTCTAAAATGTCTTTTGACAATTTTAGCAATGAGAAGGAAGATTTAGAGTATTTCACTTTGCCTATGATCAACTGTGTGGATTCTGATAATCCAATTTTTGAGGAAGAGATTCCAAAAGAAATTCTAGAATTCATCGAGAGAGAAGAAGAGAGGCACGTCAAACCTTTTTCTGAGGAAATAATCATAGTAAACATAGGCTCTGAAAACGAGCCCAAACTAGTTAAAATTGGTGCAACACTATATTCTCAAGAGAGTGAAAAACTAATCCTTTCGCTAAAAGAATACAAAAATGTTTTTGCCTGGTCTTAGGAGGACATGCCTGAAATAGACCCTGAAATTGTTCAGCACAAAATTCCGCTCTATCCTAATGCAAAATCAGTTAAACAAAAGCTGAGACGTATGCGCCCTGATTGGGTCTTAAAGATAAAAGAAGAAGTCACTAAGCAAATCAACGCCGATTTCCTCATAGTCACCGAATATCCTCAATGGGGTAGCCAACATCATTCCAGTACCAAAGAAAACTGTGGGAATCAGGGTATGTGTAGATTTCTGAGATCTCAACAAGGCTAGTCCGAAGGATGACTTTCCATTATCACACATAGATGAACTAGTGGACAACACCGCAGGGCATGCATTGCTATCTTTCATGGATGGGTTTTCTGGGTATAATCAAATTCTGACATCTCCTGAAGACAAAGAGAAGACCACCTTCACCACACCGTGGGGAACCTACTACTACCGAGTGATGTCATTCGGTTTGAAGAACGCTGGAGCCACTTACCAAAGGATGGCGACAACAATGCTGCATGACATGATGCACAAAGAAGTCGAGGTATATGTTGACAATATGATAGTCAAATCAAAGGAAAGAAAAGGACACTATGAAGCACTTCAAAAGTTCTTTGAGAGGATTAGGCAATACAAGCTATGTCTTAATCCTCAAAAATGCACTTTTGGGGTAACGGCTGGTAAAATGCTAGGATTCTTTGTCACTCAAAGAGGAATCGAAGTGGACCCTTCCAATATACAGGCTATCATGGAAATAACATCACCAAAGACAGAGAAGGAAATAAGGAGCTTTCTGAGGAAAGTATAGTTCATCAGCAAGTTCATTTCAAAGCTCACAGCCACTGTGAACCTCTCTTCAAGCTTTTGAAGAAAGGCACTGATTTCGAATGGACCCAGGACTGTCAACAAGCATTCGAGGCAATCAAAGAGTATCTTCAAAATCCACCTGTATTATCACCACACATCCTTGGGAAACCACTGATTCTGTATCTCTCAGTGACGGACACATCCATGGGATGTATGATAGCACAAGAAAACGATGCCAAAGTAGAGTGCTGTAACGACCCTGATTTTTGGTAAATAAAAATTTTGTTAAATATTTAAATTTTATTTTAAATTACTTGGATTTCCTTTAAAATTCCTTTTTAACTTTAATAATCCGTCATAACTAGATTTGAGACTTTTAAAATTATATTTCTTTCCACCGGACAATCTAGTCATTTTCGAAAGACAAGTATACTTGTAGAAACACTTGTATATTTTCCTAGTGTATAAAATAAAATCTTAAATTATATTTCTTGACTAGAAATCCTACATGGCAAGTAGAATTAGTTTTCAACCGATTAGTTGGAAAAACCGAACTACCAATTCATCTAGTTACAATCTCCTAACCATAGATGAACTTTTACGCATTGGACAATAAAAGTTAGGGAAACTTTTATCCATTGGACAATAGGAAACCTAGATTTTCTATCAAAGATATTTTGTGCTAGATTTGATAAAGAACTCTTATATAGTTGTATATAGACTTATATACACATGCCTAAAGGACATTTGGTTATTTCAAATATTATTCAAGTATATATATTACCTTATTCATTTTATCCATTGGTCAAAAAATGCAAGGGAAGATATTATCCATTGGATAATAAGTTAGTCTTACTAACTAGTACTAAGGTTTATTAAATAAATCACTTCCTAGATTTTCGCATGTGTTTATATGCATTAAAGATATATATATATATATATATACACAATCCGGATCCCTTGAGGGATCCCAGATGGAGTTGTGGTGCAAGATCCTATTGTGAGCTGTTGGATTTAATCCAACGGCATGGATTAGAGAAGCCCTTAAATCTCGCTGGAAATTACACTTTCCCCCTCACACTCACACTTTCCCCCTTCTCATTTCATTTATGGACAGACCAAAGAGAGAGAGAGAGAGATAGGCGACGCGAACCAGAGAAGACGAATGAAGAGGAGAAGATCGAAGACGAACGAAGATCCACCGAGGTATATCTGTCATCTTTTTCTCTCGAAAAAAAAAAATTTATGGATCGGAAGAAATTTTTTCTCAGAAATTAGGGGTTTTTTTTTTAGGACGAACGACGAAGAACGAAGAGGAGAAGAAGATCAACTGGAGAACGAGGTATCTCTATCATATTTTTCTCTCTCGTTCAAAAAAATAAAAATCTGGTTCGAAAGAAATTTCTCAGAAATTATGTTGTTTTTTTTTAGGACGAACGACGAAGAACGAAGAAGCTCAACTCCAGAACGTGATTGAACCAAATAAGGTATCTCTCTCTTCACCGTTTGACTGATTTGAACCCCTTTTTGCTAGGGTTTCGATTTCGATCCGGGAATGGTGTTAGGGTTAGGTTTTTATTTTGATTAGTTGTATATGAAAAACGAAATTTGGGGAAATTTGTACGTTTTAGTTTTGAAATTTTATAGAGATTTTATCTATCCAAACATGTATCTAGATTCTAGGATGAATACTGGGTTAGTTTAAAACTCTAAAGCTGGAAGGTGAAATTGTTTATGAGAATGCTGCCTCACCTAGATCTACAGCATCTCATTTTTAATTTTGTATGAATCATATAAGTACTTTAAGGAAGAGTAACTTGTATATTTGGCTAAACTGTGAGGTTGAAAAATATCCTAGTTTTGTGCGGCTTTGCGTATGCAACTGAAGTGCTACGAAGTTGTGAGAGATGGTGAGTTTGGGCGAAAGTGTTCATCAAAACGTATGGCATAAATGTGGAGATTGAGGATTAAAACCTCAAGGGAAACGTATGGCATAAATGTGGAGATCCAAGCTTTGAGTCTGTTTGGTGTTCCTGTCTTTCTATTACCTCCTCATTTTCTCATGACAAACTTCAGTTTACTTTTGTCTTTTCTATTACAGAGATTCTGTGTTACTTTTATGAGCTGACATTCCCCGGTTCAGGTTTTATTTGCTATGATTTTCTCGGTTTTGTTGTGGGGTAGTATGTTATATTGTGCACCCGAAAAGGCTTCATGAATAGTCTCAATTCCTTTTATGAGAATGTCCATATTATTAAAAGTTACTGGATACCATCTTCCATTTGAGGTTTGATATTTCAAAAATCTTGTTATGTCGTATACTGTCTTCCCAACATTTTTGAAAGATTTGTAACTCTTTTTTTTTTTACTTTCTAATTTTGAGTATCATAGAGCGGCCATTGCTACATTATAGGAGGAGAAAGCAACTCATTTCATGGAAGGAAGTAATTTGGGTAACAATGGAAGTGGTGATCTCGATTTTGGGATCTTTTGTTATTGTGGAGATCCCACACCATTGAGGAAATCTAGAACACAAAAGAACCCAGGTCAAAGGTTCTTCGGATGTGCAAACTATAAGGTGAGCTGCATGCAGTGCCCCAATTTATTCTTTTGTTGTTCGTTGGAGTTGAAACCCTAAGTTCTTATTGTGTTCATTTTTTACAGTTAGACTTGGATTGTGGTTTTTTTTGCTGGTATGAGCCTTGTATTTTGCAATGGCGGGCTGATTTGAGGCCAATGATGGTTTAGACAAAAAAAAAAAGGCTGTGAGGACTATTGAACAATGTGAGAGTTCACCATCCATGAGCATTAGTGAAGATATGCAGAGGACAACAATCACAATGCCGATGAACATTGAAGCCATGCAGAAGGAGATTGATGCAATGCAAATGAGAATGAGAAATGGGGGGAAAATGAACTGGAATTGCCTTTAGATTGTTGTTTTTTGTGTTGTGTCGTACATGTGCAGCAAAAGCAGCCACTAGCCACTGAACTAAAGTAGTAGTAGTAGTAGTAGTAGTATGTTTGGGACTATGAAATTGCTTACTATTGGGATTTGGTTTGGTGTATCTAGCTTGGCCTTGGATTTATGGCTAATTTATTTTGAGATCGTTTTTTCTTCTTACCTATGGCTAATTTGTATGGAAATTTAGTTGGACCGTGCCGTTTTGTGTCCTAATGAGTTTTTGGCACATAAGGTGGTGCACCGACTCGGACAACTTTTTTTCTGAACATCAACTATTTCGAACTAAAATTAGGGTCTCCTCCAGGGAGGGACTGGATGTTGATTTTGTTGTTATATGTGACAGAAAATGTATCATACGGAGTATTTGTATAAGCTGTTTTACATCCCTTTTTTTCAAATGGATTGAAAATTCTCAAGAGTTTTCGTTACTCAAGCTTTAGAATATATGAGGAGTCCACACAGGAATCCAGGTACCCCATGAAATGGTGGTGTGATGAAGTTGATTGGTTTATTGCATGACCTTTATAGTAGTGTAGGAACACTGGAAAAAAAAAAGTGGAAACTGGAAGGAAGGCATTGCCGTCCCTTAGCCTCTTTGACTTGCCTTCTTTTATACCCTTTATTTGTGTGTGGAATCACATGTGGAAAAGGGTACGTCCAGCCACGTATGATTGAATCGCGGTTCATCTTACTCTTTTCTAATACTGCTCGTATACTCAAACACATGCAAAAGCTAAGTTGCCTCAATCAAGAATAGATGGAAAACTTGAGCTAGTTAAGCAACAATCGTGGAACTTTTACCCCATAGATGGAAAGTATGAACTACACATAATTGGTTTGAGGATATTGGCTCACAAATTGAGATGATACAAACAAAGGAAAATTCAACAAAAAACGAACTTGGACTATGATTCAATCAAAATGATACAATCAAACTTTAGCATCTTCAAGTATGTCACCGTCAACCATCTTCAGAATACAAATTATAATCCAACACATGTACCATTAGTCAGTCATGAAACCAACTCAACAAACCGAGAATACAGACCATTCCACATGAGAGTTGTCAGCCCAATCATCCAAAAAATAGAAGAACAGCAATTTCACATTGAGATTAGTCAGCTCATTCCACTTATCAAGAGAATACAACCCCATAGCTAGAAATGAACCTCACGGACAATAGGAGAACAACAACAGAACATATAATACAGCAGCAGAACAGCTTGTAGCCTTAGGTTACACCACGCAGACAACAACATAACAGCAGCGGCCATAACCAACACAAAAAAACAGCAGCAACAACAAGATTAGTCAGACACTTGCATGAAGACAGTAGCAAAACTACTGCAGGAGTGCAGCAGTAAAACAGTTCTATTTGACATATCCAAATGGATTGATGCTAGAAATATCTTCTTGTTCCATTTCTTCTTCTTTGTTCCTTTTTTGGTCTAGTTCGAACTCTTTTCCACTTTAAGAATGTGTAACTGGAAATAGCAGAGACAATGGAATACATTCAATTGAAGCATGACTCATATTTTAAGTCATGGGAAATAAACATGGGAAAACAATGACAAAAGGAAAAACAAGTGTAATTCATGACTCATGACAACAATTAGAAGCAAAGTGTCAATTTTAAGTCCCAACTATGTCTTTGTAGGTTTAATGAAAGCAAAGTGTCAATGGTGGTCACATTACAGGAAGCAGAATAGGTTTAATGAAAGAATACATCACAGGAAAGCAAATGTATCTATTAGAAGCCGATGTTTTGATGTCTCAAAATGTTTAGGGTTGTGAGGAGAAAAGCAGTTTTCTTAGTTAGTGCTTAATTGCAAAAATTCAGATTTCTTAATCTTTGATTATATTTTGGTGACAATAAACCTTCAAGGTACGGCCACCGTTCACATAGTAAACCCATCCACCTGCAACATTCACCCATTGTGCAAGTACTAGCTATGTCAAGGGGTTTTCAGCAGGAAATGAATACTAGAACTGTTGTATTCACTATTGGTCCCAGTGAAAAGCTGGGATATCAGTGTTTATTACTTGCCAAATGCAGAAACTAAGGTATTTACTCGATATATCAGTTGTGATATTGACTTTTGTTTCCATGGACCACAGTTCGAGTTTAATCCTCAAGTAAGAGATCATAGTGGAACTTATTTTTGTAACAAAAGTTGATATCAAATTGTGCTTTGAGATGACTTTAGGGTTGATCGTTTGGATCGAACTGTGCTTCGTTCTTCGTCCTTCGTCCTAAACAAAAAAAAAAAACTTAATTTCTGAGAAATTTCTTCCGAACCAGATTTTTATTTTTTTGAACGAGAGAGAAAAATATGACAGAGATACCTCGTTCTCCAATCGATCTTCTTCGTTCTTCTTCTCCTCTTCGTTCTTCGTTGTTCGTCCTAAAAAAAAAACCCCTAATTTCTGAGAAAAAATTCCTTCCGATCCAGAAATTTTTTTTTTCCGAGAGAAAAAGATGACAGAGATACCTCGGCGGATCTTTGTTCGTCTTCGGGTGGATATTCGTTCGTCTTCAATCTTCTCCTCTTAGTTCGATCTTCTCCTCTTCGTTCGTCTTCTCTGGTTCGCGTCGCCTATCTCTCTCTCTCTCTCTCTTTGGTTTGTCCGTAAATGAAATTAGAAGGGGGAAAGTGTGAGTGTGAGGGGGAAAGTGTAATTTCCAGCGAGGTTTAAGGGCTTCTCTAATCCAGGCCGTTGGATTAAATCCAACGGCTCACAATAGGATCCCGCACCACTACTCCATCCGGGATCCCTCAAGGGCTCCGGATTGTGTGTGTATATATATATATATATGAATATCTAATTTCCTAGATTTCTAAGTACACTAATTAATATATAAGTACTAGTACTTCTTGAATTATTCTAATAAGAAAATCTTGGCCATATATTTTATTTGATACTTGAAAATCTTGATGGATTATATGGTGCCTAATAGTACCTACATTTATATTTGAAAACTTAGACATGTGTGTATACATGTATATATATATATATATATAGGAACATGTACTTATTTGATTAGTTTATTAGGAAATTTTGATCTTATATTTTTTTATTGGATACTTAAAAATCTTAAAAGATTATATAGTACCTTGTAAAATATTTTACTAGATTTTTTAAGTACACAAATGTATTTATATATGGGTACATGTACCTTTTGGCTTATTGTTTTTCTAGAAAAATCTTTATCCATTGGACAATAATTGCTAGAGAAAATTTTATTTCTTGGGTAATAGCCAAGACTTTTGCTATAAATAGCACCCCATTCTTGCCATTTAACTCACACCTTCCAATCTTTCAACTTCTCTCTCTAGAAATTCTTGAGTTCTTACTTTGTTCTTTCTTGTTCTTGAGTTTTTCTTGAAGTTATTCTTGAAACTCATCCTAAGTAGCCACTAAACTGCCACCCGACCACCCCCTCGATCCAAAAGTTAGTAGTTTTTAGTCAAGAACTAGTTTCGAGAAAAATCTTTCTCTTTCGAAGCTACCGGAAGCTTACCGTAGGAAGTCACTCCGTCCGATAGCCAACTTACTTTTCCATAGCCGCCCTACCGCCAAGAAGAACGGTAGATTATTCTTATCCCCTATCTCTAAGTATATGTAGAGTCCCTTGTCCCCTAACTCAACATATAGCATAGAACCGTATATTGGAAAGTATAACGTAGATTATTCTTATCCCCTATCTCTAAGTATATGTAGAGTCCCTTGTCCCCTAACTCAACGTATAGCATAGAACCGTATATTGAAAAGTATAACGTAGATTATTCTTATCCCCTATCTCTAAGTATATGTAGAGTCCCTTGACCACTCACTCAACGTATAGCATAGAACCGTATATTGGAAAGTATAACGTAGATTATTCTTATCCCCTATCTCTAAGTATATGTAGAGTCCCTTGACCACTCACTCAACGTATAGTATAGAACCGTATGTTGGAAAGTATAACGTAGATTATTCTTATCCCCTAACTCTAAGTATATGTAGAATACCTCTACTTACCTACACTGCGTATATTGTATGTTGTTTGTATATCAAAATGCATGGAAGTATTCGAATTTTGATCTTAAGGATGGTTATGAGCATGTATATATGATTACTTGGATTACCTGTTTGATGTGTGATAAAGCATAAGTGGTATCCACTCCAAGGGTGTCCGTACATGTGGCGTTATACTTTAAGTTGTGATTTGAGCATGCTAAATAACATAGAGTTGGATGATCTTGCTAGTTTAGTTTCAAGATTACAATAAATGATTTATGTATACGTGAAAAGTCCTACCGCGGAGTCTATGCATGTGACGGGACACAAAAATCAAGGAAGATAGAAACATGACACCTAGGGTGTGTTAATGACAAGGTGTGTTTTGAAATCGCAATGTGGCCAGACTTGCCCATTGTGAGAATGTGTGTGTGTGTTCCAATGGAAATTCGGATCAGCGGAACCATTATGAGGTTGTGTGCGTTCCCATAGGAACCGGAGCGGCGGAACCATGGTGAGGAATGGCTTGGTTATCCGTGAAGAGTAGCCAATGTAAATTTTGTGTGCCAATAGGAACCCGGAGCTGTGGAACCATTGTGCGGATACTCGAAAACCCGGAGCGGCGGAACCGAGGTTAGGTGTGTTAAAACAATTTTGGAAATGTTGATTTGGTAAGTGATAAATGGAGACACGGTCCACGACGAATCGCATAGGAGAAACTCAGAAAATCATGGACACCAACGTTAGTTTGAATAGTAAATGCGGATGTGTCATTATTAACTATTAGTGTTATGATTTAATGTTTGTAATTTAAGGGTTAGTGGGTATGGGTTTTCTATTGAGCCTTCATAGCTCATGGTGTTATGTTTGGTGACCCTGACATATTATATTGGTGACGACGCTGGTATAATGTGTCAGATCTTATAGATGAACAGAGTGAACTCTACACCTTGGAGGCCTTTGGAGCTGAAGAGCTGGTTAGGATGGAGGAGCAGGCGGAGTTGTAGTTAGGAACCCTAGTTTCCCTCCCTTTTGTAATGAAAGTAATCTTATGGAGGTTATGATGTAATAATGAGCCAGACTCTATTCAAATATTCAATAAAATTATTTATTTAACATTCCCAAAATTCGGGGCATTACAAGTGCACCATATACTACCTCAGCAAGAAAATAATGGACTATGAAACAAGGTATACTCCCTTGGAGAAAACCTATTGAGGGCTAGTATGGGCCACAAAGAAACTAAGGCACTACCTACTAGCGCATCCGGTAGTGCTAGTTTCTCGTTTAGACCCAATCGAATATCTTTTCAAGAAGCCAGCACTTATCGGAAAGCTAGCAAGGTGGTTATTGCTGTTAGCAGAATTCGACCTCAAATACATGACAAGGAAATCAGTAAAAGGAAAGGTTGTGGCAGAATTTTTGGCAGATCACCCTGTGACAGAGGCTGAGGTAGAAGACTTCATGTTCCCCGACGAAGACATCTTATGTCTCTTGGATGACACCTGGCAGCTTTACTTCGATGGAGCATCGACCCAATGTGGATATGGCATAGTGGTATTGCTAGTCTCCCCAAACAACTTTCATATCCCTCTGTCATATAAACTAAGGTTTGAAGTCACCAACAACCAAGCTGAGTACAAAGCTTGCATAGCTGGAATGGAGGCAGCCCGGAACTAGAGGCAAAAAGGGTAGAAGTCATTGGAGATTCGAACCTAGTGGTGTCCCAAGCACGAGGAGACTGGAAGGTTAAAGAAGACACGCTAAAACTGTATCACTCTATGCTAGAAGCTCTAATTCCACAATTTGGCTCTATTACCTTCACATACACTCCATGAGTGAGTAATAGATTCGCAGATGCACTGGCAACATTGGCCTCTATGGTCGAAATACCCCTAGGATGATGCGGCCTCTCATGATCGAACAAAAGGTCAAATCGGCATGCGAGTGCACCTTCACTGAGGAAGGTGAGGATGATGGGAAACCATGGTACGAAGACGTGTGGAAATTTCTAGAAGAAGGAGAGTATCCCTCTGAAGCCCCCTCAAAGGACAAGATGGCTCTACGAAAGTTTGCCACACGATTTGTAGTCTGCGGAGGAGCATTGTATCGAAGAGCACACCTAGGCCCCAATCAACTTTGCATCACCATGGAAGAAAGCCGTAAGGTAATGGAGGAAATACACGAGGGAATTTGTGGGCCGTACATGAGTGGGGCAACACAATGGCAAAGAAGATCCTGCGTTAAGGATTTTATTGGACTACGATGGAGGCCAACTGTGCTGACTATGTTCGCCAATGCTATAAGTGCCAAACTCACGTTGATCACTTATGCATTCCTCCTACAGAATTATATAGCATGACATCCCCTTGGCCATTCTCCACCTGGGGAGTAGACATTATTGGGAGTATAAATCCGAAAGGGAAATAAAAGCACAAGTTTACGCTGGTGGCCATTGACTACTTCACCAAGTGGGTAGAAGCAGCTTCTTATGCTACCCTCAAAGCTACTCATGTAGCCAAGTTCATCAGCACCAACATTATCTATCGGTATGGTGTACCTCATGAGTCCATCTGCGACAACGGATCTCACTTCAAAGGGGCAACGAAGAAGCTCTTCGCTGAGTTTGAGATACAGAATCATCGGTCATCAACTTATCGACCTCAAACTAATGGAGCAGTTGGGGCTGTAAACAAAAGCATCAAAAGGATTCTACGGAAGACTACCGATATCTACACGAACTTGCTAGAAATGCTACCTCTAGCACTATGGGGTTATCGAACAACTTAAAGGACTTCAACTGGAGCTACTCCCTATTCCCTGGTATATGGGATGGAAGTTGTCTTGCCTATCGAACGAGAACTACCTTCACTAAGGGTTCTGGTTGAGACTGGAATGATCAAAGAAGATTGGGTTCAAAACCGCTACGATGAGTTGGCATTACTAGACGAAAGAAGGCTAAAAGCCTTATATCATGTGCAAGGGTATCAACGCCGCATTGCGCAGGCATTCAACAAAAAGGTAAAGCTAGGGGATATCAAGGCAGGAGATATGGTAGTCAAATCAATCCGTTGCTAGATTTCAGACCCAAGAGACAAGTTTAAACCAAACTGTGGAGGATCCTACTTTATCAAGCACATACTATCTGGAGGAGCAGCCTACATTGCAGACTTGGATGGAATGGAATTCGCAACACCGGTCAATATCGACAAGCTAAGGAAGTTACCCCTGAGAGATGCTCATTGGGCCGAAAACCAAAAGGGTGGGCGGACCCAAACAAAAATTAGAGCAGCCTACTAGGTCGAAAACCCACAAGGGCGGCTTAGGCAAAAAGCAAGGCATAAATAAAGTGCTCGCTAGACTGAAAACCCGCAAGGGCAGTTTAGGCAAAATCAAGAGCATAAAAGGAGAGGAAGATACTCGAGCGAACCCCCAGCCAAAAACAAAAACAAAACAAATCTTTTAGGAACTATGTTTAAGGCCTGATTCCCTCCATGGGATACGTAGGCGATCTCTAGATTGAGATTTGGCCACTGTTATCATTATTGCTTCCAAATTTCTAGGTCCATCCTAAGCATGTTCGCTGCCAAACCATGGCAAAAACATTTTCAATAAAGCAATCCAAGTATTTTATTATTTTCAAGGAAAAAGGAAAAGCGAGCTCATACAATTCTCAACCTATGAAAGCTAGAACCAAACGAAGAAAATCTTTTGAAAAGCATAAGCAATTTGTCAATCTCTAGGTCTTCCTTTTCTTCGCACTTTTTTCCTTCAAAAGGTTTTTCTCCAACCAGCGCTTATACAAACCCGATAGCTTGTCAGCAGAGTTCCCACCAATCCATTGCATCACTCGATTTGGCCACAAACGAAGTACATTGCAGCGAAAGCTAACATCATGAACCTTGGAAACAGCATACTCAGGGTCACCCAAGACTGCGGCTTGTTCAGCCTCGAACTACCTTTGAAAGCGAGCATGAAAGTAGAAGGTAACTTGAGTGATGCCAATCACTGCTGCACAAAAATGGTTCATGGTACTTGCAGTCATGCTCTCAACACCATACCAGGGGCAAACCCATTGG
Organism: Rhododendron ovatum; assembly: GCA_019656835.1. Classification (NCBI taxonomy): domain Eukaryota; kingdom Viridiplantae; phylum Streptophyta; class Magnoliopsida; order Ericales; family Ericaceae; genus Rhododendron; species Rhododendron ovatum. The sequence continues at coordinate 21,888,580 of CM033791.1, read as the reverse complement.
ATCTTATCGCCCTTGCGAGTCTCCATCCATGCCCTCCAAGCAGCCTCAGTTGGAAACTGTCTAGTCACACGACGCTCTGTGCAGTGGTCTGAACTATAGGGAAGCCGCTCTGGCACATCCCATACCCTTAACTTCTCATAAAGCCATACCTGTAGAAAACAAGGGAAGATCGCAAGTTGTGAGAACGCGTGAGTCAAAACAAAAGAGTGATAAGCGAAAAGATAACTTGGCAAATCAACAAGTAAAAGAGCGAACCTATAATAACAAAGGACTGCCTGAGAACTAGGCTATTGGATTACCTTTCACCACATCAAGACCCATCAAGGTCTCTACCAGCACCAAACCAGCAAAACCTATACGGTTTATAATCTGTTGAGCGAAATCAAGCAGCATAGAATCAACATGACCAGAGGAGGGTCCAAGCAAGTAATAATGGAGAAGACAAACACATAGCGCATGAAAGCATGCTTCCTTTCGAGAGACTTGACGATGAGCTTCAGCCGCACCGAAATGCTAAACAAGTTGTAATGTCTCTAATCTTCCATTAACCATGAAAAACCTAACTTCGTGTTTCTGAACTTGGAGCAAATCCTTCAAAAGATTGCCCAGATTAGACAAAGGGTTAGGAACAATGAGACCTTCTCTGTCCAAATGCCCCAAAATAGCTACAAACTCCTCGATGGTAGGACACAACTCTTCTCTTCTGAATCAAAAAATGTGAAAAGCAGGATCCCACAAGCTAGTGGCTACCCTAAGGAAAGAAAAATTCATAAGAATTTGGCGAAGGGAGAAAAGAAAGTCCATACCAAAGGACTTAAAATGAGAACGGTCGAGTCCGTTAAAGGAATTCAACCACTGATCAAGGACTAGTTGTGCCATGTGCAAACAACTATTGCTGAAGATGCTATCGAGTTCGTAGAACACATACTTATAGGCTAAGTCGAGTCCTAGTTCGAATTGGAATTGGTTTCTAAATCCTCAGTAACCTAGTCGGTCTCTCGACCGGCACTTCGATATGATGGTCGTAGGATCAATCCATCAGCCCATGAAAATCAAGGTTGACCTAAAATCAAACCCAGGCAGACGAAACAATCCTTCGGCCTCCAAATCTATGGCTTGGCCGCTAGAATTACTGTTTTACAGAGCACTTCCACGGTTCTATTTATTTCACTGGATTTTCATCGGATTAACAATTTTATCATACACAAAAGGTGCAAATATAGCATACACAATCACATAACAGAGCAAAAGATTTTGTTTCATATAATAAAAGCTTTTTACATCACAAGGTGGATCATCTCATATTTCCTAAACAAACTATACATCGGTTTCCTGTCAGACTAACCTATGCAGGAAGAAAAATAGAAAACAAGAAGGATAAGAGGATGCTGAATCCTCTGGTCATCCATACACCAGAGACCAGCTGCAAAAAAGAAGAGGACACCTCCAGGGTGACGTATGCCAGAGAAGTACTACGGTGCAGAAGAGACACCACATGGCTCAAAAGAATCACCACATGGCCTAGAAAAATCATCATACCGCGTACAAATGCCACCCCAAGAGTTCCGCGTCACGGAAGCAAGCCCCCCGTGCGAGGGTCCCAAATCAAGCATCAAGACAAGATCGAGAACATTGCGGACTCCCTCCGCGATCGCTAACCACACGTCACCCATGGCCCGGACGGGAATGAAGGATATAAGAAGTGAAGAAATCCTCGGTGGAGGTCTTCGGTAGAACGGAACGAAGAGACAAAGGAGAAAAATGGAAATAAAAAGCCGAGGTCATGGCCTTTTATAAAGCTCTGGAAACCAAGCGATTACACGGCCGACATTTCGATCCTTCGGCCGAGGAATCCATTATTCGGTCGAGAAGTTGATCTCCTAGCCCTTTAATCAATCTCCCATAGCAGCATCAAATTTTGCTCAGTGCACCAATCCAAGCAATTATGAAATTTTGGGTCCGAGACCCACAGAAACAATGATGGAATCAACCTTGGGGGCATGCCCGGGCACAAAGAAAGTCATACACAAGCTTTCTCCATAGCGTTAAGCTTACCAGTTGCTGGTCATTTAAACTCTCACTCAGGCTCTACGCCCAAGTTACTGCACTCCAAAGCGAACAGCTCCATCAAAGCTACTTAAACAGACTCCACCGTCCCAACAACAAATCCATGCTCACCATAGCACCGCGTGCTTCATGACTTCGTGCTCACTATCTCGTTATCCCAGCAGCATTATGCTCAAGCAGCCTCATACTAACTAAACATCATCAAAGCTACTCCATCTTCACAACCTCGTAACCCTTGGCCACCTAACAGTCCAGCAGCACTCATCAGGATATTCAACGGCTTCACATCCCTCCATTTTTGCAACTCCATCATCACCATCAGCAGTTCTAAGCTCACCCAGTAGCCCCGAGCTCGCCATCTCAACAACTCCTTAGCAGTACCCACTACTATCAAGTCATTCGACAACTCCATGTTCATCCATCCAACAGCATAGCGACCCAGTGCCCAAGTTACTCTACAGCACCATACTCCTTGCACCATCAATAGCTTTTTGCTTACTTAGTAGCTCTATGATCAACTACTTCAACGGCTCTATGCTTGCTACTAGTTCCCCATCTTGACAGCTCCACCTCAGCAGCTCCGTACTCGCTACCATTAAGCTATTCAGTGGCTTAGCGCCCATGTTTACCCTCACCATTATCTCAGCAGCTCTATGCCCGTATTCACCATCTCAGTGGCTCTACGCCTGTAACCATTCAGCAGCCTCGCGCTCTCTATCCTGCTTCAGCAACTTCACCCACTCAGCAACCATCTTAACAGTTTCACTACCTCCTAGCAGCTCATTCAGCAGCTCTATGCTCGCTATCAGTAGCTCCATGATCAAGTTACTCGGTGGCTTTATGCCCGTGTTCACTACCATTCCAGCAAGTTTTACACCTCGAGCTCTGTAGCCTCATATTCAGCAGCCTCGCGCTCGCCATCTCATTCACCCAGCGGCTCTATGCCTAAGTCCACTATTTCAACTGGCTCTACACCACACCAATCAACAAGATATCATATGTTCTCAAGCTCTACGCTTGAATGCTCAAAATCCAACATTTTGAACGCTCGAAGCTCTTCGAATGCCCAACCATTGTGTACTGAATGCTCAAGTTCTACACTTGAATGCTCAAGCTTTACGCTTGAATGCCCAACCACTCCGTACTGGATGCTCAAAGCCTGTACTTTGAATGCTCGGATTCTATCCTCCAAATGCTTAAGCTCTATGCACTGACTGCTCAAGTCCAGAACTTGAAAGAAGCTCTACGCTTAAAGTAAACACACACGCACAAGCCCGTGCACATATTGCATCACCATCAATCACATCAAGTCTACATAATCATCAGCATCATCATATCTAATTATCACCATCATATACATATTTTGCATCTCTCTCTCACTCATGAAACAGGTCAATCGTGCAGTCAAACTGGCTCTACGCCTCAGTTTTATTGATCAGTTCAGTGCCTCGATCCTCTAGTTCTATGCCAAAATTTATGATGGGAAAGCTCCGTGCATAGACCTTCAGACTACAACCGGCTCTGTGCCTCGGTTCTATCTTTACAAGCTCTAAGCTCCAACTTCTCAGGCTCTCACCTTATGACTGCAACCAACTTCGTGCCTCGATTCCCTTATCTCAAGCTCCATGCTCCAGTTACCGGCCACGTGCCCCCCATATCTCAAAGCCAGCGTCTGATTCATCCCCAACAGATGGTTTGGATTCCACCCCAATTACATCTTTTCCATCAAGCTCATTCGCAAGGATAAGCTACTCTACCGAGCTCCCCTCAGTCAATGTAAGGATGATCATGAAAAGCAAACAACTCACCCACTATGTATTGATCTACCCCAAAATACTAAGGATGCTCTCCGTAAAAAATTTCCCTGGCAACTCCGCACTCCTACAACTATTCTCCGCCAAAAATCCTGGCATTGCCCAGATACGTCACATTACGGCTTCCTAAGCCCGAAGGTATGTCTTCTGTTTCTAACCCTCCAAATTTTTTATTTTTCTTTATTGCCTCCGAACTACAGTTGATCTGAATTTCCCTTGTGGAATATGTAGGCAGCCTCCCGGCCCGACCATAACTAAAACCTATTTCAAAAAGCATTGAAATAGTGGTTGGACCAAATTGAGTTGCTTTTACAACTTTGACTCTTACTTAAATATGTCTCGCGATCCGTCTAAGTTCTGTCAAAGAGGGGCATCTGTAGACATCCAAATTTGGCCTAACAATTATTTCAAGTCCCACCTTGGGAACCATCCCAATGATGAATGGCTACAGTGATTGCTGATTAACTTCTCGTGAACCATGGACTTATGGTGAGTACTTTAGCCACTTAGAGGACCCAATCTAGAGCCATGTAGCCTTTCAGACAAAAATACAACATTCTAGGAAAATCTATCTTTCAGCTGTAACATCGATCTCACGGCCTTGACATCATTTATTCACCTGTGAAACTTGTTGCTTGAAAATCTCCCTGAGAGATTGATCTTTCAGCCGCCAGGTCTATCCTTCGGCCGCTTAATCATTTCCTCGGCCGCCAGATCCTTTAACCGGCCGTCAAATCGTCTATTTTCCAAATTCTAGAATTTTCTGTCATACGTTTGATCCGATCCTCAAAACCCTAGTAGTTTTTCTTCGATGCATTCAGGCTATGCAGTAGATTGCACCTAGAGATCTTTTTACCCTAGAATTCCTTTTTGATTCACGCCATTTGATTGGCCGGAGTGAGTCACCAATTGCCTATATAAAGGGCTATTAGGGTTCTGAAATATATAGGTCAATACACTTTCTCTAGCCATGAAACCCTACAAATATACTATCTCATATCCCCTTTACAAAAGCCCTAACCTCCCAAAGGTAGCCGCGATCCAACGATCCAAATCTCGAAGTTCAAACCCTAACCCTAGGGTTTATAAGAAGCAAATCAGTTAATCTCCTTCAATCCGACGCAATCAAGTCACTGAGGGATCAAGGTGGTGAGGCCCAGGGGCCTTTGGTTTGTTTTATTTTCAGTTTATGCATGTTAATCGTAGCGATTTGATTCTCTATTAATTATTTAGTCTGGTGTGAGGAAGAACATCAGTTGGATCTTCGATCCATTGGCCCGTTCATTGAACAAGGAGGATCTTTCAGTCGTGACATCCATTCACCGGCCGCGAGATCCATCTCTTTGGGACATCTTGTTTTATTCTGCTTATTCTGATGCATGTTTCAACTACAGTCTTGGCTCACCATTAACTGTTTAAAGGCTAATTAATCAGTTTATGTGTTAGAATTACATAGAGCATTTATTAATCTTATGTCAAACAATTATGGGCCAGTCTCACGACTGGGCAAAGAGCGGTGCCTAACACCTTCCCCTTATTGTACTTTTGGTTCCCGCACCCATAATCTCTACTTGTTTTTCCTAGTTTTTATAAACTAGCTGGCGACTCTGTTTTGATAACCACTATCGTGTGGCGATGTTCCTAGCCATGGGAATATCCACGATCTTGGTTTACGAAGTAAACAACCAAACAAACAAACAATGATCAATCTGTATGGCGATGCCCCACTTGGGAGGTGTCTACATAGGGGCGTGGACCCCTCTTGCCGAACCGAATTCGCTTTCCCAATCGCGTTCACGTTGTCTGCAGCGGCAAAAACCCGGATGAAAGCCACCATTAGGGCAAGGTTTTGTCTCTCTTAGTCGGAGGCACAGGCGTCGAGGTGGAGCAGGTAGTGGTTGGTGGGATGGTAGGTGGTGAGGAGGAGACGAAAGATTTGAGGGGCGTGGGAGGTGGTGCAGGAGAGGAAGTAGGCGATTGATGGGGGAAGAGGGAAGGGATGTGAGGAGAAGGAGGGGAAGTGGGGGTGAGGGGGAGGAAGAGGAGGAGGAGAGAGATGGAGAGGAGAGAGAAGAGGAGGGTGATATGGTGGAGGTTTGACATGGGTGTGCTAGTGCACCGTTTTGGAGTTGAGGTTGTTTGGTTGCACTACACACACACAGGGGAAGGAAAGAGAGAGAGCAAGAAGAGGAGAAGAAGCAACGCAACAGCCCCATACATAAATTGAAGGCTTTTGACTTCCTCGCCAATAGGGCATTAGCTTGAAGTTGAACAATAATAAGTCTACAGACCAGGAACTCGACCCATGCTCCAACCCATGCCGCTAACGTGGCATGCCACGTCACCAATGGGCCCACCTTTTAAATTAGCCAAAAAAAAAAAAACAAAATGTCAAAATTTTGAAAACCCCCCAAACCAGCTCTCTCTCTCTCTCTCTCTCTCTCTCTCTCTCTAAGTGTATTAGGTAGATTTTCAATTTGCGCTCTATAACTTGTTCAACCCAAAAAAAAAATTAGGATTCCGTGTTGGTATGAAATTGGGGATTTTGTTTGAAATTAGGGTTCCAGTAACATGTGAAATTCACGATTTTTTTTTTTGAAATTAGGGTTTCAATCTTCACTATATTTTGTTTACCGAATCAAATCCTCTTCCTCTACACCCACGTTGAACTCTTGCCCAAAGGTCTTGGCTTTCATCTCCACACTCCTCTTTATTGCCTCTTCATGCGCCTTATCCTACAAATCACAAGCACTACGCCTTAACAAAATGAGAAGAGGAACCATTTTAGCATATGGGTATGAGAACATTTTAGAGTCCAAAAGTTTAACAAAAAAAAATGATGAAGTGTTGTGCATCTAAAAGGAGAAATATACTTGTGATCTAATGGCAGCTTCATATGCATCCGGTGATGCCTAAAATTTAGCCTCTACAAATTTAATTGTTTACCAAAATGGATTAACTGCAAAAATTATAGGCCATAGATACAACGGGAAGTGCAAAGTTAGAACTTGTGATCCCAATCGCCTGTTAAGTTAAACAGCATGCTTGGTGGGGAAATAAAAACATATCCTACATAATTATGCAGTTTGGCAATTTGTAATCAACCAGCATATATTTGTTCCCACTTAAGATGAAATCTGCAATTGTGCAGTTTGGTAATTTCTTATGGTCTTCATTATTATATTAGTTTGATGTGACATTAGCTTAATTTACAGCGTTGCGATGGCAAACAATAGCGACTCTAGCTGTAGCCATTGGTACCCAAGTCCTAACATAAGGATTTTGGCTGCACATTTTTTGGATGGATCGACACTCCTACTTGTCCCAGAGGAATGGAATTTGGGAACAACCTTCTAAACACCACGAGAAGATTGGAGTTTGCAAATGCCAAGTTAGAGAAGATGAATGAATTGTTAGCATCAAGCAATGAAGCATTGGCATCAAAAAATGAAGCATTGGCGTCAAAAAATGATGAATTCGTGTTAAAGGACCAAGAGATGGTCATCACAAACATCCAAAAAAATGATGAGCTGATGAAGCTACTAACCTACTCTCGATCTAAAGAATGGAGGATGAAAGTAATTGTGGTTATGTTGGTTTTCATTGTTGTTGGCAAAAAAAATTTTCACCTCATGTACTTGGCATGAGTAACCTTTGTTATTGGTCTGATGTATCTTTATTTTGAGGAGTATCCTAGGTAACTTGGGTGTGTGTTTGTATTTTGATGTGTATCCTGAGTATTCCTGTAGATGTGACTCAATGGGTGTGTTTCGAATGCCTGTATGTTGTTGAATGGAAAATATATGTTGGTCTGGATTGCCTGTATGTTGTCAGATGGAAAATATATATGTTCGTTTCTGAATGTGTTCTTGGCAAGGCTGCAAAATTAGTCGTGCCTTCAAGAGAACTTTATCAATAGCTAGTCTTATGATGGACACAGAACTTTATCGTAAAATTAGGTTATTGCACCAGCTGAAGTATTACTAAATTGAGTATACTCTGTCAAGAGCATCTGGAATTTCCAGTTTATGACAAACTGTATAACAGGTAAAAATGTCCAGCACATTAACTCCTACAACTAGTTAAATTTGCAAATGATAACTTGAGAATAAGAGGCAAACTGCAGCATATTAAACTCCTTAAACCTTTTTTTTTAAACAGCAGTTCTTCTATTAAAAATCCAAAAGGATAAGACAGCCCATCTCAGGTGGGACATTACATGGAGGAATAAAAATCAAAGACTCGCTTCTACTTTTGCTAGCTATCCAGTGGGCACAACTATGCGCTTTAAGGTTACATCATGTTAAAAACATAATCACAGTTAAGAGAGAGAGCCAAAATATATATCATCAATAATAGCTTGAATAGACCAATTCTTGTGATTAGATGCAGCCTGGAGTAGATGAATGAGCACTTCACAGTCAGTTTCAATTGTAGCTCTCTGTAAGCCCTAAGCTCTGGCCATCAACACCGCAATCTCAACAGCCCACGCTTCCGCCGCCAAAGCCGAAGAGACCTTTATTCTCCCATGATTGATATCCACTTTCAAGATGATTTTGTATCCGAAATTACATACGCTAATTGGGCGGAATTGGGATACAGTTTTAGGAACAAGAACTATGTTGGTTTTGTTCAACTTCTCAATGTTTGCAAAGCCCTCAAAGAAATCCTTTACCATAGAGCAAATCAAGTCCTTAACTTGGTCCCAATAAGTACTTAGGATTTCCTCCCTCTTATGTGAAGACTGGTACTTAATCTAGGCATGGAAAAACCTTTGATATGCTCTGCTACTGATATTAAACTTTTAGTTGGCACAACAATAAGACATTAGCTCAATTGAAAAAAGTATGCATTATATCATTTAAGGGCAAAAGTTTAATTAGTTCAAATGAAAAAATAAAAAATGGAAAGCTGTAGCATCCATTGAACAGTTCTAATACACTTCTAATACAGAGTAGCATACATATGGAAACCAAGTTTCTAAAGGGGTAGCCACCTAGTTTTTGCCAAAGAGAAGTAGAGGAAAGTGTTGATATCTTAATTTTCACAAATTCATATACACGTGGGGTTGTAACAGGAAGTTAGTCTCAAATTTGAACTTCCTATAACAGGAAGTGTTGATCAATGGAATGAGAGTCACAAATTCCTGTTACAACCCCAAATTTTCTAATTTGAATGCCCTCCAGGATATCTTAATTTTGTGTTTACAATGGGAAAAGAGAAGCATCTCATAGCAATTTAATGTTTGATTTCAGTTGTATCTTCACATAAAATTGCATATCTTGGATTGTTTTATAATCCTGATTTTATGAAACTAGAAACACATGGTTAGGGTTCTACCCAAAAACCCCCCAATTTCACAAGCCCCTTTTTTTTTTTCTTGTTTGAACAAGTTATAGTGAAATTAAAGGTTAGAATTGAAAACACTCTAATATATAGACGAGGAGAGAGAGACCTTGGCGACTGTGGATTTGTCATCGGTGGTGGGTCGATTTTCAGGGTTGGTCGCCGGAGGTGGAACCGGTGGTGGTGGTCGCCGGAGGTGGAACCAGTGGTGGTGGTCGCCAGAGGTAGAGGTGAGGCTGGTGGTCAGGCGCCGATGTCGACCTCCTCTCTCTCTCTCTCTCTCTCTCTCTCTCTCTCCGTGCTCCACTGCAAATCTATTTTGGATGGGTAAATTGAGTAGGAGGACATACTATAAGGGTTTTTGTCATGATAAGGATATAAATATTTTCCTCTAAAGTTTAAAGGACATTCTGTTCAAGATTTACAAATAACCCCTCCCAAAGTTGACCGGCGTTGACCAAGGTTGACCGGCGTTGACCAAGGTTGACCGGCGTTGACTGATGTTGACCGGCGTTGACCAAGGTTGAGCGGCGTTGAAAGTGCCTAAAACCCTAGGGTACCCTATGAAAGTGCCTAAAATCTTAAGGAACTCTATATATGAAAGTGCTTAAAACCCTAAGGTACCCTATGAAAATGCCTAAACAGCTAAAATCCTATAATAGGAAAATGAATCCTCAAACACTATAAAAGTGCCTAAAACCTTAGGGTACCATATGAAAGTGCCTAAAATTTTAAGGTACCCTATATATGAAAGTGCCTAAAACCCTAGGGTACCTTATAAAAGTGCCTAAACCGCTAAAACCCTATAATAGGAAAATGAACCCTAAAACCCTATAAAAGTGCCTAAAACCTTAGGGTACCCTATGAAAATGCCTAAAATCCTAGGGTATCCTATGAAAGTGCAACAAGATCGAAAAACACGAAAAAAGATATTTTGTGTTAGCCAAACAAGGCCCTTGTCTCATTTAAGATCATTTAAATTAAAAAAGACATTTTTTGTATTAGCCAAACAAGGCCCTTATCTCATTAAAGGCAATTTGGTCTTTTCACGGACCTTAAACTCTAAAATATTTTCATTAATGGACTTTACACATCACTGAAACTTAAGCTGGACTAAATCTACTTTAGGACCTCTTCTTTTGGACTTTAGACCAATTTGCTGATTTTGGATTTGGGGGTTTTCAAAATTTCAGCATTTTGGGATTATTTTTTTTGGCTGATTTAAAAGGTGGGCCCACTAGTGACATGGCATGCACGTCAGTGGCATGGGTTGAAGCATGGGTCGAGTTCTTGGTCCGTAGACTTATTGGAAGTCAGTTGAAGGAGAGTGGAGTGTAATAAGTAGGAGGAGGCGACTTAAACCTTTTTCTTTTTGTTTTTTTCTTGGGAAAAGTCCAGTCTACCCTTTGTTGGGTTTTTTTTTTTAATGGTCCAAAGTCTGCATATAAATCAAGGGGAAAGTTTTACTATCTAATAGTCACTCAAAATCTGATAAACTTAAATTACACATCTAAACTATTGCGGTGTTAGTCAGTTACCATCTTGCCGTCCAAATCCATTTGGATGAAGATTTGATTTTGGATGGATATAGAAGGAGGGTGGATATGAAAGGAGGGGTGATATGTAAGAAGGGTGGTCTCACCTCATAATAAGCGAAATTATTCAATGCTCCCGAAATATATGAATAGTATATCCCTCCTCTCACATACCATGTGGGGCCCACACGGGGGACAAATGTGGATTGGTAATCCACCGTTTGGATGGTTTTTTGAGAAGGTGGATATAGAATGTGGATATGAGGAGATAAATTGTCAAATGACTGAATTACCTCGACTTTAATTTTTTAATTCTCAAAATTGGTTTATTTCATATTAATTAGCTTTAATTGACATTTACCATTAATTTTAGGATAAAATAATTTTATTTTAGAATACACAAAGTTTAAACCTTTTTTTAGAAATATAGTACTCCCTCCGTCCCTTTTTAAATGTCATATTTCGTAACTTCAACTTATTAAAAAAACATCATCATTATACCTTTCACATCAACTTTTTCCTCCACTTTCCCTACTTACCCATCGTCATTACACTTTTTACTCACTAACTTTTCAAAATGGAATCTACTTTTAGGGACAAAATAGACAATGTACCAACTTTTACCCACTAACTTTACCAAATGGACACTTATTAAGGGACAGCCCAAAATGGAATACTGGACTATAATAAGGGGGCGGAGGGAGTATATTTTTTCCCAAAAAAAATTAAAAGTAAACCATATTACTTATTAGAAAATTATCATTTTTCGAAAAAAATAAAAAAACATAATTGGAAAGTGATGGAAGATTTAATTGGAAATTAAATAATATATGTAATTAAAAGTGAAAATACATAATTGAAATTTAAAATTTCATTACATAAATATAAACACACACACACACACACACACACACACATATACAGTCCGTTCACATGAGGACCACCTCATTTTAGTTAAAATGCGAAGCTCCCAATTTCTCCCATTCCCCGATCGAAGTTTGATGATTCGAGCCGTTCAACGTGATCAAAACGTGATTTTAAGGGTACTCACAAGGAATCGGCCAAAAAAAATGACCAGAAAGGGCTTCATCTAAACAATTTTTTATTGAACGGTTTAAATAAAATTGCTCAAATCAAGCCCTTCCTGGTCTTTTTTTTGCCGATTTCTCTCAGGTATCCTTAAAATTACGTTCTGAACACATTGAGCAACTCGAATCATCGAAATTCGTCTTCTCAACCACATCCTCTGCAACCCTTCGCCTTCTCCATTGCTGACGCAAGAGCCTCTGATCATCACCACTTCGTCTGTTTAATTGCACTGATCTCCCTCCAGTTTCTCCCTCCGAACCCAATACAAATCTCACTCACAGATTCTGGCGAGTCCGGATTCCAAAGAGGTTAGCACATTCCAGCCATTTGTTGGCAAATATCAAGTAACTTCCTTTGTGTTTTCTGGTAGAAATCAATTGGGGTTTGGTGTTGTGTATTCTGATAGTTGTGATCGGCGTTAATGGAAGAGAAATTTCAAGGGTAGTTCAGTCATTTGCCTACCCCACATATCCAACGACAGGGGTACCCCCATCGTTGCAAATCCACCTATGGGGTGGATTACAAATCTGGCACATGCAAATCGGGGGCCATATCCAGGTGGAGTTTTTCACTTCCAAAGACCGGACAAGAGGAGAAGCGGATTTCATCTCCAGGCGCATCGCAAATCCAAGTGCAAATCAGCCATCCAAACAGGCCGTTAAATTGATAATGAATGCTCTGTTAAATTAAACATGGATCTTCTTATTTTTTACACTTGGCGCCACATATACATTAAAAGAAAGGAGTTTATAAATGCAACTGCGAATTTATTGCATGTAGCCTATTTTTTAGTGAATCATATTTGGACAAAACTGCTCTCAAAAAAATGGACAAAAGTACCCTACTTTAATACATACAACCACAAACATATAACCACCCATAACCCACATTTCCCTCCATATTCTCCATTAGAGAATCATATTCATCTTCTTCCATCTTTTTCCTTCCATTTCCACATTCACCACCATTGGTGCTACAACCAAGCTCCAAGAGCTCCCACCTCCCACCATAAACCCAATCCACTTCTGCCTCCTTACTCTAACCTCCCACCTCCTAACTCTTAATGGAAACCTCAATTGCTTCCTCTCCCTACATTGGTAAAGAAGAAGTCTTGGACCCAACAAATGAGAGCAATGTGCATTTTGATTGGAGATTGGAAGGTTGTGCAATGGAAATGGAAGTTGACAAGGAAGAGCTAGCCACGGATGTTGTAGTTTCGGAGCCAAAACAGCAGCAAAAGGTAACCCATCATTCCTCCATTTTTAACCTGGTTCTGTCCCGACATTGTCAAACTCTAAAATTTGAAATTATACCTAAATTTCAAACTCTAGAGTTTGAATATTATAGACAATATCATATTCTAAAACTTGAAATTATGTAGAAATTTCAAACTCTAGAGTCCGAATATCATAGACAATATATCATATTCTACCAAAAATTGTATTAAATGACCAAAGGTTTAATACCATTTAGATTTTAATATCCGAAAACATTCAAACAATTCAAGCTCTAGAGTTTGAATATTGTAGACAATATCATATTCTACAACTTGAAATTATGCAGGAATTTCAAACTCTAAAATTCGAATATGTATTGGATGCAACGTCTTTTGTAGTATGATTGTGGAACCGAAAAACCTATGTTATTTTGGAACTGTAAAACTAAGAAATTGTGTAATTATCTTTTGGGAAGCCCATCCTATGACTTGTGGAACTTAATTTGGCTCTAAAGAATACTCCCTTCGTCTCCTTTTTAAAATCCAGTATTCCATTTGGGCTGTTCCTTAATAAATGTCCATTTTGTAAAGATAGTGGGTAAAAGTTGGTACATTTTCTATTTTACCCCTAAAAATATATTCCATTTTGAAAAGTTAGTGAGTAAAAGTGTAATGATGATGTTTCCATAGAGGGTAAATAAGAAAAGTGGAAGTAAAAGTTGATGTAAAAAGTGTAATGATGATATTTTCTTAATAAGTTGGAATTACGAAATGAGACATTTAAAAAGGGATGTAGGGAGTATGTTGTTTTTGAGACCTATGGAAATGAAGCTATATGGTTTGATTATATAGAGTTATGATTGGTGAAATATCTTTCAAGCACAGAAAACTTGTTAGCTTATGTGAAAAAATATCTTTGTTATGTTTTTTTTTTTTTAAATAAATTGCTTCAGGGTTTGCGGAAAGAAGAGTTTTATCTTATTTTATTTTGTTTGGTTAACACTTTCAATGTTTGACAGAGACTTGATTTTTCCACGCAATGTTTGTGCTTTTATTGTAGGTGTCAAGGTTGAATTTCCTGGGGCGTTATATGAACTTTTTTCAACTTCGATTTATATTTTTTTTTTTTTTCATAGATACGAATGATTAATTCCAAAAATTACAACGAAAAGCAAGAACTGGCCTCAAAATTACAAGAAAAACTAAAAATAACATATACGAATGATTAATTTCAAAAATTCATTGATGCTTTTAATGCCTCGTAGTGGAGATGTAATTTGAAATACTCCTATATAAGAGGCATTTCCCTTACAAGGAAAGTAACTTAGATGAAAAATACTCTCGTCGGGTGGGATAAAGGTACCCAAAATGAAGATGATGATTGATAAGGGATGGAAAGTAGGCTTTTAAATTGAAGAATGTCTTGCCATGGCGGCGGAGGTTTGGAAAAGGGTTAGAGCCGGAATTGATACTGGTGCTTGGTGACTGGGTGTAGTAAAAAGTAAAAACTAGAGTAGACTTTGCAAAAGATGAGGGTTCTTCACATGGAAATTTCATATTCTATCTCCAAATAAATTGGCAATGAGTAGAGAAATTTCAATATTTTATTAAGTGATCACCTATTTTACTCTAATGGGTATGAATTTGTGAAATGTGGAGTGGAATAAACCTTACTTTGATACCATATAAAAACTTTATTCATCTCAAAACTAATTCCTTAACCGCAATCAATCACCGTTACAGGTCGACCACCAAAATAATTGGGTAAATACTTGGTATATTTTGCTTGGCATTTGTATTAAGTCTCCACAATAGCTAGATGGGACCAAAACAGTATAAACATAAACTTTCACGCTCAGAACTTTAGCGTCGGCCCAACATAAGAGCATCTCCAACCCATCTTCTAAAACACAAAAATAGAAAATGGCTGTGACATATTGGAGAGGACATATTGGAGAGGAGATTTGATAATTTATTCCCTCTTTTTTCACTTTTATGAAAGAATATTGAAATGACCTACGGTACTTTGATCTTCAAATTTACTTTTGGATCTCCAAAAAATAAAAACTCTACTCCCATTTTAGCGACAAAATCTCTAAAACCTCCAAGATTCTCGTACAAAGTGCAAAAAGAATGAATAAATTACAAAATCTCCCCTTAATATATCACATCCATTCTCTATTTTTGTGTTTTAAAGCTTCGTACGAGATACTCTAAGTGCAATGGTGTTTCCGGCAAATAGCTACGTGATGTTGAGGTCAATACCTGACAAATACACGGAGAATATATAGAATAACATGTGCGTATATCCTTTCTTTTAACAAAAAGAGAGAACCAGGCCAAAGCATGTGAAATTCTCAAAGGAAAACGACCATTGTTTGCGGTAATCTAAAAGAAGCAATGCTAGTTCTGGTTGGGAAACATGTTTACTCTCAATATTTCTGGTCACAGAAGCTGAGATCGCAGTATTAATATTTGAAAAATATAACAATCAAATGGTGAAGTAAAGAATAAGGAGCATAAATTGGAGATTCACAAATCAAATATAACCCGAGCTTTCATCGAGAATAAAGAAATGTACTTGAACACACTTTCGATGAAAACTTCTCTTGCTAACTAAAATAACCCCCACTCCTATCGCAATTCGGACGAAATAGTATTCACTTAATTTGTAATGCCAATATGAAATGAAGGAGAAAGCAGAATTACCAGCACTGTCAAACAGCAGTGGCTGCTTCTAGTCTCCTATCGCAAATTGTGATATTCATTTCCATGATCTTACTTTATCAGATGCGATATCAATTTCCCACATCAAGACATGCTCAAGGAAACGAAAAGGGATTATGCGAATAAGTTAGACTTCCAATGTACACATTTCCCTGAAATGGGCTTTTGAAATCAGTTTCCGCCAGCACAGATATACACAGTGGTTTTGTCAGTTTCGACAAATGTTTACAGTTTCTGCTAGGTACCTAACAAGTCACGACGCATCATCCTGCAAAAGAGCATACCATAAAGATCAATATTTACATAACAGTCAAAGCAACCAAGAAATGTTGCACATAATAAATCAAATAAAGAGAAAGCAATGCATTTGCTGCCTTTAAGGTTAGATAATTAGCAGAAAGAGTAAAAGCATTCAGAGGGAAATTTTGGTCTTCGTGTGGGCAGCATAACGGAACCAAACTAATCAAACATGAGTTTTTGGAGATTGATTGCCGAATTCTAAGCCATATTTGGAACATGTTAGGTTTTCAAGTCAAACTTGAACTAATCAATATTGGGTTGAACATCAAAATCAAGCTTATGCAAACTTGAACAAACCAGCTTCATAAAACTTATACAACATCAAAATCAAAGCTACTCGAGCTCAGCTCTTGATCAGGTTGATTAAAGCTTGTTTATGATAAAGTCAATCCATAAGCTCCCAATGTTATCAACACATTTTGAAGCTTGTTGAAGGTATAAATAATAAAGTTGCCCCCTCACTCTTAACAACTTAAGCTTTTAGATGAGTTGGTGGTTAACAATCTAATATGGTATCAAAGCAAACAATAGATCCTGTGTTCGAATCCCACCGCCTACCTGATGTTAAAATATTTACACGTGTTTAGCTTGCTTATGGATGAGAACCTGGCTACACATAAGGAGGCGTGTTGAAAGTATAAACAATAAAGTTGTCCATCTCTCTTAACAGCTTAAACTTTTAGATAAGTTGGTGGTTAACAATCTAATTAAGCTCATCATGTCTTCAACCGAAACTTAAATTCCCACTTGGCTCGTCTCGTTGGCAACCCTAATGGAAGAGTTCTACACTCCCAACTATGTCACCAGTGCTTCCTAAGTTGGACACAAAAAAGTTGTTGCTGATGACAAGTCTTATCGGCCACCTATGCTAAAACCTAAACACCTCCAAATATCGGCCACCTATCGTCTTGGTAAAAAATCCCGAGACAAAAAGCCTTGATTTTTAGGGTGAATTGAAAATTTAGAAAAGGGGTCCAAATTCAGCATTGCAGTGAAAGAAAGCACGACTACCAGTCGGCACAAACCTTGGTTGCACGTAAAATTCTTTGTAAGTCCAAAAATTCCGAGGAATTTATGATAGCAAGTATGCCAAAGCAGCATCAAACCAACCGACCCAAAAGAATCACTTGTAGACTTGGTTGAAATTCAGAGTGACTAGTATTCGAAATAAATTCAACCAAAATCAGCTCACTGGTGCCACTTGAAAGGGCTTAGACCAAGATGGGAAAGAGAAGGCTCAAGATAGTGGAAGTCAGACTAGGAGGATGCTAAGGACGGAATTTGATTAGTACTAAAAACCTCCTTTTATTTATTTCTTATTTTGAAAATGTAATCCAATCCATTGCTTGTTGCCTTCAAGACTTTTTCATCTTCATATTCCTTGTATGGAGGCCCAGCAAACCCAACCTACACAAAGCAGTCTTTTTGAGCCCCTACTCTTAACAAGGGAAAGTTGCTGAGAAAAGCTCAACGATTCTGTGGTTGTATTGCGAGTTTGAGCTTGAGCCATATAGTGTCATACTTTTGGACCCCCTTTATTGATAATGTGAAATTGGTTGAGATGGACTTGACCTTGCTTGCATCCCTCTCGTTTTCTTTTGCACACCATGAACTGTTAAGGTGGAAGAAGTCTGCCGAGACTATTGTTATTGCCTGGCCTCCTGCTAGAAGGGCACAGAACAGGGCCAAGTAGGCCAAACGATGGAAAACCTATACTGTGGTGATCCACACTGTCACAGCCCTACTCATTCTTTTTGTTTCTCACAAGACCGGGTCCTTTATTTACTTCATCTACTAGAAAGTACTAGCTACAAGAGAGCCACCTTCTCAATCATATCACTTGCTTGTGCTGCCTGCTCACAACGCATCTAGCAGAGTGTAACAGTAGTATTTTCTTTTCTTTTTTCTGGCGGCGAGTAGAGTGCCACAATCCCATTCATCCCTGTTTATCTACATATAAGCCAAAGCCATTACCCTAAGGGCATGTTTGGTTCAATGGAATGGAATTGACAATGGAAGGGAATTGAGGTTGGGAAGGGAATTGGATGAAATGAGATTGGAATATCCATTCTCATTCCCAAGTTTGGTTGTGCTTAGGAATTGTCGTTCTCATCCACAATGGAATGGAATGGTGTAGCAATAGTAATTTTGGAGTGGTAATAGTAATTTTTGGTGTGGCATTAGGAAATTTTGGTGTGGCACTAGTAATTTTGGTGTGACAAAAGAAATGGAATGGCAATTCCTTTGGTTTTTTTAGTAGAATGGCAATTCCTTCGTTTTTTTAGTGGAATGACAATTCATTTACTAAGCTGAATAGTGATTCTATTTAGAATGATCATCTATGATGCACAGACACAGATACAAACATGGGAATTCTTAAAAAATGGGAAAACGGACACGGCAAGGGACACGCCATGTGTATATTTTATATATATGTATGTATATGTATACAGTGAGGATCCCATAAGTGATCCCTTATTTTCGTAAAATTTGGACCTCACAATCCCGATCAAATTTTGATGATCCGAATCATTCAATGTCATCATAACGTGATTTTAAGGGTCTCCGCGAGAAATCAGCAAAAAAGATGACAAAAAGTGCTTGATCTGAGCAGTTTTCATTGAAAGCACTTCCCAGTCATATTTTTTGCTAATTTCTCGCGGGGACCCTTAAAAATCACATTCTGCACACATTTAATGGTTCGAATCATCAAAATTTAATCGAAAAATGGGAGGCCCGCATTTTAACAAAATGCGGGATCCCTTATAAGATCCGTGGTGTGTGTGTATATATATATATATATATTTATTTATTTATCTATTCTTTTCCAAGTTTAAATGGCAAAATGTGGACAAAACGAAACATCCATAATTCCAATACTTTTTTTTTTTTAATAAGTATCCATAATTCCAGTACCATTCAAACAAAACAAGACATCCATAAGTTCAATACATCCCAATTGAAAACAAAAGATCCATAGTTCCATGATAACAATTTGACCCCAAATTTTTTTTAAAAAATTACAGTTTTACCCCCAAATTTTTTTAAAAAAATCAGTTTGACCCCGTCGTGTCCCCAGCTGTGTTCCCCTCAAAAATTTAAATTAAATTATTGGACACGCCACGTGGCGTCGAGGACACGTGTTCCTGTGTCCGGACACTGCGACACTGCGACACTGCGACACTTCGACCTATAGAGGTGTCAATGCTTCATAGATGATCATTCATGATGGTGAACCAAACATAGGAATAAGTATGGCATCGGAATGACCATTCTATTCCAATGTTGACTCCATCGAACCGAACATACCCTAAAAGTAGTACCGTTGTTTGCCTATGAATGAATTAACCATTATACACAAGCTTAAACCACTCTCCCCTTCAAGAATTTAGGATTTGCCATTTGAATACACAGCAATGATAGCACAATTGCTAAGACCATGATCCTACACTTGGAGCCACAATCCAGTATGCAGGTTGTCTTGAATGACCAGCATTATATAAACGTATCAATTATAATGAACCACAAGGCTCAACGACCTCAACTCAAAGATTGAGCTCACCTATGAAATCAACAAGAAAACGAGCTCACCTATGAAATAATGGTAACTAGATGGTCATACCTCATAGTGTTGTCAGGCAAGGTTCCTTGATATGCCTGACAAAGTTGCAAGGTAAACTTTACATGCTGAAGAAATGGTACAAGAAGAAAGCTGCCGAGATTGCAGATCCCTCCTTCAGTTACTATGGCTTACAAGGAACTCAACAATGCAAGGAATTCAACGGGTTCTTCATCTTCCTTAACTACCTGTTTCATGTGCACACAGAAATGCATTGTCAGAAAACTGATAAGCAACTGCACCAAAATGGATAAAACTGGCAGCTTAAAGTGAGAGAGAGAACAAATAAAGAGAAAAGAAAATAACACATGTACAAAAGAGACAGAAATAATACACTAGCACAAACATGAATACATGATCATGTCATATACTCCATAAAAATAACAGTCTATCAATAAAGACAAGTCATCTCCAACAATGAGGATATTCATGGTGAATGCTATGCCGGT
Organism: Rhododendron ovatum; assembly: GCA_019656835.1. NCBI lineage: Eukaryota > Viridiplantae > Streptophyta > Magnoliopsida > Ericales > Ericaceae > Rhododendron > Rhododendron ovatum. Next base: position 21,868,418 of record CM033791.1, on the reverse strand, counting down.
GAAGGGAAGGGCATTTGAAGGTTGATCAATATAACAGAGGCTGAGATGAGGAGGTCGGGTGAAAAGATGAAGGATATATCACAGAAAGCAGGGGTTGAGGCTCTTTTTCGGTGGTCTTTTATTTAAGCAGCAGCAAAGCAGCAGTTAGCAAAGTTGACAAGGAAAACATGCCTTGGCATTGGTGCCTTGGTGGCATCCTAACAATTCTTCTTTGGAAATGAACTATTTTAAAAAGAAGAACTAATTTTTGATGTCATTACAAAACCATGTGAACCTCTAAGGTCCAACAGATTATGATCCAATTCTTTCGATCCAATTCAGCGCAACCTCCTGCAAGCAAAGTGAGGACTTATCTTTACTACGGTACAACTGGGGACCATAAAACTTTGCCTTCAACTTTCAAATCCAAGCATGACAAGTCATTTTCATGTCTTGTACAACAACATCCAAATGACTTTGTACTTGGTAAGTAGGTAACCAATCAGTCATAAATACAAGTAGAAACCAGTTAGAACACACACACACCCCACCCCACACAACCCCCCCCCCCCCCCCCCCCCCCCACACACACACACACAAAAGTTAGCCTTTAATGCTTTTAGTCCTGAAGCACAAGCACGTTTAACTATCAAAGGGCAATACACCATAACTTGTAGGTAATCTAGCGAAGGGAGAAAACAACACAAATCAAGTGGAAACTAGAAGGAATATATTACCTTAATATCAGTGGCCTCTGGCAGGCCCATTTGAGTAAGAACATGAGAACCAATTTGATTCCAGTCAATCTCTTCTAGTTCACCTAACTTTCCATGGCTACCGAGTGGAATCTTGCTTTGACCCTTACAAAAAGACTTTCCAACCCAAAAATACATTACACTATCCTTACTTTCGCCTAAACCTGAACTTGAAGTTAAAAAAATGAACACAGCTTCAGAGTCCAAATCACCAGCACCAAATCTCGCGACCTTTTCCAAACTGGGCCAGCGACATATCACTGGTGGCGGGGGGTTACAACATGCCGAACAACTGGCCAAGAATCCAGTAAAACCAGCGGACCTCTTTCCCAAAGGATGGTTTTTGCATGGTTCGTCAAAAATTTCAATGAAAGGAGCATGCTCATCCTGTGAATCCCCGTTAGCTGCACCATAGGAAGATCTTTGTAACTCGCATTCTTGACTTGGACCTCCTCTCTTGGGCTGTAACAGATTTTTCGTCATTTGAGGTTCACAAAAACTGTTTCCATTAATACAATAATGTTGTCTCGTGAGGGAATTTGAGGGGACATCTTTTCCCCTCGAATCATCAGTCCGCACTGGCAATGTGAGACACTTCGTCAAGCTACCTCGGCGCTCCGCAATAGAAAAGGGAGATCTTTTAGATGGTGAGGACACTGATTTAGACCGAGGCCCCGATGCAAAATTAACATCAATGAATTCTGAAGTTTTAGTTATAGATTGGGGAGAAATTTTGGATAGGGGAGCCAAATTAGAGAAACTTGCAATGGTCGAAGATTGTAGATGAGAACATGGCACTGCTGAGGGAGACATCGTAGGGGAATCTGAAAAGCACTTCGAACTAATGCTTGAATCAGAAGAGATGGAGTCGGGTGAGAGATAGGGAGGGGAAGAAGAAGAAGATGATAACGATGGCAACGAAACTAATGATGGGAATGTTGATGACGACAAATTTGCTGAAGGATTTAATGATTTGGTCATGGAATTATCTCCACCTACTGTCAATACGGAATCTGGGTAAACTCTGGAGAGAGTCATATTCGAAGCTGATACAAAGTCCTTCATGTTACCAGAAGCAAACTTACGCCTCAGCAAACTCCAATTGCTTTCTCTTGCCGGAAGACGCGTTTCATTTTCAGCTTCAGATGATGAGAAGGGAGGCACAAAGCCCCCTTTGATTGCTTTCTGGAAAATATCGAAATCTATATCATACAAATCTACTTTTCTCTCACCTGGGCAAACTTTAATTGCTGAATCAACATCACTCACCCCATGACTAGCTTTATCCATCAAAGGTAGGAGATTAGAAAAAGTATCCCAAAAATATGCCGGCTCTTCCCCTTCCTTAATCAATATTATTGGCCCCTGCACTTTCTCATACCGAACTATTTGACAAACAGCTCCCCTGGCATCCCTTTCCATGATGGCCTCACATTTCTTACCTATCCACACATAGACAGAAGAAGGTATATGAATGATAAATGCGCCTCTAGAATCCAGAGTATAAGGAGAAGGGTCATTTAACATTTTTGGGACAAGATGCAGTGGATCATACGGCGAGTGAGAGGCAATCCTATACATCCTCAGTAACGAACTGGGACTCAGAGGAAAAGCATGAACCCTTTTCTGGCACTGTAACAACTGGCATGCAAAACCCATATTCGGATCAGCAATTCCCCTGGCCGCCTTCACATATTGAAAAGCATCATCAAAGCTTTGCCCTTCTCTCCACATAAGATAAGCAATTACCAATGAAGTAGATCGAGAGACCCCTTGACAACAATGCACAAAAACTCTTCCACCTTGTTCCCTGACATCTTCAAAGTAATCAAAAACATCGTACAATATGCTAGTAATATCTTCTGAGGGACTATCCTGCAACCACAGAGTTCTGTATACGAAATCGGCTTTGAAATACTCCGGACAAACAAAACCCACACAGTTAAGAATATGGGTTATCCCATTCTGTTTGAGTATGTCCCTATCTTTTGCAACAGCATCCCCACCTAGATATATATGTTCAGCCACCTTGGAACACTCTTTATCAAAGAACGCAATCTTTTCTCTCTTAACAAGCCCACCATTCTTGTCGGAGTTCCTTTGGATTGTTGACAGATCAAGCTTCAATCTCTCCCCGTTCTTGTTCAAGTCTCTTCCACCCGGGGTGATAGGAACTGGCCATTCCCCAACATCATCCGACCCGGCCTTTGGCCACTCATCCAAGCTCCTGCGAGCAATGGAGAGTGGTTGTAATGGCGGCAAACATGACCTTGCCTTACAATTCTGTTGGGACCTAGGAGTTAAAGGAGCAGGAAACCGCCTAGCTTGCACACTATTTGTCGCATTTGTACTTGCGCCATCTCTCTCACTATCGGTGTTCAAAGGCGGCAGCATGGACCGCGAAGAGGACCATGAAGCTGAGCGCCAATAGGTTTTTCGGGCTTCAGAAGCCTGGAATGGCCCACAGGAGTCCATATCGCCACTGCCTAAGGCAGCATCCTCCTGACCTGACATGCCCCCTTCAAATCCACAATATAACCGCCGCCGAACTAAATCTAGATGTCAGAATCCCTCAACACTTTCCTCCCAATCCTCAACGTGATCAGCCACTAAATCTATATAAGAAAAAACCCTAAAACTTCCCTTCAAAACCCCAATGTATCAGCTACCAGACTAAATTCAGGTAGTTGAGAAACCCCAATTCTTTCTTGCTTGGTTTGAAAACAGTGAGATAAACACACATCTACCTAAGCAGAATCAACGCAGAGAAAAGCAAGAATACCTTATTTCAAGTCCATAGTCTCACCTGCAAGTTAAATTCCACCACAAATCAACCAAGCATATCAAGATTAATAGAAACTATTACTAATCTAGGGCTAAGATCGAACGTCAGATAACTGAGATTCCGAATCTGAGAGAAAAACCCTAGCTACGAAGTATGAGGTATAAAAACTAGGATCTGAGAGAAGAGCAAAGCTAGATTTACTAAAATTCGCGGGGATGGATCATAAAAAGCCCCTTGAATTAGGGTTTGAAGCGTGATCTGTAAGTGTGTGAGTTTATGCTCCAGAGTGTCTGACAGTCTGGAATCGGGATGTATGTGTATACCGAGAGAGAGAGAGAGAGAGAGGGGTCAGATTTGCTACTTACATAATCACCATTTTTGAAAAAGAGAGATCAGCGAGGGACGGAATGCGAGGACTCGAGGAGGCGGAATATTGCCCAGTGGGGACTTGGGAAGTATAGAGAGAGAGGAGTCTTTTTCATTCCGTTTCTACTTCTTTCTAATCGTTTCTTTTGCGGATAAATAAAAAATAAAAAATCGTTTCTTTTCTTTTCTTTTATTTTCTCCACTTTTTTCAGTTGTTTCTACCAGTAAACTTTTTATAAACACTTTCAGAAAAAACTTGAGTTTATTTAACTTTTTCTGGAAATGATTTTCACTCTCTTTTGATAAATGAACTCCATTTTTGTCTTTCAATGGAATTTTTGTGTGTATTTTTCACTAAAAAACAAGCAAAAGATGCCCTTATACTCGTAAAATAAGTGTGCAAAAATCATTACTCCTACCTTTTTTTTTATTTTGTCATCATAATTTGACAATTATGTTAAGAAAACATTATTTGACTGTACAGAAAATTTAATACTCCCTCCGTCTAGATTTAATAGTTCTTTTTTGAAATTCGTGTCATTTTTTAATCAATTATATCTAGTAACTTATAATATTTTATACGATTTTAAAAATATTGTCTTACAGAACTAATTGAGATATATTAAATAAAATTCATATTGGATATAAAATTTATTACCAATTTAAAATTATAAAACTCATTTTTTATCTAATTAGAATAGAACGAGGGACTATTAAATCCGGACAGATAGTTAGTACACAATATGCTTATGCGATCGTGTTTTATAGGCAACATGGTGAATTAGTTCTATTTTTCAACTACCAATTAGATCGGGCTCAGCACAGCTCGGCCCACATATGATCAGGTTGGCCCGGTCGAAGCCCATCGGGCTCCTGCAAAAAAATCAAGCCCAACCAAGCCCTTACATTGTTAGAAAATCTAGGCCCAGCTTGCGACCCTACATATCTGAGCTAAGGGCTTGGGTTCAGACTCGGGCCCAGGTTATTTTGGACTTTTTTTTCTTAGAACTTCCACGACTAGAAATAAATTAATCTTTGAGCGTAATTATTATTTTTATTACTACAAAATGAGGCGTATTTTTAACTACATGAAACACATAAAAGAATTTTATTGAGTGTATGACTTCAAGACAATGTGTGTGGCAGAAAATTGAATAATGTAGGCAAAATATTTATTAAAAATAATTCCTTCTATTTAAGCAAATCATGAATGGATAAATTACACACTAGCCGAATACATCCCAACTATTATATACTTGCATTTCATCAATATTATATATGCACCAGAAGAGAAAAGAAAATCTACGACGAGTAACTAACTAATTTATGGAAAAATCAAATAGATGTTACCAAAGGGTAATGTGAAAAACAAAAGTTAGCTTGCACTATTGCACTTTGCTATTTGAGAGAAACTTGAAGTTTTGGGAAGCTTGAACTTGAAAGCTTAAAAAAAAAAAAATTGAAATGCTTTAGGAATTTGACACATTTAAAATTGGGGTTTTTTCAGGCCGGTCCTATGTTAGTGGATTATGACCCATTGGGCCCCTGCGCATAAATGTGCGTAAGTATTTGGGAAAATGACGGTCCATGACGTGTTTTGATAATTAATACCCGCTGCCCAAGACATGTTTTGATAATTAATACCCACCAAGGACAAGCTAAGAATATTTGTTAATACTGAAAATGTCATTGACAGATATTAATTATCAAAACACGTCCTTAGCCATCATTTTCCCTAAGTATTTTTCCCACAAAATCCTGTTTCATGCGCCCTCTTCCTCTCTCTGTTCCGCACGCCTCTCTTTTTCTCTCCTCTCTCTTACGCACATGCACACTCCTCTCTCTCTCTCTCTCTCTCTCTCTCTCTCTCTCTCTCTCTCTCTCTCTCTCACCCTTTTTTCTGTTTTACTGTCCCTTTTATCTCCTCTCTCATCCGAATTTCTCTCCCTCTCTCATCTCTCTCCTTCCTTTCCTTTTTATTTTACAGTTTAAATCTTATAATGTCTATAATTTTTTTTTACATATCTAATTTTTATAAAATTTATATATTTGAAATCTACTTGTAGAGAACTCTATTTATTGAGACCAATATTGAATATAAAATTATAAAAATTTAATATTTTTATTTTCCAATATTTGTTTTATTCTGTTTAAAATTAAAATTAATAGTCCAAATTCAAAATTAAAAATATTAAAATGAATAATTAATAGTTTAAATGCACAATAAATTTTGTTAATTATAATTTTTTCTAAAAAGATGTTAATTATAATTTTATTTGTTTTATTTTGTTTAAATTAGGTTTTACGGTTAAAACACTGATAATTAATAATTAAAATTAGAGTTTAGGATTTTTAGGAGTTAAAATCACTGTTAATTAACAGTTAAAAGTTAGAATTTAGGTTTAGAGTTTAGGGATTGAAAATATTGCTAATTAACAGTTAAAAAGGTCAATAGCTTTTTCATAAGGTGGGACTCTTATTTCCATAAAGTGGGTTCTCACATAGGGTTTGGGATTTAGGATTTTGAAGGTTTAAGATTTAGGGATTGAAAATTAGAATTTAGGGTTTAAGATTTGCCATTGAAAACACAGCTAACAGTTAAAATTAGGGTTTAGGGTTTTTAGGATTAGAATTTGCGGATTGAAAATACTATTAATTAACATTACTACTAATTAACAGTTAAAATTAAGGTTTTATAATTTTGGGAATTGAAAACATTGCTAATTAACAAAATAAAATTCATTCAAAAAAATAAAACGAACATTAAAAATGAATTTTTGTTACATATTTTTATATTCAATATTGTTCTCATTTGGTAGATTTCTACGAGTAGATTTCAAATATATAATATATTAAAAAAAGATACAAGTATTTTAAAAATTTTATGTTTTGAAATAAAAAGGAGAGAGAAGAGATGGAGGAGCTGTGAGAGATTATTAATGTTTACTATTTGAACACTGTTGATGTAATAATTAGGTTGCTAGTACGATTAGGTTTACTAAAGTCTAAAGTAGCCTATCATTATGTAAACCTAAAGTCTAAAGTGTAATAGTAGTTTGTCTTTATGTCTGTAAATTAATGTCATGCATGACGCATTTGGTTGCCTTCTTACGCCTATAAAAGGAGAGCATTCCCCTGTAAATAACCAAGTCAGTTGAAGCTAGAAAGCCAGTGTCTGTGTTTGCAATAATACTCTAGTCTCTTGTATTCTACTCTAGTCTCTTGTGTTCTTATAATTTCTTATTGTGTTCTCTACGATCCTAACCTACGTAATATTTGTACCCACTTGGTGTCTGTAATATTGGTATCAGAGTCATGTCTTCCATTCTAGCCTAAAACCTCCTTCTAGGAACTTCTTTTTTCAAACTACTTCAAATCTTTTTTAAAAGAAAAACTTGAAGCGTATACTCTGTGGTTGTCTTCAGAGGATCCTCCACATCAAAAACTTCACTAACTATTTTTGGTTAAAAGAATTTTGTATCAGTGGGATAAAATACCTTGAGACTTTGACCCTGGAGTTGGCAGTATGTCTCGATTTATCTTCCCTAGTATACAGAATTTTATTAATCAAAATTGGTTAAAGATCTTATTTTGAAAAGAAAAGATTTGTTGTACTAAGGAAAAGAAGAACCCAGATTTTTATCTAAAGATGAATCATCTATTTTCCACTTACTCTTTTACTTCCTTGTCTCTTGTTCCTTCACGATCTTCTACCAGTAGAATTCCTCATCTTCTTCTTCTAATCTTGAATATTTATATGAGTTTGAATACCTACCTGATGACAGTAAGATACCTTTTACTGATCTCCCTTTCCTAAATCCCTATGATACTTTTGTCAGACCACAAACTTCTGTAAAAAAGACCGTCACCCAACTTTTCTTCACAAAACGCCCAACCTCCATAAAAGAGTATGTTCAAGCCTCTAAATTTGATCAGTGCTTCATAGCAGCTACAGAAGCTGAACAACTTTTACCTTTAGAAATCCTAGTTGATTTGCCTCGCCTTTGGTAATAACAAGGATTTACCCATTTACACTTTTGTGCAATCCGACTTGCTGTTACTTTTCATGGCAGAAAAAGTTTACCTGTTACTTCCAGACTTGCTCTGGTCGATACCAGGTTTCTACAATATCAGCACGCATGTATCGCTACAGTCCAAACCACCCTAAATGCTGGAACTGTAATCTTTACCTTCTACCCCAATTTCAATATGCCATTAACAGATCCTCATCTGCTATCCGCCTTGAAGGTTGAAGTTCAAATTGGTGGTGCCTCCCAAATCCCCTCTACATATGCAGCAACCCTTCACTACCAAATAACCTATCGTCTCCAAAACCATGCCTTTGACATGTCTTTACCTTCCTCCACAGATGAAGCCTTTTTCCTCACTGTTAATGCACCCCATCGAGCTTCATGTGCTCATGTGCCACGACAAATTTCGCGTTCTGAACTTCTTAAACTTCTCCCAGAGTCTTGGGTTACAGTTTATGAGAAAAATCAAAATAAGCCCATACCTGTCCAATCCTCAAACCCAACTTTCATTACTAAACCTGATGGTACCGTGGAAATCACTTTTCCAAAAGAAACCTCTACCTCATCGTCAACCCATCCTGTTATCTTTCCCTCGCGAATAGACATGTTTGTTGATGGTACTAGACCTGGCCCTCCAATTAAATATTTTGATCCCAGTGGCCTTCCAGTCTTCTATTTCAAAATTTCAGAAATAGGTCATTTTTATTTTGATGCCTGTGACTGTGATGAGTGTCTAGAAGACAGTCTCCTAGATGATGACGAGGACTTTGAAGATCCATGTCCATATTCTATATATCCTTCATCACCTCCCACTCCGTGTAAATCTCCACTTCCTCCTCAACCTCCATTTAATGATGGTTCTTTCAATCAACCCAGTGGATGTTTCATATTCACCTCATCTTCTTCCTGGACAGAAGCTGATTTTCCTCTTTTGGATTTCCATAATTCCCACGAAAGGACAACCCACCGTCATAAAATCCCCAACTCTACTACCATTCTCCTTGATAGTAGTACCAAAGCAGTGTCAGCAGCAGAAGCAGCAATAAATTGGCAGTCAGCAAATTCTCTAACTCAGAACAAAATTCTTCAGAGAATTGCTAACTCCCAGCAAAATTTGGAGAATGCTGTTCATAAGAAGTAATCAACCTTGGAACTTCTTATCAGAGATTTACAGCAGAAAATTTAGAATGTTCACCAGGAATTTCTCCAGATGGCCTATGCCAACCAAGCATTTTCAGTAGCTTTTTCTCAAAAGGATGCTGAAATGAAGCTCCTAAAAAATCAGTTTCACTCACTCCAAACTCAGTAGTATTCTCAACAAAAAAACTCATTTGACAGGTTTCCTTCTTCCTCTCAACAAAATCTGTTTGGGTATCCTCAAATGTCTCAACCTTTACAGATAAGTCCTACTTCAGGATTTGGCGAGTCCAATATCTTTGGGAGCTCATCAGCGTTTCTTCCTCCACCAAAAAGACCATCTCCACCAAAACTTCCTTTCCCAAAGCCCCAGATAAAACCTGTCCAGCCTTCAACAATTCCGTCTCCATCATCTATATCAACCTCCATTCCAACTACTTCCACTTCTTCTCAACCATTAGACCTAAATTCCAAGTCGTCTCAGTTAATGGTCCAACCAACATCTAACCCTCCCAAAAATCCAATCTCCACTCTTCTACATACCTTAGCCACTATACCAAAAGCCCCATCTCCTGAACCAACCATTGAATCTGAATCGGATACTGAAACCATTGACTCGATGCCCATTCCTCATGTTTTCATGATGAATCCAGAAAATACTCCAGAGGAACATGTTGAGAATCCTATTATTGAAGAAGACCCTGAGTTTGATACACCTCTACCTCCAGAAATTTCAACTTTTGATTCCTTCTCACATTCCAATATCCATACCCAAGGTTTCTCTTTTGATACCATACCTCCATCAAAATGGTTGGATAAACTTTATGAGATTCATGCTTTGTGCACTGCTGCTATGCTCTCTCCCAACGCTATACTCAGTGATGTCATTACTAAGTGTACAGCAAAATTTCTTTGCCGACTACGTCAATGGTACTTAGCTCTTGGTGAGTGCCGACAGCTACAGCTCAAACAATTGCCTACCCTTGATCAATTCATCTCAGTCCTACATACTGAGTTTCTTGGTGACCACAACAATACAAAAGAGTTTGTTCGAGAAGAATATCTCAGCATGAAATGCTGTTCATTCAAAAGGAAACATCTCGAGATTCATTAAGATCGTATGTCTTAGAGATTTTATCTTCTCAACGGCATGGATGATGTCAATCTCGAGCAAGCCTTTCTCAATTTTCTTCCTAAACCATTTGGGAAATGAGACAACAAGGTTACTTCAGACAAAAGGATTGACGCTGAATGCAACATCTCTTGGTGGTATTTACTAGCACTCTTTAATTGCCTTAGAAAAATTGTGCAATTACCAGAAATTTCTCAGAACTCTTGAAGAATAGGAAAAATTTCTAGGTAAAGCATGTGACCCACCAGATTTATCTATAAAGTGCAAAGACAAAAAGTGCACTTGCCGTCCTTCACACCGAAAGTCTAAACACTTTTCAGAAATGGAAGTTCTAATCCCCTGGCAAATTTTCAAAGTTTCCAAAATCTGGCAAGTTCTCATGCCGGAAAAAATGAAAATTTTTCAAGAAGAAAAAGTTCAGAGGGCAGTGAAAGTCTGATCGTTGCTACATATGCAGAAAGAATGGGCACTATGCAAAACAGTATCCAAACAAGACAGCAAGGGACAAAATGGTGAGCTCTTTGGCTCTCATTGATGATCTTGAAGATGCTGATGTCGAATCACTATTTTCCATTGATGATGAAGTAACAGATGAAGCAGTCCTTGCCTTCACTTTTGATGATTCAGACGACTCCTAAGAATCAAGTGACTCTTCTGATGATCCTGACTCATTTCCTTATGAAGTCCAAACCATTGGATTTTCCAACATCATGCTGGCTCAACCTTTAGCCAAGGTCAAAATCCTACTTGGAAAATATAAGAAACCCATACCAGTTATCGCTTTCTTTGATACTGGTGCAGCAGCTTCCATTCTCAACTCAGCAATCCTTCCCAGGTCCTTTGGCAATCGTGTTTTAAACTCTTTACAGCAGCCAATGAAGAAACTTTTGTCATCACATTGATCAGTAAGTCTATTACTATTCAACTTTTTTCCGGATACACCATAAAATACCAACACTACAAGAAAAATTCAATTGGGTGACGAATGAAAATCGTCACAAATTGCATGTTTTTCGTCACAAATAATATAGGTGACGAAAAAAAATTTGTCGACTAAAGGTTGTCGAGGATTCCTACCTGGTGACGAAATCTATTTTTCGTCACCTGTAGTGCCTTTTGATGACGAAATATTTCGTCACCAAAAAGTGAATAATTGGTGACGAAATTTTTTTCCTCACTTATTGTGCTTTTGACGACGAAATTTTTTGTCTTCAATTATTCCTTTTAGCGACGAAAAAATTCGTCACCGATGGGTCACATTGGTGATGAAATTTTTTGTCACCAATATAAGAAATCGGTGACGAAATTTTTCGTTACAAAAGATGTTTTCATATGAGAAAAGAAATCCTTCTCTTATGCTCCTGCTCGGTTTCGAACCTGAGTCTCTTGAGTTTTTTGCGCAAGCTCTAACCAACTGAACTACACACACTTTCAAATAAATATTTGAAATATCTAATATATAACACATATGTTTTAACATGAAAATGTATTTCGAATGTAATTTTGAACCCTTAAACATTAAAATTAGCAATTTTGATAAATATGAAAGTTGTAGGCAATTGAGTTATTGTTCAAACCCAATTTGAATTATCTCAATCAGAGATTTTAGTAAAGAGTTATGTCCGAAATATATTTAGTGACAAAGCGCAATTCATAAATTTCGTTACGAAAGGTACCCATTTGATGACTAAATATATTTTTCGTCCCCAAAGTTAAGCATTTGGTGACGAAAAAAATATTTCATTACTAAATTGCTTTCATTTGGCGACGAAATATATTTTCTGTCACCAAATGATTATCTTTGGCGTCAAAAAAAATTTCGTCACCTTTTTTAAGTTTTCAGCGATGAAAAATGTATTTTGTAACCAAATGGGTACTTTTGGTGACGAAAATATTTTTTTCGTCACTAAACATGTATAATTGATGACGAAATTATTTCCTCACGAAAGTTGTCAAAATAGTGATGAATTTATTTTTTCGTCGCCAAATATATTCATTTAGTGACGAAATTAAATTTCGTCGCCACTTTTTCATCACCAATTTTTATTTTTCTTGTAGTGCAAGTCTATGGTTCTGATCTCCCAGGAAAAGATTTATTGTTAGGCTTTGATATTCTCCAAAATCCCAGCAAAGTTTCCTGGCTCAAAAAAGGTTTGAAATACAAAAACTATTTGTTACCCTGAACCACCCAGCCAAATCTCTTTTCCATATAAACTTTCTCCACCATCAAAGAAGCTATAATCCAAACCTCCTGTAGAGGCCCGTATTTTTGAAAATCTTTTAAAGGATTTATAATGTTAAAAATCTTGACTAAATGTGAAATTTTTTGGATTTATTTGAATTGGGGTTTAAGTGATAAGGATTGACAGTGGATGGAGTGCAAGTGTGATTTGTGTTTGTGTCCTAGTATATATATGTGTGTGGGGGGTGTAGCGGATAAAAAAATCCCAAACCCATTCTCTCTCTCATCTCCCGATCTTCCTCCCTCTCTCGGCTCCTCTCCCTCTCTCACTCCATAACTCAAAAACTCCACCCAAAACTCAAAATCCAAGACAGTCAACCTCCAATCCATCATCTATGCACGTAAATGGAGCTCGTACATCGTTGGCTAGCTGTCACGACCCAACCCAACGAGACATGGGTCAATGACCGACCAAAGTGATTAAGTCACCCTAGGTCTAAAGTTGTGAACAGTTAAGAGAAGATTTATTTAAAACCCCTTCATACTAGTTGCCAAAGGACTTAATATTTGCGATTATAAATGTGGCATTTTTTTTTTTTTTTTGAACTTACTAACTTTCATATCGCAAACTATCCAGAGTTCTAGCGTGCGGATGCAAAAAGTCATACGAGTACATAGATTACACAGCTTAAGTCGTCATAGACCGGAACAAACCGGCTAACAAAAACTAACCTATATAACAGATCTTAATGGCAACGGCACATATGAGCATATATACAACAAAAGAACTTCAACTTTAAGCGAAGATTAGTCCATCTACTGCTGTTGACCTGAAAAGGGTTATTTTGAAAATTCATAAGCTAAAGCTCGTGTGAAACATGACACATCGAATTCAAAGTTTAACTTGAAAACTTCTTGAGAAACAACAAGTTCTTTCTCCCATCCTTACTATGTCATGGATTGATCAAACCAAATTAAATCGGTAAAATGAAATCTTATCATTTTTGACTTTAAGTAGAAAACCTTCAAGATATTCAAGATATCATATTATCCTCTCTGTTCGTCGATTTCATGCATCTTTCATGAACAAGTTTCAATCAGAAATCTAGAGGAGCTACCTCTACATAAAAGGGAATGACGTCAAACCATCAGGATATCTGATCAATATCCTCCAACCTTATTACTCCAATTCCACTTTGTCTTTTTACCGTCCTCAAGTAGAGACACATGTTCAGATGCATCGACAAGAAAATTATATATTCCTTTTCAGCATTATGTCATAAGAAATTCCTTTTTCATTATACCATGCAAAGGCGATTTAGGCATTAAAACAAAGTATGGCAAAGATAGTGCATGTTTCACCTCTCGTCCTGCCGATGCAGCTAAGGCTAGACGTGTCCTACTGGTCACCCTCGCACACCCGAACCTAAGCATAAAGTAAGACCAAAGTCAAACATCGACCAACTAAGATGTTAAAAGTCAAAAGAAGAGAAATTAGTCAATAGAATAAGTATAGAAACATAATTACTTCTCAAAGAGTAAAATAGTCTATTAACCTTTAATATACGAGACTCAAACTATTTTAATCAACTTAAAATTTAAATTAATGAAAATCTGATCCAAAAGTAAAAATTCAAAGAAAATTAACATAAAAGATTGACTTCACCGGTTAGTATAAGAAAATGGTAGTTTAGGCACAAAATGGCCCTAAGGGCAAAATAGTAATTTAAACTCTTTCTTTTTTTTTTTTTTTGTAAACACTTTGGTACATGTCACACTATGTCAAATCTTGTGCATGCATGATTTTAGGATGATAGAAAACTTATTCAGTCGATAGGAGGTGTCGGGGTTCGTTCTTGGTATCAAACGTCCATTTATCGCCAAACGATGCACCCAACTTAAGTAATCAACTTAAAAATTCCAAATACAACTCAATATAAAGAAAAGAATAAGACATGCAAAGTCACAAGAAATTTGTATACATATAATAATACAACGCTAGACTAGTTTTAAAACCGACAGCATAACGGCTTAACCAAAAGTAATATCATAATTTATTTGAGACTGAAAACTAAAATTTAGGTTCTGATCTTAAAAGTAAATGTTCAATTAATTCATAAAAATTCGGAGAAAAATTAGTTCATAATACAAAATTTCACAAAAATGACTACAAACTACTAAAAATAGGAGAAATTTCCACCTTTTAACAAAAAGAGCATAACTCACTCATTTTTAATCCAATCAAAGTAATACTAGATCCCAAAGTTAACTAATCCATAGATGCAACTCTAAAAAAAATAATATAGTGACGCTCTTTACAAAACAAAAGCATAAATCTCAAAACAAAAGGGAAATTTCCAGATTCGTCCTACACTGGACAGCTTGCAGAAAAAAATTCATAACTAATTCATTTTAAATCCGTTTCAGTTGATTCCGGTGGCTAAATCTTCCCAACAAAAAGATCTACAACTTACTTGAAGGAACCCAGTAACAATTCATAGCTTAAAAGAGTCAAAAATGGCAGAAACTGAAGCTCAGAAAATCTGTCCTAGAATTACAACATGTCTTAGCATCCCTTTTGGCTTGCATGCAAACCAAATCAGCTAAGATTCAACAAAATAAGATAGAAAACAGAAGAGACAAACTGTACCTAAGCTCAAATGGGTTTTTCTCTCTCCTCCTAAGCTCTCTCTCTCTCACTCTCGGACCTCTCTCTCTCTATATATATGTGTTTTGCTTTGGTTTGAAAAAAAGAACAACACAAGTCATGCAAGTCAAGCCTATTTATAGGCAAGGGATGTGTTGGTGGACTGAGACAAGTGTCCTTGATTTGGACATTTGTTGACTCATCCTTGCCACCGGTCCATGCAAAAGAGGGAAAAAAAACTCGGTGCGTAGGCGCGCGCGCCTACGAAAACTGTCCGGAATTCGATCTCAGAAAAATTCTAAATTCGCACCATAGACTAATTAGAAAATTTTAAGAATCGTCTTACTCTCGGAATTCTAAAGAAAAATCCAAAACTTTGAAATTTTAATCCAGCAGGCCTCTCGACTTCGAAACGTGCCTGCGGCCTAATTCGTAGTTGATACGCAATGTCAGCCAGAATCGGGCGACGTTCTACCTCCGATACTGAAACCTTGAACTAGTTCAATTTAAATCGTTTGAAAATCACCTCTAGGCTATCCGCAAGGTTGCCTGGAAGGTACCGTCGAATTGTCGAGACAAGTCATCCCCATGACCCTTAAGTCAACGAGTGACCGAAATCTCCTTAAAAAGATTAATAAAATGACTAACTTATTCATTATACCATAATACCTAATCGTAATCGTATTATCTAGGTGAGAGTCCTTACACTAGCGCTCGATGGAGGTGTATTGCTCTCGAAGTCGAGTTTGGAGAGCTAGGGCTTGCTCAAATCGCATGGGTTTCGATCCTTGACATGAGGTAGGGATTTCTTACTTGTTCTATGCGTTGATGAGTTGAATTTGTACCTAAGTCTCGGGTCTGATTGTTGTTTTGAAGTGTATTGTTGGCCCTTAAAATCTGTGTATCGCGCTGATATTTCCAGGTGCTACCCGTAGTCCGTTTTTGGTACTACCCGTAGCCACTGATCAGAAACTGAACATTTGTCCTGCTACCCGTAGTCCGTTTTTGGTACTACCTGTAGCCACTGCAGATTTTTGTAAAAACTCTTGTCTTCACATTCTAATGTCGTGGTTCGTTTCCATGAGTGATAGTATGTATCTTTATGAGTTCAAGGACGTTAATTTATATTTAACGGGAAGTATGACGATAGCTTAATGTATATGATTATCAAATGCCAAACCGAGAACCTAAGACATTATGTGAGGAATATGATTGAAATGGAGCACACGAACACCGAATGCAAGTTGTGAACTCTGTGACATGGTGATGTAATAAGAATCGATGACATGAGTAATGAAATGGTTGAAGGAAACTTGAACGGGCCCGTCAATTGGCGTGGTGACCAGCAGGGGATGAACGGGGTCCCAAATGCCCGGACAAAAACGAATGGTTTCTAGTGGATGCACGGGGTCCAAAATGCCCGAACTTGAATGAAAGATTCCTAGGGGATGCACGGGGTCCCAAATGCCCGGACAAAAACGAAAGGTTTCTAGTGGACGCACGGGGTCCCAAATGCCCAGACAAAAACGAATGGGTTTCTAGTGGATGCACGGGGTCCCAAATGCCCGGACTTGAATGAAAGATTCCTAGGGGATGCACGGGGTCCCAAATGCCCGGACAAAAATGAAAGGTTTCTAGTGGACGCAAGGGGTCCCAAATGCCCGGACAAAAACGAATGGTTTCTAGTGGATGCACGGGGTCCCAAATGCCCGGACTTGAATGAAAGATTCCTAGGGGATGCACGGGGTCCCAAATGCCCAGACAAAAACAAAAGGTTTCTAGTGGACGCACGGGGTCCCAAATGCCCAGAACAGTATTAAAAAGGAAATTGACTAACACATGAGAAATACAAGGCAAATTGATTACGTTCCAAAGGAATATTCTGTGATATGTTTATATTGTTTCGCTGTGAGATATATTCACTGTCATTAGCATCTTGGAGTTCGTTGTGCATATCTGTTGATGATCCATGGTATTGCTGGTGTGTGATCTTCACATATGTATTTAAATCGAGGCAGAATGCAGTGTTCATATGAGAATCTAAACCTTGAATTGGCGTAGCGATGGACAGGTGACGGTTGAGGACCAGTTATGGTTTAATTAGAACGATTTGAGTTGGACTTGGTCCTAGTTAGACGTGTGAACTGTTAGGAATATCCTTATGAAATCTTGATTCCCTAGGTAGTGGTATGCTCGTTAGTGACGAAAGACTCACCTTTCTTTCTGACACTTTGTTGTACCCATTGATTTTGGACACATGGTTCATCGCATTTTCATATAACTTGAGTATAGATTTCTCTACTGGGCTAGTGTAGCTCAACCTATCATTTTTAGGTACACCACAGGAGCACAGTCATGGAGAGTATGGAGTGCATGTAGACATCAAAAGATAAAGTTATTTTCTGAAGTACATGTCTGCCTTCGTAAATCAAACTGTATTGTACTATTTTTCTCTATTTTTGGATTACTGCATCAATTTGACAGATTTGTGGTATTCGGAAACTGTAATGTAATTTGGGTATCTTACGTACTATTGTGAGGATTTGTAATCAAAATGGTATTGTCATTTATGTTGAAAATTGAAGGTGTGACACCTCCTGTGTTGAATCCCATTCTCAGTTTCTCACAAATGCTCCAACCCACTTTGGAAAAATCCAGATTTCTTCATCTCTTCCCTTTAAGAAAAATAAAGACATCAACCCCACTAAAGCTATCCATCATGGAATGAACCCAGACCACTACCAGCTTGCTCTTCAAGAATTTCAGCAACTTCAATCAGAAGGTTTGATTGAGCCCACAACCTCTTAGTGGGCATGTGAAGCATTTTATGTCAACAAAAGAACAGAGCAGATAAGAGAAAAGCTCCGCCTGGTTATCAACTACTAGTCTCTTAATCATTTTCTGAAGGATAACAAGTTCCCTCTTCCTCGAAGAAGTGTTCTTTTTGCAAACTTGCCTAAAGCTCAAATTTTCTTAAAATTTGACTTGAAAGCAGGTTTTTGGCAGCTGGGCATCCAACCAGATGATCGCCCCAAAACTGGTTTCTGCATTCCAAATCACCACTTCCAGTGGTCAGTCATGCCTTTTGGATTGAAAACAGTTCCATCCTTATTTCAAAAGGCCATGATTCGGGTATTTGCTCTGATCCTATCCTCAGCCCTTGTCTATATTGATGATATCCTACTTTTTTTCCCCAGATATTGAGTCTCATGCTGTCCTACTACAAATTTTTCATTTCCTAATCCAAACCCATGGTATCATGCTCTCAGAGAAAAAGATGTTTCTTGCTTAACCAGAAATTGATTTTTTAGGGATGCATATCTCTAAAGGTCAATATACCCTCCAGCCTCTTATAGCCTCCCAACTTGATCATTTTTTAGATGAAAATCTCACAGTCAAACAAGTTCAACAGTTCCTTGGAATTGTTAACTATATGGCTGATTTTATTCCCAACCTAACCCAATACCGAACTCATCTCTCAGCTCTACTAAAGAAAACCCCTCCTCCTTGGTCAGCCCTTTGCACCAAAGCTGTGAAAGACCTCAAAGCCATAGCCAAAACTCTTCCTCCATTAGCCATACCTTCAGATGGAAAGAGAGTCCTTCAGACAGATGCCTCTGATCTATATTGGGGAGCAGTTCTTTTAGAAGAAAATTCAGATTAAAAGCGCAGAATTTGTGGATAAAAGAGTGGTGCTTTCTCTCCAGCAGAACTTCATTACCACTCTACCTACAAAGAAATTCTGGCAATCAAAAGGAGCATTGAGAAGTTTGAATTTCATCTAAGCGGTCATCATTTCCTAATTGAGACTGATATGATGAGTTTTCCTAGTATGCTCAAGTTCAAACAGAAGCACCTCCCAAAAGCACAGTTGCTCAGATGGGCAAATTGGTTTTCCAATTGGAGTTTTGATACTGTTCACATAAAAAGAAAAACAAATGTCCTTCCTGATTTTTTGTCAAGGCTCAAAAAAGAAATCAACCAGTTTTTAAAAACAAAATCACATTCTTTTGTCCCTGGTTGCTTTCCCATGATTTCCTGTTTCCACCCACTCAGTTTTTCTGTCCACCTTCAGTGTCATCTTTTGGAGTTAACCCTTCTTTCTAGATGTGCTCAAATGTGTCAAAACCTTCAACATCTCTATATTTTCAAATATGGTCTTGATGAAGGTCCTATAAAAGGTCTACCCTTCCATCCTGTCTATCCCTTTCTCACCCAGTTTATTACAGACACCTAGTGGGTACAAACACTAAGTAGGTTTGGATCATAGAGAGAACACAACAAGAAATTATAAGAACACAAGACACCAAGTGGGTACAAACACCAAGTAGGTTAGGATCGTAGAGAGAACACAACAAAAAATTATAAGAACACAAGAGACTAGAGTAGAACACAAGAGACTAGAGTATTATTGCAAACACACACACTGGCTTTCTAGCTTCAACTGACTTGGTTATTTACAGGGGAATGCTCTCCTTTTATAGATGTAAAGAGGCAATCAGATGCGTCATGCATGACATTAATTTACAGACATAAAGACAGACTACTTTAGACTTTAGTAAACCTAATCGTACTAGCAACCTAATTATTACATCAACAGTACTCAAATAGTAAACACTAATAATTTCACCCTCTCTGGAAAAAGAGGACAACACTATTATACTTTATTTTACACCACACAAAAGAGACAGCTGCCATGAGCACGTGATTGTCACTCTGGATTGTCTGAACCACTGCTTCCAGAAGAGTCTTCAGTTCTGTCAGTCAAGTAATGTTGTTCCAAAAGATAGCGGATATTTTGGCGCCATTCTTCCGAATAAGTATCATTGAATTTCTAGTTTGCAGACTCATAATGGAGGAGAAATGAGGGAACATCGGCAGGTGTTAATCCATTGAGTGAACACATTGTTTGAGTCATGACCAGATAATTTCCACTGTGGATCTCAATGCTCGGGGACTCTTGATATGCTGAAAGGAATATAGTGTGATACTCCTTTCTCCAAGTGATAGAACCATCAGAATTAGGAAGACATCTGTTGTTGTGAGTTAACCAAAAAGCAAATTGGAGGTCTTCATCTGCTCCGGTGGGGATTCTTCTGATCTATTGTTGCCAGTAGGGTATGTTGCCAAAGAGTAAGAGAAATTTCAGAAAAAAATCTTCTGGGGGTTGGACATGATTGAATGCTGCATGTGCTAGATACACCAATACTGCTGATTTATTGAAACTGACACTTATAGTATACACATCCACTAAATACCACAAGAGGAGAAAAGCTTCTTTTTTGAAATAAAAGACATTATGGTAGGACACTTCAAACTGGGTGAGAAAGGGATGGACAGGATGAAAGGTAGACCTTTTATGGGACCTTCATCAAGACTATATTTGAAAATACAGAGATGTTGAAGATTTTGACATATTTGAACACATCTAGAAAGAAGGGTTAACTTCAAAAGATGACACTGAAGGTGGACAGGAAGATTGAGTGGGTGGAAACAGGAAATCATGGGAAAGCAATCATGGACAAAGGAATGTGGTTTTGTTTTTGAAAATTGGTTGATTTTTTTTTTGAGCCTTGACAAAAAATCAGGAAGGACATTTGTTTTTCCTTTTATGTGAACAGCATCAAAACTCCAATTGGAAAACCAATTTGCCCATCTGAGTAACTGTGCTTTTGGGAGGTGCTTCTGTTTGAACTTGAGCATGCTAGGAAAACTCATCATATCAGTCTCAATTAGAAAATGATGACCGATTAGATGAAATTCAAACTTCTCAATGCTCCTTTTGATTGCCAGAATTTCTTTGTAGGTAGAGTGGTAATGAAGTTCTGCTGGAGAGAAAGCATCACTCTTTTATCCACAAATTCTGCGCTTTTAATCTGAATTTTCTTCCAAAAGAACTGCTCCCTAATATAGATCAGAGACATCTGTCTAAAGGACTCTCTTTCCATCTGAAGGTATGGCTAATGGAGGAAGAGTTTTGGCTATGGCTTTGAGGTCTTTCACAGCTTTGGTGCAAAAGGCTGACCAAGGAGGAGGGGTTTTTTTTAGTAAAGCTAAGAGAGGAGTTCGATATTAGGCCAAGTTGGGAATAAAATCAGTCATATAGTTACCAATTCCAAGGAACTGTTGAATTTGTTTGACTGTGAGATTTTTATCTGAAAAATGATCAAGTTGGGAGGTTATATGAGGCTGGAGGGTATATTGACCTTTAGAGATATGCATCCCTAAAAAATCAATTTCTGGTTAAGCAAGAAACATCTTTTTCTCTGAGATCATGATACCATGGGTTTGGACTAGGGAATGAAAAATTTATAGTAGGATAGCATGAGACTCAATATCTGGGGGAAAAAGTAGGATATCATCAATATAGACAAGGGCTGAGGATAGGACGAAGCAAATATCCGAATCATGGCCTTTTGAAATAAGGATGGAGCTGTTTTCAATCCAAAAGGCATGACTGACCACTAGAAGTGGTGATCTGGAATGCAGAAACTAGTTTTGGAGCGATCATCTGGTTGGATGCCCAGCTGCCAAAAACCTGCTTTCAAGTCAAACTTTGAGAAAATTTGAGCTTTAAGCAAGTTTGCAAAAAGAACACTTCTCCAAGGAAGAAGGAACTTGTTATCCTGCAGAAAATGATTAAGAGGCTGGTAGTTGATAACCATGCGGAGCTTTCCTCTTATTTGCTCTGTTCTTTTGTTGACATAAAATGCTTCACATGCCCACTGAGAGATTCTGGGCTCAATCAAACCTTCTGATTGAAGTTGCTGAAGTTTTTGAAGAGCAAGCTGGTAGTGGTCTGGGTTCATTCCATGATGGGTAGCTTTAGTGGGGTTGATGTCTTCATTTTTCTTAAAGGGAAGAGAGATGAAAAAATCTGAATTTTTCCAAAGTTGGTTGGAGCATTTGGTGAGAAACTGAGAATGGGATTCAGCACTGGAGGTTTGGATTATAGCTTCTTTGATGGTGGAGAAAGTTTCTATGGAAAAGAGATTTGGCTGGGTGGTCCAGGGTAACAAATAGTTTTTGTATTTCAAACCTTTTTTGAGCCAGGAAACTTTGCTGAGATTTTGGAGAATATCAAAGCCTAACAATAAATCTTTTCCTGGGAGATCAAAACCATAGACTTAGTGTTTTATGGTGTATCCGGAAAAAAGTTGAATAGTAATAGGCTTACTAATCAAGGTGATGACAAAAGTTTCTCCATTGCCTGCTGTAAAGGGTCTAAAACACGATTGCCAAAAGGACTTGGGAAGGATTGCTGAGTTGAGAATGGAGGCTGCTACACCAATATCAAAGAAAGCGATAACTGGTATGGGTTTCTCATATTTTCCAAGCAGGATTTTGACCTTGGCTAAAGGTTGAGCCAGTATGATGTTGGAAAACCCAATGGTTTGGACTTCATAAGGAAATGAGTCAGGATCATCAGAAGAGTCACCTGATTCTGAGGAGTCGTCTGAATCATCAAAAGTGAAGGCAATGACTGCTTCATCTGTTACTTCATCATCAATGGAAAATAGTGATTCGACATCAGCATTTTCAATATCATCAATGAGAGCCAAAGAGCTCACCATTTTGTCCCTTGATGCCTTGTTTGGACACTATTTTGCATAGTGCCCTTTCTTTCCGCATATGTAGCAGCGATCAGATTTTCGCTGCCCTCTAAACTTTTTCTTCTTGAAAAATTCCCATTTTTTCGGGCGTGAGAACTTGCCAGATTTTGAAAACTTTGAAAACTTGTCAGGGGATTGGAACTTCCATTTCTGAAAGTGTTTAGACTTTCAGTGTGAAGGACGGCAAGTGCACTTCTTGTCTTTGCATTTTATAGATAAGTCTGGTCGGTCACATGCTTTACTAAAAAGTTTTCCCTATTCTTCAAGAGTTCTGAGAAATTTCTGGTGATTGCACAATTTTTCTAAGGCAATCAAAGAGTGCTAGTAAATACCACCAAGAGATGTTGCATTCAGCGTCAATCCTTTTGTCTGAAGTAACCTTGTTGTCTCATTTCCCAATGGTTTAGGAAGGGAATTGAGAAAGGCTTGCTTGAGATTGACATCATCCATGCCGTTGAGAAGATAAAATCTCTGAGACATACGATCATAATGAATCTCGAGATCTTTCCTTTTGAATGAACAGCATTTCATGCTGAGATATTCTTCTTGAACAAACTCTTTTGTATTGTTGTGGTCACCAAGAAACTCAGTATGTAGGACTGAGATGAATTGATCAAAGGTTGGCAATTGTTTGAGCTGTAGCTGTCGGTACTCAACAAGAGCTACGTACCATTGACGTAGTCAGCCAAGAAATTTTGCTGTACACTTAGTAATGACATCACTGAGTATAGCGTTGGGAGAGAGCATAGCAGCAGTGCACCAAGCATGAATCTCATAAAGTTTATCCAACCATTTTGATGGAGGAATGGTATCAAAAGAGAAACCTTGGGTATGGATATTGGAATGTGAGAAGGAATCAAAGGTTGAAATTTCTGGAGGTGGAGGTGTATCAAACTCAGGGTCTTTTTCAATAATAGGATTCTCAACATGTTCCTCTGGAGTATTTTCTGGATTCATCATGAAAACATGAAGAATGGGCATCGAGTCAATAGATTCAGTATCCGATTCAGATTCAATGGTTGGTTTAGGAGATGGGGCTTCTGGTATAGTGGCTAAGGTATATAGAAGAGTGGAGATTGGATTTTTGGGAGGGTTAGATGTTGGTTGGACCATTAACTGGGGTGACTTGGATTTTGGATCAAATAGGTTAAGAGGAGTGGAAGTAGTTGGAAGGGAGGTTGATATAGATGGTGGAGACGGAATTGTTGGAGGCTGGACAGGTTTTATCTGGGGCTTTGGGAAAGGAAGTTTTGGTGGAGATGGTCTTTTTGGTGGAGGAAGAAACGCCGATGAGCTCCCAAAGATATTGGACTCACCAAATCCTGAAGTAGGACTTATAGGTAAAGGTTGAGACATTTGAGGATACCCAAATAAACTTTGTTGAGAGGAAGAAGGAAACATGTCAAATGAGTTTTTTTGTTGAGAATACTGCTGAGTTTGGAGTGAGTAAAGCTGGTTTTTTAGGTTCTTCATTTCAGCATCCTTTTGAGAAAAAACTGCTAAAAATGCTTGATTGGCATAGGCCATCTGGATAAGTTCCTGGTGAACATTCTGAATTTTCTGTTGTAAATCTCTAATAAGAAATTCCAAGGTTGATCACTTCTTATGAACAGCATTCTCTAAATTTTGCTGAGAGTTAGCAATTCTCTGAAGAATTTTGTTCTGAGCTAAAGAATTTGCTAACTGCCAATTTATTGCTGCTTCTGCTGCTGACACTGCTTTGGTACTACCATCAAGGAGAATGGTAGTAGAGTCAGGAATTTTATGATGGTGGGTTGTCCTATCCTAGGAATTATGGAAATTCAAAGGAGAAAAATCTGCTTCTGTCCAGGAAGAAGATGAGGTGAACATGAAACATCCACTGGGTTGATTTGAAGAACCATCATTAGATGGAGGTTGAGGAGGAGTTGGAGATTTACACGGAGTGGGAGGTGATGAAGGATTTATAGAACAGGGACATGGATCTTCAAAGTCCTCATCATCATCTAGGAGACTGTCTTTTAGACATTCATCACAGTCACGGGCATCAAAATAACAATGACCTGTTTCTGGATTTTTGAAATAGAAGACTGGAAGGCCACTGGGATCAAAATATTTAATTGGAGGGCCAGGTCTAATACCATTGACAAACATGTCTATTCGCAAGGGAAAGATAAGAGGATGGGTTGACGATGAGGCAGAGGTTTCTTTTGGAAAAATGATTTCCACAGTACCATCAGGTTTAGTAATGAAAGTTGGGTTTTAGGATTGGACAGGTATGGATTTATTTTGATTTTTCTCATAAGCTGTAACCCAAAACTCTGGGAGAAGCTTAAGAAGTTCAGAACTGGAAATTTGACATGGCACATGAACACATGAAGTTTGATGGGGTGCATTAACAGAGAGAAAAAGGGCTTCATCTGTGGAGGAATGTAAAGACATGTCAAAGGCATGGTTTTGGAGACGATAGGCCACTTGGTAGTGAAGGGTTGCTGCATATGTGGAGGGGATTTGGGAGGCACCACCAATTTGAACTTGGACCTTTAAGGCGGATAGCAGATGAGGATCTGCTAATGGCATATTGAAATTGGGGTAGAAGGTAAAGATTACAGTTCCAGCATTTAGGGTGGTTTGGACTGTAGCGATACATGCGTGCTGATATTGTAGAAACCTGGTATGGACCAGAGCAAGTTTGGAAGTAACAGGTAAACCTTTTCTGCCATGAAAAGTAACAGCAAGTCGGATTGCACCAAAGTGTAAATGGGTAAATCCTTGTTGTTGCCAAAGGCGAGGCAAATCAACTGGGATTTCTAAAGGTAAAAGTTGTTCAGCTTCTGTAACTGCTATGAAGCACTGATCAAATTTAGAGGCTTGAACATACTCTTTTACGGAGGTTGGGCGTTTTGTGGAGAAAAGTTGGGTGACGGTCTTTTTTACAGAAGTTTATGGTCTGACAAAAACATTATAGAAATTTAGGAAAGGGAGATCAGTAAGAGAGACCTTACTGTCATTAGGTAGGTATTCAAACTCATACAAATATTCAAGATTAGAAGAAGAAGATAAGGAATTTTGACTGGTAGAAGATCGTGAAGGAACAAGAGACGAGGTAGCAGAAGAGTAAGTGGAAAACAGATGATTCATTTTTAGATAAAAATCTGGGTTCTTCTTTTCTTTAGTACAGCAAATCTTTTCTTTTCAAAATAAGATCTTCAACCAATTTTGATTAATAAAATTCTGTATACTAGGGAAGATAAACCGAGACACACTGCCAACTCCAGGGTTAAAGTCTCAAGGTACTTTATCCCACTGATACAAAATTCTTTTAACCAAAAATAGTTAGTGAAGTTTCTGATGTGGAGGATCCTGTGAAGGCAACCACAGAGCATACGCTTCAAGTTTTTCTTTTAGAAAAGATTTGAAGTAGTTTGGAAAAAGAAGTTCCCAGAAGGAGGTTTTAGGCTAGAATGGAAGACATGGCTATGATACCAATATTACAGACACCAATTGAGTACAAACACTAAGTAGGTTAGGATCGTAGAGATAACACAACAAGAAATTATAAGAACACAAGACACCAAGTGGGTACAAACACTAAGTAGGTTAGGATCGTAGAGAGAACACAACAAGAAATTATAAGAACACAAGAGACTAGAGTAGAACACAAGAGACTAGAGTATTATTGCAAACACACACACTGGCTTTCTAGCTTCAACTGACTTGGTTATTTACAAGGGAATGCTCTCCTTTTATAGGCGTAAAGAGGCAACCAGATGCGTCATGCATGACATTAATTTACAAACATAAAGACAGACTACTTTAGACTTTAGTAAACCTAATCGTACTAGCAACCTAATTATTACATCAACAGTACTCAGATAGTAAACACTAATAATTTTACCCTCTCTGAAAAAAGAGGACAACACTACTATACTTTATTTTTAGAAAAGTGGAGAGAGTGAGAGAGAGAGCAATTGTTTTCGTGCAAAAAAAAAAAAAAAAGCAAAAAAAGCAAGCCTGTGGCAAAGGATGATTGTACAGGAGAGAGGCAGGAGGGGAGGGGGGACCGCACATTAAATGCAGCAGGAAATTGTAGAGGCGCGTGGGGGAGGTTTTGGGAGAGGATCTAGTGGAATATTGCACTTATGATGCAAGGACTTGCCCAGCTATAAACTTGAAAAGCGAGACTGGCCCATCATTTTCTCGTACATTATTTATAGAGTTAGTAACTAATTGCAATATCGGGCTTTTTTTGGGCTAAAATATTCGGGCTTACGGTTGGGCAATCGTGTAGTCCAACGGGTCGGCCCGGACTCAAAACCTCTAGCCCAAGCCCTACCCATAGGGGGTTGGGTAGGACCTAGGCCTAGGCTAACATCGGGCCTGGCCCAAGATAAATTCCAACGGGCTTCGAGCCACTGGGCCAAATTTACACCTATAGTCTGGTCATATAAGCAATCATAAAGTTGATGACCTA
Organism: Rhododendron ovatum; assembly: GCA_019656835.1. Classification (NCBI taxonomy): domain Eukaryota; kingdom Viridiplantae; phylum Streptophyta; class Magnoliopsida; order Ericales; family Ericaceae; genus Rhododendron; species Rhododendron ovatum. Next base: position 21,841,338 of record CM033791.1, on the reverse strand, counting down.
GATGTTGTTCCAAGTCATTCAAATCAAGCAAAGACCTTGGACTGAATTTTATTTTTTAATTTTGCCAATATTTTATACATTAGCTGGGTTAATGGGATGTTAGAGTTAGCATAGGAGTCCGGAGGCTATCCATAGCTCTGCTCTCCCAAAGCCCGCCCCTCATGGGGCTTGAACCAAGGCCTCCAGTGGGGGAAATGAGACAACCAACTACACTAGCAGTGGTTTCTCAACTTTGGACTGAAATTGTAAACTTAGTCGCAAGGCCTTGTGTTTACGGCCTATTTGGCAGCTGTATATGGGAGGCAAATTTCGGACTAAGCCGGATATAGAAATCCGAATGGAGAATATCTGATATTTGTGTGTTTCTTTTTGTCAGGATATGATATCCCTTGATATAGGAAAAATTTTAGACAGCCCTAAAAGGGTGCCGAAAACATATAATTAGGTTTGTTACTTTACCAAAACACTCCTGAGACCCTTCTTAATCTTTGGGTCGTCTTAATCGTTTCTTTTTCCATTTCTTTGTTCTTTATCCTTGTCAACTTCACCTCCTACTCCATCTTTATTTGTGAATTTTCTACAGAGGAACACATTTTTGAAAACACTAATGTCACTAAATAGATGTTTTTTACTTCGTGACAAAATCGTGTACTGCTGAAGTGATGACAATCGGCTTGAATTTTCCCATAATCGAACTGAGAGAGTTATCAAAGGTCGTTGTGGATTGCTACCAAGGCGGTTTTGACATTGATTATGGGGCCGGTAGTGCTGTTTATCATAAAAAATTTCTTGCTTAGTTTTCTAGTATTTTGTAATTTAATACTCCCCCGTCCCATAATATTTGTCCAGTCAGTCAGTCACGATCTCTTAAAAATAACATAATATTTTTAAGGAAAAATTCAAACTTTTTTCATAAATTATAAGAACTCATTGGTATCTAGAAAAAGTTTATCGGGAGAGAGTTTGTTTATTCGTTTGGGGGCAAAATAAAATTTTTACACCATTGTACTTTATCCAGCCCTCATATCGACTGCAAAACAAACCAAGTACTCCCTCCGTCTCCTTTTTAATGTTCAGTATTTTATTTTGAGTTGTCCCTTAATAAGTGTCAATTTTGTAAAGTTAGTGAATAAAAATTAGTACATTTTCCATTTTGCCCCTAAAAGTAAATTTCATTTTGATAAATTAGTGAGTAAAAGTGTAATGATAATGTTTTCATAAAGGGTAAGTAGGAAAAGTGAAGATAAAAATTGATGTAAAAGGTGTAATGATGATATTTTCTTAACAAATTAGAGTTACGAAGTAGGACACTTAAAAAGGGACGAAAAGAGTAGTAACTTTTAATTCCCTTTCTAAAATAATCTCCTTTCAATCAAATCCAACTCTTTATTCCCTCTTATTATATCCCCTTGATCCCCCAAAATGTTTAGCCGCAAACAAACAAGCCGTTAAAGAAACATAAATAACCCATAAACACAAATACTCAGCCAGCAAGCATTTAAACAATGAGAATGGGCTGAATTCAAGAAAAAAAGTATTGCATAAAATACTTCAGCCTATGACTAATGCCAAAAGTAGTTTTCTTCAGCTTATTTGACAAGTTGGTTCCTTTTATTTTTGTCTAGGTTTCAGATTGATTTCCTGCGGCATGTTGCAAGAAAACCTCCCCTTCTAAGTTCTAAGTAAGCTCAATTCTTCCCCTGGTCTCTGCAAGATAATATAGTCTCTGCAAACAATTTACTCCCTCCGTCTTCTATTGTTTGTCCTCTTGAAAGAACGTGCATTATCAGGGACAAAAAATACACTTCCCTAGATAATTTTAGGTAATGTTCATCCAACAATTTTCAAGAAAAAGCAGCTCACTTTTCCCTAGATAATTTTAGGTAATGTTCATCCAACAATTTTCAAGAAAAAGCAGCTCACTCTAGATAATTGTAGGCAAAATAGCTCTATTAAATCTTTTAGAAGGTGTAAAAGAATTCAAGAAACTATCGACAGAAATAGCAGTATATTTTGTTGTCCGCGAAAATGTAACTTGTCCCTGGAGAACAAACAAAAGCGGGCGGAGGGAGTATTATCAACATAATAGTAACAAAGATGATTTGATAGGCAAGTACAGAAACTCCATTTTAGGAAGGCACAAATCATAGATTTGCTTTCATATGGATTGGCTTAGAAGTAGGTACACACTGAAACAAATGCAGGACAGGACATTAATATTCCATGCCACAACAACTAAGTTCTCTCCAACTTGCAGAAAGCGGTTTAGATGCATGAAAGCAGCAACGATCTCATTAAAATTTTTTTTTTTTTTGAACCATAACAATCTCATTATTGACAACCCAAAGACTAATAAACCCTCACAGGGATATTGCACTGAAGCAACAGAGATATTTGGCTGCTGAAAATCCGAAAACTAGTACAGAATGTTTGAAGAATTACTTAACTGGCCAACAGAACTATTGCTCATAACATGATCCTGGGCCACTTGGAGGACTTCGAGCATAAAAATTTATAACAGGAGCAGCTGGAACCCCGCGCCTAGTCAATAGACATCTGAAATATTCCAGCCTAGGTAACACAGTGATATTAATATTCCTTGTAGATGTGGCCTCCCTTTTGCTCCACAAACGCTCTACAGTAGAAACAGTGTAATTACTAATGAGCATGCTCCAGGACCCCCGAAAGGAAAAAGGATAAAGAAAAGGCCCAACTAAAAGAAAGAAACACAGAGAAACTCCAATAAAGCAAGGAAAAGAATGGAAATAGATTTGCATATCCACTATTGGTTAAACCTGCAAACAGGATATCACAAAGAATCATGACAAGGCATGGGCAGCTCTAAAATCATTTGAGAGGGTTAAAAAAATACGATATAAAAATATTTCTTGACGCATAATTCAATTTGTGAGTAGTATTGTTGATACTGGACCATTTGTATGGAGACAAAATAAAGGAAAATCCCATTAAATATGTGAGTAACTAAATATTTCAACTAAGAAAACCAAAATAAATCCAGCCCAATAAATTTTGCAACCTAAAATATTGTCATTCAAACTCTATATTTTTGTCATCACTAAACCAAAATTCTGGATCCGCCATACGACAAGGTGTGGTTGGCACTATCTGTAAAGCATGTTTGAGTGTTTTGACTGTTGATGTTTTTGCCTAGCAGCACATTCCAGAAAAAAGCGGCAACTATAGTGTTTTAGCATAAAAAGGACTTAAAAGTGATTCCCAAGTGCAGGATCAAAGAGTACCAAACATGATATAAACTTGCAACTGCCTCTTTTATCTAAAAGAAAACTCCTATACTAAAAGCACTTCAATAGAAGCCACTGTACCACCGAACGGGGCCTAAAAAAGACCTCAAACCCACTACATTTGTGCTACCTGCTACTCATAACAAGGCAATAGAATTCCACCAATAGTTAGTTCAATAGGAGGAGTAAAATTGGCATACCTGCAGCCGCAGCAGCTCTAGGCCATATTGTTTGCTGAACGACTGAGGGATCAGCTGTCTCACCCCACATGCACACTTCTCCTCCAAGAACAAGTTGTTGCTCGGACACATCACTTATTCCTTCTAGTGGTTCAGCATTATACACACCATCCCATTGGACATCTAAGTGGTCAAGATACCAAAAACCTTGATTGCTGAAAATGCATCTGAAACCTTGTCCAACGGCCTTTGGACAAACACCCCCACCCAACCTGGATAAACGTTGTTAACAAGTTGAAATGTTGCGGCTTGTGCCTCTGGACTGATACAAATGTAGAACTGGATAGGAAAATTCAATCTGAAACCTACCAGTTATGCACCACAGTCCGCGGGTTGAGTTTTGTTGGGAATGCATTGAAGGTTTCCTCCCTGAGATTAGAAAAATCATTACTGTCACAGTATGCCATATGTATGTCAGGACATCATCAGAGTAAGAAATTTGGTGTTGAGTTCTTTGTTAGTCCAATTTGGTTTGGGTCTGACCTTAGCTTTTCCCTTTTTTCATTGGTGGAGAACCCCATACCATGCGTCTCAAAAATGTTGAAGCCTTTTATTCAGATTTCCTGCATCCTTAGGTGCATTTGGAAGCTAGAAACAAAAGCTTCTTGATTCGAATCTTCCTCTCAATATTGGGTTGTAGACCAAGCTAGTTATTTGTTCTCTATATCTTAATTAAGCTTTCCAGCATTTCTCTCTACAAGGACCTCCAACCTCTCTCATCAAAACGAAAAAAAATGGAAGTCAATCTGCTTCTGGTTTTTTTTTTCTAGAAATTTCACCTTTTCAGATAATTCCAGAGAGCACTTCCAACCCCGAAACCCATGTTATGAAGGTTCTGGATATATACAAAGGAAGAACCTATTCTAGCCTCATCTAAGGAAAAGGAAACAAGGATCACCCCCAATTGCCTCGCATGGGGTTCAAACTCAGAACCTCCACGTGGGGAAGTAAGGGGCAATGTGGCATGACCACAAAGGCCTGGTCACTCGTAGTGCTAAAGCTGTGGAAGTTAGGATTGACCTCAAGATTGATACCAGATTAGTTGTTTTTTTATATTCCGCTTCATTGGTCTTTCATTGCAGTAGCTACGGCTGCCCAAAGATGGGCTCTAGATCCTCACTAATTCTCTCTTTTTTACACCAGCTGGAGAATTGCACGGAGATTCCAGCCATCTCAGATTCCTGGCTTTTTTTACTTTTGCTGCCAAGCTCAGTCTCCACACTTCCAAAGTATATATCATCAAGGAAAACAAGCACTGCTGCTTTCTCTAGAATCCACAAGTATATGAGTTTTATTCTTACCATCTTACAGTAGTTAAATTAAATATAAATGGTTTTTTAGGCTTATATAATACTTAGCGATATTATGAAGGAAGATAATACTTCGTGGCACTTTGATTACTACATACAGTCCTTTTGTTTGTACAGCATGTTTGGAGCAGATTGTCTTATAGTTATGGAGCTCTCGTAGTTTAGTGCTCTTAGTAATTAGCATTGGTGGATCAATGGATCTCTTATGCTATTAGTCCATAAAATCCTTTTTGTTTAGTATTGATGGCACTCTTCATAAAAACCGTTGTCAAGCGTTTTAATGATCCATGTCACTACAAATCACCTCTCTAATAGTCTAATGATCAGTCCTTCAATTAATATGTCAATAGTTATAGGACTATTGAAAAGTTCTTTAATCTAACAATTCATCATGGCTTAGCATAACTTTTACTTGGCCTGCAAAATTTTCCCAACCTAATAAAATCCATGCCAGAACAAGTGAGAAATGACAACTTTTCTTAAATAAAATTCAAGCCACTGGTTGGTAAATTACAGTTAACCCCCTCAAACTATGACTCGGAGACACTTAACCCCCTCTAACTATTATTTTTGGCACTTAACCCCCCTCTAACTAATGGAAACCCTTACCCGGCTAACTTCCGTAACGGAGAGGCCTTAAGTTACCATTTTGCCCCTCACGAAAACACGCATCTGCAAAGGCTGAAAACCCATTTCTTTCCCTAACCCTAAATCTCGATTTGAATCTAAAAAGGAGTGCCCTAAAATCTGCGGGTGTCCAATGCTTTGTTTGGTTTGTGATTTGAGTAGTGTTTTTGAAAAATGAGTGGAGTGAGAAATGAGAGTAATAATTGGAGACAGAGGTAAAAAGTGGAGAGAGATAAGAGTGAGAAAAGAGAGTAATGATTGAAAACTTAGAGAGAGAAATGAGAGTAATGACTGAGTTGAGAAATATTTTTTGAATAGAATTGTGAAGTGAACAAGGCACAAATTGGGTGGAAAATTCCCTCCAATCTGTGGGTGCCCTAAAATTCCTTCCCAGGTGTTACTCCCGCCACCGATCTCCATAGCTCTGTGGAAACCAGAGTATAATGATCTCCAGATCTACTTTCTTAACAACAGGACACAATTGCTACACAGAAAAATGACCGATATGGCCGGAATAGAAGGGGACGGAGAGAGACTGACTCGCTGGTGGACTGGTTGCATTCAAGACTGACTCCAGCATAGAATCTCCCCGTCGCCAACTGTCTCTAGCCATCACCAGATCTAGAAGAGAGAGAGAGAGAGAGAGAGAGAGTCATACACACAGAGAAGTGAGTGTGTGTGTGTGTGTGTGTGTGTGTGTGTGTGGGGGGGGGGGGGGGGGGGGGTGGAGCTCTGGTGAAGATGAAAATCGACGTTGCTGGTGTTTTGTGCTGGTTTCCGGTGTTCGACGGTGGTGGTGGCATGAAATCGGCATCAACTGTTGACGAGGGGATGGTCAACAATGGCGTGGTGGTGGTCAGCGTGAAATCTGGTTTCCCGGCGTCGTGATAGTGGTCGACGGCTTCGTGGTGAAATCTGGGTTTCAGGAGAAAAGGAGAGGGAAGATTTGGGTGGTGAAATGAGGGGAGAGACAGACGTGTATAAGAGAAAGGGTAATATAGTCTATAATTTTCAAATGGGAGGGCATGTGACTTGCACATGACATTTACCATCCAATTCCTAACAGAATGCAAACGGAAGAAGGGTTTCCATTAGTTAGAGGGGTTAAGTGCCAAAAATAATAGTTAGAGGGGGTTAAGTGTCTCTGAGCCATAGTTTGAGGGGTTAACTGTAATTTACCCTTTTTACTTTATATTTCCTACAAACAAAATTGTGGTATAAGATCACAACCTACCAATTGACAGGGGTCCAGTTCTTTGATATGGCTATTTGTTGAGCTCTGAGTACAAAATACTGATATGCATCTTTAGCAGTCATGTTGTGATCTCGAAGCCTGCATAGGGAACAATATGTACAAAACATGAACCTTCAAACTCTTCACCCCAGTCTTAGGCTCATAACAACCGCGTAGGATGGTAAAAGTGACACACATACCATTGCTGAACATGTGGAGTTGAGGTCCAACAATCTGTACGAAACAGCATCACAACATAAAAAGAGAGATCAGGAGTCATAGAAGCAGAATGCTCATATCGAGGAGTAAAACCATCTCTATGATGAGAAAGTTAAATGTACGAATGCATACACACTCACAAACACACTAAGAGACAGCTAGAGGTTTTCTTTAATTGCCATACTATAAGAGGGGAAAAAAATGTTTTCTGCAAAATAACTATAAGGAAGATAAAACACCTCTTCAAGTAACATGAAGTACTTTAAGCTAATAAAATAACAGCTACGGGTCTAACAAAGATCATACATGACCTCTGCCTGAACATTATGCAATGGCACTGGTGGTAGTTTAAAACTTATGTTTAACACTGAACACCAGTTAGTGTTTTGCTAGGTATTCATATTATTCCACTTATCATTCAAATGAAGTCATAACCATTAAAGCTCTGCAAATTATAGAAACTGCAGGAATGATCTAGCAGTTGTAGCATCTGCCTACATACTTGAAACTGATAAGGAAATTTACTGGTTGTGGTCCGTTGTTTCAAAATATGGTGACTCAAGTGAAGACAGAACAAACAAACATTTCGAAAACTAAAATGACAGCAAATTGATAGCAAAATGTCAGCTTGCTAATTTGAATGGTAAAGTTCATCCTGTAAGGCAATATGAAGTACCGGTGGGGCTCACAAAATTAATTTTAGTGTTACAATAATGGAAGAAGTTTCAGCAACATGAAACAACTCATACTGCTAACCTGTGTGAACCTCATCACCGCCCAAGTGGAAGAGCTCAAATGGAAAAATCTTCCTCATATCTGCCATAGAAAGACCAAAAATATGAAGTTTACAGAAGGAGAAAAAAATCTTTCATACCTTGAGTAAACTGCAAAACTATAAGTGACTTTTTGCCAAATAAACTGTATGAATGGAGGTTAACCTGTCAAAATGCCAGCAATCAAATCAAAAGTGAAGTTTTTTGAAACATCCAGAGGCTCTCTGCAGGAAGCCGAAGGCCAAAGATCAGGATACCCAGCACCCCTGCATAGATAGCAGACGATAAGGTTGAAATAAATTAATTGGAAGGATGTTAGGATAAGTCAAACTCAATATATTTCCAGGTTATCATTCAATTTCCAATATGTTTCCAGGTTATCCTTCATGCATAATTTGATAATCCAATTTCCCAGAGTAACCCAGGCAGAGCATGAAGAGTTCTTGGTAAGAACATAAAGAAATTTCTATCCTATGTTTTAATCCTCAGTTGGAATGAAGCAATACACTAGCATTATTGTCTGTAGTACCTAGGCATAGAGATTGAGAATTACGTGCATGCATAAATTCTGATACTACTTACTAGCATGACACATTCTCCTTTGCAAGGCTGCTTTGCCACAGAATCAGGGAGGCAAATGAGGTTTCATGTACCCAACTCGAATAGATTGTTTTTTGTTCAGTTCAATTTGTTCTCCATTCAGATATTTCCAGAAATAAATTATTTACGTAGAGGACAGTACCGAACTCGATAAGAACAGAAACAACACCGGATGTCTAGAAGTGTATTACCATGACTCTGCATGACCAGGTACGTCTACCTCTGCCATAACATTGATACCTGCCAAAAAGACATCCAAAATTTATCATGGGAAATGTCACAGAACTTGAACAAAAAAAGTGAACAAACTTCACTGACAGTCAGTAAAATGTAATCGTCTCAACCTGGGAAAAAGGTTTCAATAAAAATTGAGAACACATGCATTCATATGAAAGACAACGCAGAGAAAATAATATTAGCACCCACAACCCATTAGTGCGCTAATGCATACTACAAAATACAGACTAATACGTTTGACAGAATCACAGATAAACAAACCTCTTCTCTTGGCGAAGCTTCACAATTTGACAGCATGTAGACATCGAAAGCAAACTGTTAGCATAGTATATAACAACAAACTCGTGAAATAAGAAAGTACCAAACAAAAGAAAATGCAGAAAGGAAGAATGAGACCATAGCTCGAGGGCAAAATGAACGATTCATATGGCATTTCAGTTTCCCATCACGAAGTCCATGACAAACCAAACCGAGCCTTATGTCCCAATCACTTGGGGTTGGCAAAAAGAAACAACAGGGGATCAACATTTAAAGTAGCCAACTCAGATGACATGCATAAAACTCTCTCAAAAGAATGACACAATCGTATAAGTCCCACCCCTACAATGCCACCCTGCTCCTAGAAGAGTATTGCTTTGTCAGGCCCCAAGACGGGAAGTAAAAGGTGGAAATATCGCATACACGAGGAGGCACCATCACACTAAGCATAAATTTCTCGTGCATGACCTCTAGTAAAATCTGAGAAATATTGTTCCCCCTTTCCCACCCCACCCCAACAGCAAATTACTTGTACAAAGGGACAAAGATAAGAATATAGCAGGCTTATCTGAATGGGATTCAATCCAAGGAGGGGTGAACCGTAGGTTAATTCTAAAGAATTAGTTAACAATACTGGAGAGATCTTGAAAAGAGTTTTTAAAAGCAATTAAGCTAATGTAACAAGGGTAGAATAAGATACATCAATCTTACTTGACAATTTCATCAGCATCCTCAATGGTGTAGCGTTCCCACTTTGAATATGCCCCTTTCCATAACTTTGGATATGTAGGAACTTCTAGGGGAAATGACTCTTCATCTATGATATGCCAATGAAGCACATTCTAGTGAATGCAATTCTCAATATCAGAATTATATGCAGGGCAAGGAGAGAAGATGTTTATTTTGTAATATCAGACAGTACTTGCATATGATTTCAATACCAAATCCAAGCAGGAGAATATACAGTGAGCTGCGTACTTACCAGCTTAGCATAGGACATGGATTCAATTATTTGTTTAATCACATCAACAGGGTAATAGTGCCTTGAAGTATCTGCAAGATTGAGCACATTAGTGACATCATTAAACATTCCAGCATGTGATTATCACAAAATCAAGCCAATTTACATTTCCTGTCAACAAAAGACCTGCATACCAAGTAGAAGCCCACGAAATGCAAATCTTGGTCTGTCTCGTACGTACCATGGTGCCTTGTATATATGTATGGATTTTGTTTCATAATCATAAGTACATAATTGGCTGAATGTCTGGAGAAAGAGGAGAATAACAAAGTGAAAATATACACCCACAAAAATAGACGAGGCAAGGGTGTACTTAGGGCCATGGGCCATTAAAGTAATCTGAAGAACTCCAATTGCACATGTATGTAAATGGAACTCCTTCTCTAAATTGAATATTCCAAACAATATGAGCAACAGGTCCAACACAATCATCAATGTTTATTCAACACTGTACCAACGTTAGCTACAGGTTTTATAGTGACAATAAAAAAACCTTAATACAACATAGTGCATTAACCAATGTGTATTAATTACATCTGGAATGAGAACAGTAAGTGTCCTGACCTAGGTCACATAGTTTGTGAGCCAGTGCGGTTGCAAGAGTAGGAGCACGAGAGCGTCGATATTTAAACGAACCGTATGACAGAGCGTCTCAGAGAGTGTTTTCTATATGTATCTAAATTTATATATTTAATACATAATTTTTTAACATTCATGCATTCTGTCATAAAATCTGTGCCAACAAAAAATATATATGACCATTACAAATTCATGTCCATTGCCCACGAATTATTTCACCAGTCCCCCTGTTTATGGAAATGCTATGTTCCAAAAACGGAACTCGGCAACAAACACTTCTATTGGCCTTGTGGAAGGTTTACTTTCACAAGTTACCCAATAATTGACAGTTGGCATAATGGAAGCTTTGTATTTCAATTTCAGACAAACAAACTTTGATATGCTGACTGATTGACAGGTGAATGAATGGTCTTCTTTTCCTGCAATGTACATAGATGTGACGGTTTACAGCTACTCCATAACACGTGACACAAAATAAAATCATTGGTTCAACAAACCAAATTCGCGTCATTTACTGTTCAGGTCGTTATCTGACAAAAGTGGATGGTGAATTTTACTCGCATTGGCACTGAAAATGTGGATCCGCGGTCCAATCCATGGTTAGCTACCCTTAGGTCACAAATTATTCGACCAAGGTCCTGACTCACAAAAAACTTGAAACATAAAGTCAGACTCAGTGCACAAGGCTCTCATTTACAGCAAGGTATAAGACAGGTCACAGGCTACCATAGGCAGCCTCAAACCCACAATTTTTGGAGAGGATGATCCCTGATTCGAACTCATGACCAAGCGCCAGAGCGGTTAGCACTCACAATCACCCTCAGTCACCAACCCAACGAAAGTTTGTGGTACGGACTTGGGTTCCCATAGCGCCCCAAGGCACTACACCCCTGTAGTGCCCTCGAGTGCGGGTCCTCTATAATCTCTATTTTTTTATCTAAATCGATCATCTTGTCGGGAATGTTAAGTAGATCATCCACGCAAAAAATCAAATTTAATGGATATTTGTAGCCTTATGGTCCGATACCATTTGTTTTACATGGCCAATATGATTTAGAGAATGAACTGCAAGACAAATGTGCCTCAATTATGTGTCTACCAGTGTCCGATTGATATGGATTTTTACGCACAAAATGCTCAATGTTCCTAAAATAATGAACAGTTTTAGATCACAAATAGAGATTATAGAGGGCCCACAGTCGAGGGCACCAAGGGGTGTAGTGCCTTGGGGCACTACAGACACTATGTGAACCCCAAGTTTGGTGGTACGGACTTGGGTCCCCCACTTACAACTTGGTATATTTCAGGGGAAATATGGTATGTAGGTTTATTGCGTTCAAAAATATGTACACAAAGCAAATATAAATGCTACGAAACACCAACACTCCAAAAGGGCGTTGTATCCATGTATATTAGATAAGGCGGGGACACGTATTGGACACGCCACGCCACATAATTTTTATTATTTTTTGATAGGGGACATGAAGGGACACGGTTGGGGGTCAAAATATAATATTTTAAAATTTTGAGGGTTAATATGAAATTATTCAAAACCTTTTGGTTAAACTGTAATTATGCCTTTGAAAAAAAATTATACAATTTGTGAAATTATTCATATACAATGGTTCATAAAAAAAATTATATATATTTATTATTTAATGATTTATACACGTGGCGTGTCCCCCACCATGTCTGTATCCCCATTTTTTTAGAATTGCCGTGTCTATGTCCGTGTCCGTATCCGTACTACATAGTATAAATGGTTCTAATAGTTTTAAAAAAAAAAAACCAAAAATGATGATGAAAGTAATGTACATTGTACACAAATATCCTCACAATACATGCATGATAAAAAGTCAATTGTCTCTCTCTCAACTCACGCCTTAGTTGCACAAAGCAGGGGCGGGGGAGCTGATGATCATAGAAGTGTGGGAATGCCGTCGGGAGCGTTAAGGAAAAAATATTTATTTTTATGTATTTTACTGTAGTTAGATGTCAAAAAGAAGATATTATTCTACCACTTAAAATGTAAAACATAAAAATATTTATAGTTTTAATATGTAATTCCATCCATTCTCCATATCTTAGTTGCACAAAGCGGGGGTGGGAGCGGGATCGGTGGTGTAGAATTATAGAAGCTGCTCTTTCGGGACGGGGAGCGCATAGTTGTAAAAAGCGCGCCTAGGCGCTCGCCTAGGCGCCAGGCGAGGCGAGGCGCAAGTATTGCGCCTTGAGGTAGCCCAGGCGCACTGCCTTCAAGAAGGCGCAGCTTAGGCGCGAGAGGCGATAAAAGGCGACAAGGCGAGAGGCGCAAGAAAAGCGCGCCTCTTTTAAAATTTAATCTCAGCCCTAGGATTTTGAAGATTTAACCCCCACCGTTAGATTTGAAACAAAAAAAAAAATACAAAAGGGTGCACCTGAGTTCCTTTTCTCAGTAGATCTCTCACCTTTCTCACTCGACTCTCGATCTCTCCTCTCACTGCCGAGTGCCGACGCCTCTCACAGCCGACGACTGCCGTCGATCTCTTGCTGCTGCTGCTGCCGTCGATCTCTTGCTGCTGCTGCTGCCGTCGATCTCTCGCTGCTGCTGCTGCCGTCGATCTCTCGCTGCTGCTGCTGCTGTCGATCTCTCGCTGCTACTGCTGCCGTCAATCTCTGAATCTCTCGCTGCTGCTGCTGTCTTCGATCTCTCTGTCTCTGCTACCTGCTTCAGTGCTTCATCCATCTCTCTGTCTCTCGTCTCTCGTCTCTCTCCTGAGTCCTGACCAGAACCAGAACCAAAACCAGAGGTCTCTTCTCTCTCTGTCTCTCCCTTCTCATACGTATACAGTATATCTATTCTAATATATATATATATATATATATGTATGTATGTTATCAGTATATGCTATTATTATTATTATTATATATATATATATATACAGTATATACAGTATATATATATATATGCTATTATTATTTGACAAAAAAGAAAAAAATAAAAATAGGAAAATAGAAAATAGAAAATAGATGGCTGTTTTTTCCCGATAAAAATAAGAAATACGTATGTATTTGTGGCTGATTTTTACCAATGTCAGGGGTTTGCCTAATGTAAATTAAACTTATTATTTTTTTTTTTTTTGCTTTTAGATGTCAAACGAAGAAACTACGAATAGAACTGATCCTGCATGGAAGTATCATAGTTTGGTAGATCCCGCGAACACTAATAAATTGAAGTGTAATTTTTGTGGCAAAATAACAAATGGCGGGGTTTTTCGGGCAAAAAAACACCTTGCGGGAGGTTATAGGGATGTGGCAAGTTGTCCAAGATGCCCACCCGATGTAAAACTAGAGATTCAAGAGTATATGGGAAAAAAGAAAACATTGAAAGAGCAAATGCAAATGATACCGGATATTGATGATTATGGTTATGGTATGGAGGATGATGATGAAGATGATGTTATGGAGATTCCGGTTAGGGCCACTGGGCGAGGTAAATCTGCCGGAGGTAAATCCGTTGGAAGCAGTCAAGGCTCTGTTTCTAAACCTATGCCAAAAAAGCCGAAGACTAAAGGGCCTATAGATGTATTCTTCACACCTAATCCAGATGTTGTGGTGAAAAATAGGAAAGGGAAACAACCAACAATTGATGCGAATGACCCATACAAGAAAGAATTAAGAGATCGTGCGGTAACGAGATTCGCAAGGTGGATGTATGATGCCGGTATTGCTTTTAATGCAGTTAAATATCCGAGTTTTGGGCCCGCGATTGAATCTATTGGGCAATATGGCCCGGGCATGAAACCACCAAGTTACCATGAGACACGGGTCACCTATTTGAAGAAGGAGGTGATTAACGTAAATACTTTGATGAAGGATCACAAAGAGGATTGGGTGAAATATGGATGCTCTATAATGGCGGATGGATGGAATGATAGGAATCAGAGGAGCTTAATCAATATTTTGGTGAATTGTCCAAAGGGCACAATGTTTATCGAGTCCATCGATACCTCAAGCTATTCTAAGGATGGAAAAAGGTTGTTTGAACTTTTTGACAAGTATGTGGAACTCGTCGGTGAACCCAATGTAGTCCAAATTGTCACAGATAGTGCCTCGGCTAATGTATCGGCTGGTAAGAATTTTATCTATTATATTTCATACTAAGTGTTAAACATTTGTAAATTGTTCTTTATAGTAATACTTTCTTTTTTGTTTCAACGTCTAATAGGAAAGTTTTTGCAAAGAAAGCGACCAAATCTTTATTGGACACCATGTGCGGCTCATTGCATTGACTTGATGTTGGAAGATATTTTCAAGATACCACATCTTAAGGCGGTTTTTGAAAAGGCCATTAGGTTTAATGGTTATATTTATGCCCGTCCAGGCGTAATTAATATGATGAGGCGATTTACCGGAGAAAAGGAAATGGTGAGGCATGCAAAAACAAGATTCGCAACTGCTTTCCTCACTTTATCTAGAATTCATCAACAAAAGAACAATTTGAGGAAGATGTTCATTTCAGAAGAATGGACATCTAGCAAATGGGCAAAGGAGCAGTTAGGCAAAGAAGTGGCAAGATATGTTATGATGGCTTCTTTTTGGAATAATATTGTCTATGCTCTTAAGGTCTCTGGTCCTCTTGTGAAGGTATTGAGATTGGTTGATACCGAGAGAAAGCCTCCCATGGGATACATCTATGAGGCTATGGATAGGGCAAAAGAAGCCATAGCCAAATCATTTGGTGAAAAGGTTGAAAAATATCAAGACATCTATGCTATTATTGACAATAGGTGGGCAATCCAATTGCATCGTCCTTTGCATGCTGCGGGACATTTTTTGAATCCGGAGTTCTTTTACTCAAACCCACAAGTTGAGCAAGATGTTGAGGTTATGACAGGGATTTACGATTGCATAACAAAGTTGATTGCAGATGAAGAGATACAAAATAAAATCACTTCTGAGATGACTGTTTATATGAAAGCTGAGGGACTTTTTGGACTGCCACTAGCAATTAGGCAAAGAAATACAAGGGCACCAGGTAATTTACAATTTCACGGTATATTCTATTCATAATTTATTTTTACCATAACTTGATGGCTAATTAGTTCAAAATTTCAAATGCATAGCTGATTGGTGGGTTGCATATGGTTCTACTACGCCTAATTTGCAAAAGTTTGCGATAAGAGTTCTTAGCCTTACATGTAGTTCTTCCGGTTGTGAACGGAATTGGAGTGTATTTGAACATGTAAGTATCTACGTCAAATAACATATACAACTATTAATTGTTTTCACCTCCTTGTATAAAATAGAAATTCTTTTGATTCTTGCAGCTTCATAGCAAAAAAAGAAATAGGCTCCAGCAAAAACGCCTCAATGACTTGGTGTTTGTCAAGTATAACAGGGCACTAAAACGTCGATATGATATGCGAGATACAATTGATCCCATTTCTTTGACAAATGTTGATGAAAGCAATGAGTGGTTGCGTGGGAGGATGGATGGAGAATCTGATGAAGATAATGAGCAGGTGTTTGGTGATGATAGTTTAACGTGGGGTGATGTTGCTAGAGCTTCTGGAGCGTTAGAGAGTTCCAATGTAACTAGAGCTACAACATCAAGAGCACGAGCACGAGCAAGGAGTGCCACATCCAATCCAATTGATTTGGTAGATGAAGAAGAGGTAGGTTCTGAAGAGACAGAAGAAGAAGAGGATGACGAGGGATACAAATCCGTTGGTGAAGAAGAAGAAGATGATGACGATTTTCTTGGTGTTGATATGGATGATGATTAGTAAACTATATCCTCCTTTGGATGATTGAAGTGCAACTAGGAAAAATACTTGGATGCTTGTCTTTTATTGATTTTGACGTTTTAGTTTGTCTCTATATGTGATCGGTAGCTATTTGACATTTCATGAATATTTTTATGTTTCTTTTGGATGGTAAACTCATTGGCTTAGTGCTTATTGCTTGAAATATTAGTGTGTGCTATTTTTTTCTATTTTTTTCCGCATATGTGCGCCTCGCTTCAAAAAGGCGCGCGCCTCGCCTCTCGCCTCTCGCCTCTCGCCTCAGGCCCAACAGGACTTTGCGCCTCGGTGCGCTTTTCGCCCGTGACAACTATGGGGGAGCGTTTAGGAATAATACATGAAAATATGTAATGCAAGTAAATATTATTATGTGTCATTCATGTTAATTGCAAATATTGTCTTAGTGACTAAGTAATATTATGTAATTGAGCAAATTTAAGTTAATATTTTTCTAATATCTAATCATTACTTTGTCTTTTATCTTGCTTGGTATCTTTTATTTTTGTTTCTTTTAGGATTTATATGCCTAAAAGGTTCTATCCTAGTGGGGAGCGGGTTCCTTCTCAATGGGATCGAGGTTCCTGACTTGGGAGCGCGAGAGCGAGGTTCCGAGGTGGATTCACCACCCACATTGGAGGTTCCTACAACTAAGACTCACGCACACACACCTACGCAAGCACGAAATTACACGAATATACCTGCCATTAGCATAACACAAACAAACACACACACAAGTCCATTTGTGGTTGTCACTAAACCCCATTTTGTACCGAGGAACTAGCTCTTTATGAAACATTTATGATGCAATTGATGTATATGCATCCACCGACAACAGCGTGCCCTTTGATGATCATAAATTAATCAGACATACCTCTAACCCACGCAATGCTCCGTAAACAGAATTTGCCTGTGGTCAACAGAAAAGATAACAAACATTTAGAGAAACCTCCTAAAGTGAATATTACATTTGCAAGATGCCAAAGATGTATCAAGTAATGTTGAGACATATCCCCAGATAATAATCAAAATAAAGTACCAATATTTGACAAATAATGCTCTAAAAGCAGTGATAATCAAGGAATCAAGAGATTATTTGATTGAATGGATGATGCAGGCTATGTTACACGACTATGAGTGCGAGTATCAGGTGCGGGTGTATATCTAAAGATCGGATACCTAAACTTTAAAATTTGAGGATACGTGGATATTGATCTAGATTTATACGGGTTCGGGGATAAGTCAAATGATATTTTCTGTAATTAATGTTTTATATTTTTCAAATTTAATATGTAAAATAATAGATAATTTACGCAATCTAAGAATATTGATTCTTTGTGTTGTGATAAAATGATAATAAAAGCCCATAAAGAATTATGGAATCTATTTTAATTGCCCAAACGTAGAAGCCCAGTAGTAGCCTAAAATGAACAAATAGGTCCATTATACAACTTACAAGCCCAATTCGCAGCCCAAAAGAATAAAATCAACCCTAATCATAAAAGGACAAAAAGCAACGACTGTTCTTCACTCTGCAACATCAACGATCGTCTTCCATGCCGACGAACGTCTTCCATGCTTCCATGGAGTAACGTTTTTTCTGCCAAACCAGGTACAACTACTCTTTCCTCTTCCTTTCTTCTTCTTCTCCGTCTTGTTCTCTTCATCTTTCTTCTTCTTCTTCTTCTTCTTCTTCTTCAGTGAACCAGACCTGCACAAACAGCCGTGTCCAGATTTTTCGGGCCAGATCCCGTACATATCCCACGCCTATGTCGTGTCGTGTCGACACGGTTCTTCACCCCAAACTGGGGATCCGTGCATATCATACGATGCAGGTCATAAGGTGAACTCTTCAGATGTCTTTTCAATAATTTATTCTGAATCAAGTTAAGATTTATTTTAGGCAAACAAATAAAGAAAATCCTGTTATGAATACTAAGAATCCTCCCATAGCTCCCCGTGAGGCACTTCTACTTGGCCATAGCACGGCGAAGTAAAGCCGCAAGGAACCAAAACAAGTAACAGTCCTCCTGAACAAACTCTGTCAGGAGTCATAGTGCTCCACTCCCACCTTAACGGGATCCTCTATGTATGAGGTCACGATGTCTGTACTGGCTTCCCTTTGATGTACATCTGCACTGCATTGGCACTTCAAACCAAAAACTTGATGCATTAAGCCAACCCAGGTTCAAAACAGGTCCTGTAGGGCTCCCATGGGTTCATTGGTCATGGTGCCAACTATGGGATGAAAAGTCTGGTCATAATGGTTAGAAGAGGGGGCTAGTTATGGTAGCTATGCTAATTGCCCATGCAATGGCCTCTAAGGGCAATTACATATGGCACTTGCAAAATGGTCTGTTCACTTAACAATTGATATTTGCCTCCAACATTCTTTCCCAAGCACCTAGTGACCCAAGTCACCCAATTTACGTAGGCTAAGAGCATTAACTATGCTCTGATGAGTCTGATTAACTACGGGCCTACTTCTCCCATGCTGCAAGTACACTATACAAGGGTCAGGAAACCGCTTCATAGGTGTAATTTTCCTGGAATCTTAGAGAGCCATTCCTAGTGGACAACTAATACTTGAGCAATCCTTAAATCCTTCGTAGGCATTTTCTTCTTTTAATTCGTTCCAAGACCACCTACAAATTTCTCTTGTGCTCGTAAAAGAGTTGTAAAAATCATTTTTAAACGCTAGGCATGCATTGGACAAATAGGTCCATAATGCAGGAGCCGAAAAACAAGTCCATTCCCTCCTTATACATGTTTTTACAAAATCTTAAGGGAAAAAAAGAGAGGAAAGAGACAGACTTGAGATTTCATCATAGACTCATTAGACTGGATCACCGAAGCCATCTTTTTTTCCCCCCAATCCCACTTATTATTATTCATACCGATTGCCAGCTGACATGGATTATTGTTTACCAAGCATCTCCCAATATCCCAAACTCTGAAATCTCTATTTTTTTCAGTTGCTCTAATTGACTCACAACTACTAGTGCTAAACGCCACATGAAAATGAAATGACCAAGAAAGCTACTTAACATCTTATATTCAAAATTCATTCTCAGACCATCCATCCCCTCATATCTAACATCTCATAATTCCCCAACGAAACCTCTTGTTCCAGTTTACCTCGATCGTGGCCTCAGCAATAATCGAACGGTCATCGCTCTCGGCCACTATCAAAGAATAGCTCTCGTCCGTACCAAGTTGAAGCTGTTAATTTAACAACCAGAAACAACCACATCAAGCATGATCCCCAACACTCAAAAACCAAAACCATTCAACTATCGAAAAGATTCAGCGACTTCATTCACCTCTTCGTTATCGGAATGGACAACAACCCTAACTTTACTGATATGTGACTTCATCGGTCTAAAATTCGACGGGCCGTGCTTGAAAATAATCGCTCTGTACCTCTCGAACGCGTCCCTAACGATGGCGGAGTTCCCACCGTTGCCGCCAACAGCGAGCGAGAGATCGGGGTCGACGGAGAGGGTTCCGTTGCCGAACGTGTATTCTGCGGGCAGGGGCCATAGGTACACGAGAGAGTCCTTGAGTTGTGAGGTCGAATTGTGTTTGGACCCCAGGCTTAGGGTTTGAGCATGGACTAGGGCAGATACAGATGTAGATACAGATATACATACGAATACAGTGTATATACAGATGAGGAGGGGACTAGGGTTTGGTGTGGCGGAATCGGCGGCCATTTTGGGGAGTGGGGTGGTGGTGCGGTGGACAGTGAATGTATAGCCGAGGGTTGAAGAAGAGAGTGGTGTGATATTCTGTGGACGAGACTAGGGTGTGTTGACGTGAATAGGATTGGGTTTGTGCTATTTGACAGGAATTGTTGGGAAATGCTAGGTACAAAGAAAATTTATCCCGAAAGTACCTCGAAAACAGCAATCAATGGTTGAGAATCACTTTGATAATTGTGTCACACACATCAAAATAAATCTCAACTATTAATTGATCTTTTCGAGATAGTTTCGAAGTAATTTTTCTTTGTCTCTAGCATTTCTGAAAATTGTTTGGCTTATGCCAGAGAAATCGGCAACCCGTTCTGGAATGCAACTGTTGCATTCTGTCTGGAAAATAGAATATCCTATTTTCCTTCCATTATTATTTTCATTTTTTTTTCTATTTCTCTTTAATTGTTTTTTTTCTCGGCAAATATTTCTCTTCAATTGTTACCCATATTTATAATAAGTACTTTATTTATCTCTACACTCATTATCTACAAGTTCAAATCCAATCATTATCCTTATTTTCAATTATTATTCTATTTATCTCTAAACTAATTACCTACGAATCCAAAATCTTAAAACAAACGGGTCAAAAATTTATCTAGCGATAGGGGTTTTTCTTACACGGTGGTTGGTGGTGCCGGTGTATGCGAGCGATGTTTTGCTGTCATTTTCTAACAATTTCAAAATGTGTAACGCCAGTCGCTAGTGAATAAGTTTTGAGGAAAAATTTGTTGCACTCAAATTGTTAGGTGTTTATGCATTTCCGGTAGTGAATAAGTTGTGGATAAATGTAAAGTTGTTTCCTGTAGTAAATAAGTTGTAGATAGGTATATGCACGTGTTTATACCCGTTTTTGATACCCAGTCCTGGGTTAGCGTTGGAGAGTCATTTTATTATTTTTTAATTAAATTACGTCAAGAAATGGAGATGTTCAGATCTATAGTCCATGGGCTAAGGTTACGTCTGATTGGGCCCAATTGATTTTAATCTAAACTTGGTAATGGTGTGGATTTAATTGGGCTTTATTACTTGGATTTAATTTGTTAAGCCCATAGCCCACGGTAATCAGGGCCAGTTCCAGTTTTTTAAAATAGAAACTTTTAAAAAATGAATGTAATTTCGATCTCAAAAATCATATGTTTACGCAAATAAATTTTCTACCAATATGATTCTTATTTGATAAATCTCATTGAGATCTTTTAAACGGTGCAAAAAAAATTAAATATTATTTTTTATTTTCGTTATATTTGAATTTGAAATTACCTTCTTTTAAAAAAAAAGATTTAAAAAGAAAGCAAAACGGGCCTTAATAGACAACTCTAGAAGATTCCCTGAAATAAAGAAAGTGGTTTGCTGATGGTTTTTAACAAAAGGGCATTTGATATACTTAATATCCATGAAAGAGGGAAGTGGAGGAAGCCCCCTACTCCTTTCCAACTTCCAATAACCACCCATGATCTAAAGAAGGCATGGCTTTATTCAACTAACTCCCAAAAACCGCCAACAATTCAAGACGTGGGACACTTGTCATCACCAGGTGAAAGCGGGAAACCCATGCAAGGCCAAAAACCGTACGAACCTTGGCCTATATAGAACTCAAGACTAAAGAGGGGTTCGCACTCCAATCAAGCCTAGCGCTTAAACCAAAGTCTTCTCAGCGAAGCATTTATCTTTACTTTTCCTGCATCCAACTCGATTACTTCATCAAGTAATTTGGGTTTTTACTTTTCCTTGTACCCAAATTTATTATTCCAACATAATAAAGTTCATCTTTTCTTTTATGTTGCTCTTCTTTCTTACACAGTTAGGAAATTACGAAGTCCACAACTGTTGTGGCAAACCACGAACCACTTGTGATCTTGCCCTTAAGGTCACACACTTTCAATCTCATGGTTAAAAGTCAAAAAAGGGCATCCAATCCTATACGTTGGACACGACAAGTCCTGGCATGTCCGCGCTGATTCAAGAATGGTTTGGGGCTACAATGGGAAGACTAAGACGATAATGCTAGATTTGGTATCGCTTTGCTTGATGTGGTTAATTCAAAGAGAGTGCAATAGTAGATATTTAGATGGGGTGGAGAGGACAACTATGTTTAGCCTTAAGAATCTTTTTCTTATTTTGCATAGTAGGGAGTTGAGTTAAGGGTGTGCAATCACCTATCTATATAATATGGAAGTGAAGTTTTTGAATCCTACATAAATCCAACGACCTACATCTATTTGGTGTTTGATGGATGGTTCGGATTGTGTAGCACCTTCCGCTCAAAGGCTGAAATTGAGAATTAATTAAACCAAAGGTCAAGATTCTTTCAAGCCACCTAGACTATTCCCACCCATATATTTTCCCTTGAAATCGCACACCCCATTGTACCCCACGTTGTCAGTTCTCAGCTCCCCACGCCTCTCTATCCAACTCAACTGTTTCCCACATACCCACCCCTCCCTCAACCGCTCCTCCTCATCTACTATGACTTCCCCCTTCACTCATCTACTACTTAGTCGAGGAGAAACCCAATTTCTTTGTGGGTCTGGTCTTGCTCGAGTTCCTCTTCCAGTGGCCCCTCTCTGTCCTCAATCTCTACGCCATTTTTGGGGTGTAAGTCTTGGTTTCGCACCACCTGTTTGGTTTATGGCATCTCCACTTTCACTTTCATGGTACTTTTTTATTTACTAGTAAAAATGCACGTGCGGTGCACGTGAAAGCAATGTCTAGTTTTTTAAAAGAGATAGTCAATAAAATATGTAATTATTGCAGTATTATTTTCTGTTTAAAGCTTAAAGTCTCGAGAATGAAAATTATCTTCAGTTAGACCTGGTGAGAATCTAATAGTGGTCATGATCATCTTTCTTCCTTCATTGTAAGGTAGACATTTTCTTTAATATGAGACAGAATAAGTAGAATTAAGACTTTTCATACAACGATTATTCATGTGATATAAAATGAGAAAATATTTCGTGGTGAGTATTATTTTACATATCACATTAGG
Source organism: Rhododendron ovatum (assembly GCA_019656835.1). NCBI lineage: Eukaryota > Viridiplantae > Streptophyta > Magnoliopsida > Ericales > Ericaceae > Rhododendron > Rhododendron ovatum. The sequence continues at coordinate 21,818,451 of CM033791.1, read as the reverse complement.
AATCGTCCGAGGGATCGTCATGTGAGAGGTTCTTGATTCCCCATCCAACGATTGAAAAAATTTGTAATAACTTCAATCATATAATGGCCTGTGCATACCTTTCTATGTTGACATGAGAAAGGTACAGAATTTAGAGTGCATGAATAATGTGCTATGTTTAATATAGCGTTACTAAAGTTTCAAACAATCTCGCTGATCAAAAAAAAAAAAGTTTCAAACAATCTCTTTTGAGCATAGAGGATCTTATGTCATAAAGAAACCAGACATCCATCCAACAAGTCTTCCATCCATACCTGCGAGAACACAATATGAAGATGAGCATAGATCCTAAAGCTACAGCCTGGAGAAGTCCACCAGGGCTCCCTATTTTAAGGATTACACATCTTGCAACTGGTATCCCTTATAAACTTAAGAACCCTGATATCCTCAAAACGTGTATTTCCAAAGAGAGCAAGATGTCTTAGCATTTGTAAGCTAAACAACCCATTTATAGTAAGTCACAAACAATCAATTTAAAACATGTATCTTGAATATCAACAATTACAGACTTTCGTTGAATACACCTGTCAATTTATTGTCCACCTAGTGTTTCCAACACCAGTTTCCAGCATCATATGCCATTGACTCTCAGATTAAAATCAAGTCCTGAATATCTCCAAACGCAAGCAAACAATTAGTCTCTTGATTGATCAAATCTACCAAAAACACATGGTTGTGTTGTATGTAAGGAACCATTGATATTCAACAATACTTGGATCCCGAGCAAGACAATGTGGTGAAATCAACATAGGTGCATTTAGAATCCTCCTAACACAGGAGGAAGATTATCATGTAGTGAAATTTTTTCAAATTCCTCAGTAGCGATAAACTATTAAATCAATACTTATGTAGCATGAATACAGACATAGCACTAAATATTGAGGTTATGTTAAGCCCTGCTTGATTGGCTCTCATTTTTAAGTTTTAAGGGCTACTGGAAAAATTGTCAACCTTGCCGCCTGCTTGCACTGCATTCTAACCACTCGAAGGATTTTTCCTCTTCCATACTTTCTTCAAGATGGTGGCAAGCTTCTCTTTGACCCTGAGGTAGTATCTGTACCATAGTTACCCCTTGAAGTTAGGCTTGCGTTGAAATGGAAACTTGTCTTGTGAGTATCCACTGGCCATCTCATACCTGTACTAATAATCTAAAGTCAAAATTGTACATGAATTTACATATAGAGGAATGTGCCAAAGTCAAGAGATTAGGAATGCCAAATCTGTTGAGATTAGTCTGCACGTGTAATAAAAGGAATCCCATTAATTCGGCCAAAGTCATTTTAATTTGGTTGCATATAGGTATGGTCTTTGTTAAGTACTTTGTTTCTCTACTTCTTACGATATGAAATTTGAAGTTCGGAAATTCCTAAGAGTAACTCAGAATAATGAAAACACGAAACAAATTAGCTCCTCATCAGCGTCCTTACCCTTCTAGGGTTCAAACTTCAACCTATTGCAAATCAGTGCTCGATAGCGGCTTCAATTGTGACACAATATGGACTGATCATGCCCTCATGGCTATTCATCCTTCCAGTGTTTCATGCTATAATTTTAAAGCCCAAAAATATGAACGCAAAGAGAAGGTGTTTTTTTTTCCATCACAACTCTCAACATCTCAGCTACATCTGCATTACGGATTCATTCCGGGAATCTATCGGCCCGAGCGAGCACTATTTTTTTTTTTGAACGGCGGCCCGAGCAAGCACAATGCGAACAATATCATTAATATGAAGTCCTTGGTTTTACCTTTGGCCAAATGGCTGGAATGCTAGGTACACTCCTGGTTGCCCATCATATCTCAAATTCGTCTAACTCAACATTTCGAATGGTCTAATTTAAATACATCTATTGCAGTAGCCCCTACAAAACCAATCTCCCTTGTGAAAATGTTCAGGTGTGGTAGTTCTAATAATACATGTGCTTTGTGGTTTGAACTTTTATCAAAGCTAAAAATCAATTGCGGGGCTTTAAAATAGGTGTGCTTGAATTCCAACACTATAAAATTCTTACCCGTAGAGAAATGGTAGCCTTTGATATTGTTGTTGTCATAGTAGATTCTCCCTAAAATCTGAAAGCTCCATTCCAAATAACATAATTGTAGAAGTCATGCCTGCAAGAAAACAAAAACTGAATCAATTACATGAAGATAGGTTCTGAAATAAGTGTAATGTTGTGAGCAAGAAAAAGGATTGTGTGTACTTGTATGCATCAAATATAACATATAACACAAATAGAACAACGTAACAAAAATAAACATGTTCTACTCCCAACATTTCAAGAATCTAGCCAAATAGGTCTAGGCTAACATACAAACACTACAAATGACTCATGCCAACTGATCAAATTAAAAAACAGAGAAAGAATGATTTTAACATCCTAGTGCGGCCTTAATGTATCCGAAAAGTGTCTCAAATGTGACCGAGCGTGTCCACAATGTATCAGACTTAACAAATAAAATACAAAAATCGGACCCATATTTAGGCATGTCTCACAAGTGTGCCAAAGAGTGCCCCGTGTTGCGTATGTGTCCGACACATGTCATATTTCAATACTTCAGACCATAGGACATTTCTGTGGTACTTAAACAGCAACTAAAGCTGACTTTCGTTCATCACATTGTTATGCAAAAAGTTGTTGATAGGAGCATTAATCACCATTTTCGCCAAAAATTCAGTGGTTCTAGATTTTGGTTATTTCCATTTGTTATCTACCAGATTTGGATGAATAAATTCACTGTCTGTGAACAAATGCATACCATGTTTTGGAACATTTGTTCCAATTCATATACCCGCTAGGATAAAATGGAGTACATCATTATTCAAGGTACAAAAATCAACATATACATAGGAAATTCTGTTTGAAAGGAAACAAGACACAAGGCCAAATAGAAAGGAGAAATACATACTCCAGCATCCTGTCTTTTCACGACACTCGTACTAAAATGCATCTTCAAACCTTTTTCATGTATTGATATAGTTTTTTTTTTTTACGCACATATGCTTTTCACATCTGTAATATAGATATGTCCATGATTGAAGCCAGTGCCCAATTCATTTCTACCAATGCAAAGATCCAATCTTAACTTAAAAGACTAGGGTACTCAGCCTTTTTGTTCACACGCAAGATCGTAAACTAATGTTCATAATGTGACAATTAAGTAAACAATTTAAGCATCACGCAGAATTTCTGAAAAGAACTATACACGCTTGGTGCAAAAGAAACCCATGTTGCACATGGAAGAAGTAGAAGGTGGCCCAATAGACATAACTACTAAATCCGAAAGTCTTCAATCTAGTATCCATTTTCTTACTTCTTAGCTCCTATCCAAATATAAGCTTTCTATCTCTAGTGAGCTTGCATCCTTAAGGGCTACTATACCTCTGTTTTGAATTCAAGAACCTAATTCACCAACCTTATCGACATGCAGTGCCCACCCACAATTCATAAAGGATTAATAAAATTGGAATATAAGGAATATTTTTGGGCGGTAATCAGTGGTAGATAGCACAAAATACTATTACTTAAAGGAAACTAATTTCTCTTTTCCACCCTTTTCTGTTGGAGGTGGGAATTAGGAAGAAGACCTACATTTGGCCATAAGTTGTCAAATTTTTACCCCTTGGATATGTAGGACGTGTGTACATAATTGTCAACACCAACAAAAGAATTTGTAACAATAATTAAGGAAATGGATCTCAAAAGAGAAACTTAGAATAGTGAAACAAAAGCGAGCAATTGAAAACACCAAAAAACATTAGGGAGAAGAAAAAGCAAATCAACATGGTCAATGTGAAAGTTAACTATATCATGGCAAAGATGAACAATTACCTTTTGTTGTCAGAAGAAACTTCATTGAGGCGGAAGGTACTCAGGCTGTGTGTGTGTGTGTGTGTGTGAGAGAGAGAGAGAGAGAAATGCTGAGTATAGAGTACGTTGGCACCAACGATGTCCACGGGGGCAACCGCCTCGATTTCCCCATCGGTGGCAAAAGCTAAGAACCTATCAATTGCACCTTTATTTCTCAATCGGTAGGAACATCAAGAAATGAGAATTTATTGTCCAAAATATTGCACTCGCAAAAGGAGAGGTGGAGGGAAAGAAACAGGCGGTAGAGGAGAATATGTTGCCTCAAAAGACAAAACGTCGGGTTCTGAAATTTCAAAACCATTCATCAAACAACTTACGTGCAATAACTGTTTGGCATGACCAACTCAGTTATGATGTAAACTCAGCATTAGATTACCATATTTAAGGAATGCTTACCATTTGAAATCGAAAGAAGTCCGGCAGGAAGGGATTCTGAAGAACGGTGGACAACAGCAAAGGAAAAACGGTGTTGATGGATTTGGTGGGCTCTGGTGTTAGATATGGTGGGCACTAGAGGAGTACAACGTCGAAAGGCTTGTGGATTTGATGGGCACTGGAGTCATCCGTAGGAGTGGCTCAAGACACGCCACTGGATTTGATGTCCGTTGGTGGGAAAGTAGAGAGTCAGGAGAGTCAGATTCGTTAATTCCGATGGAAGCAATTCGTCTAATAGTTTGAGTGCAATAAAGAGTTGTTGTGACATAATTCATCATGATCTAAAACAACATTTTATTGGAATTTAGAGATTGCTTACCGTGTGAAAAGGCAGAAGCTGCGACATGAAGAGATTCTGGAAGATGGACAATGGTGGAGGAAGGAATTTCAATCGATCGTCGGAAGCGGGTCGTCATCAAAAGTGATTCTAGAGGGGCTTTTCAGAGACATATTCACTGATTTGGTGTAGAGGCGCGGGAGTGGTGCGGTGCTTCATTTCAAGTTGCATCGTTTTGGTTGGAGCGTATTGTGTGGTTGAGAAGAGGTGAAGGACAGGACTGATATTAGCTGCAAATGCTAGGGGCATTTGTGGAATGCAAAAAGGAGGAAACATCTTTGTACATTTAAAAGAATTAGTGTAGATATCCTCTTTCCTTTTCTTTTCTTTCTTGAATTTTGTTTTGTGCTGCTGTGTTTTGGTGTGTGGGGAAATGGGTGAAAGTCTTTTGTTTGTAGACCCGCTCCGATCCTCCTCATCTACCCCACGTTCTCAGTTCAAATTCCGAACTCAATCCGGGTTGTTCCAACTTGCCATGTGTGTCCTCTTCTCTGTTCACATTCACAGGTAGGAAAATATCTCTCTCTCTCTCTCTCTCTCTCTCTCTCTCTCTCCATCTGGTTTTTTGGAAGGATTATTAGTAAAATACGTGTTCTATGTTTGATCCTTCTTCTACTTTAGTATCAGAAGTGTCTGTAGCTACACTTCCTGTACTTTCGGTGAAATTGAAAATTAGTTTCACTCAATTCGGATTTCACCTCTATTCCATTTTGGAACGCATACCAGGTGTTCGATGAGTGACGGACATTGATGTTTGCTATTTAAACTTATTGATTTCGGAGTATGGGAATGCATGGTGATGGGAGAAAGCACTTGGAGTCTTTCTTGTGTTGCTCCATAGTGGATTGGAACCAAATGAGTATACTTTTTACTAGTGTGATAAGTGTCGGTAATGGAGCTGTAGGTTAAGAGGAAGGCAGACAATTACATGGACTTGCTATTAAGCATGGTTTAGGTGTTAAAACCTCGGTTGGAAATGCTATTACCACAATGTATGGTAGGCACGGGTTGGTTAAAGGCTCTGAGAGTATGTTTCGTGAAATGGGGGCGTGGAATTTGAATTTGGATGTGAGTCCTTACGGTACGTTTTTTGGTATTTTCGAACATGTGCTTCAATTGGCTTCTAAGTGTTTGATAAAATGTGTCAACTACAATAGCCTTAAGCTTTCGTTCATTTTTTTGTGTATTTATTTTCTAGGATTTTCGGCAGAATGGGCCCCACTTTAAGCCAATTTCTACCAAAATCTCATGCATTTGAGTATGTAAAAACCATTCTTTTTTAACTACAAGTCCAATGTTACAGCTGTGAACCCTTCTTCTATAATGAGAAGACAACTTTGTATTGTTGTTATCCTATAGCTATAATCCTTTCTTTTGCTTTGTTACTTTCATTCCGATCAAGTGACTCTGCCCACTTCATGATGATCATGATGTGATGCTTTTGTTTGAAATAGGACCTAATTCTACACCCCCAATTTAGTTGGAGAAACTATCCCTTTTCCGGAGTTACCATTCCTTCTACTATAGCTTGAAGTGATATGAAATAAGGTGGGCTTAAATTTATAGTCTCTTTTGGTGATTTTTTGGTCCTTTCCCTTGCATGAGGCATCTTTCAAGCTTGGGATTAGAGGAACTTAATGTATTTTCAAAAAATTGGTTTATTTTTCTAAACACCTGTGGAGTTTGTGCACCAGTCTTTGTTGTTGTTTATATATTAGTAGTTCTTGCTAATTCTCGTTCATCATCTTTAACAACAAGAAAATCAATTTGAAGACAAGACTAAGGTGTCATTGCCTTATTTGGTCTCCCTTTGACATGAATATGATATTATGACTAAAACTAGGAAGTTTAATATTGGGTTGTAGTTGATCACGGTATTATGTGGAAGCAACTTAGGCTAAGGTAATTTCGAAGCAATTCAATCCTGGATCAATTCCATGGGTTATTTATTGAATTCCATGGGTTATTTATTCCTACTGTGGCTAGCTACCATGTTGTGAGTGAAAGTTTGGATGTTAGTTCGTTGGCTACGAGTTTCTTCGTTTATGTACTTTGGTTAGTTTATTCTAACCAGTTTGTGCATACAGTTTTCTTCTAGCTATAATTGACAAATGTAAAGCTACTTTGTCGCCGTTTTGTGGAGGACGGAAGAAGCAAGCTCGGAAGATTTATTGAAGATAAAGCTAGATGGTCAAGGTAGAGGTTGTCTCTTTTCATGATTATTACTTATAAGTTGACCTATTCTTACTTAAAAAATAGGTAGTTTTAGACATTCATTATGATTTTAGTTGGTATGGTTGTAAAAGTTTGACATTCTTCTCTGTCTTTGTAAGGGAATAAATCAACAACAGTTGTCTTTTGTTTTCAACGTTGAAAACTGCTCATGTGGAGAGACACCATATAGTTTTTTGGCCTTATATAAATGTTTGTTGCTTGTAGTCTAGATTCTCTAGAAACATGAAAATTTCTAGCCTATTTTTCTTACTATCGATTAATTTATGCTTTATTCTTTGGTTTCATCTATGATCTAGTTCATAACATTTTCAGTCAATATATTTTTACTTCCAATATAACAGATTACTTGTGGTGGGTGCAGCTTTTGCACTTTTTGGCTGGGAATTGACCAAAATTCTAGGCGTCGTATGTCCAGAGAGAAAACAAATTCTATTTTGAGATTTGTTGTAAAACATTTCTTTGTTGAAAAGGAAGTCACGTCTAACCTTGTTAATGGATTGCCTGTACAGTGCCCTTGAAGGCTAGGCCAAGAGCAAGAATGGTAGGGAAAAATCAGAGTATGCTGAAAATTCTCTAGTTCCAATTATTCCTGTGGAGATGAATATGTTTATTTTGGTGGATGATTAATTTCAGAAAATGCTAATGCCACGACACAAAATTCTACTACCACGATCTTTCTAGCCATCTGACGTTTTTACCCTTAGACATAAAGGATACCTAACATTGCCTAGTGCCTCTCTCTCTCTCTCTCTCTCCAAAGATTCACATCTCAACTTTTCTCTCTTGTGGTAAAATATTCAGATCCAAATACATTGGTCCTTTTTTGATGGACTGAAAACTCTGTCGAAGTTGAATGGTGAAACTTGGGAAATGGTACAACCCGAGTTCTTTCTCCTACAGACATTTTGAAACCGTCGGCGGCGTTGGAGGGGAGGCGGCGGTGGCACGGCCTCACGGAGAATGGGTGTTGATTTTTTGGGAATGGGATCGCTGAACAGAAGAAAAATCTTTAATGACAACATTATTTGTTAGAATTTCATTCTGGTTCTCTGTTCTTCGCGGTGTTGTGATTCTAGAATTATGTGGTGGGGTTGGAATGGAGCTAGGTAGCCATGGATGGATAATGGAAAGAGAAAGAAGATTTCTTCGTGATAGAAATTTGAGGGTAAAGGGGGCAAACAACATAAATGTCGCGTGGCACTAAACAAATGTGTCTTGGCATTAGGGGTGTCCTTAATTTTTGGTACTTGAGAAAGCCGCCTTGGAACCCTCGCCTCCAAAGGATGATAAGGGTCCTCAGAACCGAATGAATGTGAGCTATGTGGATATCATGTTAAAATTTTATTGAATACTGCAATTTTTTTCTGAAATGTTTGGCTATGTTACAATATTCTTTGCTTCCATCTATACTAGTTTTCTATGTTGACGATGGTATCTGGGACTTTGTTCCCCCTATAATATATTGGTACATGTAGTCCTCATTTTCTATATATACCAGGTAATTACTAGAACTACCTAAAGGTAGCAACCTCTAGGGAGAGATAAAGTAAATTCAGCAATGGTCCACCCTTGAGATTCGGACCATAGACCTCTCTAAGAGACGTTCCAAATAAGTTGAACAGTGGAGGGAGAGAGACCTTACAATTAACAAGTGTGTTGTTTTAAGATTGATGAAGGTTTCGTGGCACTAAAACAAAGTTTCGTGGCAATGCCACTGCCAAAAAAAATTGTTTGCCAAAACAAAGCTCCTAGTTTCAAACGAAGGAGCCTTTGTTTTTTTTAAGGTTGCATGCACAACTTGACTACAATGACTCTTGTGCTAAAACATGGAAAAACTTATATATAATATATGCTTATATTTTAGGGATAATGGGGCCCTAATTTTTGCACATAATCCAGAGGCCTAAAGCAGCTATACCTCCCGCTTCAGCTCAGGACCAGCCTTGCCACCAAAAGATGTGAGTGTAGGTGTAAATTATTTGTATGAGTGTTTGTTGTTATCTAATAATTGAAAAATAAATCCCAAATGAGAAAAGTTATCTCTGAATGACCAAAGAGTGTCCAGATAAATTACCCAAAAAAAAAAAGGGGTAAATTTTATGAATGGTCCCTCTAGTTTGCATGAATTTTCATTTTCATCCCTCTAGTATCAATTGTGTTAATTTCAGCCCTATAATTTGTTGTCTTAAATTTCGTCGCTCTCGCTTACGGCATTAATGAAACAAACGGAATTGGAGGATAAAATTGTCATTTCTTCTCACAGAGGGACTAAATTGAGATTTTATGCAAACTAGAGGGACTATTTCTACAATTTTATTTTTACTTTTGTTTTTGTAAATAAATTTAAAATACATCATATGTAATATATTTCTCATCTCATTTTATATTGAATAATCAAAATATGTTGAAATTTTTTAAAGTTTTTATTATATATATCACAAAAAATGTAACGCCCTGAAAATTTGGAGACACTAAAAAAAATAATGAAAAGATTACTTTCACAAAAGAAATTCATAAATTTACTACATCACCATTTCAAAAGCAAATATCATTATTTTACAACCGTTTCGAATAAATCAAAATATTACAATTTTCAAATAAACTTAGAAGCTTCCAAAATAAAGTCGACTTAAATTAATCAGAGCGACTATGCGCAAGGAAACCAGGTTTTCAGCTTCTTCCTCATTAGGATTTAACTCGATCGAATCGTATGACACTTCTGTTCCATCTTCGGTACCTGGCGTTCGAGTTACTGGGGCAATATAGTACCGTGAGCGATGACGCTCAGTAGCCAAAACCTACCCGAACCCATAACTTACAACAATAAGAATATAATTAACATGTATTAAAATAACATAAAAAGAGGACAATCAACTTTTCTTTCATTACTAGCCTTTAAACTTATGTGAAATCTCGGATTTTATCCATAAATTCGTTCCTACCCATAACTTTTAGCACAAACACTGGTGTGGTCCGACTCCCATTTTTCAGATTCGGATGAAAGATACCTAAGTTATATACCCGGTATCCCATCCGCAACCATAAGTTCGGATAAAACTTCACCGGATGCGCACGCGAGCCCATTCGAGCCCGGGTTGTGACACAAGCACAATACCTCCCTTATGACCCGTCCCAACATCCGAGAGTCAATTACCACCATGCCGTTGCCAGGGTTTGTAAATCCATACTTTCAATAGATCACTAATAATCAACTTCCAACAATTCAATCCCCGGATTCCTTGTTTGGAATCACAATCACAGCCTCTCACATTATCCATTTTCTATTAAACCTACTTTCAACGTCTAAGATGATAAGTCCGCACATCGCAACTAACCCAGGAACCTATTTGTCCAATCTATCAGTACAACAACATTTCACACAGTTCAACATTTTTTGAAACATGCTCATGGGCTATAACAACAATTAAATTTGCAATAATAACAAATCATGCGATAAGGCTAAACACGCGAATAATTTATCATACGTTAAATTTAATCATGCGATTCAATAATCCAATTAAACATACCAACATGCTAAAACTATTTAATCGTGCGATAACACTAATCATTCGATTAAAATAAATTAAGTTATTCCTTTTATTTTCTCTTTTCTTTTTCGAAACTAAAGTCTACGATTTACTCTTAATCACCTCGGGACTTGTAATCTTAGCCTTTAATACTCAAGGGTTAGATTTATGAGCTAATCTATTTGAGGGACTAAACCTTAAATATTCTAAGAAATTTTCAAATCCAGTGGCTACCATTTTCGGGAAAAACAGTGGGTTTCAGCCGATTTGACCGGTGGCTTCAGAATCGAAAACTAATTAGCCTTGGGGCTTAATATTAACTTTTACCATTCAAGAGTTAGATTTATAAGCTCTTAAACTCGAGAGGTTAAACTGTAATTATTCTATTTTCCATTTCAAATTCCAATACTGTTTTCAACGGAAATCAGTGGGATTCCGTCGGATTTTGATTGGGCGACATCGGATTCGATTAATATCATACCGTAACGCTAAAAATCATAATAGAAACATGACATATATTTAGGGAGGTGAGTTCCAAACTACCTCTCATCCGGCGAAACGGGTTTCAGAAAGATTTTGGTGGCAGTCGGAGTTGTTGGGAAACCGAATCCCCAAGACCCAGTAATGACGCGTACAAATTAGACAACAAAAATTATAAAACCCTATAAAGCGGAATTAGGATTTTACCTCAACTTCCTGCGACACGAACACTGGTTGAACTTATTATAGCACGTCTTGCTATAAACCACGAATACTGCTCGACCGTACCTTACAATCTTCTATCGTATTCCCTGCACGTATAGAACACGAACCAAGTGTGGACTCTTTCGTGATCTGTTTGCTCTCTCTAAGCCTGCCTCTATTTACTGAATTTCAGAAAAACATTGATCCTGACCTAGAGAGCATAACGTGTATATATAGGGCTACGATAGGGACCTAAGGAGTAATAAGTCTGGGCTCCCAGTGTAAATAAGAAAACTTAATCCCACCAGGATTCTATTTCTTATTTCACTAATTATAATTCACCCCACTACAGAATTATAATTGCACTCCCGTCCTTATCTCAATTATATTACGAGCTCCATGATATTAAATACTTATTAATCTCCCCATGTTAAGATTACAGATACCCGTTGATTAAAATAAATTACTAACAATCTCCCACTTAATCAACATCTTAACTTGAGACTATCCGCTTAACTTATTCGATATGTCGGATACAAATATCCACCTGCAGGGTTTGACATAATCGAAACTTATAAGCTTACTCAAGGGGTATCATCAATCCCTATCGGGACGTGGATTCCATTAATAATTAATAGTTGTCATATACATAATGTTGCTACCCAACTCACCGAGACTATTGACCGTATAAATCTCACTCTTTAATGAATCAAAGTCAACAACATTAAATATATACTTCTAATAATTATCTTTGAATTAAGAGCATAAGCATTCATAATAACCATGAGATTCCAATTATCTTATAAAGTTAGTATAAAGACAATTACCACAATACGGTCCCGTTCAATACACACAAAGTATACTAGCACAATGAGTTGGAATTAATACCATTCCCTGTAGTCAAGAAAAACCTACTAAAATATTGTGCTACAGTCCTACCGATGGTGTGTCAAATTCCATCTAAGACTGTGAACCATACTTATATTCCACAAGAACCGATGATCCAATCTTCTGTGTGTAAGCCGTACTCTACACACTGGATTATCTACTATGTAAAATAAAAGACACACATGCACAACATAAAAATATCATGCAAATATTGCCCATAAAAGATTCTATCAAAAATGGATAAAACTGATTAATAATTAAATATTAATCCATCATATAAAAACATAACTTTTACATAATCTCCTAACAAACTCCCACTAAGACTCAAAACCATACTGTCATGCATCTCACTCCCATTCCCTCTACGTGACTATCAAAAGTCTTAGCTGGTAAGCTCTTCGTAAAAGGATCTGCCAGGTTATTCGCTGATGCAATCTTGGTCACAGCAACATCACCTCTCTGTACGATCTCTCGAATCAGATGATACTTACGCTCAATGTGTTTGCCCTTCTTGTGAGTCCTTGGCTCCTTCGAATTAGCAACTGCACCGCTATTGTCACAATAGAGTGTAATGGCTGATTGCACTGAAGGGACCACTTCCAGATCCAACAAAAAGTTTCTAAGCCAAACAGCCTCCTTGGCTGCTTCAGAAGCTGCCACATACTCTGCCTCCATGGTAGAATCAGCAATGCAAGATTGTTTGATACTCCTCCAACTTATAGCTCCACCTCCCAAGGTAAACACATATCCTGAGGTAGACTTTCTGGAATCCCTATCTGACATGAAGTCTGAGTCTGTGTACCCATGAGGTACCAGACTATCTGACTGGAACACCAACATATGATCTCTAGTTCTTTTCAGATACTTGAGTATATGTTTCACTGCAGTCCAATGTTCTTGCCCTGGATTAGACTGAAATCTGCTAACCATGCCAACGGCAAAGCAAATATCAGGTCTAGTACACAACATAGCATACATAAGGCTTCCTACTGCCGAGGCATAAGGAACTGCCTTCATTTTCTCCATCTCTTCAGGTGTTTTAGGACACTGATCCTTGGATAGATTGATTCCATGTCTAAAAGGGAGGAACCCTTTTTTGGAATCTTGCATGCTAAAACGGGCTAGAATGACATCGATATAAGTAGCTTGTGATAAGCCCAACATCCTATTCTTGCGATCTCGTATAAGCTTAATCCCTAGGATGTGACCAGCTTCTCCCAAGTCCTTCATTTCGAATTGGCCGGATAACCACACTTTCACTGAAGATAACACTCCCACATCGTTTCCGATGAGCAGGATATCATCGACATATAGTACTAGAAACACTACAACTTTTCCGTTGCGCTTCTTGTACACACATGACTCATCCGGACATTGATCAAAACCAAAAGACTTGATTGCTTGATCAAAACGAATGTTCCAAGATCTAGATGCCTGCTTAAGCCCATAAATAGACTTCTTAAGCTTGCACAACATGTGCTCCTGACCTTTTGCTATGAATCCATCTGGTTGCACCATATAGATACACTCATCTAGATTTCCATTAAGGAACGCAGTCTTTACATCCATTTGCCAAATCTCGTAATCGAGATGAGCCGCAATGGATAAGAGAATCCGAATGGACTTAAGCATGGCTACTGGCGAAAAAGTTTCCTCATAGTCGATCCCTTCTTTCTGAGTATACCCTTTCGCAACAAGCCTAGCTTTGAAGGTATGCACCTTCCCGTCCGCCCCTCTCTTCTTCTTATAGATCCACTTGCATCCAATGGGTTTAATCCCTTCAGGTGGTTCTACAAGATCCCAGACCCGATTAGAGTACATAGACTCCATCTCTGATTTCATAGCCTTTTGCCAAAGTTCACATCTTTATCTTGAAGTGCCTCATTGTAGTTACAGGGTTCAGCATGTTGATCATCAGGGATCATTTCAAAAGACTCTCCCAACAACGTATACCGACTGGGTGGAACAGTAACCCTCCCACTACGACGAGGTACCGATGTGTCAATAGGTGCCTCTACAAATATCTCTTGTGGCATTTCCTCCTGCACTATTGGTGGTAAAGAAGTTTGTGCCGGTCTCTCTCCTCTCAATTCTTCTAGAACAATTTTACTTCTGGGTTTGTGGTCTATCACATAGTCCTCTTCTAAGAACCGGGCATTAGTGCTAACAATGACCTTCTTATCCGCAGGACTATAAAACAGTCCACCTCTCGTTCCTCTAGGGTACCCCACAAACAAGCAAACTTCTGTCCTCGATTCCAATTTATCTGCGTTCCCATTTAGCACATGTGCTGGACTACCCCAAACCCGAACATGCTGTAGACTAGGTTTGCGCCCAGTCCATAGTTCTGTGGGTGTAGATGGTACTGACTTAGATGGTACCAAGTTAAGAATATACGCTGCTGTTTCTAGAGCATGTCCCCAAAACGAAAATCTGAATAACTCATCATTGATCTTACCATATCCATAAGAGTCCTATTCCTTCTCTCTGCTACACCATTTTGTTGTGGCATACCTGGAGCTGACAACTGGGATGTAATCCCTTCAGCTGACAAGTAGTCCCTAAACTCTCCCAAGAGGTATTCATTACCACGATCAGATCGTAGTGTCTTGAGACATTTACCCAAATGCTTTTTTGTTTCTGCCCTATACTTCCTGAATTTCTCAAAGCATTCGGACTTACGGCGCATCAAATAAATGTATCCATACCTTGAGTAATCGTCAATAAAAGTGACAAAGTACTCAAAACCACCTCTAGCTTGGACATTCATAGGCCCACACAAATCAGAGTGAACCAATTCCAACGGCTCTTTGGCTCTATATCCTTTTGCTGAAAAAGGCCTTTTGGTCATCTTACCTTCCAAACAGGATTCACAGACTGGAAGTTCCTTAACTTCTAATGAACCTAAAGGTCCATCTCTAACCAGTCTAGAAATCCTATTCAGATTAATATGACCAAGACGTAAGTGCCAAAGATACGTTTGGTTCAATTTCGAAGGCTCTTTTCTCTTACATGGTAAATTATTAGTGTTATTCAATTCATGCAGTTGCACTGTAGGAAATATAGGATTTATAATGTAGAGATCATCCACCAATGAACCAGAACAGATAAAACGTTTATTTAACTTAATAACCACAGAGTCACTAAAATAAACCAAATATCCATCCTTTATTAACTTAGAAACTGAAACCAAGTTTCTTCTAACAGTAGGAACATAAAGACAATCTCTCAAAATTAAACTCCTATTACTATTAAAATTTAAAAAAAATTTCCTACTGCAACTGCTGCCACTCTCGTAGCATTTCCCATATGTAGATAAATCTCCCCATCACTGAGTCTTCTGGTTTCCTGGAACCCCTGCAATGAATTGCAAACATGATTAGTGGCTCCCGTATCTACACACCAGGTACTGGTAGATAACACCGCTAAACATGATTCAACAACTAGTGAAAAAGATTTACCTTGT
Source organism: Rhododendron ovatum (assembly GCA_019656835.1). Lineage (NCBI taxonomy): Eukaryota > Viridiplantae > Streptophyta > Magnoliopsida > Ericales > Ericaceae > Rhododendron > Rhododendron ovatum. Next base: position 21,802,973 of record CM033791.1, on the reverse strand, counting down.
TTGTTCACTTTATTGAGAAAAATCGACATTCCTTCTTCCAGTGTCCTTTCTGCTTGCAGTGAAAACACTTGCCTAGGCTTTTTCACTCCACCTTGAGGCGCATGAACTACCTCCACAACCTTTTCTGAGACTTATTTTGCTTCTTCTTGCCTTTCGGCTTAGAAGTAGAAGCCTTCTCTGTCACTAGCACTGATGGTGGTTTCTTCGCAACCAAAAGACCCTCAGCTGCTTGGAGTTCCTTAAGAAGTTCCGCCAAAGATAAATGCATTTTGTTCATAGAATAAGTCAGGCGAAACTGCTTAAAACTCTCAGACTGCAGTGAGTTAAGAACGAAATCGATCTGGGTTTCCCCATCAATTTCAGCTCCAAGGATCTCTAGTTCATTAAGAAGAGCTATCATCTTTAGAACATGATCCCTAATCGGGGTCCCTTCAACATGGGTGATGCTCACCAATTCTTTCATAGCAACTAGCCTTGCTGCCCGATTCTGATCCCCAAACATTTCTTTGAGGTTCAGCATCATATCAGAAGCAGTTTCCATAGCTTGATGCTGATGTTGCAATATATTCGACATAGAAGCCAAAATATAACACCGCGCCATCTCATCAGCCTTAACCCAATCTTTATAAGGCTTTGCTTCCTGTTCTGTGGCATTTTCTTCAGGTATAGGAGGGCACGCCGTAGATAGCACATATTTGTGGCCCTCAGCAGTTAACACAATATTCAAGTTTCTTTTCCAGTCAACATAGTTTGGTCCAGTAAGTTTATTTTCTTTGAGAATAATGGCAAGTGGATTGAAAGAGCCCATTTTTGAATCTGAGAATCAAATAACATAACAATCAATTATGAAGGGCAATAAAAATTTTGAATTTCATTTTAATATTGGTTCCCTCTACCACATGTTAAAAGAAAAACATTGGCAACCCTACACACCGTGAAGAGCATGCCTCGATGGGAAGTCTCTACTCTTTATCATTCGTGTAGATAGGCACAACCTTTTAATTTTACTATCTAGACACTATACCGTGCCAAGAAAAATTAAATAGCCAATATAACTTCGGTCCTATAAATAATAATAGTGACTCAGATGGTGAGGATACTATTATTTACAGCTAAGTGTATACCATTACCTAGCCCCATAACCCATTGTTCTGTTATGAATTACCTCAGATGGTGTAATTCACACAACAATCATCATAGACCTATCCTTTAAGGAAGTCTGTACCGATGAGGCCATAATTAATTTTGCCCGATGGGGGGGAAGGTTCTAAAACCATCACACAAAATTAATTACATCATCTACATACTAGTAATGGAGACCGTGGGATTTATAAAAATAAACTCCCTCTCCCACTTAGTTATTTAAAAAAAAATTTGTGAGGGTTATCAAAATTTTTAAGTTTGCAAAAAACGTGATCTAGGTCAAAAGCCATATATTACCATGTTGTCCCAATATGGTAAACTATCACATATGCAAACAATCATAGAAACATGCATAAACATAATTTAGGAAACATAATAAAATATGCATCCCAACTATTATGGTCAAAGATGCAATCCTTGAGCAACAAGGAATCCTTCCAAACTTGAAATCCTTAAGCAATAAGGAGTCCTTCCAAACTTGAAATCCTTCGGCTATACTTGTGTAGAAGACTTAGATAGTTTGAATCAATCAAGAAAACCAAAATCCAACCGTGCTTAGGCAAGAAATTTCGGATTTAACATATTCCCGCGTAAACTGCACAGCCTTCAGTATTTTGGCCATATCTTCTTCATCTGACCTCCAATTGAAGTGATTCAAATTGGGTTGGATTCGAAATTCAATTATCTACAACTTTCGTGAAGAACAGATTTTCTGATTCCAATGTTTACTGGGTCGAAATAGCCCTGCAATCAGACCCTACGAATCTGGAAAAAAACTGTTGCGAGCCAAATAACTTGAATCTTTTGTATCTACCATCTTCGATCTCCGAATAACCGTCGAATGCTATTACAATCGAAGAAACATACAAATATCGATCTTATGCCTCCATTGGAGTTCACATGCTACGTTAATTATTACAACCACGAAAAATAATCGTGGCACCCAATAAATAACACATGCTACGTTAATTATTACAACCACGAAAAATAATCGTGGTACCCAATAAATAACAATAACCACGAAAAAATTATCGTGGGATTCAATCACATAAAACCAATAAAAATCATGTGACCATAATAGCTGGGTAAGGACGCTGCAAAACAAGGGTTAGCACAGTTCTACGTTCTACCCTTTATAACCTACGGACAACATGACCTGTTTAATCCATACGGGTGATTACAACCGGCTCTGATACCACTGTTGGGAAATCAAATCCCCAAGACCCAGTAATGACGGGTATAGATTAGACAATAAAACTTATAAAACCCTATAAAGCGGAATTAGAAGTTTTACCTCAACTCCATGCGACACGAACACTGGTTGAACTTGTTATAGCACGTCTTGCTATAAATCACGAATACTGCTCGACCGTACCTTACAATCTTCTACCGTATTCCTGCATGTCTAGAACATGAACCAAGTGTGGACTCTTTCGTGATCTGTTTGCTCTTTCTAAGCCTACCTCTATTTATTGAATTTCAGAAAAACATTGATCCTGACCTAGAGAGCATAACGTGTATATATAGGGTTATGATAGGGACCTAAGGAGTAATAAGTCTGGGCTCCCAGTGTAAATAAGAAAACTTAATCCCACTAGGATTCTATTTCTTATTTCACTAATTATAATTCACCACACTACAGAATTATAATTGCACTACCGTCCTTATCTCAATTATATTACGAGCTCCATGATATTAAATACTTATTAATCTCCCTATGTTAAGATTACAGATACCCGTTAATTAAAATAAATTACTAACAGGAGTGGCGTGAAGCTCGCCTGGTGGTGGTGGCTGATTTTCAAGGTTGCGTTCCGAGCTGTTTTGGAGCCGGATCGAGACCTGATTCGGTGCTGGTTTGAACTGGTTCTGGAGCTGATTCAGAAATGGAAAGGAGCAGATTTACCAAGCTGTTCGGGTAGGAACATGATGGCTTTTGGAGCTGAAATGCAGCAGGTTTTTGAACTGGAATGCAGCTGATTTTTGGGGCTGAAAGAAGCTGTGTTCGGGTTGATTTTAGAGCTCAAATCTTCCGGCCGTGGGTGGTCCGGTGGAGATGGTGATATGGAGGCGGTGGAAGAAAATGGAGTACTCTCTCTCTCTCTGTGCCGAATAAATGGAGAATGAGAAAAAGAAAAATGGTCAGGTGATGGGTTTGTAGAAACAAATAGGAGGCGGAGTGTGGGAATTGTTTGGTGGTGGAGTAAAGTAAAGGATTTGAGGAGTGATGCCTCTCTCTCTCTCCTTCTCCTTCTGCCGAGAAAATATGGGAAGTAGGAAAAGGGGTATTATAAAATGGGTTTTGGACTTTGCATGGGGGAGAAAGACCCATGGGCTATATAGTGTTGTCTCATTGGGAGGAATTTAAGGAGTAAAATGGGAGATTTGCTCTCTCCCTCTGCCGAAGTAAAAAGAATGGGGAAAGGGTTAAGTGGTGCAACACATGGACACAATAAGAAAAATACTCGCTGGGTACACACGCGCACAATTGATTACAAAAATAAAATTGGTGTGACGATATAAATAATTTTTCAAACAAAATAATATTTTTGTTTTGATAATTATATATATATATATATATATATATATAAATACCGGGGTCTTTACAATAAATATGAGAAAATTCGAAAAGTAACCCCTATGTTAAATGTCTTCGGTATTGTATTTTTTTTCAATTGAATTTTCACTCTCTTTATTTTCTTTGTCACATGATTAAAAAGAAAAAGTTGGTCAATAGTATTTAGAAATCTTGTAATTGTGTTTAATTAAGTAAGGAAACACTATTGAATATTAAGAGATCAAATACATTAAAATATGGGTGTAAGTGTATTTATTTTGGGATTTACTCATAAGATCACTCATATAACAGATAAACACAGATTTTGAACATTTTTTATCGTGTGAAAAAATAAGGAAATTATAAGAACATGATACAAAGACATTACCTAAGGGGTTGACTTGTGCATTTTTTAATATTTTTGTAATGTGTAATGAAATATAAATTTTTTCAATATAGTTTGATTACTCAATAAAAAATAATTCAGTTATCAAATACATTACTTATGGTCTTTTTTTATTTTATTTGCAAAAAACGAAGTAAAATGTAAAATTTTAGAAATTGTCTCTCTGGTTTACATAAAATCTCAATTTAGTCCCTCTATGAGAGAAAATGACAATTTTGTCCTTTAATTCCATTTGTTTCATTGACAGCGTTAGGGAGAGGGACGAAATTGAGATGGAATGAAAACTATAGGGTTGAAATTAATACAATTAATATTAGAGGGACAAAAATGAGAACTCTTGCAAACTAGAGGGACCATTTGTAAATTTTTCCAAAAAAAGAGAGTGTCCGGATCACCAATAGGCTCAAGCCACATCACCTACTAAAAAATGCCATTGCAGCTTTGCAAGGTAAACGGAAAAAAACCATTCCCTCTTTGTAAGAGTTTTGGTGGATCCCACGTAAATTGAGTTGAATAAAGGAGAAAAGGCTAGGGCACAACCGAGAGGAATTTTCAGAAATGCTAACCACACAAAGAGTATGTGCATGGATAGTGCACATACGGCTCGGTGGGGCCTACTACGGGGTTCCTACAAATGATCCAAGCCGTCCATTATCTTTAAGATAATTTTCTAAGTCATCAAATGAAAAATCAGCTCAATTGAATATCTCTAAATACTTAATCTAATCTTTCAAATTTTTGCTTATACTTTAGGATTTTGAAATCTGAAGAAACATTTAGGCAATTGGATCAAACACAAGTAATTGAGTTGATTTTTAGCGTGATCTCTTATAAAATCATTTTAAAGCTAATGGAAGGCTTGGATTGTTTGTGGGGATCCTATCGTGGGCCCCACAGAGCCTTTATGTGCACGATCTGTGCACATTCAATCTGTATGGTTAGCATTTCTGAGGAATTTTATGGGGAAACAATCAAATTATGGGACACCAAATGCAAACCATGTCCTAAGAGGTTTTTTTTAATTCCTAAATTATGCACATTTTTTCTATTTAGTCCCTAAACTATCAATTTGATGATTTCATCCCCTCAACTATTATACCGTTACCTACTTAGTCCAATAGATAACAGAAATTAGAAATTTGGATGGAAAATGTCATGTAAGTCCCTGTTTGGACCTTGTAAAGCAGATACTTAATTATGAGAGTTTTAGAGATAAAAATTAATTATGACCCTTTAGGATAAAATAATCAGAAAAATAAGATATTCGCATCAATTCATACAAATTGAAAATTGGAGCATTTAATTTTTTTACAAGGTTCATATATTAGAATCTTACGTGACATTTTATAGAGACTAATACATACATATTTTTTTTTTAAAAGACTGAATTCTTTATATAGAATTTAGACTGTTTCTATATTAAAAATATGTTTAAAAATTAAGTAATCCAATTTTCAATAAGTGTGAACTAGTGTAAGATCTTATTTTTTTGATCATTTTATGCTAAAAGGTTATAGTTAATTTTTTTTCTTAGAGCTCTTATAATCAAGTATTTGCTCTAAAAGATCCCAAATAAAAAGCAGATATTTAATTATGATAGCCCTAGAGATAAAAATTAATCATGACTCTTTAGAATAATATGATCAAAAAAATAATCGCACTGTTTCAAACGGATTGAAAACTCGAGCACTTAATTTTTTTAGAAGGTCTATATACTAAAATATATGATTAAAAAATTAAGTGCTATAATTTTCAATTTGTTGAAACCGGTGCGAAGGTCTTATTTTTTTGATTATTTTATCTTAAAGGGCCATAGTTAACTTTTATCTCTAAGGCTTTCATAATCAAGTATCTGCTCTACAGGATTCCAAACAGGCCTTACATGACATTTTTCGTCCAAATTCCCAACTTCCGTTATCTATTGGATTAAGTAGGTAACGGTATGATAGTTGAGGGGATGAAATCATCAAATTGATAGTTTATGGACTAAATAGAGAAAATGTGCATAGTTTGGGGGATAAAAAAAAAAAAAAACTCTGTTGTAAATGATTTGTATCGAGGTCTCATACAAATAATCGGACCATAAAAATTATTTGAGCGTCTTTAATCATTTGTATATGAGACCACGAACTGAGTCTCTCAAAATGCGGTATGCAAATGGTGTACCCATAGAAGCACTCGGAGGAGAAGAGGAAACAAGAAAGAAGCAATTGTACTCCTTTTTTTTATTTATTTATTCATTAATCCTAATTTACTTTATCCTGAGGAATTTAACCTGCCCATGTGCATAGGAGTATAAGGGAGGTACCAATTGCACTTCACTCCACTTGCGGAAGCAATTGTACTTAATTTTCAACAAATAAGATCAGGAAACCCCCTCGCAGGTGGAATGTGAGATTGGTCCCCCACAATTAATCGATGTGCACAAAAGCTGAAATGAACACCTGAATTATCAAAAATAAAATATCAAGGAAAAAATTATTCAGCAAAGATTTAGAATTGATCTCGGTGGAGCCATAACTTTTACTCCTCTTATAGTAATATTCACTAAACTTGAAAATTTTATTTTCTTCTCTCTTTCTCTTCCAATCAAAACAGTAGAAGAGATTTTTTTTTTTAAATTTTCTTTGCTTTTCCTTAAGTTTCAAATAGAGCCTAAAATTGACTGTGGCACCCACCAAACCTTTTACAAATCAGGAGGGAATGGTTTTGTTTTTCCGGTCAAAGCAGCAGCATTTATTAGTCGGTGACGTGGTTTTGGCCTATTGGTGAACCCGACACTCGAGGTTCTTCAGCTCATCCGGAGAGAACTATTTCTCATCCCTAATTATCATCATATAAAAAAAATTTCATGCAACAATCTAAAAATTGGATGAACATTAATTATTCTTATCCTTTGTGGAGTCTACACTCTACACCAAGTCAGAGCAATTGTTTAGTAATTCTTGATTTTATAAGCTATTCTGTAAAAACCAGCTTAATTTGATACCATTAACTTTTAACGATTGTTATCGTTATCGTCATTCAATTTTGGGGTTAAAATTTTAAACCCAAAAGATACTTTTTTGTATGCTTACATAATGGAACGTTCATGCATTTTTTTTTTATGTGTGAATAAAAGTAAACTTTGCATGATTTGTCACAATTCAAGGAACCGAGTTTTTGTAGTGCACCAAATGCAGTAAGGGAGTTGTCCTCTTGTAGCACTCTTTGATAAGGTCTTTTCAGAAATTATCATCATGATAACAAATGATCATTTCATCGACTTCGCACCTGGACCAACAAAGGGATCAATCACATGATTGAGATAAATTTGTATTACAATTCATTCTCTAAATCATGCTAGTTCTTGAGCTCAAAATACACTTACAAGTTCTGGTGGTTGAATGACGGTTATAGAAATAGGGTCCCATTAAAGTTTTATTACAATCTAATGGCAATGTCTACACAAAATCATAAAACTTTTAAACGGCATTTTTAACATGTCTGATTTGTAAGTATACATTGATCACTTAATTGACGGATCTGAACCGTTCATTTTGTAGGGCTTGTTAAGAAGTTTAGGTTTTAAAAATTATCTTCATTGAATATTTCTAGTTATCTAAAGAAACAAATTTTTGAAAAATACATTTTTTTTGTATTTATTGATGTCCGATCAAAATGATTATTTAGGTAAGTACATTATTTTTAAGCTAAAAAATTGGACGTAATTTTGTAGAGAACTAACTTTACAGGACGAAGGGAGTATTTTTTTTTCTTTTCTTTTTTTTTTTTGTATTTGTTATCTTTTGTAATTTTTTATTATTTTTTCATCATAATTTTTAGGATTAATCATTAGTATTGACAAGATGATTTAGAAAAGTATAAAAATATGGACTCAAAGTTTTAAAAAAAGTTCATATAATGCGACGACAATAGCAATTGTTTTGTACTTTTTCGTATCTACTAAACTTTTTTTTTCTCTAGGTCATAATATTTATTTTTTAGACACGAGGGACAAGTGATTAATTCATACAAAAAAACATGATGAATAACAAAAACCAAAAATAAAAAAATACCAAAATGTTGGGAGGATGGGTATTTAATCTCGGATGAGTCATTTTCGCACTTCCTTTTTTGATATCCACTCCCTTTGTGTTTTTTAACTTGTCGTTGAAAGTGTGTGTATTCTTTTTTTTGCTAAAAAAGAATAAAGAAAGTGTGGATAAAAAAATAAAGAGTTTGAAAATTATTTCTCTTTTCTCTGGTCCTTTTACACTTGATACAAAAAACTTGATGAGTGTTAACAAAAATTATGGGGGTATTTTCAGTAGTGAATAAATTTTGAGAAAAATTTATAGCAATCAAGTTGTTAGGTATTTTCGGTAGTGAATAAGTTATTAAGAAATGTCAAGTTGTTTTCGGTAGTGAACATGTCACGCCCTCGATTTTCAACATAAATAAATAACCCATTTCAATAAAAGATCCTCGCATAAGATAAATAATACCCAAAAGAAGTTCCCGGCCACCTGTTTAACTTTATAAACAATTCTCCAAGTTTTAAAAATATACAACATTGGTACTCCGGCCCCAAATGAGTCCAAATACAAGTACAACCAATTACTAAGTTATAAAACGATTTAGTCAAAAGAAATTTTTGATAATTAGTTACAAACTCATTTTGATCTAAAGGAAGTCATTACAAAGCTAATTCTGTAACTCAATGAAATTAGCTTCTAAGAGTCTTCCACATCCAAGCACATGAATGCATGCAAACTATTGTCCAGCGTTGAACCTGAAAAGAAAGATTAGGTTGAGCTATACTAGCCCAGTTGGAAAATCTTTACCAATTTTATGTATAAATATGAAGTCAAGTGCAAATGAAATAACAAGGAGATATAGTTCAATCAAGAGATAACAATGAACTCATAGGTGCATCAACATTCATTACGATCATTCAAGGATATGCCATTATCATTAATGGTTGCACAATTCACAAGACTCATGCACTCTACTACCTCAACACGACTCGCTATCCTAAATTTCCACCATCGGTATTTCCACCCCTTGCGTTATTGTATAACACCACAAGGATTACCGTGTTACCACCCTTTGCGTCACAGTGATCCCTAATGACTCGAGCCACCGTATTACCATCCCTTGCGTTACGAGACCTATCTAAGTCTCCGTATTACCACCATTTGCGTTACAAGACTCTCTAAACCAACTTCCAACTCAAACAACCACTTCTCACATGATATGCAAGTTAAGACTGTCCCAAAACCACATTCATTCATGAAGTATGTCACGACATGCCAACAATATCACAAATATGCCACAAACGTTCACGAGTAATCATTCAATCACAAGTTTCATCTCATTGACATTTTAACCAAGTAATTCCCTATTTTCTCCTCACTAACGGAAGGCCAATGGGTCAAGAATATCATTCACTAATCATAGGAAGTCATAATGACAAAACAAAAATCATAGGAGTAGCCAACGGATGTTGGGAGACAGACACACCCCCACTCTAACAGTCATAACTTTCGGTGTACTCAGAGTCTTTAGGTGATTTTGATGGAAATGGAAAGCTAACTTCAAGACCTTCAAATCGATATAAAATTTGCATGAAATGGACATCGGACGAAGAAGTTATGGCTGTTTAAAGTTGGGCTGAATCCCAGAAGACGAGCAGAATTTCCAGAGAGGGGAGGGATCGATCCCCCCATCACCAGGGATCAATCCCTGGGCTTGCTGGACCAAAAATGAAAAGGGTGATCGATCCCCCAAGTTTAAGGATCGATCCTTATGCGATTTTGGGTGATTTTCTACAGATTTTGACAGCTTTCAAAATGAACGAAGGGGGAAGATCCAAACCCGATTCTTACACCAAACCAACATATAAATACATAAAAGAGGTAAAGAAGTCCCTACCTTGTGACGATAACCAAAATCCAAGCGATTTGAACGAGCCTTAGCTCCAAGTTTCTTGAAATCAACCGAGATCTTCTCTCCGAGCTCCACCCAACATGATACGAGCCCAAGCTTGCGTTCTAGAGGTGAAATGAAGATGGATCCTTGAGGTTCTTGAGGTTTTTGGTGGAGTTTTGTGTGTGTGTGAGAGAGAGGGAGAGAGAGAGAGAGAGAGAGAGAGACAGAGAGAGAGAGAGAGAGAGAGAGAGAGGGAGAACGATAGAGAGAGAGATACAAAGAGATAATTCTATCTCCTACAACCACACACACTATTTATACTACCTTAAAAGCAAATCACACTTTTACTCTCTCTAATTCTCATTCATTCACTTTAAACTCCAATGCAATTATCTACCACCCAATTCCTATTTTCCCAATTAGGCATTAATAAGACATTTCGATAATTAGAAATATATGGGTCTCTACAGAACAAGTAGTAGATGTGTTTGTGAGTAGAGTTACTATAGCGAAAAAAGTTTTTGTTGACAAGTTAGTTACCGTGAATGAGATGATAAAATGCCAACACTTGTTAATTTATGTGAAAAATATGCTAAAAAATGTCTACATTTTTTTTCGCAAATCACTACCGAAAACATGGCCTAAATAGAGGGGGAGGAAGTGACCGGAAAAATGAAAAGAGGAGAGAGAATAGCAAGGACATCAAAATTAACAAGATAGGTGGATGTGGATGTGGATGTTAACGCCATTGGTTTGTCGTTTGTCTTGGGTACTTGACCATTGAGAATTGTTGATGTGTCAAAATAATGACATAAGGCAGGTTTTGATTGGTGAGAGGCTAACACCTGTAAAAAATGACTTGTTGCCCCAAGGGCAACGTATAATTTCTCCAATCAATAATTTTACAACCACACATGGACACACAAACACTTATAGCCTGTTTGGATAGTGGAGAAAACGGTGGATTTGTGAGGCGGCCTGATTTTATCTCCGGCTTCTCCTCTTCTCCGGTGTTCGGAAGTGAAAATGGGAAGGTGAATTTGAGGCTCTCCCTGGATTTGTAATCCACCTCTTCCCGGATTAGGCTTGTCGTTGGTGAAGTGGGGTGCTGTTTTGATGATTCTGCCCTCTCAAAATCCTACCTCGTTCACCAAATCACCCATTTTCTAGGCAATCTATTTTTTTAATCTGCTTTCTGGACGATCTATTGAAATAGGAGAGAGAGAAAGAGTTGGAGGTCGCCGATTGATATTTCCGGTGATTCCATCTCGACGTCCTCGATAGATTTGTGGAAAACGAGAGAGAGAGAGAGAGAGAGAGAGAGAGAGAGAGAGAGACTTACGACTGGAAAACTCTGGTGATGATCGACGAAGAAGGGTGAATGCACTGGATGGGGTAAGGGCAAGGGTGATTGGGATTTGTTGTGATCTTTTATGTATACGGTATACATATATACCTATATATAAAATGATTTTTAAATTACAATTATTGTAAATATATACAATACTTATAATAAATACAATTTTGGGGTTGGGGTTGCAATTATTATAAATACAATTTTGATTCAGAAATGCTACTAGTACCGACGGTACCGTAGGGAAAATGCACCGACGGCCTCGCCAGGCCGTCTCCGGCCACCGGATTGATCTGTCCAATTTTTTTTTTAAAAGCCCGAGTGGGCCCCGCGGAAATCAACGGCATTCGACGTGCATAGGTGCTCGATCCAAACACCCCATTTTTCATGTATACATGTATGTACAAAAAAATAGGGTGTTTTGATCGAGCACCTACGCACGTCGGATACCATTGATTCTAGAATGGGCCCACTCGATTTTTAAAAAAAAAAAAATTTGCAGTGGCCGGAGACAGATCTGCGTGGCAGTTAATCCATTTTCCTTACGCTATTGGTCGGTACCACTAGCAGGACTCATTTTGATTTGATGCCCAAAATATGATAATTTTTATTGCAATTATTATAATATAAGCATTGAATTTATACTATGTGCCAGTTGCACAAATGTTTGAGCCAAATATATTTTTAAGCATACTCTTAGTCGTCTTTAACATTTAAATGTCATAATTGTTGTTTTGGAATAGATTTTTTGATTAGAGTGAAGATAAAGAAAACTATAAAACAATGTATTTTTTTAATTACTAAAACGAATTTAAAAATTCAAAATTTTTAAATTTTATTAAAAAAATTAATAAAAAATAAAGTTTAAACATTTTAAAGATAATTTTTATTAATTTTATGCAATAAGTAATGGAAAATATATATTTACTATAATTGTAATTAAATAAACGAATTTTTATCATTCAAAAATCTAAGTTGGGGCAATTCAGTCATTTGACATATAATCCCACCACATCCACCTTCATATCCTCCTTTTCAAAAAAAAAAAATCATCCAAAAACCTCATTACAAATCCACCATTCTTAAGAGATGGAGCCACACTTCTTAACATATCACCCCTTATTACATATCCACCTTTAAATCCATCCTCATTATATATCCACCCAAAATAAAATCTTCCATCCAAACGGGCCGTTACACATACAACCTCATAAATGAAGTGGGTCCCACATACAACGCACACATCCAGTGTGTGTGGGGCCCACGTCCTCTATGAATGTGTGGGGGTATTTGTGTATGGTTGTAGCATTGTTGTTTCTCCAATGTCATACACAAGGATGAGAATCAGGTGGAGCAGGGTATTTCATGTCACTGTCACAAATGAAAACATAGGGAAAATTACCTGTCAGAAGAGGAGACTAAGGTTATTCACCACTTTGATGGTCTACACTCTTTAAATCACAAATACATGGTATCCCTTATTTTAATCACCAATACATGGTAACCATGTAACGCCCCGATTTTCGGACACATTAATTAAATCCTTTTCAACTGATTTAATAATTCATAAAACTGATATATAAAAAATGAAATTTTTATTAAATAGAGTTTAACAGCGGAAACTTTAAATACCAAATTCAGACCTACTTAATTGTCTTACAAACCAACAAAATGAAATAGAGTTTGACAAATGTGATAACACTTATGAAAATTTAAATAAAAGTACGTCAAATTAACAGAGCTTTTAAGGGTATGGCCTTCAAGGCTCAACAAACTCCTCTTCCTCAGCTGGGAGGTCCTCACTCTGGTACGAATCGTCTTGCAGCGGATTCTACTCTTCGGTCTCTTGATTACCTGGCACGAAAGGCCAGCTCAACGGCACTAAACTTAGTAGATAATCTCAACCCTACTAACCCCTTACCTTACAATTAGCAGATCAACAATATAATAATTCATAATACACAATAGGTGCAGATTAACAGCACATCGCCTTTTTCTTTACTATCCATGGACTTACATGAAATCTAAGGATCCTCTCTACAAGGTCCTTTCCTCCCACGTCCACTAACTTTGACCGTCCCATGGATTAACTCTCCCTTTATTTGTCCTACACCAGAGTTCTAAGCGAATACTCCTAAATGATGTACTCAATCTGAATTCGCCTACAACCATAATAAAAGGAACAACTCACCGTGACAACTCAACATTAGGGATCATACTATCTCATTGCCAGGATCCTTTACCGTTTCCCAACTCTACACACTGGGTACTTTACCATACCCCTAATCTATACATTGGATACTATACCGTATTCAGGGATCCTTTACCGTTTTTTGAAATACTGTACCGAAGTCCTTTACCGTCCTTCACACACACACTGGGTATTGTACCGCATTTAGGATCTTTTATCGTATCCCAAATCTTGTACCTGGAGTCCTTTATTGTCCTCCACATACTTTGAGTACTTTACCGTACTCCGGGTTCTTTACAGTTCTCCAACTCAACTAAAGGTACTTTACCGTACCAGGATCTTTTACCGGCATCCAACATCCTCAATTAATTTTACCATTTTATCCTTTACTTAACCACGTCTACGAATTCACTTCTCAAAACCATCCATGAACCTAAGTCCATTCTAGCACGTTCAACATGATACAATCAATCAACAACTCAAATATGATACATTTCAATGAGACAACAATATAACAATTAATATGTGCAAATAATTAAACACATAGGGGATTTGGATTGGGTCAATGCCTTCTTGGTTAATTATGTTTTATCGGACACATATGCTTATTATAATTTTACTAGCTTTTAGGATTTCTGTTAACATTTCGTACCCAGTAGGTTTTAGTAGTTCGACTTAGGTGATATCATAAGGTTCCGACCTAGTCATATCCACTGATTTACAAAGTTAGCCAAAAATTCTTTTACTTACTAGGGATTTTTATACATTTGTACCTATCAACATGCACTACCAACCATGTTAACTGAAGTCATTTACTTTTCACAAAATTTGGATTCATAAAGTTCTCGATCCTACTAACTCCCTGTTAACATATTAAGTTATAAAATTTTCCTTTTAATTGCTAGCCTAAAATTTTATTGGTATTAGACTACGAGTTTAGTTTTACATTTTACCTTATATATAGTTTATTACCTTTTATCCTAAAAGATTCCTGATGTGGTCTAGCTAGTACTAATTTATTTTAACACTTTAATTGATTGCTAGTCCTAAGTTCAAATATACTCCTAACTTTTCCAATGATACACTTGCGTTTTTATTCGTATTTTGAATAATAACAAGATAAATGGTCCTGCTATATTTTTAATATAATAACCTGTTAGCACAGTCATAACAGCAAACAAAAGAGATGTATGCAGTGGAGTAGAAAGAGAACAATATTTAGGGTCAACCTTTGTAGTATTAAACCATTTGGGATTAAAAAAATAAAATAAAATGCATGATTGTGTGAAACAAAAGCCAAACTGAAATATTAACATTTAAACATGCAATACAGTACGAGGTTTTCCGAGACAAAATAGGGGAAGGCTACTGTTGGTGGGTTTTGATGCATGGCGCCATTCCCTTACATTCTAATCTGACGAATACATTATTTTAGGAACTTAATATACTTAGGGGAAATTTGGGGAGCGATTATCCTCTCTTGAATTCGGTCGAAAAGCGAAAAATGAATTCCGGACAGATTCGGTAAAATGAAGAAGACGGCGGCAGCGGGGAATTGCAGGAGCTTTCTCACTTTTCTTTTCTCACTACTGTTTTTTGTAGCTAAGGAAATGAATTGGGTAAGCAATTTTAGGAGTCTAAAGAAGATGTATTTATATAAAGAAGTGAGAGAGAGGGAGAGTACAAGTTTGGAAGTGGTGGGAGTGTCGGAGGATAAGCATGAAGGTGGTGGAATGTAGAAGAGAAGTGAGGGAGAGAAAAATTTAGGAGAGATAAGGGAGAGTTGTTCGGGAGGGATAAAGCCATCTTTTGTGGATTTCAAACTGACAAAAAAATGAGGTACATGCATATGGATGGAATGAAGACTAAATGAAGAAAGTGAGGTAGGCATGATCTTTATCATTATATATGTATGCAAAGATTAATAATTATAACACCGTATACCATTTTAAAAACTATACACTCAATAGGTACTTATGTTTATTAACCTATTAATTATTGATTTAGAATTTAACATTTCAAAATATGGATGGAATGAAGACTAAATGAAGAAAGTAAGGTAGGCATGATCTTTATCATTATATATGTATGCAAAGATTAATAATTATAACACCGCATACCATTTTAAAAACTATACACTCAATAGGTACTTATGTTTATTAACCTATTAATTATTGATTTAGAATTTAACATTTCAAAATATTTTTATTTATCTAAAAATTTAGGAATGTTACAAACCATGTCCTAAATGGACCATTCTGCCCTTCTATAAAGACGACATCGTATCCCTATTACTCTCCAAAACCCCTCTTTCCTCCCTCCTCTCTCTCCAGTAGAATGTAAACGTAAGTCTCTCCTTCCTCTCTCTAGGGTTTGGTCCTCCTCCTCCATTGTGCTCTCCATCCTCGCAAGACTTGCCCTTATCTCGACGCCCGACCTTGTTCCCCAACTTCCATCCCCTAATCGGCTTCCTCTTTCTACCAGACACGCTAGCTCGAGTTTGTTTCAATCGTCGTCAGGTAAGCTGTCTAAATCTGATAATGGACATGGTTATGTTGTTGTGAGTGGTTTCACTTATTTTTATTTTTGGTATGGTATTTTAAGTGCTTGGTTTTGACTGTGTTTGGTGGTTGTAATTTCGAAGTATAAACTCGTTGCTCTGCTTAATGGGTTTTCAGGTGATGTTGCCCTTAATCAATTCATACATATATAGACATTGCTATGTTCATGTGTCTTTGATATTGGCTTATTAGTATGATGTGCTTGGTTTTGTGTCTTTTGACTGGCTAGGCTTTTTTGGATTTATTTTTGGGTAAAAATGGAAGACTTAGAATATAAATTACGAGGACAAAGTTAAGTTTGGGGATAAGAAACACCCCTTGTGTCCTCCATTAGTTGGAGCTTAATACAACACTAATACTTTGGTGACCACATTTGAGTAGGAATAGACTGATAAACGAAAAAAGAATAACAATGGGATTTGGTGTCTTTAGCAAACAAGTTGTAACATTTGTTGCCCTCCCTGATGATGTGTCTAACCGGCGCTGTGCTCATCTCCTGGAACATGGATCTGCAATTGATTGCCAAAGTGTGAAAATAATGGTTAGGCCTATTTATATGGATTTGGTGGTTGTGAACTTGTAATATTCATCTAAGCTTTGCTCTGCTTAATCGGTTTTCATGTGTTGCCCTTAATCCATTGATACATATAGACATTTCTGCGTCCATGGACATGTGCTTTAGCTAGTTTCTATGAAAGAATGGTGATCTATTGAATCCTGCATAATCGTTCCTTATAAGTGCAACTAGAAGAGATATCTTTTCCTTTGCTAGTTAAGAACCAAAAATTACATCTCTATGATTGTTTATTACAATTCTAGACTTTTGTTCTTTTCTGTACAATAATCATATGAAGGGTTCATTACCTGCATATGATCTTGATAGACTTGGTGGGAACCTTTTGCGGGCCTTGGAACTTTGAATTGAACTTTAGTATGTGGCATGAGAAGAGTACTTCTGAATGTTGCCATCATGACCGATTTGCTTTTGAGATCCGATTTGGAGCTTAACTTGAATGTGACTGTCTTCCTTATTGAGGTATGTAATGCTTTATTTTGGAGTTCATCTTTTAACTTCGTTGTTAGTGGTTTGGCTATGCTGTCACTTATCCATTTTCATTCTTTTTGAATTGCAGGTCTAAGAGTTGCAGGGTTGTCGATTCAGTTTTTTTTTTAATCACCACATGTATAGAGTTCTTTTCTAAATACTTGGACCTTTCGATGAATTTACGCTGAAGATGCATTAACATTCTCATTTTTATGATATTGCCTTATTAGTTTGTTGATACCAAGGAATTAGTCTCTTTTTTTTTAGCACGAAAACAGGAAGTGAATGAGTAGTAATTGGAACATTTTTTTTTGTTATTTTTGTATGAGTTTTTCTATGGAATAGTATTCAAGTTATCTCAATAGTAGTAGTGGTGATTAAACATACAAAATACACCTTTTGTAGGACTATCTCCGCAATTGATATCTTTCGTGTTGAGCTCTTTGGGGGAGCTCTACGGTGTTGTGTCACACCGGGAATCCACGAGTGCCCTCGATGAGGGAGGCTACAACATATGCCCATATACTTCACCTCCTGTATTCCCCCCTACCGAAGTTGAATTACCTAACAAATATATATACACACACTGTGAAGGAAGAGATTTGGATAGTTTGGATTGTATCGCATGCTTGGGTTTGTGATTATGTGAGAGGTAGATGTGAGAGGTAGAACAACTGGTATTTATATTACAAAGATGAGGTATAAAAGGGCAAGTCAAAAAATTGATGGACTATATTGAGTACTAGCGTATGCCTGTGCCTAAAGGCACGACTCAGACAATTAGCACATGGAAACAAATACTGAACTCGCGTGTAATAAACGGCTCAAACAATCACCACATGTAAATTAATACTGTAGGGGGATGAAAACAATTGATGCTTCGGATCACCTTGGAATGCAACGGCTTATTCGTGCCTTTTCACCAGAACCCTAATTCGTCGTCGGAACCCTAATCTGCAAAATAGACAGGGGGTGAGTGCACCTCTGCTTCTCGTGGCAAAGGCTCTCCGATGGCAAAGTTAGTATCACGTACTAGTAGAAAAACCCTAATTATCAGTAGGAAATATCGAATAATGCAACGTATTGCGTACCTTTTACCTCCAGGTTTACCTTATATTTATAGATTCATGGATGTTTGCTGTCCAAGTATCCATGTTGTCCTAGGTTTCCTACCTCGTATAGGAAACCCAGGATATCTTGAATTCTTGTTCCCTTATCAATTCATTACCTTAATCCTTGTAAGACTCTTTTCCATAAAAGGCCGAACATCCCATTCCCGTTGGATATCTTTTCCAGATCCTACATTCTCAGAATCTTATCCCTTACGGGACATGACTACTCTGGAATCTTCCAAAGTATTCCCTCTGCTCCTATTTTTGATTAGAGCTCTTTCCTTGTACAGCTTTCTCGTAGCCAAACAGACCGCCCTAGCCGGTTACTTCACATATAACATTTGGTCTTTGTTTAGCTATTCGGACCAATGTAACGGTATGTCACTATCTACCGAACAGTTAGTTTAGACCAATGACTTCTCATGCCAGTAGTCCATGTCGCCGACCATAGCTCATGGTGGTTTTAATCGTGTTTAACCCATGATCCCTCATATCACGTGCTTGGTTATTTACTTTATCTGTTCGGCTATACCTCCCTACAATTGCTCCCCAGTTTTGCCATTTTGCCTCTGTTCGGGGGCAGCTGGTAAAACTAAAACTTATCTTTTGAACTAAGCTTTCAACTTCTTAGATCTCATGCAGACGTGCCAGTAATTCTTTTTGGCGTTTAAATCATCATGCCGTCTCAAGGCAGGAACTCCACGTGGCATATTTCGTACGCTTTGCATTTAACTCAGTCTGACGTTTCACAAACAACGTTAGAACGGCCATCCGTTGAGATTTCTCTTTTCCCGTTACATTTCATGTAACGGCGTAAGATGAGACGTTTCGTCTCTGTTGCTTTTACTTTTAACCCCTAATGGGATACTTTTGGGTTTTCCACCCAAAATTCGAATCCTCCATTTCTCTCTCTAAAACCAGGGAAAAATCATCCGTCTTTCATCCGCCATTGCCGTCGTCTGCAACTTTGATTGCATCTCAGGCAACCACTGCAATAGCTTCGTAAGATTTCTTATTCTTGCTCCTTCTTGCGTTATATTCTGAGATTCGATCCAGATTTTAGTTTTATAGGGTTTCGATTGCACCTAGTCTCTGATTTTATCCTGCTCATTTCTTTCGTATCCATGGCGGATGATAATGAAAACCTTCTAAAACCCAGTAAGTTTAGGAAACTCTGTGAAACCCCGACTGCCATGGCGGCATTTAGGACTGAATATAGCATCCCTGATAACGTGGGGCTCGAATTCGCCCCTTTGGGAGCAGATAGGGATGGTGGCTCATGGGATAGAATGTGTATCCCAATCGTGGTCATTGTCGAAGGTGGAGTCCGATTCCCCCTTCACCCATTACTCTGCCAGATCCTAAACTGGTACCGTCTCACCCTCATGCAAGTATTAACAAACGTTTTAAGGCTGATAATGGGAGTAGTAGCTTTAAATAGGATTTTGGAGACCCAGCTAGGAATTTGGGACATTTAGTGGTGGTACAGCATTGTATTAAACCCTGAATATAACACTTACTACTTCAAAGTTAGAAGGGAAGAAAAGCGTTTCGTGCTAAACCTGCTAGACTGTGCTCGGGATCATGAAATCGATTTCCTCTACGCCACTGGAGGGTTCGAGCCATTGGGGGAAGATGGTCAAGTGGTGGGCCTTTATTGCCCCTATATATGGGGATACCCACGTATGCTCCTAATTTTCTATTTATGCAACTTGTATTTTTCTTTGTTACTGTACCTGTTGCTCATTTTTAACTTCTGTTTATGCTTTGACTTGCAACGGAAAATGCTAACAGGCGTCCAAGATGTGAACCAAGCTACGTCTGAACAACAGAGATTAACAGGGTTTTGAAGTATTCAGGTGAACCCGGCACCCCAACAGCTGGTCGGGGTCGCAACGCAGAGGTTTTATTGGGATACGATCCTAGTTACAGAGGTGTCATTGATAGGAGACTTGCCCACCCCAGCACCAGTGCTGCCTCCACATTAACTGCTCCCCAGCCGAGGAGCATAAGGGCTAACGCTGGAGTGACAATAGCCGGGCAGTTGGGTGAAATCCCTATTTCAAAAGGCATTCCATTACCTTGGGTGAGAGTTCGAAGACCCTTTCTGAGACAGGCTGCCTCACAATCACAGCCCGAACAGCCAGATTCCAGCCGCGTGACCAGCCAATCCTCCTCTTCAGGTTATTCTCCATCTCCTCCAAACTCAAGTACTATGACTCGTCGACCCCTAAACCTCAGCACCCTTCTCACCGTCTCTTCTCAGGGATGTGGATCTGGTCAGGTGGCTTCTACTGGGAATGCTCCTCCTGCACCCCGTCGCAACAGAGGAGGTTCTACCCGCTCCCCTTCATCTACTTGAGGAGCGGATTCTGCTCTCGATGTTGGTGACGCCTATCGAGATAAACGGCCTAGATCTGAAGACCCAGCTGGCACTGCTTCTCAGGCTGATACAGAAACCCATCACCCCACATCGCCAACTACTCAAATACTTCCCCATACATGGACTCCTCCATTCACTAGGGGAGACCGTCTCGTTCATGTCAGGGACAGTGCTAGTTCGTCAGAAACAGCACTTGCCCTGGCTCAAGGGTTACTGCTTCCAGTCGACATGCTGAAAGAATCCGGATCTGCACCTGATCGTCTTGTAGCCACTGGTCTCGTCAGTGGTATTAAGGTAATAATAAAGACTCTCCTCTTCAATCAAGCTAAGACCTTTCTTGTATTATATTTGATCATTAACTCTTTTGGTACTATTTTAGTTCATTCAAAAGATGGTCACTCTGGGCCAGAAGTATCAAGAAGCTGAAGCCAAAAGGATCAGATTGTTGAACAACAACACCCGACTACTTCGGACAGTTTCTCGTTTAGAAAGGGAGAGAGACAAAGCCAAGTCTGATTTCGATGGAGCTAAGGGCAAACTTGAGATTGCTGAAGAGAGCCTCAATCAGGTTTTATCAGAAATTGACAGCACCAAGAAAGCTTCCTATGAAGAGGGCTACCTAAAAGGCTTTGACGCCACAACGGCAAGTTATGTCGAACAGATGCCAGCCATACAGGACCAAATCTAGATTGCATGCTGGGAGGCATGTTTGACAAAGGCTGGAGTTGCAGATGACTCTCCTCTCTGGATTGAACATGACTTGCCGAGCAAACGTGTGTCAAATACTACAGACGATCTGGACCAGCAAATTGAAGACTTTGCTGAGGCTGATGAGGAGACCCCCACTAACACTTGTGGTACCATTGTTGAACGTTCACCTGTTCGGGACACAACCAATGAACCTATCATCTTGGAAGAGAATCTAGATGGAGATGGTGCCGCGGCTGGGACCAGTACTGATGTTCCAGATGAAACTCCTCTAGAGGTCCAGAATGTGGACTGATAGGTAAGTGTTCATCATGAACTGTTTTAATGGTTTGGAAAATTTTGGTTGGTCCTTCATGACCACAAGTATTTGGCCCTGTGTGGCACCAGTACTATTAAAATTTTTTAGATGATACAGGTATTCGGTCCCTTGTGGCATAACTATATAATTTTCCTAGGCTCCTTTTGTTTTTGCATGTGTTCGGATGCAAACAGATTTATCTAAGTATTTCGTACTTCGATCTTTTAATCATATGTTTTGCCTATGTATAAGTGTTCGGTACTTAGCAAATCCTGTGAACATCATTTCTTGTACTCTTTCACGTACTTAGAAACAAACGTTCTAAGTTTCTCGTACTTTTAACTGATTTTAAGTTTCACGTACTTAAAAAACTTTCTAAGTTTCTCGTACTTTTGAACTGATTTTAAGTTTCACGTACTTAAAAACTTTCTAAGTTTCTCGTACTTGTGAAACTGCTTTTTAAGTTTCACGTACTTAAAAACTTTCTAAGTTCCTCGTACTTGTGAACTGATTCTAAGTTTCTCGTACTTTTGGACGGAGCTGTCTGTTCCCTGCTCCCCAATACGAATGAGGGGAACCAAGCCTGTAGTTCGTATTTTTAAGACAAATACCAAGAACGCAATATGTATACTGCAAAAAGTGATTTTATTTATAATCTGTAAAACTCAAGAGGGCGTTATTCGTACCCCTTGCAACTAAAATAATAAAACTAGAACAAGAGAATTATATTCGTAATTCCCACACAATCATGTAGTGCTATTTAAAACAGAACTCAATGATTCTAAACAAAAAAATTTCGTAGATTATGGACATTCCAAGGCCTCGGAATTGGATTACCATCCAGATCTGCCAATCTATAGGCTCCTATGCCTACAATCTCGGTTACTCTATACGGGCCTTCCTAGTTGGCCCCCTGCTTGCCTTCGTTTGCTACTTTGGTGTTGCCGAGCACCTTCCGTAGTACAAGGTCCCCAACACCAAATTCCCGAGGGTGAACGTGCTTATTATAGCTCTTCATCAACTGTTCTTGGTAGGAAGCCAAATGGACTAGGGCCCTTTCCCTCCTCTCCTCGGCGAGATCAAGCTCAATTTCGAAGGCCCTATCATTGCCCCCACTTTCGACTAGTGTGGTCCTATTGGTCGGAAGACCAACTTCCAGAGGTATGACAGCCTTTGTTCCATATGCCAATGAATAGGGGGTCTCTCCCGTAGACCTCTTAGGCATTGTTTGGTGAGGCCACAACACTAATGGTAACTCGTCAGGCCACTTCCCTTTGGCTTTGTCCAGCCTTTTCTTGATCCCGTCAAGGATAGTTTTATTAGACGCCTCTGCCTGCCCATTACTCTGAGGGTAGGCTGGGGTTGAATAATAATTTAGTATTCCACACTAGACACAAAAAGCCTTGAATTTCTTCTGAAATTGGAATCCATTGTCTATAATCAATGAATAAGGGACCCCAAAGCGAGTGATGATGCTCTTCCACACGAACCTTTCTATCATAGGTTTAGTGATTTTGGCCAATGGTTCTGCCTCAATCCACTTAGTAAAATAGTCTGTTGCAACTAGCAGGAATTTTCGATTCCCAGTTGCTTTGTGTAATGGACCCAAGATGTCCATTTCCCATTGAGCAAACGGCCAAGGACTTGTCAAAGGCACCAGATCCTCAGCTGGTGTTTGAATCATTGGTGAGAATTTTTGACATTTCTCACAAATTTTCACATACACCTTTGCATCTTCCTGCATGTGTGGCCACCAGTAGCCTTGAGTAATTGCTCGGTGGGCGATGGATCTGCCTCCAGCATGACTCCTACATGTTCCCTCGTGGATTTCATGAAGGAATCTCTGGACCATCTCAGGATGTACGCATAGCAAATACGGGCCGGTGAAAGATTTTCTGTATAACTTACCCTCTGGGGATAGCCAAAACCTAGCTGATTTGGTCCTTATCTTATGAGCCTCCTTTTTATCAATTGGGAGTGTTTCATCTCGCAAAAATTCTACGATCAGGTCCATCCAGCTTGGTCCTTGGTTCACATCCAAGACCAACTCAACACTTCTCCCAATGCTCGGCTCTGGCAAATATTCAACTGCTACCCTTCGTTTAAGTTCAGTTGGAACAGCTGCGGCTAACCATGCTAAAGAATTGGCATGGGCATTCTGTCCTGAACTTATCTACTCAATATGAATCCTTTCGAAGGTATCAAGTAAATCCTTGGATGCTTCCACATATGCTGCCATCTTCTCGTTCCGGGCTTGGTATTCCCCAGACAGTTGATTAACTACGAGCTGTGAATCACAATACACTCTGACTTGTTTTGCTTTCAGAGTCTTTGCACTCCTTAATCTAGCTAAGAGTGCCTCATACTCCACCACATTATTCGATGCACTAAAACCAAGCCGAACAGATAGTTCGATCATTACTCCTTCAGGAGGAAAAAGGACAACCTCAATTCCTGAACCAGTATTACATGCTGATCCATCAACGAATAACTTCCATTCCATAGGGTCCTGTTCGGCTAAGGGTCGATTCTTCATGGGTGATGTCTTAGTCGCCTGTTCCTTTCTCGTATGAGGTAGGGGAGCTACCGTAGGAGAAAACTCTGCCACAAAATTAGCCAACACTTGGCCTTTGATTGCCGTGCGTGGCTAATAATCAATATCGTACTGGCTTAACTCGATGGACCACGTCGAGATCATTCCCGAGAAGTCTGCTTTTCGTAGCTGTGATTTCAATGGAAACTCAGTATAAACCACAACCTTGTGGCTTTGGAAGTAGTGTGGCAATTTCCTTGTGGCTGTCCTAAGTGCCAGGACAAGTTTTTCTAAGGGCAGATATCTCGTTTCTGCATCCAGTAGTGTCTTGCTAATATAATAAATAGGGATTTGTTCGATTCCCAAATCCCTCAACAGGACTGCACTTACTGTATGCTCAGAAACAGTTAAGTACAAAACTAAAGACTCACCTGGCTGTGGAGTTGACAAAAGTGGAGGCTCGGCCAGATACTTCTTCAGGTCCTGGAAGGCCTGTTCGCACTCTGCTCCCCATTCGAATCCCTCTCTCTTTTTTAATAATTGAAAAAAGGGTCTGCACTTATCACTTGACCTGCTGATAAATCTATTAAGTGATGCAGCCATTCCAGTCAACCTCTGGACTGCCTTAATGGTTTTGGGACTTTGTAGCCTTTGTAGGGCTGCAATTTGATCAGGGTTAGCCTCAATCCCTTTTATGGTCACCAAATGGCCCAGGATTTTTCCTGAATCGACTCTAAACATACATTTCGAGGCTTTGAGTTTCAGTTTGTACTCCCTTAGGATTTCGAAAGCTTCTTTTAAATCAGATATACGTCCCCGTTTATCTTGACTTTTCACCACCATATCATCTATGTAAACTTCCATAGTCTTTCCAAGGATCTTTTTGAACATGATGGTTGTAAGTCTTTGGTATGTTGCCCCGGCATTCTTTAGCCCAAATGGCATAACGCTATAGCAGTACAACCCTCGTGGTGTGATAAACGAAGTTTTCTCTTGATCAGGCCCAAACATAGCAATCTGATGATATCCTCGATATGCGTCGAGAAAACTCATTTGCTCGTAACCAGCTATTGCATCAACCAACTGGTCAATCCTTGGAAGAGGAAAACTATGTTTTGGACACGCCTTGTTTAGGTCTGTGAAGTCTACGTAGACACACCACTTGCCATTCTTTTTCTTCACCACAACGGTGTTAGATAACCACTTTGGGTAGTAAACTTCACGTATTGCTTTAGCCTTCAGTAAACGATTGACCTCTTCAATTACTGCATCCACATGTTTCACTGTTGCCCTCCATTTTTTCTGAATGATCGGCTTATGCTGAGGATCAACGTTTAAATGGTGACAGATTACATTTGCATCCACTTCGGGCATTTCCTCTGGTACCCGTGCAAATACGTCAACATATTCCTTCAGAAATCTTATCGATTCAGCCTTTTCGTCTGCTGGTAATGATTCTTCGATTAAGAAATATCTTTCAGGATCAGTCTCGTTGATCTGAATCTTCTCCAAGCCTTCAACCACCTTTTCTGCCAGACTTTTTTCAACATCCTCGATAGTTGGTTGATCTGGTATTTCTAATGTATGAACGTGGTGGGCCTTTGGGGCTCTTTTAATGATGGAGATTAAACATTGTTAGGCCACTTTCTGATTGCCTCTAAGTATCTCAACCCCATTCGATCCTGGGAATTTCACCATCTGGTGATAAGTCGAGGAGACTGCTCTCATCTTGTGCAGCCATGTCCTCCCTATAATCGCGTTATAGGAAGATAGAACATCGACAACTAAAAAATCCGTCCTCAACACCACTGATCTAGTCCGAATAGGTAGTGTTACCTTTCCAAGAGGCCAGACTGCTCCTGCGTCGAACCCAATCAGGGGTGTTGTAGATTGTACTAAGTCTGTTTGGGCCAGCCCCAGCTTCTTGAACGCATCGTAGTACATCACCTCTATACAACTCTCTGAGTCCATTAGAATCCTCTTAATGTCGTATTTCCCAACTCGTAGGGCTATGACCAAAGCATCGTTGTGGGGTATTTGGACTTCTTCCAAGTCATCATCTGTGAATGCTATTCTTTCATTGCACGCATCATTCTCTCGCCCTCTCTTGTTTCCCAATCGCATTACATGCTGATCTTGCTTGACTTGCCTTTGTAATAGCCTAAGCTCATTTCTCGTATAAGGTGTGGCCAACCCATGTATCATGTGGATTATTCCTTTAGGATTTTGCTTGTAACCCAATTCCATGGCTTTCCCTTTCTCCTTTGGATCCTCCTGGATAAATTCCTTGAGATAGCCCCGAGAGACCAAATCATCAAGGTGTCTTTTGTACATCTCACAATCCTCAGTCATATGGCCCCAATCTTTATGGTAACTGCAGTGCTGATTCGTAGCGCGTTTTGCGTCCTTGTCTCCGCCTAGACTTGGGGGCCATTTAAAATATGGCTGATTCTTTATTCGATAAAGGATCCTATAAATTGGTTCCTTCCAAACCGTAGTGATAGAAAAGAAAGACTTGGGGTCAGGAGCTTGCTTATCCTTGCACGGCTCTTTCTTAGCCTGCCCATACTCTTTCTCTCTCTATAAGTTTTGGGCTCTGGCTTATCCACCTTTTTGACAGGTGCCTTCGGCTGTTCGGCAATAGTCCTGCCATCCTCACGGAGTATGTCATCCTCCATTCTAGCGTGTTGCTCTATCCGTTCCATCAGTTTAGCCAATGTGGCTACCGGATGTTTATTCAACGAGTGACGCAGCTCTCCCCGAATAGGCAAACCAGTCTTGAAGGTGGCAATTGCATACTCCTCACTGCAGCTTTCAATCTCGTTGAAAGTTTCCCAGTACTTCTTTGCATAATCCCTGATCTGCTCGTTCTCCTCCTGTTTCATGGTGGAAAGACTTTCAAATGTCTTTGGGGCTTTTCTGCTTATCAAGAACCGAGCAGTGAATTCCTTAACCAATTGCCTCCATCCTCGTATGGATCGTGGGCCAGTTTATGAAACCAAGCCAAAGCCACCTTGCCAAGACTAGAGGGGAACATCTTGCATAAGATGGCATCATCCCCTCGTGCATGAACATAGCCTGTTGATAGTGCTGTATGTGAGCTATGGGATCCATATTTGTCTCGTAAAGTACGAACGTACCGTGCTTCACTCTGCTCGGCAATCTAGCCTCTTGTAGCCTTTTTGCAAAGGGGGAGGCTGCAATATTACTTAGGGCGCTTTTCGTGCAGTCACTGTCCCATCCTCGAGCTCCTTCGATTTGTGAGCCGTGGCCTTGACCCAATCAGCATCAGGCCTCTCGTACCTGTCTCGATGATGTTTCCTTGTTTCCTCCTCTTCTGGGGTGGAACTTCAGTCTCTGCTCCTCCTTTTTTGTGAAGAAGCCCTTCTTTCCAGTGTTTGGCTTTTACTTCTGCTTCTCCTCTTTCGTGGAGAAGCTTCGTATCGCCTTATGATAGGACTCCTGCTCCTTTTCCCTCGTGAATGAGCCTGCTTATGGACTACCAGAGTCCGTCTGCCCTTCTGGGAATTCCTTCGAGAAAGTCTGAAATCTTCTGGGTGCTCTCGTACCCGCTGCAACTCTTGTATCTCGTACTCTCATTTTCTAATCAAACGAGCATACTCCTCAATTTCCCTTCTCTTTTTATCGAGGACATTGTTATCATTGTGTATACTTCTTGAATGAGTGACTGACTCTTCTCTTCGATGAGACTTACTCCTTCTCGTGGAGCCGGTGGCAGTTTTGTCTCCTTTTTCTTTGGAGTTATCTCTATCATGTCTACCAGTGGGCTTTCTCGGAGCACCTGGTGGGGATTTATCTCTTCCTCCACCCAGTTGGTCCTTTGGACTAAACGGCGTAACTGGATTTTCTTCCATCATGATTATTTTTCAGAAAAATTTGGTTCTTTTCCCACAGACGGCGCCAATTGTAGGGGGATGAAAACAATTGATGCTTCGAATCACCTTGGAATGTAACGGCTTATTCGTGCCTTTTCACCGGAACCCTAATTCGTCGTTGGAACCCTAATCTGCAAAATAGACAGGGGGTGAGTGCACCTCTGCCTCTCGTGACAAAGGCCCTCCGATGGCAAAATTAGTATCACGTACTAGTAGAAAAATCCTAATTATCAGTAGGAAATATCGAATAATGCAACGTATTGCATACCTTTTACTTCCAGGTTTACCTTATATTTATAGATTCATGGATGCTTGCTTTCCAAGTATCCGTGTTGCCCTAGGTTTCCTACCTCGTATAGGAAACCCAGGATATCTTAGATTCTTGTTCCCTTATCAGTTCATTACCGTAATCCTTGTAGAACTCTTTTTCATAAAAGGCCGAACATCCCATTCCCGTTGGGTATCTTTTCCAGATCCTACATTCTTGGAATCTTATTCCTTACGGGACATGACTACTCTGGAATCTTCCAGAGTATTCCCTCTGCTCCTATTCTTGATTAGAGCTCTTTCCTTGCTCGGCTCTCTCGTAGCCGAACAGACCGCCCTGGCCGGTTACTTCACATATAACATTTGGTCTTTGTTTAGCTATTCGGACCAATGTAACGGTATGTCACTATTTGCCGAACAGTCAGTTTAGACCAATGACTTCTCATGCCAGTAGTCCATGTCGCCGACCATCGCTCATGGTGGTTTTAATCGTGTTTAACCCATGATCCCTCATATCACGTGCTTAGTTATTTACTTTATCTGTTTGGCTATACCTCCCTATAATTGCTCCCCAGTTTTGCCATTTTGCCTTTGTTCGGGGGCAGCTGGTAAAACTAAAACTTATCTTTTGAGCTAAGCTTTCAACTTCTTAGATCTCGTGCAAACATGCTAGTAATTCTTTTTGGCGTTTAAATCATCATGCCGTCTCGAGGCAGGAACTCCACGTGGCATATTTCGTATGCTTTGCATTTAACTCAGTCTGACGTTTCACAAACGGCGTCAGAACGGCCATCCGTTGAGATTTCTCTTTTCCCATTACGTTTTATGTAACGGCGTAAGATGAGACGTTTCGTCTCCGTTGCTTTTACTTTTAACCCCTAATGGGATACTTTCGGGTTTTCCACCCAAAATTCGAATCCTCCCTTTTTCTCTCTAAAACCAGGGAAAAATCATCCGTCTTTCATCCGCCATTGCCGTCGTCTGCAACTTTGATTGCATCTCAGGCAACCACTTGAATAGCTTCGTAAGACTTCTTATTCTTGCTCCTTCTTGCGTCATATTCTGATATTCGATCCCGATTTTGGTTTTATAGGGTTTCGATTGCACCTAGTCTCTGATTTTATCCTGCTCATTTCTTTCGTATCCATGGCGGATGATAATGAAAACCTTCCAAAACCCAATAAGTTTAGGAAACTCTGTGAAACCTCTTCTGCCATGGCGGCATTTAGAACTAAGTATAGCATCCCTGATAATGTGGGGCTCGAACTCGCCCCTTTGGGAGCAGATAGGGATGGTGGCTCATGGGATAGAATGTGTATCCCAATCGTGGTCATTGTTGAAGGTGGAGTCCGATTCCCCCTTCACCCATTACTCCGCCAGATCCTAAACTGGTACCGTCTCACCCTCATGCAAGTATTAACAAACATTTTTAGGCTGATAATGGGAGTAGTAGCTTTAAATAGGATTCTGGGGACACAGCTAGGAATTTGGGACATTCAGTGGTGGTACAACATTGTACTAAATCCTGAATATAACACTTACTACTTCAAAGTTAGAAGGGTAGAAAAGCGTCTCGTGCTAAACCTTTCAAACTCTGCTCGGGATCATGAAATCGATTTCCTCTACGTCACTGGAGGGTTCGAGCCATTGGGGGAAGATGGTCAAGTGGTGGCCTCCATTGCCCCATATATGGGGATACCCACGTATGCTCCTGATTTTCTATTTATGCAACTTGTATTTTTCTTTGTTACTGTACCTATTGCTCATTTTTAACTTCTTTTTATGCTTTGACTTGCAGCGGAAAATGCTAACAGGCGTCCAAGACGTGAACCAAGCTACGTCCGAACAACAGAGATTAACAGGGTTTTGAAGTATTCAGGTGAACCTGGCACCCCAATAGTTGGTCGGGGTCACAACGCAGACGTTTTATTGGGGTACGATCCTGTTTACAGAGGTGTCATTGATAGGAGACTTGCCCACCCCAGCACCAGTGCTGCCTCCACATCAACTGCTCCCCAGCCGAGGAGCATAAGAGCTAACGCTGGAGTGACAATAGTCGGGCAATTGGGTGAAATCCCTATTTCAAAAGGCGTTCCGTTACCTCGGGTGAGAGTTCAAAGACCCTTTTTGAGACAGGCTGCCTCACAATCACAGCCCGAACAGCTAGATCCCAGCTGCGTGACCAGTCAATCCTCCTCTTCAGGTTATTCTCCATCTCCTCCAAACTCAAGTACTATGACTCGTCAACCGCTAAACCTCAGCACCCTTCTCACCGTCTCTTCTCGGGGATGTGGATCTGGTCGGGTGGCTTCTACTGGGAACGCTCCTTCTGCACCCCGTCGCAACAGAGGAGGTTCTACCCGTTCCCCCTCATCTACTCGAGGAGCGGATTCTGCTCTCGATGTCGGTGACGCCCATCGAGATAAATGGCCTAGATTTAAAGACCCAGCTGGCACTGCTTCTCAGGTTGATACAGAAACCCATCACCCCACGTCGCCAACTACTCAAATACTTCCCCAGACATGGACTCCTCCATTCATTAGGGGAGACCGTCCCGTTCATGTCGGGGACAGTGCTATACGGGTCAAACAATCACCACACGTAAATTAATACTAAACTTGCATGCAATATACAAACCCATGTCTAATAGATTCAACTATGCGATAAACAATAACGCAACATATCCATTAATAAACATCATAATCTTAATGAAAAGGAAATGGGTAGCAAATATACAAAGAATGATGGAAGAACTCACCTCGGTGGTTTCGGTGAAGTAGATTTTGGTGGTATTGAACTTCCCAAGAGAGAGAGAGAGAGAGAGAGAGAGAGAGGTTAATACATTAGGAAAACCTTCATTCCTTTGATCCAATGGTATAACCTTTATCACTAAATATGAAAGAATGACTGTAGATGTATCTATGTTTGTATGTGTAGAAGTTTTGGTGGAAAACTGCTCTATTTTATAATATCGACTAGTGGATGCCCGTGCCTGAAGGCACAACGCGACATATTCTAAACACAGTCTAAAATGAAGTATTAAATTGTACTTTTATGATTTTTTGTGTGGATATAACGGTTATTTTTAACTCAATCTCACATGGGGTAAGTTCCGTGTATGTGTATATCCCACCCCATGTGAGAAGAGGTTACAAATAACCGTTACGTGAAAAATTTTCCCTCCTCCCAACAAAATTTACTTATCGAAATTTCAAATTCATAGAATAGTCTAACACAACATGTGTTATCAAAAAGGTGTAATTCCATTAGTTGCATCCAAGTATAGAAAAATAAGAATCTTAGCAAAACGGAGCCTAACATAAAAGTTTTCATAAGCTAACATAAATCAAGAATTCTTGCTAAACATAAGAGTTTCCTTAATCTTACATCACCAAGAATTCTCGTTCTATTGACTGTAACCTTCCCAAATAGCTAGTGAGATAAATAGAGAAAACATGAGATTCAACGAATAAGTCAAATATGTGATAGACACCACAGTATTTACTGTTTATTCGGAGTGGTGGTCTGCGGCTCCGGTGTGGAATAGCCAACATTGATAAACACGAACGGGTATCTTCCTTTTGCCAATAAAAAAAAAAAAAAAAGAGAGAGAGAAATGCTCTTTGTAAATATTTTGGTCAATTTGGAATCAATTATTACGTACTCTATAATATAGATGCCCAAATTATAGAATCAATTATGGCATTTTTTTGGCCAATAAAATTTGAATTTAAACTTATTTAGGAAGTCATATATATAGGATATAAAATTAATACTGAATTAGGTTTCGGAAAGGGGAACAAAATTAAATCAATCAAAATCAATTGGAAAATGAAGGAGTGTGTTTAGGAAATGTATAAATCTTAAAAGGAAATCCTCTTTAATGTTAGCAAAATTTTTACATTATTGTAGGTTTATACATTAGGAAATATTCACTCGATCCAACGACTACAAAGTTAACAGGAAGTACGATCAAACGATTGTAGAGATTGCTCTGTTTTATAATATAGATTCTACGTGACCAATCTTATTTTTAACCTAGACCAAGTCATATATTCTGACAGAACTTTGTCCCATTTTAAGGACACACGAGGGTAGAAAGTTAGGGGAGCAATCTCCCTCTAGGTATGAAAGAGCAAGTCATTAATTGCAAATGACTACGTTAGGTATGAGTGAGAACTAATCTTTCTGTTCACATGGACCAAGTCATATTTCTATTCACATGGACCAAGTTTTCTAAGGAATGGTATTCAAATTTTCGCAATAGTAGTAGTGGTGGTTAAACATACGTAATATCTATTTCGTGTCAAGCTCTTCGGGGGAGCTCGACGGTGTCGTGTCACCCTGAGAATCTACTAGTGCCACCTCCTCTCGATGAGGGCGACTCCAACAACTTGTACCTATATACTTCACCTCATGTATTTCCCTACTTTCCACTCCCGTATGCCCCCATACTTGGTTGTTATTGTAGAGGTGCCGAATGACATTCAATGACATCGTATGGAGTACGAGTGGTTCATCGAGAATGTATTATCCCACTCGTATGTATTATCTTATGGGTGATAACCCAAAGCCTGGAAAGTTTGTCCCAAGTTTATATTAAGTTTTTTTTCTACCTTTGAACTGAAAGACTTAAGAAATAGTTTATTTTTATTCATGTCAATAATAATGGGCTATAAAAGGGCAAGTCAGAAAATTGATTGGACTACATTGAGTATTCTAAACTACCAATCTTGTTTTTAACCTGGACCAAGTCATATATTCTGACAGAGTTTTTCTAATGACCCGAATTTTCACGTCAATTTTTTAAAACATTTTTTTACTAAAAATCATTTTATCATTTATTAAAGTAGTTGTATTATAATTTAACTCTATGAGCTAGCCATTAAAACCCCTTTGATATTATAGGGTTTTTTTTTTTCATATTTTGAACCATGATATCCTTGCACCCAACTATTATAGAACCCTAGCATTCGGTCCGTAATCCTAAAAAACTAGGATAAGATTTCATTGGATTTTATTAGATATGATATGATTAGGATAAGATATGATTGGATATTCTAAGATATACTTAGATATATTAAGATTTGATTGGATTTTATTAGATATTATAAAGATTTTATTAGATATTATATAGATTTTATTGGATATTATAAGATTTTATAAGATATTGTTAGATTATATAAGATTTGATTAGATATAGTTGGATTTTCTTAGATTTGATTTAGATATTATTAGATTTTATAAGATATGGTTATGATTATATAAGCTATGATTATATTTGAGTTGATCTAAAAATAATCTAGAATCTTCTTTCCACTAGTATAAATAGGCTTCACTCTTCCCCTCCATTCCACGCATCTCACTTCTCATTCAAATTGTTAGCTTGGAGAGAGAGAGAGAGAGAGAGAGAGAGAAAAACCTTGAGAGTTTAGTTTATAAATAGTTAGTGATGTTTTGAAGGGTGGATATTGGTATGGAAAAATATTTTTAAGGCATTAATTCGTGGACGAAATGGCCAGGCATATTTGAGGTAATCCGGGGAGTATACGATATGCTTCCTACTTCCAGAATCCTTTCTTCAATCTCACTTTTGCACTCCTTTTGATTATCTCATGAATTTTGTTCACTCTTGTGGAATAGTGTTGAAATGTGGAATAATTGGTATCGAATATGATATTGTTGGCTGAGTACTATAGAATTATTTAGTACAAAGATCGAGTGAACTCATGCACCAATAGTCTATCCAATAGCCAGAATGGGTCGAGGATGACTCGGTGAGGAAGGTATTAGGGGAGTGTCACTGGTCATGTACTAAGGAAGACATGGTATGAGGTCCTTTGTGATTGTTGCTTCGACTTGATGGTCGATTATCGTTTATTGATTCCACTTATGAGCTTTGTTATTCTGTTGTATCGTATACTTTTTGGATAATTTCTTTTTTAGGTGTGGAGCCGGATTAGTCGAAATTGAATCGGAGCATTTAAGAATTAATTTGGAGATGTCTTGGAAGAGTTGATAATTTTGGAGCATCTAGAAGGTTATTTAGAAGGCGGCTTAGGTTTATTTTGATGATGTAATTTATTTATGGAGAAAATAGGGCCTAGAAGCATTTGAAAATATAATGTATTTTAGAGTTTATTTATAGAAAATAGCGGGGCATTACAGTTTTATCCCATTTTAAAGGCACATGCGGGTGGAGAAAGTTAGGGGGAGCCATCTCCAAATCAACCTAAACCTTGTTTAAGGTAGAAAATGGCAAGTCATTAATTTTAGAGGACTAAGTCGGGTATTAGTGAGGACTAGTCTTTTTGTTCACATCGACCAAGTCATATTTTGTGATAGAACATTATCTCATTACCATTCTAATGACATGCTTAAGGGCACATGAGGGTCGAAAGTTAGAAGTGTCGTGTTTCATTCAAGCTTAACCAACACTGTCTGAGATATAAAAGTGCAAGTCATTAATTATAAAGAACTACGTCAGGTATTAGTGAGGACCAATTATTCTGTCAACATGGACCAAGTCATATTTTTTGAAAGAACATTATCCCATAATATTGACCATTGTAATAACAAGTCTAAGGGCAAATGAGGGTGAAAAGTTAGGAGAGCTATCTCTAATTCAACCTCAACCAACACTGTCTGAGATACAAAAGAGTAAATAATTAATTATAAAAGACTACATTGGGTATTAGTGATGACCAATATTTTTTTTAACATGGACCAATTCATATTTTTTGAGAGAACATTGTCCCATAATATTGACCATTATAATAACCAATCTAAGGGCAAATGATGGTAAAAAGTTAGGAGAGCTATCTCCAATTCAACCTCAACCAACACTATTTGAGGTATAAAAGACCAAGTCATCAATTTTTAAAAAACTATACCAGGTATGAGTGAGGACCAATATTTTTGTTCACGTGGACCAAGTCATGTTTTCAAGTAACTGCAATCAAATTAGTTCCTAGCCATTACTCAATCATTATGGTAAAAGGAAAAATTCATGGAGTTTGATACATGACAAAAGCTATTCTAGAGGTTCAAACATACTTCGAACTACCAAATGCTTATAGACTCCAAATCTTAAGAAGATAGTCTCCCTATAAAACTATAAACAAAACTGAAGTACAAAATTCTCTTGATCATTCATCTAATTCCAAATTCTCTTCATCATAGTAAATGTCGTCTTCAATGTCATCAAATAAACCTACAAATACCGTAATGCCAAATGGACATGTTAACGTTGGGACAAAAAAGAACAGAGTTGCAGAAGAAAACACAACAATAAAGAGAAAACAAGAGATAATTGAAGCTGTCAAATATAAAATCAGCATATCTACTTCCTTCTCACCAAGTCAAGCAATGAATCCACATGGCTATCAAAACATTTGAAATTACCATCTACTTTGGTTTTAGTACTTTACAACATAACGACTATCCTTCATAATTCTTATCAACTGAGCATTTGATTACATGTTGTATATTATCCTTGCCAAATGAACCAACCATTACCAAGTTGAAAAAATACGATTCAAATTGTTCTTAGTAGTACTACTGTACAAAGCGTAAAACTACTTTTCATGGAATATCCATAGAACGAGTTTTGTTCCAAGAATATGGAAATAAGAATCTAATATTGACCCCAAATATATAAATAGAACTAGTGATTTACATCTGAACTTGATCTTGCATGAATACACTAGCTAGAAGACTTAAACATAATACTCTAGCTAGAAGACTTAAACATATGAATACAGTAGCTAGATTTCAATTTTCTTGAAAAAAATAGTAATTACCTTAGTTGTTCCTCTGCCGCTTAGAGTTGCTGTTGCAAATTACTGATTTCTTGTTGGAGTTCCTACAAAGAAATAGGCAATTTATCACTAACATAAGTCAAGTAATGTACGCATGTCTTCATAGAAAATGCATAGTTAGAAAACAACCCCAATTCACAGAGAGCTTGATGTGAGAGAGAGAGAGAGAGAGAGAGAGAGAGAGAGAGAGAGAGAGAGAAATTCCGACTAACCAAGTTGGCAAGTTGCTGACTAGTCGCCGACTAATTCCCGACTTTTCCTTTCAGCAACTACATCAAATGCCTAGCCCATAGTAGCCTCGGTGAGGCACCTTCTAGCGAAAAATAAATCACCTCCGCTCAAGCTCAGGAGGCATACTGTTGGGATCATGAACTGCACACACCCCACACACAAGGACAAAGAAACAATCTATCAACACTAAGAAACCATGACACAGATATATCATAGGTGATTAGCAAGATTGCCTACATTGAGCTCGCATCAGTTTTCACTATATTACAAAAGAAGAAGAGGAGTGCGTCGGCTGCTTGGGTAGCTTAGCATTACATATGCTACGACAAAGATTAGTCATTAGTGTACAAAATCCATTAACACCTACAGTCCTTAGAGGGAATTTTGCCTAAGATGCAATTGACTTTGGTACTAATTAGGCTCCACAAAACAAATAGGCAACCAAATCCAACTAACAACAAAATCAACACTTAGTCTACTACCACAATCGTCACATCCCATTGATTCTCCTCGAAGACCAAGATATGAGGCACATCCCCCATTGGTGTCATGGAGTCAGATGCTTAGATCTCTCGGTACTAAATGATCCACATGAAAGTGGCGGTCACACATCTAATCTGGTGCAGTAAATCCAATCAAATGAATCTCCTTATGGGTTTTAACTTCATTCTAGAGCAATCTTTAAGTATTTTGGATAGTCAAAACTTCTTAAATCTCTTGGATAGAGGCAAGTCTTGTAGAAATTTCAATGGTAAATCACTAAATCTAATAGAGCAATCTTTAAGTATTTTGGTACACTTTTGTAAAATGCTGTACTCCACACTCTACAGATTTTGTGATAGTCAGTACTGTACCAAAATGCAAATGACTAAAATACTTAATGTATCAAATCAAGATGGGGGGAAGATTGTAGTAAGAAAACTCAGAAAAATCCTCAGCAAAAGATTCCAAAATTATTCCCATTCTACAACCATTTTCAGCTTTCTACCCTTGCAAAATTTTTGCGAATCACATTTGAGCATATCAAGTACTTTCTAGGAGTCAAAATCCACCAACTGCCGATGTCCAAGTTTTAAGAGTGTCAAATGTTCAATCCCCTAAAAAATTGGAATATAGAAAGGAAAATAAAGAATTTACCTTGATGAATGAGACTGAACACCATTACAGCCTCAAAGGCACCATTGAGGCGCCGAAGCCTTCGATCTTGCTCATTGCTAACACGCATCGTAATTCGCAACAACTTCCTTTTCCATGGCAGCTACTTCTCTCCACATTTCTTCGGCCAACTTCCATTGCCTTGTTTAATGTTTCTACCATCTTCGCCAACATCTGCAAGATACACATCAGAACAATTGTATCAACACACCCACCCACCCACCAGAGAGAGAGAGAGAGAGAGAGAGAGAGAGAGACCCTAGAAATGGTAGGCGAAGAGAGGCAGATAGACGGAAAGGGGAGCAGAGGGAAACGTTGGGACGGAAATGGGATTAGGGTTTATTTACTGATACACAAGGGAGGGTATAATTATCAATTCAACTTGACACACCATGTCTTGGTGAATATTTTTCCTTGTGTCATGAGTGTGGTGATTTAGAGAGTGGAGTCCATCGGATGGTAAATATGCCTGGTCCACGCCTCCTGCCGGTAATTCTCCCATGAACTTATCTTTTCATTTGACACTTGACAGTCTTTTCACAATCGTTCACTTAACGACTTCTCAAATGGAGTACTTCGAAGTCCAGAGCTGGCATCACCACACATGCGTCGCTGCATCAAGTTTTTAGGAGCCTTGCTATTGGTACATCATTTGGCGTACATTAAATGTATATCGCTTTTAGGGATCCCATACACATAATCAGATTCGCTTTGTTTTTTTAAAACACATTTTTAAGCATTTCTGTAAAAACTTAGCTCCGTTGAATATTGGTAAAGGCTTGATTGATTCTACGCAAAAAATTTTGTTAGAGAGTCGGGCATAGAATCGATCAAGCATTTACTGATATCCGATGGAGCTGGTTTTATGGAGAGATGTTTAAAAAAATATTTTAAAAAAATCGAGTGGCTCCAATCATTTGTATGGGATCCCTAAGTAGGTCTCATAAAATGTGGTATACATTTATTGTATGTGTACCCATAGTTTTATCGGGTTTTTAGGAAGCACTTGCCATCGGTACTCATCACCAAAATGTCTAGAACCATAAACAAACACAAAAAAGCTCACAAAGATATGGGCCCCATATGCCTTGTGAGTGTATGTGTGACAAGTGTTTATGTGTTTGCACCGGTGACGCCGTAACCAAACTAGTGGGGTCGGCCAACCCATGGCGAGAAATTAATATGCCACTACTTGTATGCTATAGAAATCGGTCGGCCAATATATGAACTCATTAACAATTGATATGATCCCACCCTACGACTAATTTAAAGTTTGTGTGCACCTCGTCTAATTCATAAGCATCCAATCCCATTGTCCACTAAGACGGGGTCCAATTATAGCCAAAACAGTACCCCGTACGATCAAACTAATAAGAGTTGATAGTGCCTGTGAAGTTTCGAACATGAGGCCTAATGTTTCAAACTTGAGCCTGATTAAAGCCAGAATAATGCCCAGAGCGACTAACCCCGTTGATATTACATGAGAGGTTTCAACGTGAGGTCCTAGGTGGGAACAATACATTTTTTTTTCGAAAATAAGCAAGAAAATTTCGTCGCCTTAAAATTGTTTGAGAGATAATTTAGAGTGCGGTTTTTTTGGAAAAAATTTAAAGATTGAATTGGCCAATAATTAACAACGTTAGACATTGGTCGAATGTGATTCACACTGAAGAAATTTTTCAACACGTGAAATTCCTATAGTTGCCACCGTGTGTTTGTTTGTGTGGTTTTAGGCTCGTTGATCTCACCACTTGACCACTGCCCCAAGTCAGATAACCTCACCGAAACATGAATGCTTCTGTTACGTTTGAACACTCTTCACAATCCCATGTTTACGTAAGATTTATGATGGTTTTGTACTTGGCAAAAAGCTCCCACCACATCTATTTCTATATGGATAGCTAGCAAAAACTAAAAAGAATAAAAATTTCTTATTTGTTTATTTTTGTACGTAATAACGATGATCGTTTATATATGGGTAAACATTATTCAATTTCCAGACGGGATCAAAAAATGATTAGTAAGATGAATTTTCGAAGGATTTTATGCCACATGTATATAAGAATTTCAAGTATATTTTCCAGATCTTCCAACATCCGATTCCATATAATTTTTCTAAATTAATCTATAAAGTTTAATTGTTTGTGTAGTGGTTCAAAGTCTAGACACCCCCTTGTGTCCGCCTCCTGACCCTAGCCATATGGGCGTTTGAAGTACCATGTAACGTTTCTCTAAGACGACGGAAATAAGGTATCATTGCCTTAAACTTTTAATTGTTTTTTTTGGACTGTCTCTTTGATTTTTTTGTCTTTAACGTTTACTTAGGCTTGGATCTAATATTTTTGAGTAATTGTTTGTCTTGATTGGATGAATCGACAAAGTAGTATAAAATTGTGAAAAAAAGTTAGAAAAATCATGTAAGGCCAAATTATTTTTTAATAAGTAAAAGTTTTCACACTTTTGTAAGTATCTTTAGCGTGGTGTTGTATTAATTTTTTTTTCAACTTTTGACCATATTTTTTAATTTTTATGATTTCTATCATCAAAATAAACTATTAACCCCCTAAAAGTTCATAGAAAAGGGGAATGATTTTTGTACTTCTAAATTGTCCCTAGAAAAGGGAAAAAAAAAAAACCAGAACCAGCAAAAGTTAAATTCACCTAAACTCGTTTGCAAAACGACGTGGTCTCGATTAAGCCAATAACAAGGCGCGTAACTGATTCGGGCGCGTGAGTTTAAATTTCTCATAAGAAATTAGGAATACGTCCATTTTCGCTTCCGTGGTTCAGAATTTTCCGGCTTTGGCAACCACAACAGTGCTCCAGTCTAAAATCCCCCAAAAGCCCTTCGGATTCCATCAAATTCCCTCTCCCTACCTCTTAACCACATTTATATATGTTCACGTACCTATAACTATAACACTCTCTCGCTCCTCTCTCTCTCTCTCTCTCTCTCTAGGTGCAAATGGTCGAGCAGGTAGCTTTCGACGGTGAACGGGACCCGTCGGAGGAGCAACTCCTGTTGCCGGGGGCCGGAAGTGGCGACCAGTCGTGGCGATTGAACTTCGACGGATTTCAGCTATCCGAGGAGCACAAAGAGAAACCTCCTCGTGGCCTTCACGACTGTCTTGGGGTTTTAGGTAATTTCACTCCCAATTTTCGCAGCCTAATTATATTTTTAAAAGGATTCTTTTGATTAGGTGAGTTTTTCCTCATTTGTTAAAACGATTTATGATTAAAATACAAGATGTTGATTATTAGTTTTATGCAATATTCTCTGCTGACTAGATTTTTGTTGGTTGGGGCTACTTTGAATCACTTTGTTTCTGATTTATTCTTCAGATTTTTCATTATCCTTATTATAATAATAATAATTATTTGGGTTTCTGCATTTGTGGGTATGTTTTTATGAATACGGTAATGGTTTCCTGAAGGGAACCTTGAACTGTTATTAGCAATTTGAAGCCAACAGATAAATTACTGTTTTGCACTTCTTACAGCATCCACAGTGAAATAACCAAAAGTTAATAATCAAAAGTTGCAACATCGTCTTTTGGTTATGCATTTAAGAGGTTGCTAAGATTAACAATGTAGAGGTCCATAATGGTACAATCAAAATTGAATAACCAAAACTTGCCACATCACTTTTTCAACTTATAAAAATCTAAAAATTGTGACATAAAAAAAAAAATTTCCAAAACAGTTTTGAAAAAAAAAAGTTTTAATAAAAAAACAGTTTTGAAATAAAGTGTTTTTGCCAAAAAAAAAAAACACACAGTTTTGGGAAAAACAGTTTTCGCAAAAAAAAAAAAAAAACTGTTATTGCAAAAAAAAAAAACTTTTTAAAAAACATTTTTCTTAGAAACATGTTGAAAATGGAAGAGAGAGAAGGTTTTTGTGTAATGATGGCGTACTTGATTGAGGAACACGGTGACAACTAAATTTGGTTATTGGCAAAAAGTGGCTAGTTTTGATTACCCAAGAGCCAAAATTTGATGAGTTGTTAAGAGGTTTCTAAGTTTGATTATTCCAATATAAGCTCTTTTTTGAGGAAATGTTGCTAACCTTAACAACCTTTTGGTTTTGATTATACCACTGTGGATGCTCTTAGAGAATTGTTCTTAAGGATGTAAGGTGATATATTAGATGAAAAAGTTGAACAAAGTGGATGGTTGTTGAATATTTTAGAAGTTTCCTGTGTACTTCGTCAATTGATTGGAGTGTTGGAGATGGAAGCCTTGTAGCTGAAGTTGGATAATGGAAGTTTATTTTCTTTATTGAAAGGAAAAAAATTTGGTTATTGGCAAAGATATGGGCCCCATATGCCTTGTGAAATTTGAGGGGATTGGTCGGGATTGTGGAACCAAAAATTTTGTATTGCTTCAAAGAAATTTGTAATTTGAGGATTTTGAACGTTTTTCAGCCCTTATATATATGATTTAAATTCATGTCTGTTTGGTAATTCGGTTGTAAAGAACCAGGGCAAAATTACTGGAAACTCTACTTGAGGTATCACAGATTTTAATTACCCATATATTAAGAACTTGAATCTTGAACTAACTGAACTGGATAGAATTAAGAGGGCTTTGGTTATGTGTTTCTTTTCTCTCATGTAAGCCAAAATGATGGAAATTAGGGGTTAAGCCAAATTGATGGAAATTAGGGGTGGCAAAGATGTATTCTATGTTGATTTTCTCTGCTCTCTCAGTAACCAAACGGACCGTGGTAGTAATTTGCTGTAACTTACTAACTTCTAGTTTTCTATAATCTAACAAGTGGAAGTATTCATTTTACTGTTTGAGTCTGATATCAGCACTCTGGATACGAAAACAAGGTTTTTAGTTCTTTTGTTTTTTGGCCTGAGAACTGGAAACATATTTGGAGATTTATGCTTCCTAATTTCTCCTCTTAAAAAGTCACTATCACTATAATTGCATCTTGCCAAATCAACTAAGCACTTACAATATCAACTAAATGCTTGGTAGCCTTTTAATGCACGTTGAAACCACGTAAGCTTGGTTATGTATGGTATTCATGTCGAGCTGCACCAAT
The DNA here is from genome assembly GCA_019656835.1 of Rhododendron ovatum. NCBI lineage: Eukaryota > Viridiplantae > Streptophyta > Magnoliopsida > Ericales > Ericaceae > Rhododendron > Rhododendron ovatum. Next base: position 21,760,348 of record CM033791.1, on the reverse strand, counting down.
GCAATGAATATAATACTTAGTGGCTACATGAGCCCATTTTTTTTCATTGTCTTGTTAAATGAATTCAGGCCCAGAAGATTATGTGGCTGAGTATTATCAGCAGCAGGTTGAAATGCTGGAGGGCTTTAATGAAATGGATGCTTTAGCAGAGCGTGGGTTTGTCCCTGGAATGTCAAAGGTTTGTCATCCCTTCATGCTTTTATCTCTATGAAAGAATAGCAATGCCGTTTTCCAGCATACTAGAAAGGGCAAACGTGAAGAATAAGGGGTTTTGGACTAATACCAAATTGTTCATGTTGCAGGAAGAGAGGGATAAGTTGGCTAGAAGCGAGACAACTGCAATAAGATTATCAAATGTTGCAAACATGATTCTCTTTGCTGCCAAAGTTTATGCATCATTCAGGAGTGGTTCGTTAGCTATTATCGCATCCACATTGGACTCACTCCTTGATTTACTCTCTGGCTTTATCCTGTGGTTTACAGCATTCTCCATGCAGACACCAAACCCCTATCAATATCCTATTGGGAAGAAACGGATGCAGCCATTGGTTAGTCACCCACCTACCCTCTTCTAGTTGAAATATTGTTTGTAATAAATATTAAATACCATGTCTATGATTGTGTATTGACAGTACTGGGTCTTTTATGAATTTGGCTCACATATATACTTTTCGCATTTCTTCCTTGGGCTGCTGTTTGAGTTTTTCATTTTCAGACCAGGACTTAGGAGCATGATACTGATTTTGTCTATTAGAAAATTTTTCCTTCTTTTTGGTGAGATGGTGCTCTGTGTCACCTCGCGATTGATGCTTCTGTGGTCTTCTGGTATTTTTCTCTTTCTTGTTGAGTCATCTAGTTTCAACACTCTTACTCTTTTATTTTTATGTAGATCAACTCCCTGAGATCCGTGTTGTTAGATCACCTACTGTTCGTAAAGTAAAAGTGTAAGTTGTTAGGAAATGGGCCCAACAAGGTTCTCCTCTGGATGCATACATTATGAATTTGCATGCAGAGATGCAAACTTATGTACTAAGGGTCAGACGGGATGCATAGTGGAGAAGTATAATGAAAAGGGGGACAAATGTACACAAAGAGACTTGAATCTAAGACCTCCAAGAACCAAGGCTCTCTACCGTGTTAGGTCATCAATGGTTCCTTAAGTTGTTAGAAATGGGGCCAACAATGTATATCAAGCTATTCGACATGAATATCTTGTTCAGCATCTCTTTTGCATTGGCATAGCTGTGGATAATGGCATGGCTTAACTTGGTACTTGATTTATGAGTGTAATCACTTCTGGCTTTCATAGTTTCATTTAGTGTAGACTGTAGAATATGAATTAGGGTTGTTACTTGAGAGTTTTGATGTACTTAGCACTAGCAGCATGAGTCTAACTTTGGACAGCGTGGCAGGCTGGCCGCATACACTCCTGCACATGATTCTATTTGCGCAGGTGGATATTGGCTTGTAGATTTAACTTGCTTGGGTGTCTCAGTGATGGCATCAATATTGGGGAAGTTTTTAGGCAATGAATTCGTGATAAACTTTATGCTGTTTTCCTTGGAGTTATTCACATAGATTAAGATGGTAGGATAAGGAAGGTTAAATGAAGGAAATTGATATGCACACTCCCCATTTCTCCACCTACACTCCTTTTTTTTTTTTTCTCTATTATGGTGAAGTTACTAAAATGCCCTGTACTTTATAATCTACAATATTCAAGCAATGGCATCTTACAGGGGCATTTTAGTAATTGCACCCTAATAAAAAAGGAGTGTAGGTGGAGAGATGGGGAGTGTGGATATCAATTTCCATAAAATGAATTGCAAGTTAATTTCACGAGCAAAATGCAATGAGGTTCTTCACCAATTTTCATATCCAGAAGGCCAAAGGTTACAACCCCGCATCTTCAAACACAATCCGGCTTCTAGTATCAGTCACTAGTATTGTTCATGAATCCAACAGTTGTAATCTGTTTCTTCCTTGTGATTGATGCTTTCATTGGTATGTTCTTCCTCCTCTCCAATTGGCCTACTCAGTTTCCATCATGCACTTGCATGGTGGAAATGTAATTAGTTTCCTGTAAGAATTATGTGCTACAGAATTAGAGTGCGAAGTAAACTTGGCCTAGCATTACTCTTCATTTGGGTGTCACTGTGCTGCAAATATGGCACGTTGAGTCCACTTGAAATTTAAGTTGTGCCATTGGCACTTGGCAGTTCTTACTGCTTGTAGGTATGTTGGAGCTGTAGATATTCAGATACTCATTGTATACTGTGATAATCTTGTAGGGAATCCTTGTTTTTGCTTCTGTTATGGCAACTCTGGGACTGCAGATCATCTTGGAGTCTCTGCGCACTCTGATATCTGAGGCAAGTGAACAGTTATCCCTTACATTTTAGCAAGCTGAGGTTCTATTTATGTATGTTGAGAGATTGACTTTGACCTTTCGGATGCTAGGAAGTGAAATATAATGCTGATTCTTTAAAACTCCAAACTATTTTCTTTTCGGTTTGCCAAGTGATTCTCATATTCTCTTCTATGACCTTTTCTAGGATAGTGAGTTCAACTTGACGAAGGAGCAAGAACGATGGGTTATTGGGATTATGCTGTCTGTGACAATTGTAAAACTCCTCTTGGTTCTGTATTGCCGCTCTTTTACTAATGAGATTGTCAAAGCTTATGCACAGGACCACTTTTTTGATGTCATCACCAACATCATTGGCCTTATTGCTGCATTGCTGGCTAACTACTTTAGCGATTGGATGGACCCTGTTGGAGCTATCATTGTACGTCGAGTTATCCTCTTTTGCCCATTTTCATTTCTTTTTTTTTTGTTTGAATAAGTAAAATCTCTCTCTCTCTCTCTCTCTCTTGCGCGCGCACGCACGCGTATTTGTTTCCTTTTTAGGCTGTCATTCGGAAATAGTGCTTGAATTTGTACCATTTATTTGGCATCCTCAGTTACTGTTGAGTGAAAAGTGTACAGTGCATCTTTTTGTGTTTTTGGGAGTTGAAATCCTTCAATTGCAGTTTGGATCTTTGCACAGGTTCTATACATCCCTAAATTGGGAGTCATCTTGTTTCCTGAATCCTTTTATTTAAGAGGTAAATAAAAGATAAGACGAAAATGAAGTTAGGAAACTAAATTTATTTGCTTGGTTTCCCTGTTATTTTCCATTTCCTGAGAGTTGAAATGCTTCAATTGTACCGTAAAATTCTCCTAATCTTGGCTGTGTTTAACCTATGTCACCTTCTACCTACTGCAGCTCGCCTTGTACACCATTCGCACTTGGTCATTAACTGTGCTGGAAAACGTCAACTCCCTCGTGGGAAAATCTGCAGCACCAGAATATCTACAGAAGCTAACATACCTCTGCTGGAACCACCACAAGTCCATTAGGCACATCGACACTGTCCGGGCCTACACATTTGGGTCCCACTACTTCGTCGAGGTGGACATTGTACTGCCGGCAGGAATGCCCTTGCAAGAGGCCCACGACATTGGCGAGGCTCTACAGGAGAAGCTGGAGCTCCTTCCGGAGATCGAGCGTGCTTTTGTTCATCTTGATTACGAGTATTCCCATAAACCAGAGCATGCTCAAGCACGTCTTTGATTACTGGCTAGATAATACACTAATTTTCTCGTAACCATGTTCACTTGTGCTGCTGGGAAGTATTCTATACTGGGTATAATTGTAGATGGTCAATGTGAAGCAAGAATCGTAGATACTTGTGGAATATTTTCTAGTTCTTTCCTGGGCTTTGCTTGACACGAGAGCATTGCAGTAATCAATTGTTTGGCTTGCAGTACATTTTAAATTGGAGTACATTACCGGTTCATTCACACATGAAATGATGGCTGAGTAAACGGAAAGGAGAATAGGCTGATGATGATACTAAGCCTCGGAGTACAGACTAGATTTCAGTCTACAGCCGCACCCCTAGTGCTAACCTATGGAAATTCATCAGCTTACACTAATTCACAGAGAGAAAAGAGAAATGGCAGCAAAGGTCAATTAGAAACTTTTTTGAATAAGCATTCAAGAAAAGAATGTTTTTGAAAAGTTCGTAGGAACTCGTAACTCTTTTTTTTTTTTTTTTGGAACACAATAGAAATACATTAATGAAATAAGTAAGTGTTCGATGATACATATTTACAAAAGAACGGTGCAGGAATCCACAAAGAAACCATACAATTTATCAAGATATAAAATTCATCTACAATAGTACAATGAACTTCTTTTCTGTTTTTACGGGTGGCCCTAGGCTCACCAGGGTTCTAAATTGTAACGCCTAATGACCATTGAAAAGACAAAAAGAGAGGAGGAGATTAATTAAATACAGTTATTATACAATCATGAAGGAGAATTTTTTGTTATAGGAATTGCAGTCGCTGAAGTGGCTATTGTTTTCTCAATTTGTCGTGACAAAAGTCAACTTGTATTAAATCAATCAAATTTTTTAACAAATAGCATTTATATAAATTTTAATATTCATCAGTTAATTCTAGTTTGTCTACAATCCCGGGAGGACCCAATTAGAGTTAACCCAATTGCCACAAATATACATATTCCGGAATAAAAAAATGCATCGCTTCTCTCCATAGAATCCTTTTATTTTTTGCGATTGAAATCAAGCAGGTTCACGTCTCCTCTTGTTGATGTTCTTCGTGAAAAAAAGGAGGAAGGAAAAATAAAGACATTTGAGCCTCATTTTCTTCCGAGGTCTGATCTTGCCACAAATCCAAGATCTGAACATGGTGTAAAGATTAGTTGGTTCAAATCAAAGTCCAGTACTCCCCATTCTTCCCGGTTTTCTATCCCATGGATATTTCTATTGAGATGTCGCATGTTCAATGTTTTGAAACAGGGAATTAATCGGCGATTAATCGTTTGAGGGGCCTATCCGATTAAGTCCGACTAACGATTAATCGCTGATTACTAATTAATGTACACCGATTAATCGCTCAAAGGTGGCCGACCACCTGACTAGCACTTAGCGACTGTTAGAACGTCATTCCATGTAACAACTCTGATTTTTAGTAAATAAAAATCTCGTTGCTTATTCAAATTCTTTAATTTCTCTTGGATGGCTTTATAATTTTCTCGTTGATTTCTAATTGGATTTTAGCCCTTTAAAATTCGTTTCTTGATTAAAAGCCCTATTTGGCAAATATAGTTAGCTTCTAACCAATTAGTTTGAGGAACCCATCTACCAATCCATTTAGTTACCTTTTAACCATTATCCATTGGACGATAAATGTTAGAGAAATCTTTATCCATTGAACAATAGAAAACCTAGATTTTATACCAAAAGTACTTACTAGATTTTATTAAAGTACCCACACATATATATATATATATATATATAACTATATATATATAGTTATATATACATGACTAAAAGGACATATAAGCATTATTTAAGTAGATATTACTTCACCCTATTAACCATTGGTCAATAACTACTAGGAAAAATATTACCCATTGGATAATAGAGATAGTCTTACCAACAAGTATTAGAATTTATTAAATAAAACATTTTCTCGATTTCCCATGTGATGATATACTTATATATATATATATATATGTGTGTATGTACCTAGTAGATTCAATACCCTAGATTTCCTAAGTACATGATCTAATTTTATAATAAGAACATGTGCCAATTTGAACTATTTTAATAAAAGATTTTGATCTTATAATTTTTTATTGGATATTGGGAAATCTACTTAGATTGCATGGTACACACTTATATATATATATATATATATATATATATATATATATATAGACACACACACACACACACATACACTTATATTATTACAAAGTACACATGTGTTTATTAGAATAGTTTAATAGGAAAATCTTGACTTAAAATCTAGTAGATCACATAGTACCTATGTACTTCTATATATACGTGGTCATACTCATATATATATATATATTGTACGAGAGAGAGAGAGAGAGAGAGAGAGAGAGAGAGAGAGAGAGAAGGTAGAGAGAGAAGGAGAGAAAAAGAGAGGGAGATTTGGTTGTACCTTGACTTGATCTTCCACGATCTTCTTACATCCTTTCAATCTTGGGTTATATACTTCTCCAAGCAAGATCTACCTTCCATTGTCCTTATTAATCAATAAATCTTTGTACAACCCTACTTTCTTCCACAAAATCTTCCAAACTAACCTTAGAAGTACAAAATATAGTCATGCAAGCTTAGAACTAGGAAGAAGATATACAAGTAACCTCATAACCTAACCCATCAAGCTTTCAATCAAGCTTGACAAGTGAAAGAAATCAGAGAGAGAGAGAGAGAGAGAGAGAGAGAGAGAGAGAGAGAGAGATATTTCGGGTGGAGAGGGAGAGAGACAAGCCTTGGCCTATAAATAGCAAGCCATTCCAAGCTAAAACTCACACCTTCACTCCTTGCTCCAACTTCTCTCTAGAATTTCTAATCTTCTTTTCTTCCAAAGTTCAAGTTTCTTGAGTTTTCTTGAAGTTCTTAAGAGCTACCACCAAATCATCTCCAAAAACCACCTCTAGATTTTTAAAGTAGCCTAGCTTAGTTAGCAAAGTTGTTTCTAGGAAGAGAAAATCCATCTCTCTTCCTTTCGAACTAACCGGAGCCATTATGCCGCCAAACCGACGACCTATTCTCAAAACCGATCAACCGCCAAGAAGTAAGGTAGAGTCCCATATACGCTATCTCTAAGTATACGTAGAGTCCCTTGTCCACTAAACCCAAGTATAGTGTAGAACCATATGTTGAGAAATAGGATGTCCATACTCTTTAGTTCAAAGTATAACTTGAAGTATTTTTAAGTAGATAAGGTTATCTATCGTTTATTATGTTTAGAATGTATGATGGTTAACAAACTTATTTTGCTAATGGTAGTATGAACGTGTTGAATAATGAACTTTTACTTCAATAAACATGTGTTGTTTTGAACTTTCCACAAAAGAGGAAAGAATGGATTTTTTTGAAAGATAGAAACTTATCGCTTGTTTAGAAATATTTGTATTTTGATCTTTAGGATGGTTATAAGCATGCGTACATGAATTGCTTGTATTACTTGTGGTATAATATTAAGTTGGATGATCTTATTAGTTTAAGATTACAATGAATGATTTATGATTACATGTGAAGTCCTACAGTGGAGTCGTTGCATGAAAACGAGACACAAAAATCGAGAAAGTAGAAATATGACACCTAGGGTGTGGTTAAAGAAAATGCGTGTTTTGAAAAGGTGAAATGTTTTGAAAATCGCAATGTGGCCGAACGTGGTAGCCCATTGTGTGGTGTGTGTTTTGTGTGCTAATGAGAACCCGGGACGGCGGAACCATTGTGAGGATACTCAGGAGACGGAACGGCGGAACCGAGGTTGGGTGTGTGGCTTGGTTATCCGCGGAGAGGAGCAAATACAAAGTGTGCCAATAGGAACCCGGTGCGGCGAAACCATTGAGAGGATACTCAAGAGACCGGAACGGCGGAACCGAGGTTGGGTGTGTTAAAAACGATTTTGAAAATGTTGATATGGTTATGAAATGGAGACACGGTCTACGAAAAGTCGCGTAGGAGAAACCCAAAAAATCATGGACACCAACGTTAGTTTGGATAATAAATGTGGATGTGTCATTGTTTGTCAAATATGTTTGAACTATGTGGAAATCGTTAATTTTATGGTTTAATGTTTGTAAGTTAAGAGTTAGAGAGTATGGGTTATTCTATTGAGCGTTGTAGCTCATAGTGTTACCTTTTGGTGACCCTGACATATTATATTGGTGGCGGCGACTGATATAATGAGTCAGAGCTCATAGATGAACAGGATGAGCTGTATACATTAGAGGCCTTTGGAGCCGAGGAGTTTGCTAGGATAGAAGAGCAGGCGGAGCAGTAGTTAGGAACCCTAGTTCCCTCATTTGTTGGTTAAAAGTACTTTTGTAAGACCTTGTAATGTAATAATGAGACAGACTTACTTTGTTTTTGTAATAAAATGTCTTATTAACGTACCCAGAATTGGGGGCGTTACATTCCACATGATTAGTGTAGTGAAAAACATGTTAAATACGAAATTGATGAGGGAGGATTACAAAACCAGTTTTTTTTTTTTGGGATAAAATAGCTTGAAATTGAAAAAGAGGCTAACCGAATATATATACAGCCTACAAAAGGCATACTCCAGGAGGAAAAGAAAAGAAGAAAACTAACAAGAGTAAAAAAATTGACTACGCCAAATGGCTACATGGCTAGATGTTAAGTGATGTTTCCAAACCATCAAGTAAGAGGGGAGGAAAACACCGCCAAATGACAGCAACAAAATAGGATACGATGAAGTAGGTGACGTAGTTGTACAATCCTATCTGGATTGAAATGCAGTGGCCGAAATGTATCAGAATATTAGAGAACCAAGGAAACTGTTCAGGTCATTTGCACAAGAACCACCATCAGCAAATCAGCAGCTATTTGCTGCCATTGCAGCACCAAACAAATAGCAGCAGCAGCAGCATCAGGAAGCATCAATAGTAACCATGACACGCACAAAATCAGTTGGTTGGACGGAGTACCTTTGGTAATAATAATACCCTACTTTTTTAGTTGTAAACAGTAGAGGCCAGAGAGTAAGCAAACTGGGCAGAAGCAAAAGTAAAGACATGTCCACTTCTTGTTCCACATCGGTTCTAGAGGAAAGCTCCATCATTGGAAGGCCATATAAATAATAAGGAGCTGTTATCAATTGAAACTTGCCTTAAACTAACGAGTAAGGAAAACAAAGTGAGCGGCGAGAGCTGCCCGCCGCGCATGACATAATATTTGTTGCTCACGAATTTATGGAGGGGTTATAGGCTTGCTGAGTGTAGACGTTGCTTACTTTGCAGAACTCGTTCGTGCGGGCCTCCCAAACCACCACTCCTCCCAAATAACTCTCAAAACTCTCTCTCTCTCCACCACTTCTCCTAAATTACTCTCAAAACTCTCTCTCTCTCTCCACGTTTTATGTATGACGTTTCTCTCTCTCTCTCCACCACTTCCCCTAAATCACTCTCAAAACTCTCTCTCCACGTTTTATGTATGACGTGTTTGGATTGCTTAATTTGCGCTTTGACTAATGATTGTGCCCTAAATCACTCTTAAAACTCTCTCTCGTATGATGTGTTTGGATTGCTCAATTTGCGCTTTGACTAATGATTGTGGGGATCTCAAAATTCATGAATCACTAGTTTAATTTTTGGGTTCAAGTCTACCAATTTTCGCCAGATTGGGGGGGGGGGGGGGGGGGGGGTGGTGTGGGGTTGTGTGGTTGGGGCTATATAGAAAATAAACACATCTATTATTTGTTAAAAACTTATCTAGCTTAATTTATTTTCTTTCATTGAGCTATATAATTTACTTAAAAATTTAAGTGGATTTTCGTTCACTCTAGATTTGTATGAATGACCCACCATAGATAATATAAAGAAAGTCAATTTACGTGCAAAAATATATGATATTTTAGGGTATTTTTTAACCCATAGGGTTCAAGCGAACCCCTAAAATACTAATGGAGCCACCCCTGCATAAGGACCCATCAACTGGGATCGATAGTACACAAAGCTGAATTGGACCCATCACAAAAATTGTGTTTTGAATTGATAGCATAGAAAGTCGAACTGGATTTAGATCCATCACAAAAATTATAGGACATGGTGTTTTGAATTGATGATCTATAAAGCTTCATAAGAATTGATTGCACATTATGAACAAGACTCATTACACAAATTGATAGCACATAAAGTTTCACAAGAAGAGATAGTAGTTTTGAATCCATGAATGCCGTGGAAAGTTTTGCTACAGTACCAGGGAGTAAACTCATAAGTTCCAACTTGATCTGCGCTGAAATGATAGTAGTTTTGAATCTATGAATGCCGTGAAAAGTTTCGCATCTAAGATTCTTATAGGACTAGGGAGTAAACTCATAAGTTTCAAATTGATTGTGGTGCAGAATGCATGTTTTTTTGTTTGTTTGTCTTATGCTATGTATATATTACTCTATTTTTATGACAATTTGAGGTTATCAAGCAAGGGCGGCTTCAGTGGTAGATGAGGGGATTCAAGTGAACACTCTGCATTTAGAAAATGCACTAGATTTTTTAAGTATAATTTGATATTTCTTTACTATTGTTGACACTGGATCATTCGTGTGTAGCCAAAGTAATTAAACATTTACATAAATTTGTGAATAAATTAATATTATAGCTCAAAAATATAAAATAAATCATGTCTAATACAAAAAATTTCAATACGATTTGCCACCAGTGAATTGAAATCCTGGAGCCGCCCCTGCTATCAAGTGTCAATTGCAATGTTTTTATTTATTTATTTAAAGCAAAACGCTTTGGACATCGATGTTCAAACAAAAATTAAGGTACATATGTGTTCATATGCATCTGATGTGTATGGGTTTTACATGCATCATATAGGGTCACATGGATTGAACGACTTCAAAGACAATGACGGATTTATGTGGGGGCACGTGCTCCCACTAAAAACTAAAACAATTTTGTTATATTTTTATATATATTATAATAACTATAAAAGTGTACAACTATATAAACACACACACTGTAAAGGGCCAAATATGCTAGTTTGTACACGGTCACTATGTTCGGCTGAAGCCTAGTTAAACCCCTAGCTCTGTCTGATCCATCGAGGCACTGACCGGATTGCTAGATTTGGTCAGGCTCGGTTCGGCACAAACGACATTCGGACAAGTAGATCTGAACGACCAACTCATTCTAAGGATTGAACCTCTTTTTGGTTCAGACATTATGGTTTGGCTAACTCATACTGAGGTCGACGCTCTTCTTTATGATTTAGACATTATGGTTCTGTAGACATCCCAATATGGGTTTTCAGAATAATTTACTTTCGGTTTTTGATTCCCCTATGATGAAATGGATCAAGAACACCCCAAGAATGTCGAGTGGTTGAGCTTTGAGTGATTGACACCCTTTTAATCCTATCCAAACCTAACCAAAACCCTACTGTTGTACGTTGGTTCAAACCCAAGGCGCGCGAGTCAAAGTGCCAGCTGTTGGTCAAACTGTCAGGTTGGACCATTGACTAGGGCAGATCAGCTTTGACTCGTGTGCGCAAGTCCACAACTTGCGCGCGCCGGTCAACCCTTCTCATTGACCAGTGTGCGCAGGTTCCAAACTTGCGTGCGCTGGTCAAAGTCTAGTCAAAATTGCTTTATTCAGCCTGCAGTCGTTTTCAGAGGTCTATAGTATAGCAGAAGCTTCCATTCCATTGAAAAAGTGGTCTTCGGACCAGACATGTCCACATCCCACACATCTTCTCCCATCAACCTTTCCCCTTTCCTCTATGAGCGAGAAGACTTTGGTGGCAAGCAAGTCAGCCATTACATGGCTGGTGTAGCTTCCTCTCTCCTCTCTCCTTCTATATATACTCCCCTCCATTGTTCTTCCAAAGGGTTACAAAAATTACAAGCTTTGGTTACAAAACTTTGTTCATCTTCTTGTTTCAAAAAAAAGTCATAGCAAAGAAAGATCAAAGCCATTCTCATCCTGCTTGTTACTTGTTCATTCAACCACCAACTCAATCATCCATCAAACACCACTTTTCAAGCCTCAAACTCAAGCTCAATCACTTTTTCAAAACCAAAAACCAAAGGTAGAACACCTACTGTTTTCCTGTTCTGATTCCTGAGGGGGGTTGACAGGGCCAATGCTGGTAATCAATACCAAGTCCTGGCCCTAAAGCTAGCAAGGTTTCAAAACCATGTTTGCAGGGGACCGGTTAGTGCCGGTCCATAGCATGTGCGAGCCACTCTGTGGCTGTGAGTGCTGATCTTGTGCGGGAATCGGAATCCTGTATTTTGTATTTATTGTTCATATATACACCACTACAAGTATGCTAAGAACCAGTTTACTACTTTTCTATGATGAAACTGCTAGTTGTCTTTCAATAACTCATATCTGCTATAATGGAATACCTCTGGGCCTTTCTAGATATGCCCCAAAACTCAGAACGTGAAGAACCAAGCAATGGTTTGATGGCTCAAACCTGCGCGTGACGGTGGTTGACCCGCGTGCGCAGGTTCATCTCTGACCAATGGCTAGCCTTTGCATGGGTAACTTGGCTTTGGCCATTGTTTATATCCCCACACTGTTTATGGGGTGTACTATTCTTTTGGAGGCTTCCATGACTATTACATTGTCTGTAACTGTATATTAACTGCCAATAAACTGCGTGGTTTGTCATGGGTGTGCACTCCCAGAGGGTTGAAAGTAAGATCTGTGGGTTTAAACCTACTAGCTCGCGCAGGTCTGACCTGCATATAGTGACTTGATTAGTGCATGCTGGTTTCTTCTTATGCACGACACTCCAAAATAGTTGCCTTCTAGTTTGTTTAAACTCTGACATGAGTCTGCTTTCATCCTATTCTAACTGTTTCAATAAGAGAGCATGTCATCTATCACATCCTGCAAATCTGTTATAGTTTTAATCCCTTTAAACTATTCCCTGCCCTAATTGGCTAAAAAATGATTAATGAAATAGAATCACAAACCTTTTACAAATGCCCAAGTAGAGACCGATCTCTGGATTGGGTGAGAGGGGTGCCTTAAAACCCTTTCCCTCTCGTAACTTGGCTCCCAAACCTAAGATATCAAGGTGATGATGAACTAGTCTACAAGCCTTTTTCAAATCAAACAACGTGGAGCAGCGTTTCAAGTTCAGTTCCTTGGGTGATGACCTTCAAACCCAAGTGGCGACTCTGAATTGAGCGTTTCGCCATGCTCTAAAAAGGGGCGCACTCGCTTATTGCGTACAATTTTTGGGGCATGTGCCCATAATGGCGACTCTGCTGGGGATTTTCTGCATTAGTCTATACTTAAAGTTTAATACACTTGAGAACAATCCCATAAAAGTTTGTCAAAACAGTGAACTTCGCGCTGCTGAAGAATGGAATGGTTATTGAATAGGATCCTCGTATTCGACCAATCCTGATTGAGACTTTTTCGATTGTTTGCTTGTGTAGTTTTCTTCAAGTATCGATAAAAAATGTGAGCCACATTTTAAGAGGCATTTGCAAACATTGGGATTCTATCTCATTAATTGTAGACACCCAAATTTGGCCCAACGATTATTTTAAGTCCCACCTTGGGGACCATCTCGATGATGAATAGGATACAGTAATTGATAATTGACTTCTCGTAAACCTGAGGATTTTGGTGAGTACTTTTAGCCATTTAGAGGACCCAATTCAAAGCCAAATAGCCTTTCTAGGCAGAAATACAGTTTTCAAGATGAATTGATCTAATGGCCGCTAGATCGTTCTCACGGCCTTCACTTCTTTCTTTCACCCGTGGAATATGGTGTTTGAAATTCTCCCAGAGAGATCGATTCCTCGCCCGTGAGATGCATTCCTCGGTTGCTAGATCCTTCTAGCGACCGCCAGATCGTTTCAATCCAAAATTTCAGAATGTTCTGTCTTCGTTTGATCGAACGCACAAACCCTAGAAGCCAAATGTAACGCCCCGAATTTTGGAAACGTTAAGTAGACATTTTCATTGAAAATATAAATAGAGTCTAGCTCAATATTACATCATAGTTCTCACAAGAGTATTTTTATTGAACAAAAGGAGGGGAAACAAGGGTTCTTATCTACTGCTCTGCCTGCTCCTCCATCCTAGCCAACTTCTCGGCTCCGAAAGTCTCCAAGGTGTAGAGTTCTCCCTATTTATCTACAAAGTCTGACACATTATACCAGCGTCGCCACCAGTATAATATGTCAAGGTCACCAAAGGTAACACCATGAGCTACAAAAGCTCAGCAGAACAATAACATACCCGTTAACCCATAACTTACACATAATAGGGCATAGAATCAGTGAGATCCACATAGCACATGCGTATTTAACAAAATAATTAACAATAACACATCCACATTCACTATTCAACTAATATTGGTGTCCGTGATTTCTGAGTTTCTCCTATGCGATATCTCGTAAACTGTGTCACTGGTTTCACCTTTTCATTTTCCAAATCAACATTTCCAAAATCATTTTTACACACCCAACCTCGGTTCCATTGCTCCGGGTTCCTGAGTATCCGCACAATGGTTCCGCCGCTCCAGGTTCCCATTGGCACATAATTGGCATTGGCACCTCTCCGTGGTAACCAAGACACACCCTACCTTGGTTTCGCCGCTTCGGGTTCCCGAGTATCCGCACAATGGTTTCGCCGCTCCGGTTTTCCATTGGCACACAATTGGCATTGGCACCTCTCCGCGGTAACCAAGCCACACACTCTACCTCAGTTCCACCGCTGCGGGTTCCCGGGTATCCGCACAATGGTTCCGCCGCTCCAGGTTCCCATTGGCACACACACACACACACACAATGGGCTATCACGTCCTACCTCATTTGTGGTTTCAAAATATTTCTTTTTTCAAAACACATCTCATCATTAACCACACCCTAGGTGCCATGTTTCTACTTTCTCAATTTCTGTGTCTCGTTTTCATGCAACGACTCCGCGGTAGGACTTTTCACATACGTAATCATAAATCATTCATTGTAACCTTGAAACTAAACTAGCAAGATCATCCAACTCTGTATTAATCATCATGCTCAAACCACAACTTAAAACATAACGCCACATGTATGGACGCCTTTGGAGTGAAAATCACTTATGCTTTACAACAAGGCAAGTAATACAAACAATTCATAATACATGCTCATATCCATCTTAAAGATCAAAATACGAATACTTTCATGCATTTCGATATACAAACAACATACAATATACGTAGAGTAGGTAAGTAGAGGTATTCTACATATATTTAGAGATATGGAATAAGAATAATCTACCGTTCTTCTTGGCGGTAGGGTGGCTACAGAAAAGTAAGTCGGCTATCGGATGGAATAACTTCCTACGGTAAGCTTCCGGTAGTTTCGAATGAGAAAGGTTTCTCTTGAAACTAGTTCTTGACTAAAAACTACTAAATTTTGGATCGAGAGGGTGGTTGGGTGGCGGCTTAGGATGAATTTCAAGAAGAACTTCAAGAAAAACTCAAGAACACCAAGAACAAGAAAGAACAAAGTAAGAACTCAAGTATTTCTAGAGAGAGAAGTTGAAAGGTTGGAATGTGTGAGTTAAATGGCAATGATGGGGTGCTATTTATAGCAAAAGTTTTGGCTATTACCCAAGCAATAAAATTTTTCCTAGCAATTATTGTCCAATGGTTAAGATTTTCCTAGAAAAATAATAGGCCAAAAGGTACATGTACCCATATATAAATATATTTGTGTACTTAGAAAATCTAGTAAAATACTTTACAAGGTACTATATAATCTCTTAAAATTTTCAAGTATCCAATAAAAAAAATATAAGATCAAAATTTCCTAATAAACTAATCTAATAAGCACATGTTTCTATTATACACACACACACACACGTCCAAGTTTTCAAATATAAATGTAGGTAGTATTAGATACCATATAATCCATCAAGATTTCCAAGTATCAAATAAAATATATGGCCAAGATTTTCTTATTAGAATAATTCAAGAAGTACTAGTACTTATATATTTATTATTGTACTTAGAAATCTAGGAAATTAGATATTCACATATCTTTAATACATATAAACACATGGGAAAATCTAGGAAGTAATTTATTTAATAAATCCTAGTACTAGTTAGTAAGACTAACTTATTATCCAATGGATAATATTTTCCCTTGCATTTTTTGGTCAATGAATAAAAGGAATAAGGTAATATATACTTGAATAATATTTAAAATAACCAAATGTCCTTTAGGCATGTGTATATAAGTCTATATACAACTATATATTAGTACTTTATCAAATCTAGCATAAAATATCTTTGATAGAAAATCTAGGTTTCCTATTGTCCAATGGATAAAAGTTTCCCTAATTTTTATTGTCCAATGGGTAAAGGTTCATCTATGGTTAGGAGATTGTAACTAGATGAATTAGCAGTTCGGTTCTTCCCACTAATCGGTTGAAAACTAATTCTACTTGCCACGTAGGATTTCTAGTTAAGAAATATAATTTAAGATTTTATTTTATACACTAGGAAAAATATACAAGTGATTCTACAAGTACACTTGTCTTTTGAAAACGACTAGATTGTCCGGTGCAAAGAAATATAATTTTATAAGTCTCAAGTCTAGTTATGATGGATTATTAAAGTTAAAAAGGAATTTTAAAGAAAATTCAAGTAATTAAAAATAAAATATAAATATTTAAGAAAATTTTTTATTTACCAAAAATCAGGGTCGTTACACCAAATTTCGAATCTTTAGGGCTACGAAAGAGATTTCGAACAGAGATCTTCTAACCCTATACTACCATTTCGATTCACACCATTTGATTGGCCAGAGTGAGTCACCCTATGACTATATAAAGAAGCGTTAGGGTTTTGAAATTACAACACTCAATTCATCATCTCCAAAGCTTATACTCTGCATAAACTATCTCCCATACTTTCTCAACAAAAGCCCTAACCTTTTGTAGGCAGCCGCAATTCGATGATCAAACCTTGAAGTACAAACCCTAAACCTAGGGTTCAGAGAAGAAAGTCAGTCAATCACCCTCAATTAGAAGTAATCGTGCACTTAGGGATCAAGGTGGTGAGGCCCAGGGGCCTGTGGTTTGTTTGTATCTTTAATTTGTAGCATACTTTAAATTCTTAGATTTTCTGTTAACTATTCGTATTCTGATGTGAGGAAGAATATCGGATGGGACATTGTTCCCGCGGCCGGTACATTGATCCCGTAGGATCCCACGGCTGTGAAATCCATTCATCGGCCTTGGAATCTATTTGCTGGGACAACCTGTTGCTTTTTTTGTTTATTCTGATGTATGCTTAATTTATTGCTCTGGCTCACCTTATTAAACTGTTTAAAGGCAAAAAAATTGGATTATTTGTTTGAATTAAATAAAGCAAGAACTAAGTTTATGTTGGATGACTATAGGCCGGTCTCACGATCGGGCGAAGAGGGGTGCCAAACACCTTCCCCTTATCGTACTCTTGGCTTCTGTACCCGGAATCTTTACCTTGTTTTCTTAGTTTTATTAAACTGAGTGGCGACTCTTTTATGGTAAGTCATTATCGTGTGGAGATGTTCCTAGCCATGAGAATATCCACAATTTTAACTATTGGTGAGGAAACAAGTGTTAGAGGATATCAGTATGATGATGTCCCTTTCGGGAGGTGTCTACAGTTTTGGCGACTCCGTTGTTTGAGAGCCATAACCATAGAATTCAACATAAAGTTAACGTTTGCTTTATATAATTCTTTTATCATGTGCATCGAGCGGGCAACCTCATTGAGTTCACCTAACATCCTGGCATGTCATGGGCTATGTTAGGGGTTCTAGCAAACTTCATGGATACTTTCAAGATAAGCTAACATTTAAAGCGCATGCATTGCCTAAACATGGGGCATATTTATTCAGATTTTCTCAAAGCAATTTTTGACCCTACCATAGGGTCGTTTTCATTAAACCCTCTAGTTGAAAATTAAAAGGATTCCATCCCTCAAATAAAAATTCACGTTGATTGCCCAATTTGAAATGTAAGCTAAAGGGTAAACTTCTTGCTTTCAGGGGATTTAGAGAGCTTAACGGAATATTGAGAACACTCAGGTGTTGCTTAGGCTCCCAACGAACCACCTCGGTCTCTGGGCCACCAAAGGAAGACGGTACTACAGGAAGGCACCAAGGCCAAGCCTACGCGAAGGAAAAACGTAGGAGACAGGTTCAAATGCACCTGGCTCCACATCTTCAAGAATCGCCTCCTTGTCCGAAGAAGAGTTAAAGGGGTGATCGTATCCGCATGGGTGAAGTGAGGAAGAACTCGCATTGGATGGTGGAATGACGATAGTAGAAGGCGAGGTGGAAACGGAAGGTGATAGAGAGGTGGCGACTTCGGAAGGAAGAGTTGTGGTCGTTATGTTCGAAGAAAAAGGAAACAGAGAGGAGAAGGAGAAAGGGCAGTGGTGGAGGAGGATCCTTTTTGGTGGTGGTGGCGAGCAATGGCAGCCGAAGGAGGAAGAGGGAGAGACGGAGAAGCTTAGATGAGAGAAAAGAGGAGAGGAAGAAAAAATGGGCCGCCTAATCAATTTAACCTAACTTAAATCGATTTTCTGACTTTTGGCATTCCCACGGCCGTCACTTCGATTCTTCGGCCACTGAATCTATCTGATGGCCCGTAAATCTATTTCCCACAGCAGCAACAAATTTTGTTCAACACATCAATCAGGAAAACAGGAAGTTCTAGGTCCGTGATTAACAGAACCGATGGCGGAGGATGATCACAATAGCCTTGGGGGCATGCCTGAGCATGAGGAATATCAAACATTGAATGCTGAACCTACTTTGGGTCATTTTGAGCTCTCTCTGGAGCAGCAAGTTTGCAAATATCGATCACTCAACCTTTGAGGATTATGAACTCCGAGCTCTTGCTCACAAAATTCAAGGATCCTTGGTACCTCTGGTTCAGTCTGTATGCCCTAATTACTGTACTCCGGAAGTACGACAACTGTCATGACTCAAAAGTCTCACCAGCAAAAGTGGAAAATGGAAAGGGGAAGGTGGAAGACAAGAGATGAAAAAGCTATTGGAATCTACTTTTGAGCCCATGCTCATTATTATCTGACCTTGTGGAAGATGGAATATCTTGTGGAAAATGGAATACCCATGATGCTGTACCCAAGTCGCCGAATGCCTTTTATCAAAAATCCAGCAAAAGACCGAGGATGAAAATTCAAATGGAAGACGGAAGATGGAATATTAGATGGAAGATGGAAATCCCGTGAAAATGGAGTATCAAGTGGAAGATGGAATACAAAACATCATGGAAGATGGAATACTCAAGCTCTGTGTTTGAATGCCTAAAGTTTCAAATTTTATATGCTTGGGTTCTGTGCCCTGAATGCCCAACCACCGTGTACTGAATGCTCAAAGCCTATACTTTGAATGCTCGGACTCTACCTTCTGAATGCTCGAGCTCTATGCTTTGAATGCTCAAGTTCAGAACTTGAAAGAAGCTCTAAGCTTAAAACACACATGCATGGGCTCATGCACAAAAACACTCACATCTAGGAAGCATCCATTGCATATCATCATCATCATTATCATCATATACATATTTTGTTTTGTATCTCTCATTCATGAAACCGGTCATTCCTGCATTAATTGGCCCTGCACCACAAAGATGGAAGATGGAAAAACTCATTTTTGGGTCTGTACCATAAAACAATGGAAGATGGAAGATGGAGAATTCACCCCAGCCTCGTGCCATAACTAGTGGAAGATGGAAGATGAAAACAATTCAAGCTCCACACTTCACTCACTGGCTCTGTGCCGCTATATCCCAAAATGGTGTTTGGCCATCTCCAAAAGATGGTTTGGATACTCCCCCAATTACATCAATTCTATCAAGCTCATTTGCAAGGATAGGCTACCCAATCGAACTCCCCTCGGTCAAAGTAAGGATAATCATGAAAAGCAAATAACTAACCGTTGTGTATTGATCTACCCCAAAATACTGAGGGAGTTCTCCGAAAAAATTTCCCTGGCAGCTCTGCGCTCCTTCAACTACTCTCCATAGAAATCCTAGCTTGATTTAGGTACGTTGCCCTACGGCTTTTAAGGCCCAAAGGTACGTCTTCTTTCCATAACCCTATGCACTTTTTTATTTCTCTATTTTGCCCTGAACTACGATTAGTTTGAATTCCCTTGTGGAATATGTAGGTAGCCTCTCGGCCCGACCATAACTAAAAACATTTTCGAAAACCTTTGAGATTGTTGTTTGATCAAATTGAGTTGTTTTTATGGCTTTGATTTTTAATTGACACACCTCGCGGCCTGTCCAAGTTCAATCAAAGAGGGGCATCTGTAGACACCCTAATTTGGCTTAAAGATTATTACAAATCCCACCTTGGGGACCATCCCGATGATGAATAGGATATCGTGATTGATGATTGACTTCTCGTAAACCTGAGGATTTTGGTGAGTACTTTTAGCCATTTAGAGGATCCAATTCAGAGTCAAATAGCCTTTCTAGACAGAAATACAATTTTAAAGATGAATTGATCTGTTGGTCGCTTGATCGTTCTCATGGCCCTCACTTCTTTCTTTCACCCATGGACAACGGTGTTTGAAATTCTCCTAGAGAGATTGATTCCTTGCCCGCGAGATGCATTCCTCAGCCACCAGATCCTTCTAGCGGCCGCTAGATCATTTCAATCCAGAATTCTGGAATGTTTTGTCTTCGTTTGATTGAAAGCACAAACCCTAGCAGGCAAATTCTGAATCTTTAGGGCTACAAAAGAGATTCCAAACAGAGATCTTCTAACCCTATACTACCATTTCGATTCACGCCATTTGATTGGCCAGAGTGAGTCACCCCATGCCTGTATAAAAAGTTCTTAGGGTTTTGAAATTACAACACTCAATTCACCATCTCCAGAGCTTATACTCTTCAGAAACTATCTCCCATACTTTCTTGACAAAAGCCCTAACCTTTCGTAGGCAGCTGCAATCCGACAATCAAACCCCAAAGTACAAACCCTAAACTAAGGGTTTAGAGAAGAAAGTTAGTCAATCACCCTCAATTTGAAGCAATCGTGCACTGAGGGATCAAGGTAGTGAAGCCCAGGGGCCTGTGGTTCATTTGTATGTTTAATTGGTAGCATACTTTAAATTCTTAGATTTTCTGTTAACTGTTCATATTCTGGTGTGAGGAAGAATATCTGCTGGGACATCATTCCTATGGCTGGTATATCGATCCAGTAGGATCCCACGGCTTTGAAATCCATTCCCCGGCTATGGGATCTATTTGCTGGGACAGCCTGTTGATTTTTTTTGTTTATTCTGATGTATGTTTAACTTATTGCTCTGGCTCACCATATTATGCTGTTTAAAGGCTAAATAATTGGATTGTTTATTTGAATTAAATAAAGCAAGCACTAAGTTTATGTTGGATGACTATGGGCTGGTCTCACGATCGGGCGAAGAGGGGTGCCTAACACCTTCCCCTTATTGAACTCTTGACTCCCGTACTCGGAATCTCTACCTTATTTTCTTAGTTTTAATAAACTAAGTGGCGACTCCTTTATGTTAAGTCGTTATCGTGTGGAGATGTTTTTAGTCATGGGAATATCCATGATTTCAACTGTTGGTAAGGAAACAAGTGTTAGAGGATATTTGTATGGTGGTGCTCCTTTTGGGAGGTGTCTACATTAATCAAACTTTTTAGCATCTTCATTTGTATCGATGTTAGTTAGCCGCGTTGGAGTATTTTGGGTAACCGGCACAGTTTACCGGAGCCTGGGGTCCTCGAATGCTCAACAACCTTGGACAATGATAAGTCATTCTACTATTTGACCGTTGCTCTGCATTACGTGTTGCAGTGGGAGGTATATCTTGATTTTAGTGTGAGGAACCCCTCTCAAACCAAAATTGGCCTTTGCATATACAAAGCATTGGAACTCTCCCAACTAAGATAGGTACCTGCAGGGTAAGATTATTTGCATATAACCCCATATACTGTCTACGTGTTACTGCTTTCCCTATCGCATGCACTGTACATACATACTATTTTGTGTAGAAGCATGTTTTAGGGCGGCTATTAGGTTGTCTCTCTTTCGAGTCTATCCTACACTTACTAAAAACACTGCTGGACCCGATAAAGAGTCGTGCACCTCGATGATGCACGTAGTCTAGCTTCAAAGTCCTTAAGATCAATGAGACTTTGGAAAATCAAAGCTTTCTAAGTCTTTGTCTAATGCCCAATTGAGGTTTCAAACATTAAACAAGGAACAACAAAGACTGATGCCGTGGTACTAGACACCATCAAGGTTATAAGTGCCTAGTCACTTACAACCGCCTTGACTAAATAGTGCGTCGCCGCTTAGGCCATCAAGGTTATTGTGCCACATCATCTACACCGAGTTGTTCCAACCCCAAAGTTGAAACTTCGAAAAAGGAATAGTCAAAGATTTAGACTATTTTGACATCTTTTAGTTTAGTCGGTCTAAACAAAGGACACATGGTCGAAAAAGAATTTTGAGGGTTTTGGTAGCGTCTAGACATCATGAGACAGACTCATCTTTAGTGGTAAAGTCTAGGTGGACATAGACGACGATTGCATGTACGTTGCATTCTTTCAATTCTTTTAAAATAAACTGTTGCAAGAACGCCACTGAGCTTTCAATTACATTCTATCTAGTTCTAAGCCATTGCACCAAGCAAAAAGGTTCAGAAAGGAAGAACCAAACATGCTTGAGAATGTCCACCGGGTCCATACTGAAGAATACTTTCACATCAGTCAGTCACAACAGAAGTATTAGCAGATATACCAACAAGCACTCATCGCCATATAATCTGCATGAATTGTTGCTTTCCTCTTCGTCGTCATCGACATCTTCAACTCCCTCTCAAACATTCGTCATGGCAATGTTCCACAAGACCAAGCCACTGTACTGACAAACCTTTAACATAGCATGGCCATCATGCAATAAAGGGCTGATCAGGCTGAGGCTTCTATGGCCAACTTGCGCGCGCTGATAAATGAGCAACTTTTGCCAATACAAAGAATTGAGGAGGAGAGAGCCAATCTTGAGCTCAAAATTCAAATCCCTAACCCTGAAGTGGTTGTTCCTAACCTTGAAATGGCTGCTTTGATAGCCAAGATGGCCAAGCTCGAGGAGATTGTCTCCAAATATGAGAAACTGGGAGCTAGTGGCATTGACATGGACCTACTCTGCCTTTTCCCAAATACTAAGCTTCCCGAGAGGTTCAAAATGTTAGACTTCTCCAAGTTTGATGAGACTGGTGACCCGAAGACTCATCTGTTGGGTTATCACGCTGCAATGAAGCTACATGGGGTAAAAAATGACGTGATGGACCAAATGTTCCCTGAAACCCTCTCTGGCCCAGCCTTTCAATGGTTTCTCTCTCTCGACATTTCCAAAAGAACTTAGGAAGATATTGAGGCTACTTTTGTCCCACAATATAACTACAACTTCAACTAAAAATGACTACTCAAGAGTTGGAATCTACCAAGATGGAAGCAAGGGAGTCTTTTGCTGATTTTGTCTAGAGGTGGAGGGCCAAGGCTGCTCTAATGATTGATCGCTCGAACAAGAGGGATCAGATTTGTATCATCTCCCGTAACCTCCAACCTGATTATGCTAAGAATCTCGTACTGGTTCAAGCATCTGCCAACTTTGAGACTTTTTTCGAGTCTGGATTAGCCATCGAGGAGGCTCTACAAATTGGAATTCTACAAAGGGGAGAGTCCTTTTCTTCCTCTACTCAAAAAGCTAAGCTGATGGCTTACTCTTGAAATAGTAGCGCGTTGTTTGGCAGTGGCAATTATGCCAATGCGGCTACAAGTGGGAACAACACTGCTGCTTCCGACAACTGTACCGCAGACAACAATCAAGTTCAGAACACTCAAAGCTTCCGATCCCAAACCCAACCTCGGAGTTTCTCTGTCTTTGAGGCATCTTTGTTCGCGGTGATGGAGAAACTCGTCAAATTTAGGCATCTCAAACCTTTGACCCCAACTCCCTTACCCAAAGTCCTACCTGCTAGTTACACTCCTAACCTCTTCTGTGCCTTCCACCAAATGCCTGGCCATCTGTCTGACGTGTGCTACTGTCTTTGACATGAGATTCAAGATCTCATTGATAATGGCGCTCTTCAAACTCTACCCCCATCAAAGCCCAATGTCATCTCCAACTCCATGCCTCCACACAATTCCAACCCCCACGTTAGCCAAATATCTCTTACCTCCATTAAAAGCAACTCAAACTCCACCATATTCAATCCTAGCCACTATATCATCCCAGAAAATCAACCCAAACCAATTGTGTCTTTCCCATGAGGTTAACATGATGGCAGTAGGTTGGGCAATTGAGGTCTTCTCTGCCAACACATGGACTGATAGTGATGAGAAGCCTGCAAAGGAGAAATTCAAGAGGAAGCTTAATCAATCAAAGGAGAAGACTGACTGGTTGAGGTCCTTTGATCATGAGAGCTTGGAGTTGCTGTTCAAGGAGTTCTCTCAAGTAGGTTTGGTCGAAGAAGCTGAGGAGGCTAAAAGTGCTGATGCTTGGGCCTGAGACCTTCGAGGATCCTACCTCTCTCATCGTGGAAGCCAAGGGTAGTTTTAAAAATTGCATTTTCAAACTGCGTCTAACTTGCATTGATGACATATCTAAGTTTGACACAGTGTCTTTTGAGTCTGTCTGAGTCTAGCTTTGAGTTGGAGTTTGTGCCTTTTGGCCCTCTACGTCATAGCTTCTACTTCGAATTTGAGTCTTCTACTATACTTGGCAACCCCGAGGGATTTTATGAAATGAATTATCCTACTTCTAAGTACTTCATTGGTTTATATATAAACTATGTCGACCCTGACAACGAAGGGATAGATTTCAATGGGAACATCCCCAAGGAAATACGTTCCCTCGCCAAAAGGGAAGACGAAAGGCATGTTCAGCCTATTAAAAGAAGAAGTAGTTTCAATAAACTTGAAAGATGAGATAGACCCCCGGATGGTTCAAATTGGTTTAATGCTGTCCCCAGAGGAGCGTCGCACCCAGTCAAACTCACTCGAGGAGTTTGTTGACATCTTTGGATGGTCTCATCAATAAATGTCTGGCGTTGATCCCAAGATAGTGGAGCATCAAATTCCCCTGCTACCGGTTACCAAAACTAGTAAAGTAGAAAGCTTAGAAGGCTCCAGGCTGCATATCATATTCACAAGGGCATCAATGAGGGATTGCCTCGCGCATTCAATTAAAAAAGTGAAGTCCCATGATGGTCTGCCCGTCCAGGCAACTTCAACAATGGTCCGCCTGACCCGAACGGCTATCTCTACTTCAGTCTAGCCTTAAGCACGTGTTCTAGCAGCCTTATTGCTCTGTATCGGATGATCTTTGATAAGGAGATTAGCTCTGATTCCTAATAGATTGAATTTAACCTACCTGACATGACCTATCCGTGGTTGAATGGAGCTATCCACTACAAGAAAAATGAGAATATGTGACGAAATGGTGGTGAGGAAAGTAGATTTCGTCTCAAAATATACCTATTTTGTGAGGCAAAAATATTTTTTCGTCACCAATTAAGAGAGCAGAAAAATTTAAGGTGAAAAAATTTTATTTTGTCGCCAAAAACAGTTAATCAGTGACGAAAAAATAATTTTTGTCAGCAAAAGGGTGGACAAAAAAAATATAAGGTGACGAAATAATTCCTCACAAAAGGAAATACTTTGGGTGACAAATTCTTTTTTGTCTTCCATTTTAAAGAGGGAATTTAGACCATTAAAAACAAAATTAAAGAGGGAATATGTCGCCAATCCGTTTCCCCCAATATTTCTCTTTCCCACCCAAGTCTCAAACCCTATCTCCTCATTTCTACAAGCCGCCGACTTCAGACTTCTCCTCCATGGCGATTTTGCGATTTGCTTGAGACCAAGGGTGAGTCTCTCTTTTTCTCCTTCCCTCCCTTTCTCTCAGTCTTTCTCTTCTTCAAGACTTCATCTGTTGATCTGTTCATCATCTTCTTCATTACGTTTTGTATGTAGTTTGTACACCGCGAACCACCATGCACCACCGCAAATTGTTGACAACTGTAGGTGAGTCTCTCTCTCCCCCTCTCTCTCTCTCTCTCAGATTACAGACTGTAATCACCGTATTGTATCCTTATCACCATTATCACCGTATTGAAGCTTCAAATTAGGGCTTTTGCCTTTTGGTCAAAATATTGCAAGACGTCAAGACCTGTTAGGCTTTTGATTTCAGGCAAGTTAGGGTTTCTATTGAACCATTGTGAGTTTTCTCTCTTTTTCTCCAAATTAGGGCTCTTGTTGAAATTAGGGCTCTTGTTCAATTTGAAATGGAATTGTATGAATAGGTTTTGGTAACTTCTTTTATTAGGTTCAGTGTATTTCCAAAGATTTATTATCTCTAATTTTCATTTTTTGTTGTGGTTTAGAATTTATCTTTTTATGTTCACCTCCCGCTTCTGTACCTTGCAGAACACTAATTTTCTAGTGTCTCCTAACATTCTATAATGAGGTGCACGAATGAATAGGTTAGAGACCAAAGCATCTTAAACAAATAGAAGGTCACCACTACAATAATACTTAAAGATAGCACTACAAAGTCTAAAAAGATGACAGTTTTTAAAAAAGTGACAAACAAAAAGTTGGGGCAGATTTTTAATGGCAGTTCCCTTATAAACTGAAATGTTTGTATTTTAATTATGACGCTTATGAAGAAACTGTGATAATAATTGCTCCTGCCAATGTCACTTTGTTTGTAACTAGGGTCGTAAATGAACTGAGCAACTCGCAAGCTTGGCTCGGTTAGGCTTGTTAAGGCTCGGCTCGAGTATTTGGCTCATTTACTAAACGAGCCGAGTGGAGCTCGGCTCGTTCAATAAAAGCTCTGCTCGTTAAGGGAGGCTCGACTCGATTAAAGAGACTCCTTTAGTAAATGACTAAACTCGGCTCGTTAAGGCTCGAGCTTGAATTTTTGGATCGTTACATAAACAAGCAGAACTCGAGCTCGAGCTCGCTGAAGCACTGCTCGGCTTGTTTACGCCCTTATTTGTAACTAAAATTAGAAGGTATTCCACGATCCGTCGTTCAAAAGCCCACGATCCGTCGTTCCTTCAAAAACCCACAATCCATGTTCCTTCATTATTTATGCCTACTCTTCCAGAGGATTCCATAGCAGAGCGTCTCTTTCTCTCCCTCTCTCGATCACTCAAGAGCCTCTCGATCTCCTATCACGCGACCCTCTCTCATAGTGATTCGCACATTTGGCCCGACGCCGAGTTCGACAACTCCACCTTTCTTCCACAGGTTTGTTCTACTGCTCTCTTTGTACATTTGTTTATTTACCGATCTAAAACCCCATTGTTATCAGAAAACCGATCATTTCTAAACCTTAGATTGCTGGATCTAAAAGAAGGGTTGTATTTGTGGAGATTTTTATCGAACTAATCCTTTTTTTAGAACTATTTGCCTGAATACTCTCGTTTTCAAACTATTTTTAAAATTGCTCGGTAGAGCCACTTCAACAAGCGCTACCTGAGTAACGCCATTACGATCGGCGCTATTTGCCATGTGGCCCTCTGTCATGTGCTGTGTTGGTTATATGACGTGGACTAGCGCCACTTGAAGTTGCTCTACCTAATCGGTAGCGCCATGTCAAGTGGCTCTACCTAATCAGGTAGTGCCATTTCAAGTGGCTCTACCTAAATCAGGTAGCGCCTTTTCAACTGGCTCTACCTTATTGAAACATCTTCCCATAAATTTGATCACTTGTCAGCGCGTTTTCAACTGGCTCTACCTTATTGAAACATCTTCCCATTAATTTGATCACTTTGTCTTGCTCATGGTGAAAACAAAAGTAAAATCGTTAAAATAAAAATTGCGAACCACTTAGTGTAGAATATTTGGTCATTAGAACGTGAATAGCGGAAACTATTGTATTTTATGCTTAAGAAAAGATAGATTGATAATAACTACTTTACTTAAAATTGAAAAAAAAAATGATTGTCCAAAAAAAGATATATAGAACAATGTTGATGGCACTTTAATTCGCTTTAGGGTTTTTATTAACTTCACTGGAAAAAAATTTATTTATATTTTCAGCTTTATTTTGCTACACATCATGTATATTTTTATTTTGCTACTGAAGAATTCTAAATATAGTTAACTTTCTCTAATTTATGTTGAAAACCTCATTACAATGTTGTCGTTAATTATGTGGAACTGATTTTGTTATTTTAAACGACAATTTAACAGTTGACACTGAAGCACTACAAAAACTAATAACCATCATAACTTCGCATTATATAGCTCTAACAACAATACTTATTCTCCAACTTCCATGAAAGAAAATAAAAACTAAACATTGCAAGTTACAGATCCATTTTAGCAATTGAAAAGTCAAACAGATTCATAATTTTAAACATTACAAGTTACATATTTGGTACCGAAGATGACGCTTCTCCCCTCTTTGAACATTTTCGCTTGTTATGCCCATGTCCACCACACAAGGTACAAGACTGTTTGTGTGATGGTTGTGCCTCAAGCCAGTCATCCATCATATCCATCTCATTTCGAAATCGATTTACTTGTGGACGTCCTCGACCCCTAAGACGTTCTTCATCAGGATGAATTATTGGCCCATTGTAGGGAGGCCAATATGATTTGTCATGCAGCGGTACGAACGTTTCAGAGCTATATATGGCTATGTTTGAGTCAAGCCTCCAAATATTACTTATGAATCGTGTAGGGTCCATGGCCATTCTATTACACACTGCAATCACATGCGAGCACGGCATCCTCCATTGTTGCATCTTATTGCAAGTACATGTCTGCTCATTGAAGTGTACTGTGTGCCTGTGATTTCCTTTATATGGGCTAGTTGGATTCATTGGAGTTCGCACCTCGTAGATTCCCGTCTCTCTGTCAAACTCAATCACTTCGTGCCTTCTTGCTCTCATCCTCCATTCATCGTACTTTTCCGTTGCGAATTTGCTAAATGTTTTACCTGATTCGATCCCCTCCCTTGCTTTGACGGCATAGTTGTTAAAATACGTAACACATTTATAGAATGTCGTCCTAATTGTAGCCACTATGGGGAGGTGTCTGGCTTCCTTGAGGACTCCATTAAAGCTCTCAGATAGGTTTGTAGTACGCGATCCGTATCGCCTACCCCCATCGTGTGCATAGGACCACTTACGTAGGGGTAGCTCTTCAAGATCCTTATTTACTGCACCGTTGGAAAACCTTTGAAGTTTTTGTAGCTCAATCTCAAACTTTCGAACTTGTATTTCACAGGCTGCTAGTTTTACTTGGTCGCCCACAGTTTTATTGTACCTTCGTGTGTAGTTTACCCCCAAGTGACGGGCGCAGTATCTGTGGTATGCCGCCGGGGGTCTCCATTGTGGAGCATCTTTGAGATATGAAAGAAGACCTGAGTGCCTGTCTGAAATGAGACACAAGCCTTGACGTTGAGTAACATAAAATCTTATGCAATCGAGGAACCACCCCCAATTTTCCTTGTTCTCCTTCTCGACGATAGCGAATGCAATAGGAAAGATTTGATTCTCAGCATCTTGACTTACAGCAACAAGCAACGTTCCCTTGTATTTTCCTGTCAAAAAAGTACCATCAACACTAATTACTGGGCGACAATGCTTGAATCCTTCAATGGCGGGTCCAAAAGCCCAAAACACAGCATCAAATATAACATGTCCCGGCCTGCCTGTCTCCTTTGTTATGATATGGGTTTGAGTACCCGGATTCCTTTCTTTAATAGCTTCCAGGTATTGAGGGAGTTCAGCAAATGAGTCTTCCCAGTCACCGTAAATGGCTGCTATAGCCATTTGCTTTGCAGCCCATGTCTTTGCATACGATGGGTAGTAACCGTCACACTTATCTTTTACCATTGCTTGAAAAGCCTTGACCTTCGTACTTGGAGATGCTTCTACGGTTGACATAATCATATTTGCAATGTAGCGAGCGTCGAGCATCTGATGATCTGTGGTGACATTGAAAGCCAAGCAGCTGTGGGGTCCTGCATATCTCGTAATTTTCCAGACATCCTGATCCGGCTTCCTTATTGCTCGAAGTCGCCACGAGCATGGGTTTTGGTTTGCGCATTTGTAGACCAACAAACGGGTTGTGGATTGTTCTGTCTTTGCCACATAATTTCTGTCCATGCTATATTTTTTCACTGTATTTTTAACCTCAAGCTTCGAAAAGAACATCTGCGGAAAAAAATCGATACATGTAAGAGAATGCAATGTTTTCAATGAATACCACATTTTACCTATGGAATGTATGATGGAATATAGAGTGGGAGAGTTCTCTTTAAAAAATACCTGTCCCTCGAAAAGCTCAGACCTCCCGTCCCACCCAGCGTGACTACTCGTTGGCATTGGTGGACTAGGGTCAACGAGGTTGGTCCATGTGTCTTGTGTCATCATGGTGGATGACTTTTCGAACATCCTTATTGGGTCTTGTTCACCTTCGTCAGCCTCTAATCCTGCATCAACATCTTCCTCCGAGCTCTGTGAGGCCTCATCAATGTCTCTAATATGCATGCCAAACGCTTCGATGTCTGTATTGTCATCATGTACTTCCTCATGTATGATAGGTTCCTCGTCAACGTCTTCCAAATTTTCCTCGTTTTCAATGAAAGTGTTGTCATTTCGTCGGTGTTGCGAAATATTTGGCCGCGATTGTCGTTGTGATCGATGACTCGAACGATGGTGAACGACACTTTCATTTGCTTGGCTACCTATGGCACCCATCGTTTCCGTGAACAAAACGGGGGTGTAGCCGGTGATTTTATCAGATATATCAAACATCATTCCGATGCTACTATCATCCACGACATCAACTGCGGCGTATTGGTATGTTGCATGAGGATAGCTCATAATTGGGAATGGGTATGTTATTTTCATCATTGTTGCCGGCATACCCGTTGCATTCCAAATCATCTTTTGCAAGTCATTAAGAGTTATCCCTCTCATAATTGATAAGGGGATTGTCCTACCACCGACGTAGGACGGGCCGTTTGGTTGTTGGACAACCTGCCCACATATGTAAACCAATACGTACATAGGGTTTGAATCGCTCATTTTTAATGGAAGATGAAATTTGTAGTTCACGTTGTGTCTATATTTACTTTGGAGTTGACAGAAATTATTTATAGGGACTTGCCATTTTGTTCAGTCAAGTAAAGCCTATCTAAGTAGCTTTACTGAAGTCATTGGTCGTCCAGATTGATGGCTGGCAAGATTCGGGTCAAACTGTACTGGTCTGTGCATGGGACCCAGTCAGGGTGGCGCCTCTTGAAATGGCTCTTCTTAAGTAGCGTCACTTCAAATGGCTCTACCGGTACGGCCTACAAAAGATTCTATCGGGAGCTAAAGCTAGCGCCACTTAGGGTGGCGCTACTCCATAAGGATAGCGCCACTTCAAATGGCTCTACCACAGTAGAGCCACTTCAAATGGCTCTACCTAAGCCTGACAAGATTCTATTTGGGTAGTCCAATCAGAGTAGAGCCATTTGAAGTGGCTCTACCTAAGCCTGACAAGATTCTATTTGGGTAGTCCAATCAGGGTGTAAGCCAATACGGCCTGACAATATTCATTTGAGAACAAACAGTCTATTCATAGGCCGGTTCGGCCGATTGAGCTTTAAAAGTGAAATAGTAATTTATTTTTTGTCTTTATACCAAAAAAAAAAAAATATTGCGTTTCTTAGTTTTGCGTCAATTTGTTGTTAATTCGTTTCAGCAAGAGGAATCGAACAAGTATAACAAATTTAGTCGAAACGAGGGAGTATGTTTTTGCACTAGACAACTCTATAAATATTAAAGTTGTTTTCAATCGAATAAACACTTCTGCATTTGTTTTCATAATAAAGAAACTATTGATATTTTAGAAAAAAAATTTGCAACTAAGATGTAAAGATGGCCTTCAGTGATTTCTTTTCACTGGCCGGTCATAATTCTGGGTTGGGTCGTGACATTGGGTCTATCTCTACTTTCAGTTGACCTGTATAGTCACGCTAAGTTAAGCACATTTTGTCCTTACAAATTTTTTTCGTGTTAGTTTTGTGCCAAACTTTTGTAAATTATTGATTCTTCTCGATGAGACAAATCAAAAAAGTTAAAAAAAAAAAATTCTTTTACCCAATTATTTTGGAAAATCTCCACTTTTAAGCCAAAAAAAACTATCTTTTTCTTTTTCTTTTTTTAACTTTTTAGCTGAAAAATGGTTATTTTCAAAATATTAGAATAAAAGTAAAAAAAAGTTTACTTTTCCGATTTCTCCTATCAAAACGAATCAATAACCCAGAAAAAATTAAAGCAAAACTAACATACATGATTTTTTTAAAAATAAAAATAAAACCTTCAAAAAGTCATTTTAGCTGGATGGGTATAGAAGTAGTAGAACTCTGTCACTCTATTTCACTTTTTCGCCTCAGAATTGGTACAAATACAATCCACAAGAAGGCTTGTAGGTTCACCGTAACTACTAGCTTAAACATTTCTATATGTTGCACTGCCAGTACTAGACTATAGAGTTTGATTTGTAACTTTTAATTTCAATTGGCCTTTATTTCGATTGGCCTCATTCTCACATGGTAGTATCAGATGTTGATAACACGGCAATAGCTTGCCTTAGGAAAAAGTAGGCCTAGAACCAAACACAACAAATATTTACACGTCGGCCCCAATCAATAAAATTTGTGAAAAGATAAACAAAACCACTAGTCCTACACCCTCTGTGAGGTCCGTTTGTGTAATGATTCGTTTCAACTAACCTGTTTAACTCTTAGACTTGTTTAACTCTTAGCCTAGTCACGTGGGCTAAAAAAATCAACTTCGAGTTAATAGTAGTTGGTTGGCCGTTGTTTATATCCCATTACAGTTTCTCATAACCCACCGATGTGAGAAGTAAAATGATTACCTAACTAATAGGGAAAGGAAAACAGAAAGTGATAGAATTTGTTAGAAACTAGAATGTGAATGAATGATATATTATTGTTACTTGGTTTCTAGTTTTGCACATTTAACTTCCAACATCAAGTTTTAATGAATAGTAAATTTTTACTTTAATTTTTTTTCTATTCTTAAGTTCCAAACGGAGCCTTAGGTCTTGTTCGGCTACAAATTCCATTCTCAATTATTTTTTGTCCTTCTTCAATTTTTTTTTGCATTTGTTATTTTTTCGTCAATTTTTTTTTTTTGTGAATTATTGCTTCATCGTGACGAAACGAATACTGTAATTTTTTTTAAAGACAAAAGAATAAGTTCTAAAAAATTATTTTTTTGAGTCGCATTTGTCCTTATTCAAAATATTATGAGTTTCGATCATAATTTTTACTTTTTTTATTCCTCTTGTCGAGACGAATCGATACGTAACAAAAGTTTCACATAAAATTTACAAATGCAAAAATAAATGAAGTATGTACGTGCAGCAGGATTTCGGCAAAAAATGATCAAAATCTTTTGAAGGGCCTCCCCCCTCACGGGGACAGCTTCCATATTCTATCTCAAGTAGTGCTTCAGGCCTTCCATTTCAAGGAAATCATCCGTGAGATTAATGCCACTTGAAATGGCCCAGTAAGGTTTTGTCCAATGGCACTATCATTCTTAATTAAATTGATCAAGCTCCACAATTGAAGCAGATGCCAATTAGTCAAACAGAAAACTAAACTAAAACAATGTGGATCGTCGCAGTATGTCTTTTCTATCATTTGGCTACCTCACTTCTTGGCCAAACAAACAGTTTCACGTTTTTGCCAAAATAAAAAACATAAAAATAGTCTACACATTGGTGTATTTCATATACCTGCTTGAACATAGTTTGAACAAAAAAATCAGTTCCAACACATAATATTCAATGCATATACCTGCTTCCCATTGTCTCACAAATCAATCTAAAATCCATGGCATCATTCAAACCCATTGGCCTACTTGCCATTGATCATAATATTCAAAAACCAAAAGTCCGCCTCTACTGGAACCATGCAAACCCATTCAATACATAATACCTACTTGCCAAAACAAACAAAGCACCATTCATTACAATAAATCAATACCATCCATTTCCTGTTTCGGCGTGTCGGATACGGACACGCCCATGAATTATATTCAGACATTGCTCCACATTATAACACATTTGCAAAAAGATAAACATCTCAGAAAACTAATTTGCCTACCTACATGTCTTTCATGCCAACAAAAGCAGTGTTATCGGAGCACAAACTTAAATTGAGTTCTACCAACATTACGAATAAAGTCATATCTTCATCTTCAGCAAAAAGTACTAAGTACTAATGTTATCTATATTAAACAAAAAAACCAATAGCATAATATGCACATACCCTACCTTTAGCGGCAAGCCCGCTTAGTCTTTTCCCCTCCATCCTTGCACATTGTGCCACCCGTACCACAACGTGGCTTCTTTCTCTGCCGCTTACTCCTACGTTGGGCAACAACTGGAGTCTTAGTAGTAGACTGAGTGACCTCTCTTCCACCCTCTCTGTCTCCTCCTACAATTGAATCCTGAAAGTCCGCCTCTTCCTCAACCTCATCATCCTGACCATCATTATTGGACACAAAATCCAACTCTAACTCTGCCTCGTGTTGCAGGTCAACGTGGAAGTCTTGGGTGTCCAAACCTAACTGAGTGATATCTCCATCTCTAACCGACCCCCCTACATCCCCTAACCTACTCTCATCAATCTTCCTCCTCTTTGCCTACACCAAACTATCATGACTAAATGTACTTGCACCAAATCCAACCACTTCTAATTGCTCCCAAGGTACCTCTGAATGTGAACAAGTCTGAGATGACGAACCACCGCCACGTGTCGGTTCAACTACTGGAGAGTCAAAAATAGACGGACTCATCACAAATGAGGCAAAATGTGGGAGAGGAGAAAAACTAGGTTCATGTGGTGGTGGTGGTGCATGTTGTGGAATTGGAATATTATCGTTGGGGTGTTCCACGTGAGGATGGTCATGTCCGTGGCCAGCTGCATCGTCTTGTAGTTGGAGTTCTTCCTCTAATACACCCTCACCTTGCTCACCCAACTCCTGGTTGCCCTTAAAAACACCATGTTGTGGGGGTTGAAGGCGCAAAAACTTTTCAAACACGCCCATGTGCATAAGCCCAGCCAAAGCAACATCTCGGTAAGGGGCGGGGACCCCCGGCATATTGAGGGCCTTAAGACAACGAGTCTGCAAATGAAACATTAACACATGTTATTTGATGAATTTCGTAGTGACGTACATATGGAAAGGATAAAGTTGAAGTTAATTGTTCTTACCACTCCATCTACGCCACAACCAACACGGCTAATACAACGCCTGGTAATCCTGTCATACCAAGCCACGTAAGGGTCGTCGAAGGGGTATTCAACTAAGTCGATATCACCCGGCGGTACAACTAGATTAAGTCTATTATTCCAAACTTCTATAATTGTCCGGTACTTCAAGGCCCAATCTAACGCACCACTTTGAAGGGTTTTGCCGTGCGGTGGATCTAAAGAGCGAGACGGTGGTGGGATGCATTGGCGGAAACCAAATTGGCGCATGACTCGCTCGGGTTGGTGATATTGACAAGTAGCATAATAAATTAGGGGAACCGTAGCCCGCCAAACAGCTCTGCCAGCCCGACAATATTCTGGTAGAGACTCAAGGAGCTCCTCACTGTATGGGGTCCAAATGACCTACAAAAATATATGTTCAAAAAATACATCGAAGCAATTCAATGCAATCAACATGTTTTGTACAGAAGGGAGAAACATGGTCATGAAAACAATTAAGAGTAAAGGTATTAATTTTTAAGCAGTTCAATGCAATCAACATGTTTTGTAAAGAAGGGAGACAGATGATCATGAAAATAGTTAAAGAGTAGAGATATTGAAGCAAACTTGCGTACGTACCTCATCCGGTCTCTGGATGTCAAGGTGATACCTGTAAGAGCCTACGAGATGGGTCGCCAAGTCAGGGGAATGAAATATATCGTCCCACCTGAGAATTGTACAAGTTCAACATAAAGAAAGAACAGAATATCCAACAAAAATAACCTAAATGTTAAGTTTTGAACAAATTATTTTTTTAACTTTTTTGTGCTTAAATTTGAAGTGAACTTACCGTCCAATAAGTGGAGCACCAGCCTTTGGAGCACGCTTCCCTAATCGTCCAGGGGCAAGGTAGGGCAATCGCTCCCAAGCCCAAACCTGCAATAGTATGAAGCAACCAGTAATCTGTTTTGTGCCAGCCTTACAACCATGGCATAGGTTATGGTAGAGATTGGCAAGAGCACCACTGCCCCAACTGTACGTCCCAGCTTCATCAAAGTTCTCCAAACGTTCTAGGTTAGCCAAGTGCACGTATCCCCCTGTGTGGAAAATGAACACACAATTAGAGAAAATATGAGGAAGGTTCTTAACGGATTGTACAACAATTAAAAACAATCACTACATATAAGTATCATGAAGTCATAAAAACCCAAATAAGTTGTACACTTTAATTCATTTGGTTACCTTTCAAATCACAGATGGAAGCAATATAAAAGCCCTACGTTGAACATTTGAAATATTTTCTACGAACGATTGCAACATACCTGAGTGGTCAGCAAATATAGTCTCCCCCATAAGCAACAACAAGTAGCCGCGCGCCTGGGGCGCAACAACCTCTGGGTCTGCCCCTTCCTCTACTTGGCCAGTGAACCTATCACTTAACCAGCTAGCCTTGACCTTCATCCCGTTTATGTCTGACTCTTCTGTAGGTTGTTCCCCCAATAGATGCTTACATAGATCATTAGGCTTCAAGTTTGTATTTCCAGTCACAGGTTTACCGTCAACTGGAATGCCTAGCAAAACCTCAACATCTTGTAGCGTGATTGTGGACTCACCGGGCCGCAAGTGGAACGTGTGTGTCTCAGGCCGCCATTGCTCTAAAAGTGCTGTAATGAGACCCCAATCCACGGACACAAAAGGCAATGAACAAAGGCCCTCTAAACGGGCACGCCGTATCAACTCTAAAACAGGGGGTGATGGCCATGGCAATGCTCGTATACCTTTCTTCGCACTACGAACTCTGACTTTTTTTGAATCCACAGGCCGCGTGCGCTGAAATAAATTGTTAATTCATGGATTAGATTGACAAATTTACACTAAAGTTTATGAAGTCCGTACATTATCCAAATGTCACTTACATCGGCTTCCCAAACTTCTCGAGAGCGGTGCTGCTGTTGTAGACGTAGAATCGACCCATCTCTGGGCCCCGGGTCAGGCCTACGAAGCGCATCAAGGTTGAGGTCCATAGTATGACCTATATTTTAGATTAATTGTCAATTTCGACATATTATCCACATTGCTAAACAAAATATAGGCAAGTTTATAAAGACTTGAACAAGGGGTTTTGCACCTATACAACTTAAGGTGATTTCCAATTTTCCTTGACGTACACTAGCCAAGGTAAAAGAATGCGTATAATGAATAGGAAGTGTATATCTTGCCATTCCATACCTATTGTATTATGTTTAAGAAAAGATGGATTGACAATAACCTACTTTGCTTAAAATTGAACAAAATAAAACGATTGCCCATAGTATAACTAATGACCAACAATTCATAAAATTGCATTACATAGATCAAACAATAATACTTCACTAAGAACTTTCTTTAAAAAAAAATACAACAGATTTATGAGTCATAAGTGGCTAGCTTTCCATTTTGCTTGAACTAAGCCAAAAAACTATCTTATCCTCCAATCCCAAAAGATTTAAGACAAAAAAAATTAAATTCTTTTATGAACTTTCAAGATTGTAAAAGATTTTGAAGCATTAGTTTTATTTTGATTGGCACATGATATGTCGAAGACAAAGTTAGAACATAAGAAAAAGATATGTAAATAGCACACAGTAACAAACAAAGCTGTTTGAAAACAAATCCACTTTAAGCGCAAAGAACTTAATGATAACGATTTAGGGTGGAGCATGATTCAGAAAAGGAATTTTATTGCCGTGGATCCAAGTAGAGTTCTACTGTTGTTGACTGAACCTAAGTTCTACGTATTTTTCCCTTTCCCCAAAGCCTCACCGCCATTTTCTCATGCTCCTCCTCACTACAGACTCCACTCTACCAGGTAAAAAAGCCATAAACCCACTTCAAAGTTAGAAAACGTTTGGGGAAAATCTTAAGCTTACCGGCACTGTAAAAATATCGGGCGCAGCCTACTTTAACACAAAGAAACCAAAGAAGTATAAGGAACGGATTAGGCTTCTACAGAAGCACTAAGGGACAAGTTGTAGCAATTCAAGGTGTAGGTCAAGTTGTAGCAACATCAGGTGAAATGCATAATTTCCATCGAAAACTTCAAAAATTAATGTTCACATCAATTGTCCATGCCAGTAGAACTATCTTAACCGGGTATCACAAGTCAATCAAAACAAATGCACAACTATGCTTGAAAAAGCTTCATTTATACCCTAAACCGACCCAGGCCTTTCTCTTATATAGTTGCTCTCTCAGAATCCTCAAAATAAAAGCATTTTGTACAGTTAGCAACACAGCGTGTCCAAAAGCCAACCCCCATGGCCCAGATTGAGATACAGAGAACATGAAAACTTCCTTCAGGATGCAACCAATCCCCATCCGGATGTTTGGCAGAGTAGAGAATGCAAAGAAAGCACAGAGAGAGCCGAAGAGAGAGAGATACATACGGTGAACAGCCAGCGAGTCAGTGACGATTGTTGCCGGCGTCCGTCGAGCGGTCTTGGCTAGCAGGAGGGTGGGTATCGCATAGAGGGAGGGGAGCAGAGCAGAGCACAGGAGAGAGGGAGAAGAAACGCCGTTGGAATTAGATACAAAAGCCCTAGCCCTATTGGGGAAAACAGTGTTTAAAGCGCTAGAGCCGGATCAAAAAAAAAAAAAAAAAAGAGGTAGAGCCAGTTCGGGTGGCTCTACTAATTTGAGTAGAGCTATTTCAACTGGCGTTTGTCCACGTCATACAGCCGCGTGGCACAGGTGTAATTCCATACCGCCAATCGGAATAGCGCTACTCAGGTAGCGCTTGTTGAAGTGGCTCTACCGAGCAGTTTTAAAAATAGTTTGAAAACGAGAGTATTCAGGCTAATAGTTCTAAAAAAAGGATTTGTTCGATAAAAAACTCGTATTTGTGCATTGAAAAAAAATGAGCAGCGAAGCTAGGGTTTCGTTACGGAATAGAGTTTGAAAGGCCGATTGATTGAGGGCTGTCTTCTAATGCTAAGGTTTATATGACCCGAACTGAAAGTTATTCATTCCATCATTTCCATCTCGTGTGTGAGAAAAAGCATACTGTAGTAATTAGGGTAGTTTTGCTGCCATGCTCGAATTCATAAACTAGGCATTTTGTTATGCAAACCTATATATGATAGGTTTTCTGTAGCACATATACTTAAAATATTTGTTCTCAATCTCATTTTGAAAGCTGAACTACTGTAATTTTTGTCATAGGAGCTCTTTGTTTCACCAGAGAGGTTTTTAAATGTCAAGTTAGACTTAATTGCAAATACTTGAACTGGTCACATAATTTCTGGCCTTCATATATGAGGCTCAAGGCATTCCTTACTTCGTACTAGGCTTAATGTTCAATGCATTCTGGAAATGACTGCAGCTGCGCGCAACCACCAAAACGTTCGACGATGTAATGTGTGAATTGGAGATTCCCTAAACAAATCTCATATAAGCCCATTTGAGGAACAACTTACTGTTGTCAGTTAGTTTGAGCAGAAACAGGCAAGTGTGGATCAATAAAATATTTAGGTACCATGCCTTTGGGTTTTTATGCGTGGTGGACAATTCATTACCTACATCAATGTTAATCACGCGCTGCTTTTCATTTTATCCTTTAGTACTGTATGTCTTTGGTTCCTTCCCCAATTTTTTTCCATTGTAGAATGAAGGATCCGATGACGTTACTTAAGTCCTTCCCCTTTGTGGACAATTAAAAGCATCATAATAGACTGCACATTTCATTTCTTTTAATTGTTTATCCCTCATTACTTCTAGTGCTTTCATTTCTTTTTTTCAGGGGATCAAAGCAACTTACATGTTATCATATTTGACGAAATTGATGCTATCTGTAAGGTATGAGCTCTCCAAGTCTTCACATTATATCAGTGATAGCACTTTTGAGGGCTTATCTAACAACTAATAAGTCTTATGAACATTCACTCGTTGAGAACTTAGGTTTGCCAACAACTAGCTTTTAATTGTTTATCATTCAATCTGGAAAATTAGTTCAGTATCATTATCTTATCTTTGTCAGTATGAAGTCATATTTTTCGAGTTAGGTCAAATCTCTCTAATGCAGTTCGAAAAAATTCTTGTCGAGTTTGTATTGACCAAAGGCTTCTTGATTTAGACCCAAGTTTATTAAAGAGATTTATATTTCGATGCTAATAATTTATTGGAGTTTTGGAGAACTTTGCGTTTGACTCTTGGTTTGAATGTTCTAGTGAGCCGTGTATCTGTTAGGAACTTCACAGTCTTGAGGGTACTACAATACCCTGTAAATTATGATAATTGTCATGGTTATTGATGCCCATTTGTCAATAGTTTGTTTACTTGGTTCGTCAATTTGTTATTTGCTTTGCTATTACAGTCAAGAGGTTCAACTAGAGATGATGCTAGAGTTCATGATTGCATTGTTAACCAGCTCCGGACAAAGGTTGGTTTAACCGTTTCTCAACTTGTCTCAGTAGAAATGAAGGGAAGATTTCCCAAAGTAGTAAAGTTAAAACCAGGATAATAGTTAACTATAACAGCTTATTGCAATTTTTATTTTCCCTTTCTATTTTTTGTACCATGCTACCCATATGATTAATTGGTAGCTAATTTGATGTGTTCTTAGCTTGCTTATCTGAAAGTTTCTTTGTAATGATATGATTGTTTGTGTGGAATTTGAGACATAATTTGGGAACATTATCTCTCTTTTTTTGCCTACATTAATAGGCAATACAAATCGGTTTGCCTCATGCATTCTTGTGTGCATGCAAGTCTGGTGATGCTCAAGAGATTGATGAAACATATCAAGTACTTGAATCATTGGAATGGAGTGCTACTATATCCTGGATCTGTTGATTATATTATGGCCGGAGTACTACTCATGGTGACTTAGTTGAATAGGGATCAGCTCTGGAATTTGGTCTTGTAGGAGAGATCAGAAAAAAACATCGCTGACAGTTTTGATTTTCTTCCATTTTCTAATGCTGCTTTTACTGCTGCCTTTTTGCCTTCTTTTCTGCCCTTGTGCCTATTGTTGTTGATTCTGGGAGCTCTTTGTAGTGCCTCTTAAGTTTAGGCTCCTAACTTACCTCATCCTTCTCTTTTGCCCTTGGCTCCTATTGTTGTTTATTACCTCCTCTCCAAGAAAGGATGAGGCTCAAACTCACAGCTCACCGGGAAACACTCATTTATAGTAGATTTTTCTCAAGCCAAGAAGAGGTGTGCAACAAGGGCATAATCTTCACGGATGAGGACCTAGGAGGAGTCCAAGTACCACATAACGATGCTTTGGTCATAATCCTACGAATTGGAGAATATGGCATGGAGAGAATTCTAGAGGACTCATGAAGCTGCACCGAGGTGTTGTACTAAGATGCATTTAAAAAGTTGGGGCTGACGCAGGTAGATCTGGTGCAGTCAATAACTCCTTTGGTCGGATTCAATGCAGGAGCAGTCTGGCCATTGGGCAAGGTCACTCTTCCTGCTCGGGCAGGAACAGTGGTGCTGCAAACCGACTTCCTAGTCATAGATGTGCCATCTTCCTATAACGCGATTATATGAAGAACGTGATTGCACAAGATGAGGGTGGTTTCCTCCACTTACCACAAGATGGTGAAGTTTCCTAGGTCTAATGGCATCGATGGGATCAGAGGAAACCAAAAGGTTGCACAGCAGTGTTTGGTTTCTATAATCAAGAAGGCACCCAAAGCAAAATTGGTCCAAGCCATCGAGGTTCCAGACCAACCGACCATTGAGGATGTTGGAGGTAACCCCGCCGAAAAAATGGTGGAAAACTTGAGAAAGATTCAGATCAACGAGACTGATCTAGAAAGGTATTTCTTGATTGGGGAAAACCTGAACAAGGAAGAAGAGAAAGAGTTGGTCGGGTTCCTCAAGGAGTAAGTTGATGTGTTTGCTTGGGTACCCGAAGAGATGCCTAGGGTGGATGCAAATGTGATTTGCCACCACTTGAATGTGGATCTACAACATAAGCCCGTGATGCAGAAAAAGAGAAGATCAGTCGTATAGCACGTAGATGCTATTATCGAGGAGGTTGACAGTTTGCTAGAAGCAAAGGCCATACGAGAGGTCTACTACCCTGAGTGGTTGTCTAACACTGTGGTAGTAAAAAAGAAGAATGGGAAGTGGTGTGTCTGTGTCGACTTTTCCGACTTGAACAAGGCGTGTCCAAAGGACAATTTTCCTCTCCCAAAGATAGACCAATTGGTGGATTCAATAGCAGGGTATGGGAGGATGAGTTTTCTCGACGCATATCGAGAATATCATCAGATTGCTATGTGCCCGATCAAGAGAAGATTTCTTTTATCACACCAAGAGGGCTGTACTATTACAGTGTCATGCCTTTTGGTTTGAGGAATGCTGGTGCAACATACCAAAGGTTGGCAACGATTATACTATAGAAGTTGCTTGGCAAAACTATGGAGGTGTACATAGATGATATGGTGGTCAAGAGCAAAGAGAGGCAAGACCATATAGCAGACTTAAAGGAAGCCTTTGAGATTCTGAGAGAGTACAAGCTGAAGCTCAATGCCTTAAAGTGTGCATTTAGAGTAAACTCAGGGAAGTTCTTGGGTCACCTTGTGACCATAAGAGGGATAGAGACAAATCCCGATCAAATAACAGCATTGTAGAGGCTCCAAAGTCTGAGGACCACGAAGGAGGTCCAAAGACTGACTAGAATTGCAGCAGCCCTTAATAGATTCATTTGCCGGTTTAGCGATAAGTGTAGGCCCTTTTTTCAGTTTTTGAAAAAGAGAGAAGGATACGAATGGGGATTAGAATGCGAACAGGCATTCCAAGACCTA
Organism: Rhododendron ovatum; assembly: GCA_019656835.1. Classification (NCBI taxonomy): domain Eukaryota; kingdom Viridiplantae; phylum Streptophyta; class Magnoliopsida; order Ericales; family Ericaceae; genus Rhododendron; species Rhododendron ovatum. The sequence continues at coordinate 21,717,647 of CM033791.1, read as the reverse complement.
AAGAAGTACTTGGCAGCGGCCTCGCTCTCGTCTACTCCTGAACCAGGTGAGTCTTTAACTTTGTACTTAGCAATATCTGAACATATTGTCAGTGTAGTATTATCGAGGGACAAGGGATCCGAGCAAATCCCCGTATGCTATGTGAGTAAGACATTATTAGATGCAGAAACGAGATATCTGCTTTTAGAAAAATTGTTCCTGGCATTGAGGATAACAGCAAGAGAGGTGCCAATTATTTTCAGAGTCATAAAATTGTGGTTTACAAAGAATTTTCGTTGAAATCATTGCTACGAAAGGCAGATTTCTCAGGACGAATATCGACTTGGTCGGTGGAACTTAATCAATACGACATTGATTATCAGCCGCACACCACAATAAAGGGGCAAGTGTTGGCAGACTTTGTGGAAGAATTCTCTCCAATAGTTGCCCCCAAACCTCCTACGAGAAAGGAATAGACAGTTGAGCCACCAGCTTGGAAGGGAGGGGCACCTGCCGAACAAGATCCTCTGCAATGGAAATTGTTCGTTGATGGTTCCACATGTAATACTCGTTTAGGGATTGGGGTTGTGCTTTTTCCCCCTGAAGGAGTAGTGATGGAGTTGTCCATTCGACTTGGCTTTAGTGCTTCAAATAATGTGGCGGAGTACGAGGCACCCTTGGCAGGGCTGCGAAGTGCGAAAACCCTGAAGGTAAAAAGAATACGAGTGTACTGTGATTTACAACTCATGGTGAACCAATTGTCCGGTGAATATGAAGCCCAGAATGAAAAGATAGCAGCCTACGTGGAGGCCGCCAAGGATCTGCTTGACACTTTTGAGAAGGTGTACATTGAGTAAATAAGTTCTGGGCAGAATGCCCATGCAGATTTACTTGCTTGGTTGGCCGCAGTTGTGCCAACTGAATTCAAGTGAAGGGTGGCAGTAGATTATCTTGCTAAGCCGAGCATTGGAAGGAGCGTGGAATTGGTCTTGGATGTGAACCAAGGATCAAGTTGGATGGATCCAATAGTGGAGTTTTTACGAGATGGGACACTCCCCACTGATAAAAAAGAGGCTCACAAGATAAAGTCAAAATCTGCACGATTTTGGCTGCCACTCGAAGGAAAGCTGTATAGGAAGTCCTTCACTGGACCGTACTTACTTTGTGTGCACCCCGGGATGGTGCAGAATTTCCACGAGATTCATGAGGGAACATGTGGAAGACATGCTGGGGGCAGGTCCATTGCCCACCGAGCAATAACCTAGGGTTACTGTTGGCCGTACATGCAGGAGGATGCAAAGGTGTATGTAAAGATTTGTGAGAAGTGCCAAAAATTCTCACCAATGATTCAAACACCAGCCGATGATCTAGTGCCGTTAACAAGTCCTTGACCATTCGCACAATGGGAAATGGACATCGTGGGTCCACTCTACAAGGCAACTGGGAATAGGAAATTTCTGTTGGTAGCAACGGATTATTTCACTAAGTGGATTGAAGCAGAACCATTGGCTAAGATCACTGAACCAATGATAGAAAGGTTCGTGTCGAAAAACATCATTACTTAATTTGGGGTCTCTTATTCGTTGATTACGGATATTGGGTCCCATTTTCAGAAGAAGTTCAAAGCCTTCTGTGCCCAATATGGGATCAGGAATTATTACTCGACTCCAGCCTACCCATAGAGTATTAGACAGGCAGAAGCGTCCAACAAAACCATACTTGAGGGGATCAAGAAGAGGTTGGACAAAGTAAAGGGGAAGTGGTCTGACGAATTGCCACTAGTCCTGTGGGCGCACTGAACAACTCGTAAGAGGTCTACGGGAGAGACCCCATGTAACGCCCTGGATTTTGGGTACGTTAAATAAAATATTTTATTGAAATGAAAGCTGAGTCCGGCTCTTTATTACATCAAGACTTAAAAAGAAGTACTTTTATTACAAACGGAAAGGAACTAAGGTTTCTAACTACAGCTCCGCTTGTTCTTCCATCACGGCTAGCTCCTCGGCTCCGAAGGCCTCCAAGGTGTAAAGTTCACCTTGTTTATCTATGAAGTTTGACATATTATACCGGTGTCGCCACCAATATAATAGGCCAGGATCACCAAAAAGGCAACACCGTGAACTTAAACGCTCAATAGAGTAATCCAAACCTTTTAACCCTTAACTTATGAACGAAAGAACATAATAACAACAATTCGACTTAGATCATGCATATGGTTCAACAAGTATTCTAATCCACATTCTTTACTCAACTAACGTTGTGTTCATTTCTTAGACTCATCGTAGACCATGTTATTATTCCACTTTCCTTTTTACCCAAAACTCCTTTTTAACTCACCCAACCTCGGTTCCGCCGCGTCGGTCTCTTGAGTATCCTCACAATGGTTCCGCCGTGCCGGGTTCCTAATGGCACAAAACCGCATTGGCTCCGTACCGCAGATAACCAAGCACACACCCAGCCTCGGTTCCGCCGCGCCGGTCTCCCGAGTATCCTCACAATGGTTCCGCCGCGCCGGGTTCCCATTGGCATACACACACATAACTCACATAATGCACCCAAAACCGGTCATTATGTAGTTTCAAAAATATTTCCTCCCTCGGATACACACATTTTCATCTTCGTTAACACACCCTAGGTGCCATGTCTCTACTTTCTTGATTCTCGTGTCACGTTATCATGCATAGACTCTGTGGTGTAGGACTTTCCACATAAACGAGCAATTATCAACTCCAAAATGAATACAACAAGATTATCCAACTCTTGACGACATAACATGCTTGAATCATAATAACAAAATCATGCATCTCATATGTTCTTACAAAAGATAACCTTATCTACTTCAAATATAACGATCAAAGTTACTTTCTAATGAACTTATTTTAGAGTTATGATACAAAACTACTTTATATTTGGGATAGTAGGTAAGGATAACTACTGTTCTTCTTGGCGGTGGTCGGCTACGAAGATTCGGTCGTCGGTTTTGGATTTCGGCGGCGTAACGGCGTCGGTTTGCTTCGAAAGGAAAAGAGATGAACTTTCTTTTCCTAGAAACAACTTTACTAACCAACTAAGCTACTTTAAAAGATCTAACAGTGGTTTGGTGGTTTCTCTCAAGAACACTCAAAAATATAAGAAAACAAGAACTTTGGAAGCAAGAACTCTTAAAATTTCTAAAGAGAAGTGAGAGCAATGGTTGAAAGTGTGAGTTTGAAGTTTGGAATGGCTTCTATTTATAGGCCAAGCTCTCCCTCCCTCTCTCCTTGGCCGGCCTCTCTCTCTCTCTCTCTAAGTCTCAATTTCTTTTCACATGTCAAGGTTTGATTGAAATGTTGGAAGCTAATTTGGTAGGCTTGCATGGCTAGGTTAGTCCTTGGATGGGATTTTTGGAAGATATGTTGGAAAGGAGGAGACATTGGTACAAGATTCTTGGTTTAAACAATTGGAAGTGGTACAAAGGAGGATAATGGTGGTAGATATGGAAGATATTCATCTTCCAAGTTTGAAAAGATGAAGAATATCCAAGTACAAGTCCCATCTTTCTTTTCCTTCCTTCTTCCTTCCTTCTCTCTCTCTCCCTCTCCCTCCCTCTCTCTCTTATGTACTAGCTATACACACACACACACACACATATATATATATATATATATGTATGTACTAACATGTAAGAACACAAATAAATAAAAGGGCACTTTGGTACTTTTAAATCTAAAAGGATTTAAGGTCAAGATTTCCCCTTTAAACTAATATAAAGGTACGAGTACTTAATTAATATAATAATGTACTTTTGTACTCCCGAAAATCTTAACAAAATATTATTTTAATGGGTTAAGTATTTAGTTGGAAGATGAACCTATTACCCAATGGATAATAAAATCCCTAACGGTTATTAACCAAAGGTTAATAAGGTACGAGTTCTTTAAAAATAAATTAAGTTTTTGGAAAAGATTACATGTCCTTTTGTTATTACACATGTGTTTATATATATATGTACTTACCAAATAAAATAAAGGAAAGGCTTTTGTCCAATGGGTAAAGATTACCCTAACGGTTATTGTCCAATGGTCCATAGTTACTTAGGTACTTTTATTAGAAAAAATAATTAAAAGTACTTTTCAAAAATAATTATAAATGTTTATCATAGTACTTTGTTTAAATCTTTCAAAATCCTTTTAATATAAAGAAATGGGTTTCTGTTATCCAATGGATAATAGTTCCCCTAACAATTATCGTCCAATGGATAAAGAATAAAACTAAAACAATAAAAGAAAATAATTAAGCAATTTCTAGTCTAGGGTTCAAAAGGTTCAAGATGGGCAAAACGGTCCATCTTTGGTTAGGGAAAAGTAACTAGGTGACTTTCTAGTTTGGTTACTCCATTAAACCGGTTAGAAGCTAACTAGGCTTTGCTAAGTAGGGCTTAAAAGTCAAGAAACGATTCTTGAGGGACTAAAGTATAATTAGGGTTTCTTAGTCGAGGAGTAAGATGATAAGGCGTTCGATTTCTTAAAGACTAACAGTTTAAGAATTAATAAGAAAACCAACAAGCAGTTAAGAGAAATTAAGAAATTTCGAATAACAACGAGATTTTTATTGAATGAAAAATCGGAGTTGTTACAACCTATCCCCCTTAAACAATTTCGTCCTCGAAATTAGGTGGACGCTAGGATTCGAACAAATGAGGGTATTTCATCTTCATGGTTTCTTCTCTTTCCCATGTGGTTTCTCCAGCTCCTCGGTGCTTTCACAAAACTCGTACCAACTTGATGGTCTTGTTTCGGATAGTCTTCTCACTTTGGTTTTGAATCTCTATCGGTTCTTTTTCGTATGTCGCGTCTTCTTCGATGGTGATGTCTTCCCAATTGAGGACATGAGTGGGTAAGGCTAGATACTTGTGTAGCATGGAAACGTGAAACACATTGTGCACTCTATCCAGCTGTGGTGGCAGGGCTAGACGATAAGCAACCTTCCCGATCTTCTCCACGATGTCGAAAGGTCCGATGTAGCGTGGAGACAGCTTTCCTTTCTTCCCAAATCTGATGACTCCTTTCTTTGGTCTGATTTTCAGGAACACATGATCTCCCACAGCAAAGGTTAATGGTCGGCTTCTTTTATCCGCATAACTCTTCTGTCGGCTCTGAGCGGTTTGGATCCTTTATCTGATAGTTTTAACCTTCTCCGTGGTATCTCTTACTATGTCAGGCCCGATCAATCCTGTTTTCCCAGCATCGGTCCAACAGACTGGAGATCGGCAGGGTCGACCGTATAGAGTTTCATATGGTGCCATCCCAATGCTTGCTTGATAGCTGTTGTTGTAGGCGAACTCCACCAACGGCAAATGCTGCTCCCAGTTTCCAGAGAAATCTAAGGCGCAGGCTCTTAGCATATCTTTCAGGGTCTGAATAGTCCTCTCCGTTTGTCCGTCGATTTGTAGGTGAAAGGCCGTGCTAAGCCTCACGTCCATTCCCAATGCTTTCTGCAATCCTTTCCAAAAGTGTGATACAAAACGTGGGTCTCTGTCAAATACTATCGAGATTGGTACTCCATGGAGGCGTATGATTTCTCGAATGTACAACATGCTTAGTTGCTCCACGTTTTCTGTCATCTTGACAGGAAGAAAGTGTGCAGACTTGGTGAGTCGATCTATGATCACCCAGATGGCTGTGTTGGACTTGGCAAATCTTGGTAGTTCCATCACGAAATCTATCGAGATGTGCTCCCACTTCCAGGTCGGTATTGGTAAAGGTTGAAGATCTCCTCCAAGTTTCTGATGCTCAGCCTTGACTTGTTGACACACCAAACAGGTAGACACGAACCGTGCTACATCCTTCTTCATTCCTTCCCACCAGTACGTTCTTCGCAAGTCATGATACATCTTTGTACCGCCAGGGTGAACTGCGAAGTTCGAATGGTGAGTTTCTCGAAGTACATCTTCTCGAAGGGTTTCAACATTAGGCACGAACACTTTTCCTTTGAATCTCAGGCTGTTGTTCTCCTCGATAGTCCATCCCGGCACCGCCTTTCCTTCTCGGATTCGATGTCGGATGAACTCACAATTCTGCTCGAAGGTTTGGGCTAGTAAAATTTCCTGATGAAGTGCTGGCTTTGCAACTAGAGCGTATAGTCGAGCGTTTCCGCTCTCTGATGATGACCGCAGGTTGAACTCGTTAAGGGTGTCCACCATCTCTCATTCCTTGATGGCAGTCTTGACCTTCTGTGCTCTGTCCTTTCGACTCAGAGCGTCGGCTACCACATTGGCCTTGCCAGGGTGATACTGGAGCGTAAACTTGTAGTACTCCAAGTATTCCATCCATTGGCGCTGCCTCAGGTTCAACTCCTTCTGAGTGAACAAGTATTTGAGGCTCTTATGGTCGGTGAAAACTTCGAATTGTTCTCCCCACAGGTAGTATCGCCAAGATTTGAGGGCGAACACTACTGCGGCCAATTCTAGGTCATGGGTAGGATAATTCTTCTCGTGCGGTCGAAGTTGTCCAAATCCGTAGGCTACGACCTTCCCATTCTGCATCAGCACGTATCCAAAACCATCTTTCGAAGCGTCGCAATAGACAGTATAATCTACTCCTCGCTCAGAGATGATAAGTACCGGTGCGTTGGTCAGTCTCTCCTTCAATTCTTGGAAAGATTTTTCACAGGTTTCATTCCAATCCAGCTTCACTCCTTTCTAAGTCAACTTGGTCATTGGCTTGGCCAAGGTTGAGAAGTCCGGGATAAATCTTCGGTAATACCCCGCCAATCCTAGGAAACTCTTGATTTCAAACACTGAGGTCGGCTGTTTCCAGTTCAGCACTGCTTCGACCTTTCCTTCGTCTACTGCAATCCCTTCCTTGGATACTACATGCCCCAAGAACTTAACCACTTCTAGCCAAAACTCGCATTTACTCGCCTTGGCGTAGAGTTGGTTATCTCGAAGTACTTGTAGAGCTATCCGAAGGTGTTCTTCGTGCTCCTCCTTGTTGGCAGAGTATATCAATATATCATCAATGAACACCACTACAAACTTGTCTAAGTAGGGTTGAAAGATCTTGTTCATGAGACACATGAATACCGCCGGAGCATTGGTCAGCCCAAATGACATCACTACAAACTCGTAATGGCCGTATCTAGTACGAAAACCCGTCTTGGCAATATCTTCGTCTCGAATCCGTAATTGATGATAGCCTGATTGGAGATCGATTTTAGAGAAAGCAGGTTGCTCCCCTTAATTGATCAAAAAGGTCATCGATCCTAGGCAACGGATATCGATTCTTGACGGTGACTTGATTCAACCTCCTATAGTCGATACATAATCGCAGCGTCCTTCTTCTTTTTCACGAACAGAGCAGGCGCTCCCCACGGTGAAGTACTCGGCCTGATAAATCCCTTGTCCAACAGCTCCTGCAGCTGGGTCTTGAGCTCTTTTAGTTCGGCCGGGGCCATTCGGTATGGCGCCATCGAATTGGTGCCGTTCCTGGTTGAAGCTCTATAGAAGTCTATCTCTGGAGCTCGGAGGTGGTAAGCCAGGAAGTTCCTCAGGGAAAACATCGGCGTATTCGCACACGATGTGAGGTAATCCTAACTCCATCCTGTCAGTTTCTTCCATTTGGAGACTAGCTAGCCATCCAAATAGTTGATTCTGCCACCTAGATCTTTTCGTTGTCACTCGCTGCTTCTCTATCCCCCTTAAAACGGAAACGAGTTCCCTCTGGGGTGTAGGCCGTCACTGTCTTCTGATGACAGTCTATGACTGACTGCTCGGTGAGCCGATAGCCAGTCCATGCCTAGAATTACGTCGAAATCCACCATGTCGATCACTCTGAGATCGCAGGTTAGGCGCAGGTTGGCTACTTCTAACTCGCACCCTCTACACACTAGATTAACAGTTATGCTCCCCCCCGTTGGTGATACTACTTTCGTACTTTTGCTCAGGGGTTCCGTTTCTAGTGCTAGGGCAGTTACACAAGTAGTAGATATGAACGAATGCGATGCTCCAGAATCGAATAAAGCTTGTACACAGGTGCTATATAACAATAGCGTACCTTGGATCACAGAGGAATCCTGCTCCTGCTCCTCGGTCTGTAGGGCAAAGATACGCCCTCCAGTGCCTTGCTGGGTTCCAATGGGCTGCTTTCCCTTGTTTTGCCCGTTCTGCTGCTGCGGTGGGCCTCCAGGGTTTTGCTTCACAAAGCTGGCCTGCCCGGGCTGTTGAGTCTTCTGATTCCCAAAGCTCCCATTCCTTTCTGAAGCTGGGGGCAATCACGCTTGTAGTGGCCCATGGCCTGGCAGTTGAAGCATTGCACTGATGCCTTGTTCTGGCTGCCCCTCTGTGGTTCACTATGCCCGGATGCAAGTCCTCCAGGGTTGGTTGCTTTGAGCTGAGGTGAAGGCTTGGTCGGGTAGGTCCGCGGTTGTTGTTGGGTGGCTGGGTTCGGATTGGCCCGCCAGTGTTGCCCGTTGCCTTCCTCCATCGAGTCTTGAAGTCAGCCTCCTCGCTTTCCAGGCGGAGGGCACACTGAACCACACCATTATAGTGGTAAAGGCTGTGCCACTACGGCCCTTCGAGCGGTAGTCAGCCCCCACTCGAATCTCTTGCCTTCCTGTCCTCGGTTGCCACAGCGTTGGAGCGTAACGGGACAGCTCTTCAAATTTGGCCGCGTACTGGGTCACGGTCATTGTCCTTGTTCAGGTTCATGAATTCCTGCTCCTTGGCTAGGCGAAGGGGTGTAGGGAAGTATTTGTCAAGGAATAGGGTTTCAAACTCGGCGAAGGTCATGGTGGCTATGGCATGGGTGGCCTCCATCAACTCCCACCAGTAACGAGCTTCCCCCTTCAGCTGGTAAGTGGCTAAGGCCACACGGTCTCCGTTCCGGGTGATCTCCAAGGTGTCCAGGATCACCTTGGTTTCTTTCAGCCAGGCTTCAGCAGTAGGGTTAGGATCTCCTTGAAGGTCGGGGGTCGGCGCTTGCAAAATTCATTCATTGCCCGGGTTTGGGTCATTGGTCCATCATCGTGATTCTGGTTATGGCGGTTAGCGTTCAAGGCAGTTACAAATGCTTGCATGATCTGAGCTAGGTCGGTGTTAGTGTTAAAGGATTCACCATTCTCGTATCCTAGTCCACTGCGTCGGTTCACCATCTATGAGTAAAAATTGTAAGGGGGCGGTTTAGTCTACTTAAAAATTTTCCTTTTGTAAACGCAATTTTATCGAATAACATGCAACTATTTACAACAAAGCAAGCTTTTCATAATAAGAAATTACAATCATAAGCATAGAGTTCTACTATAAAACAAGTAGACTGAAAACGAGATTCCTACTACAAGATGAAATGATCCTACTACATGATTCTTCTAGCCTTAGTGCTTTCAAGGGCAACTCAAGCTATCAAACTTATTCTAGTACTACTACTCTACTGACGGGGCGGAATGAGTCCGAATAACTCTCTCAGCTGCTCCATCCATTCTTTCTCCATCTCGAGCCAACGCTCTCCCTCTCGAATCTTCTCGCAAGCTCTAAACGGTAGTCTGAGGGTCGAGTGTCAAGTACTGCTCCTCATTGGTAAAGGGTGTCATTACCACTATCTCGTATAATTGTTCACCGGTCTCGGGGTCACGGATTCCCAAGTGTGGGATGGAAATGGGCTCTCGGGTGATATCAAGTCTTGTAGTACAGCAGGTCCTACGGTGATAAGGGTACGGCAATCCATATCTACAATAAGGAAAGTTATATATTAGACTTAAGATGGGGGATGTAATCGCATGCACAAATTATACATAAACAGTGATCATGTCAAATAGAGAACACAAGTCTTTTATTTCATAATAACAAGTACAACATAGAAGGCTTACTAGCCACAACTTCCTACTAGGATTGATTACATCAAAAGGGTCCAACTTCTACTTAAGCTTCTTAATTACTCTAGAAAATACTAGGGAACTCCATCCGATAAGCGCCTATGTCGGTTTCGAAAGGTGGTGGTGGCACATCTCCGGGTTAACGGTTATATCCATGACTTCGGGTTCCGCTCTTAGGAATGCTGCTTCCTCCTCGTCGGATTCCCAATCCTCGTCGTCGGTTGGCGCATCGTCGGTCCGTTCATTGCTTGCTCAATCTTCTTCGTCACTGAACTCTTCGGGGTCCTCTTCGGGTTCCTCCATAGGTTCTTCCTCCGGATCTTCCTCGGGATCTCTTCGGGTTCTCCCGCTATCATGTTGATGGGCGGATCATCGGAATTTGGGCGAGGGCTGCTCCCGCATCGTCCTCTCCATTACCCTCAATCAAGAATTCCACATCGTTGGGAGGTGCTATTTGGACTAGGACGGGTGCTGCTTCGGCATCATCCCTCCATCGAAGTATGATAGTGCCATGCTCTTGATAGTAGTCATTGGTGTAGGGAAAGCATACGGGAAGTAAGGATCTTCTATCAGTTGGTTCGTCATTGACCTTAGGGTACTTGCGAGATGGTGCCTTCGGCTAGTAGGTTGATTTGGTAGGAGCTCAAGTGATTCATCTACAAGGAAAGAATTCTATTAGTCAAGTTTTGAAAAGGAAGTTTTAGTAAAACTTAGAGAAAACTTTTTAGGTTTCTACGTTCCACATTCGATTCTTGATTTAAGTCATCATCCAATTGTTCGGGAATTCCCAGCTCGGCCGTACTGCCAATTTCCGTGCCTTGCTTCAATCCGAAGATTGTTTTGACAGAATTCCACCCAATTTGGGACGGTAAACTTAAACAATTCACGACGGTGCAACGGTCAACTTATCGTGGTTCTACCCATTCTACCCATGGCCGAGGTTTTGAACCTAAAGCTCTGATACCAAGTTGTAACGCCCCGGATTTTGGGTACGTTAAATAAAACATTTTATTGAAATAAAATGAGTCCGCTCTTTATTACAACAAAACATAAAAAGTACTTTTATTACAAACGGAAGGGAACTAAGGTTCCTAACTACAGCTCCGCTTGTTCTTCCATCACGGCTAGCTCCTCGGCTCCAAGGCCTCCAAGGTGTAAAGTTCACCCTGTCATCTATGAATCTGACATATTATACCGGTCGCCACCAATATAATAGCCAGGGTCACCAAAAAGGCAACACCGTGAGCTTAAACGCTCAATAGATAATCCAAACCCTCTAACCCTTAACTTATGAACGAAAGACATAATAACAACAATTCTACTTAGATCATGCATATAGTCCAACAAGTATTCAAATCCACATTCCTTACTCAACTAACGTTGTGTTCATTTTTAGACTCATCGTAGACCATGTTATTATCACTTTCCTTTTTACCCAAAAACTCCTTTTTAACTCACCCAACCTCGGTTCCGCCGCGCCGGTCTCCCGAGTATCCTCACAATGGTTCCGCCGCGCCGGGTTCCCATTGGCACACAACCGCATTGGCTCCGTACCGCGGATAACCAAGCACACACCCAACCTCGGTTCCGCCGCGCCGGTTCCCGAGTATCCTCACAATGGTTCCGCCGCGCCGGGTTCCCATTGGCATACACACACACTCACATAATGCACCCAAAACCGGTCATTATGTAGTTTCAAAATATTTCCTCCCTCGGATACACACTTTTCATCTTCGTTAACACACCCTAGGTGCCATGTCTCTACTTTCTTGTTCTCGTGTCACGTTATCATGCATAGACTCCGTGGTGTAGGACTTTCCACATAAACGAGCATTTATCAACTCAAAATGAATACAACAAGATTATCCAACTCTTGACCACATAACATGCTTGAATCATAATAACAACATCATGCATCTCATATTCTCACACAAAGATAACCTTATCTACTTAAATATAAGATCAAAGTTACTTTCTAATGAACTTATTTTAGAGTTATGATACAAACTACTTTATATTTGGGATAGTAGGTAAGGATAACTACCGTTCTTCTTGGCGGTGGTCGGTTACGAAGATTCGGTCGTCGGTTTTGGATTTCGGCGGCGTAACGGCGTCGGTTTGCTTCGAAAGGAAAAGAGATGAATTTTCTTTTCCTAGAAACAACTTTACTAACCAACTAAGCTACTTTAAAAGATCTAATGGTGGTTTGGTGGTTTCTCTCAAGAACACTCAAGAACATAAGAAAACAAGAACTTTGGAAGCAAGAACTCTTGAAATTTCTAAAGAGAAGTGAGAGCAATGGTTGAAGGTGTGAGTTTAAGCTTGGAATGGCTTCTATTTATAGGCCAAGGCTCTCCTCTCCCTCTCTCAACCGCTCTCTCTCTCTCTCTCTCTTTCATTTCTTTCACTTGTCAAGCTTGATTGAAAGCTTGGAAGCTATGGTATGGCTTGCATGGCTAGTTAGTACCTTGGATGGGATTTTTGGAAGATATGTTGGAAAGGAGGAGACATTGGTACAAGATTCTTGGTTTAAACAATTGAAAGTGGTACAAAGGAGGACAATGGTGGTAGATATGGAAGATATTCATCTTCCAAGTTTGAAAAGATGAAGAATATCAAGTACAAGTCCCATCTTTCTTCTCCTTCCTTCTTCCTTCTCTCTCTCTCTCTCTCTCCCTCTCTCTCTCTCGGCCTCTTCCTCTCTCTCTCCCTCACGGCTCTCTCTCTCCTCTCTCTCTCTCTCTCTCTCTGTACTAGCTATATACATAATATATATGTATGTACTAATATGTAAGAACACAAATAAATAAAAGGGTACTTTGGTACTTAAAATCTAAAAGATTTAAGGTCAAGATTCCCTTTAAACTAATATAAAGGTACGAGTACTTAATTAATATAATAATGTACTTTTGTACTCCGGAATCTTAACAAAATATTATTTAATGGGTTAAGTACTTAGTTGAAAGATGAGCCTATTACCCAATGGATAATAAAACCCTAACGGTTATAACCAAAGGTAATAAGGTACGAGTACTTTAAATACTAAACTAAGTTTTTAAAAGACTACATGTCCTTTTGTTTTACACATGTGTTTATATATATGTACTTACCAAATAATAAAGAAAGCTTTTGTCCAATGGGTAAAGATTACCCTAACGGTTATTGTCCAATGGTCCATAGTTACTTGGTACTTTTATTAGAAAAAATAATTAAAAGTACTTTTCAAAATAATTATAAATGTCTATCATAGTACTTTGTTTAAATCTTTCAAAATCCTTTTTATAAAGAAATGGGTTTCTATTATCCAATGGATAATAGTTCCCTAACAATTATCGTCCAATGGATAAAGAATAAAACAAACAATAAAAGAAAATAATTAAACAATTTCTAGTCTAGGGTTCAAAAGGTTCAAGATGGGCAAAACGGTCCATCTTTGGTTAGAAAAAAGTAATTAGGTGACTTTCTAGTTTGGTTACTCCATCAAGTCGGTTAGAAGCTAACTAGGCTTGCTAAGTAGGGCTTAAAAGTAAAGAAATGATTCTCGAGGGGCTAAAGTGTAATTAGGGTTTCTTAGTCGAGGAGTAAGATGATAAGGCGTTCGATTTCTTAAAGAACCGTTTAAGAATTAATAAGAAAACCAACAAGCAGTTAAGAGAAATTAAGAAATTTCGAATAACAACGAGATTTTTATTGAATGAAAAATCGGAGTTGTTACACCCCATGTTCATTAGCATATGGAACAAAGGCTGTTATTCCATTAGAGGTGGGTTTGCTCACCAACAGGACCACTTTGGTTGAAAGTGGAGGCAATGGCAGAGCCTTGGCAATCGAGCTGGATCTGGCCGAGGAACGGAGAGAAAGAGCTCTGGTGCATTTGGCCTCATATCAAAAGCAGCTGATGATAAGCTAACAACAAGAACGTCCTCCCACGAGAATTTGGTGTTGGAGACCTTGTGCTTCGAAAGGTGCTTGGCAATACTAAGGTGGCCAATGAGGGCAAGCTGGCGGCCAATTAGGAAGGCTCATATGAGTAACTGAGATAGTTGGCATTGGGGCTTATTGTTTGGTAGACCTTGACGGGAACCCGGTGCCAAGGCCTTGGAATGTCCATAATTTGAGGAAGTTCTTCGTGTGAAAGACTTCAGTTTAATTTTCATTTTGTTTTAGGATGCACATCGTAATTTGTGGGAATTACGAATAGAATTTCCTTGTTTTTTAGCTTTTGTTAGTTGCAAAGGGTACGGTAACGCCCCCTTGAGTTTTTAATTATGAAAAAAATTCTCAGATTTTGGTGCAACATTCTGTGCTAGAATACGAAGCCAAGTTCTTTTTCCTCCCTTCGTATTGGGGAGTAGAGAGTTGGTCCATATCCATACGAATTTATAAGGTACGAAATTTATCAAGTACGAAATACATTGGCAACCGTACACACCATGAAGAGCATGCCTCGGTGAGAAGTCCTTTGCTCTTCATCATTCGTGTAGATAAACACAACCTTTTAATTTTATTATCTAGACACTAAACCATGCAAGCAAAATTAAATAACCAATATAACTTTGGTCATATAAATAATAGTAGTGACTTAGATGGAAAAGATAATATTATTTACAGCTAAGTGTATACCAATACCTAGTCCCATGACCCATGAATCGTTATGATTCACCTCAGATGGAGAAGCAATTCACACAACAATTGTAACGCCCCGAATTTTGGGTACGGTAAAAAGACAATTTTATTAAAAACCTCAAAAATAGAGTCTGGCTCTTTATTACATCATAACCTCCATAAGAGTACTTTTCATTACAAAAGGGAGGGAAAACTAGGGTTCCTAATACTACTCTGCTTGGTCTTCCATCCTAGCAAGCTCCTCTGCTCCAAAAGCTTCCACGGTGTACATCTTACCTTGTTCATCTAAGAAGTCTGACACATTACACCGGCGTCGCCACCCATATAATATGTCAGGGTCACCAAAAAGGCAACACCGTGAGCTACAACGCTCAATAGGAAATCCTTACCCACCAACCTTAACTTACAAATAAGGGTTATAATAAAACATCGATTTCCACATGATACGTATATACACAGCTAACAATGACACATCCACATTCGTTAATCAACTATCGTTGGTGTCTAAGATTCTCTTTGTTTCTCCTACGCGACTCATCATAGATCGTGTCAACACTTTTACATTACAAATCAACCTTTCAAAATTATTTGCATTGGCTCTGTACCACGGATAACCAAGCTACACACCCAACCTCAGTTCCACCGCGTCGGGTTCCCGAATATCCTCACAATGGTTCTGCCGCGCTGGGTTCCCATTGGCACACAATTGCATTGGCTCCTCTCCGCGGATAACCAAGCCATACCTCAACATGGTTCTGCCGGTCTGGGATCCCATGGGAACGCACACAACCTCACAATGGTTCCGCTTTTTCCGGATTTTCATTGGAACACAAACAACCTCACAATGGTTCCGCTTTTCTCGGATTCCCATTGGAACACACACAAAACACACACCACACAATGGGCTACCATGTCCGGCCACATTGCGGTTTTCAAAAACATTTCAAAAATTGTTCTCACCCAACCTCGGTTCCGCCGTTTCGGTCTCCCGAGTATCCTCACAATGGTTCCGCCGTCCCGGGTTTCCATTGGCACACAAAACACACACATAATGCCACTCAAAACTGGTCATTATGTTGTTTCAAAATATTTTCTTCCTCGAAAATTATTTCATTTCATTAACCACATCCTAGGTGTCATGTTTCTACTTTCTCAATTCTCGTGTCTCGTTACATGCATAGACTCCGCGGTAGGACAAAAGTAAGCATGAAACATACTAACAAGATCATCCAATTCTATATTACTTATCATGCTAAGTCACCATTTATAGCATAACGCCACATGTACGGACGCCCTTGGAGTGTATCACTTATGCTTATTCAAAGCACAACGCTATATGTACGGACGTCTTTGGAGTGAAATCACTTATGCTTTATCACATCACAAGTAATACAAGCAATTCATATATTCATACTCAATTCAAACTCTTTGAAAGATCAAAATATGAATACTTCGATTCACATGGTAAATAATCTACGTATTCATCGAGTACCTACATTATACTTGGGAATAGAGATAAGGAATTCCTACTTTATACTTGGGGGGGAAGATAAGGAGATCCTACTTTATACTTGGGATGGAAGATAAGGATAACTACCTTACTTCTTGGTGGTAGTAACGGCTACAGAAGGTTAGTCGGCAGTCGGACAGAGTAACTTCCTACGGTGGTCTCCGGTAGCTTCGAAAGAGAAAGGTTTCTCTCGAAACTTCTTCTTGACTAACACTACACTACTTTATGGATCGAAGGGTGGTCAGGTGGCGGTTTAGTGGCGGCTTAGGATGAGTTTCTTGAAGAACTCAAGAACAACTCAAAAACATGAAGAACAAAGGAAGAACAAAGAAAATTTTAGAGAGAAGGAAGAGCAAAACTTGAAGGTGTGAGTTCAATATTTGGAATGGCTTGCTATTTATAGGCAAAGGCATGCCCTCTCCCTCTCTCCCAAGGCTGGCCCCCCTCTCTCTCTCTACCTCAAATTTTGACACATGGCAAGCAATCTTGGAAGATCAAGGTCTAAATCCTAGGCTTGCATGGCTAGTTTGTCCTTGGATGGGATTATGGAAGATTTGTTGGAAGATTTAGAGACCATAGTACAAGATTTGGTCTTAAACAATAATGGAAGTACAAATGGGGAGTTATGTTCAAAGTTGTCAATACCGTACCGGCCAGCGTACCGTTTTCACTACTGGAATGGTACGTACCGGTACCGGGCTGTATCCCGGTACCGTTCCGAATTTACTGCAATTAATATTATATATATATATTTAATATATATCTACCATATTTAAGTATAAACATAAATAAAAAGTAAAAAAAAAAAAAAAAAAAGAGGGTAATTTTGTACCGGCCGGAACGCCGGAAAATGGCCGGAACGCGCCGGTATTGTCCGGTACGGCCGGTATCGGCGGGAACAGGCCGGTATTTCAACCGGAACGGAACACAACTTTTTGTGTTCCGTTTACACACCGGTACGGTACGTACCGGCCGGTACCGGCCGGTACGGAACGGATTTGACAACTTTGGTTATGTTTGGTTAGGAGAAAGATTTACCCAAGGGTTTGAAAGGTCAAAGAAAGATCAAGCATGGTGCAACCAACCTTCCTCTCTTCTTCTTCCTCTCTCTTTCCTCTCTCCCTCCTCTCTCTCTCGGCCCATCTCTCTCTCTCTCTCTCTCGGCTCTCTCTCTCTCTCTCTCACAAGTACACTACATACAAATATATTATATATACAAATGCAAGAAAGAATAAGAAAGGTACAAAGGTACAAGATTTTTCAAATCAAAAATCCATAAAGAAATCCAATAAGGCACATGCTTGATAAATAAACTAGTGTACCAATGTACTCTAGGAAGATTAACTCCCCAATAAATTAATCCAATTGGGTACAAAATCACAATATAAAATAATAAAAAATACTTAGAAGAAAGATTTGGGCTATTACCCAATGGATGATAAATTCCCTAACTTCTATTGTCCAATGGACAATAGCTACTAGGAAACTTTTATATTAAAATAATCAAGGAGTACTTTAAAGCATGTGACAAAAGCCCTATATTAAATTTAGGTGTGGTACCAAGTACCCCAATTAAATAAAAAGGCTAGGATTCTCTCCATTAAAATAATAATAAAGTACAAGTCAAATCAACTTTATTGGAAGGTTCCCTAGTCACATCAAGGTTTATTTGGTCAAAAGACTATTATCCAAGCGTCACTAACTTCCCTAACGGTTATTACCCAATGGATAATAATTCTCCTTGCGGTTAATAACCAATGGACAAAAGAGTATAAGTACCTTTTATTTTAAAATAATATCTTGAAAGACTACATGTACTTTTAAAAGTTTATTGTCCAATGGGCAAAAATTACCCTAACCATTATGGACCAATGGGTAAAGGCAAAAGGTTCAAAAGTTTCAAAAGGCCCAACAGGTTCATCTAGTAACTAGGTGAGTTGGTTGCTCGGTTCCTCCAACTAGTTGGTTAGAAACTAACTAAATTGGTCACGTAGGGTTTCTAGTCGAGAGTTAACCAACGACAAAAATCTAACTACGACGAAAATTAACAAGAATCATATAGCCACTTAAGAGAAAATAAGTAATTCAAATAAAATTCAAATATTTAATGAAATTTTTATTGACCAAAATTCAGGGGCGTTACAACAATTATCATAGATCTATCCATTTATGGAAGTTTGTACCGATGAGGCCACAATTAATTTTACCTGGGGGGGGGGGGGGGGGAGTTCTAAAACCATCATACAAAATTATTTATATCATTTACATACTAGTAATGGAGACCGTGTGATTTAAAATAAATAAACTCCCTATCCTACTTAATTATTTAATAAATTTGTGAGGGTTATCAAAATTTTCGAGTTTGCAAAAATGTGATTTAGGTCAAAAGCCAAATATTTACATGTCCGAATATGGTAAAATTATCACACATGCAAACACTCATGGAAACATACATAAACATAAATAAGAAAACATAAAAAATTTACCCCAAAAAAGAAAACATATTAAAAAAAAGGCATCTCAACTCGTATGGTCAATATCCTTGTTTCCAAAAGCAGCCAAGCTTGCAACCGTCTTGCCCACCAAGTTTGAGGTTGATGCTAGTACTAGGGGTCGAGCAAAAAATTGATTTTCGACCTCCAAACCGCAACTTCGGGCAACATATAGAAACTGTGCTTTTATACAGTATTCCTATGTCTCCATTACAGAGTTCACATAATCTGGATCTAAAATACATACTGAATGGGCGGAGCCAGAGTTTTTGGTTAGTGGGATCAAAAGTTAGATTCATATGCAATATATTTTTTCTACACACAAGTCCAAAAATAACTGAAGTAAGAGGTTAATTATTAAGATCGATATGCCCTAATAATTTTTTTTGCCTCATAATTGGCCCTTAAAGACTTGTTATATTTGAAAAATAATATATGATAGTCTCATTTTTAGCATTGTCAACTCTCGAAATGAAGAAAATGCTTGAGATTTTTATGCATTTAAAACAAGTTGGGGCAATTTAGAATTTTTTGTGGGGTCAAAATAGCAAAATTGGGTTGCAAATTATCAAATATTCTTGTGAAAAATCAAAGTGAGTGGGGTCACTAGGCCCCCAGTCCCTTACGGCCTCTGCCTATGATTGCATGGCTTGTAATCTTACAACAGTTCTATTTATCAAATAACGATACAATTGGATAAACAAAGAATACACAAAAATCTTATGCCTCTCACATGCCAGAGTTCACATACTACTGTGGGCACACGCCCTGTAAATCAATTGCGATAAGTGGGTGCGCCCCTTTCGAAAGCACAGCGAAACGCTCAATTCAAAGTCGCCACTTGGGTTTGAAGGTCTGCTACCCAAGGAACAGAACTTGAAACGTTTGCCACGTTGTTTGATATGAAAAAGGCATGTAGACTGTTCGTCGTCACCTTGATATCTTAGGTTTGGAAACAAGGTTATGAGAGGGGAATGGTTTTAAGGAACCCCTCTCGCCCAATCCGAAGATCGGTCTCTACTCGGACATTTGTAAAACATTTGCGATTCTCTCTCATTAATCAATTTTTAGCCAGTTAGGGCAAGGGAACAGTTTAATGGGATTAAAACTGTAACAGATTTGCAGGATGTGATAGATGGCATGCTTGCTTTATTGAAACAAATAGAATAGGATGAAACAGACTCTTGTGGAAGTTTAAACAAACTGGAAGGCTACTATTTTAAAGTGTCGTGCGCAGGAAGAAAACAGCATGCACTGATTAAGTCACTGCATGCATATCTAACTAGCGCGCGCAACACCATAACCTGCGCGCACTAGTAAGCTTAAACTCATAGATCTTACTTTCAACCCTCTGGGCTATGGAATGACCAATGCACACCCAGGACAAACCACGCAGTTAAAATGGCAGTTATAATACAGTTTATAAATAGTTTAATGGGCTCAGAGGCCACCAAAAGAATAAATACCCCATAAATAGAATGGGGATCAAAACAAAGGCTAAAGCCTAGTTACCCACGTAAAGGCCAGCCACTGGTCAAGACTGAACCAGCGCACGCGGGTAAGCCACAGTCGCGCGTAGGTTTGGGCCTCTAGAC
Source organism: Rhododendron ovatum (assembly GCA_019656835.1). Lineage (NCBI taxonomy): Eukaryota > Viridiplantae > Streptophyta > Magnoliopsida > Ericales > Ericaceae > Rhododendron > Rhododendron ovatum. The sequence continues at coordinate 21,697,599 of CM033791.1, read as the reverse complement.
CAATGCTTGGTTCTGCATTCTTCTGGGTTCTGGGACATGTCCATAAAAGGCCCCAGGGTATTCCATTGCAACAGGTATGTGTATTGAAACAAAAACTAGCAGTTTTAAACAAGGAAAGTAGTAAACTGGTTTTTAGCATACCTGCAGTTATGTACATAGAAAGAAGAGTATAAAACAATAAGACCCTAGGCTCCATGCAAGATCTGCACGCACAGCCATAGCATACTAGGGACCGGTGTGTGTTGGCCCTTGCCACTACAGTTTTTGAAACCTTGCTAGCTTTAGGGTCAGGACTTGGTATTGATTGTAGGGAGATATTCCCGAACAGGCACAAATGGGGCTCGAACACGTGGTGCATGGGACCATGTATAAATACTATAGGGACAGTGGTCATGCAAGATGGTGGTCGGCGACAAGGACCAGTGTCATGAGAAGTCAATAGTCCAGGAAGTCTGTGCAGGGCCTTGGACTAGTGAACATAAGAAGTTATTGGTCCAAGGCTTAGATAAAAAACCAGTGACATGTAAAGTCATTGGTCCAAGTAGCCTGTTCGGCAATTAGAAGGCCGAACAAGAGAAGAAATCTAGGGAAAGCAATCTCAGGTGCAAGGAACACTCTAGAAGGGTCTAGAAACAGTGGTATTTCGTTAAGGAATGAGATCCCGAGAATGTAGGATCTGGAAAAGATACCCAACGAAAATGAGATTTTTGGCCTGTTATGGAAAATAGTCCTAAAAGGACTAAGGTAATGAATTGATAAGGGAACAAGAATCCAATATATCCTGGGTTTCCTATATGAGATAGGGATCCTAGGGCAACAGGGATGCTTGGGCAGCAAGCATCTTTGAATCTATAAATACAAGATAAACCTAGAGGCAAAAGGTACGCAATACGCAACACTTTACAGATTAGGTTCCCGACGACGTGCTAGGGTTCTGGTGAAGAGGCACGAGAAGCCATTACACTCATGTGCTGTTCAAAGCCTCTTTTGTTTTTCTCCACTTACAATTGGCATCGTCTATGGGAAACAAAAGAGTTCCATTTGAATAACAACCATGGTGGATGGAGACTCATTAACTCCGCTCGACCCAAAGAACCTGCTGGGAGGGGGAGGAGACAAGTCCCCTCCAGGAGCTCCGAGAATGCCTGAAGGCAGACATGGGAAAAAGGCGACAAGCAATGGCAACCCCTTGACCATCCTGGATAGCTCCAAGAATAGGGAGGGTAGGACGGCCACATGGTCCACATGGAGGAGTAAATCCCACCATGGAGGGGAGTTAGTTGCACACTCAAGAAGTGTACACAACATTGAAGATGTCCTCGATAAAAAGAGGTTGGAAATCAAGGAACTTTCTTGTTTGATTAAAAAACGAGAACATGAGATTCGAGAGCAGGAAATCGAGGAACTTGCTTGTTTGATTAAAAAATGAGAACATGAGATTCGAGAGTTAGAACGGATTCGAGAGCATCCTGAGGACTTTGGACTCTCACAAAGAAATTCCAGGGGAGACAGGAATACCATGGTGGAGTACAAGAAGGCTCCTTCATGAAGAAGAAGGAGCAGGAGTCCTACTCCTAGGCGGAATAGGGCTTCTCCACAAAAAAGGAGGAACATTAGTAAAAGTCGAACACCAAAGTGGCAAAGGACTTATGCATGAAAAACTAATAGGAGCGGAAATCCCTCTCCTGAGGAAGAAGGAACAAGGAAACACCACAGGGATAGGTACGAGAGACCTGATTTCGATTGGGAAACGAGTGCTCCCAAACAGATGAAGGAACGTGAGGAAGGGACCATATCTGCACGAAAAGCAGCACGGAAGGCGCTCAGCAATATAGCATTCTCCCCCTTTGCAAAGAGGTTACAAGAGGCAACGTTGCTGAGCAGGGTGAAGCACGGTGCGTTTATCCTCTATGAAACAAATGTAGATCCCGTGGCGCACATACAACGTTATCAACAAGCAATATTCATGCATAGTGGAGATGATGCAATCATGTGCAAGATGTTCCCATCGAGTTTGGGAAAGGTGGCTCTGTCTTGGTTCCATAAGCTAGGCCCGTGCTTCATACGAGGATGGGGGCAATTTGCTGAGGAATTCACTGCTCGGTTCTTGACCAGTAGGAAAGTGCCGAAGACGTTTGAGAGCCTCTCCATTATGAAACAGGGGCAGACAAGCCGATTAGGGACTATGCGAAGAAGTACTAGGAAACTTTCAACGAGATTGAAAGTTGCAATGAGGAATACGCAATAACCACGTTCAAGACTGGGCTGCCTGTTCGGGGGGAGCTACGCAAGTCACTAAACATCAGCCCAGTGGGAACACTAGCAAAATTTATGGAACGGATTGAGCAACATGCCAGCAACGAGGATGACATATTGCGAGAAGACGGCAAGGTGGTTGCCGAACAGGCCAAAGGGCCGGCCAAGCAGGAAAAATCAGAGCCTAAAACTTACAGGGAGTGTAACGCCCCTGAATTTTGGTCAGTAAAAATTTCGTTACATATTTAAATTTTATTTGAATTACTTATTTTCTCTTGAGTGGCTATATGATTTATTGTTAATTTTCGTCGTAGTTAGATTTTGCTCTCGATTAGAAACCCTACGTGACCAATTTAGTTAGTTTCCAACCGACTACTTGGAGGAACCAAGCAACCAACTTACCTAGTTACTAGATGAATCTTTTGGACTTTTTTGAAACTTTTGAACCTTTTGCCTTAACCATTGGTCCATAATGGTTAGGGTAATTTTTGTCCATTGGACAATAAACTTTTATTTATATTTGACTAAAAGGTACATGTAGTCTTTTCAAAATCTTATTTTAAAAGATAAAGGTACTTGTACTCCTTTTATCCTTTGGTCATTAACCGCCAGGGGAATTATTATCCATTGGGTAATAACCGTTAGGGAAGTTAGTGACCCTTGGGTAATAGAGTCTTTTGATCAAATAAAGTACCGATACGACTAGAGAACCTTCCAATAAAGTTGATTTGACTAGTCAACCTTTTCAACCCTAGAAATTACTTATTTATTTCCTTTTATTAATTTGGTTTTATTCCTTGTCCTTTGGACAATAAAAGTTAGGGGAACTATTATTCATTGGATAATAAAAACCCAATTCTTTATATTAAAAGGGTTTAATGAAAGATTTGAACAAAGTATTAGAATAGACTTTTATAATTGCTTTAAAGTACTTTTTGATTATTTTATTATAAAAGTTCCCTAGTTATTATTGTCCATTGGATAATAAAAGTTAGGGTATTTATTATCCATTGGGTAATAGTTTGGTCTTTCAACCAAGTACAATGGTTTTAATAAACTAGTCTTTTCTAAATTACTCATGTGATAAAGTACATGTTATTTTATTATAAAAGTACTTATTAGCCTTGTAGCTTTTAAGGCCTAAGATTCTTAAAAAGTACTCCTATATTATTTTATATTGGGATTTTGTACCCAATTGGATTAGTTTATTAGGGAGTTGATCTTCCTAGAGTACATTGTACACTAGTTTATTTATTTAAATCAAACATGTGCCTAATTGTATTTGATTTTGTAAAATCTTGTACTTGGTACTTTTTATTTATTCTTTCTTGTACATATATATATATATATAGTACTAGGAGAGAGAGAGAGAGAGAGAGACCCGAGAGAGAGAGAAAGAGAGAGAGAGAGAGAGAGAGAGGAAGGAAGAAAAGAGGAAGATTGGTTGTACCTTTCCTTGATCTTCCATGATCTTTCCTACATCTTTCAAATCCATGGGTGAACCTTTCTTCCTAGCTAAGAAACTCACCCTCCATTGTCCTCCATTGTACTTTTATGCTTTGTTTAAAACCAAATCTTGTACCATTGTCTCCAAATCTTTCAACAAATCTTCCATAATCCATCCAAGGTACACTATTTAGCCATGCAAGCCTAGGATAGCCTTTGATCTTTCAAAGATTGCATGACATGTGTCAAAATTTGATGTATGGAGAGAGAGAGGGGGGTCCGCCTTAGAGAGGGAGAGAGAGCCAAGGTTTTTCCTATAAATAGGACCCCATTCTAAGCATTTCAACTCACACCTTCACCTAGGAACTTCTCTCTCTAGAAAAATCTTGTTCTTTCTTTGTTCAAGTTAGTTCTTCCTTTGTTCTTGAGTTGTTCTTGAGTTTTTCAAGAAACTCAACCTAAGCCGCCACTAAACCGCCACTTGACCACCCTTCGATCCATAAAGTAGAGTAGTGTTAGTCAAGAAGAAGTTTCGAGAGAAACCTTTCTCTTTCGAAGCTAACGGAGACCACCGTAGGAAGTTACTCAGTCCGACCGCCGATTACCGTCCGTAAGCCATTACTACCACCTGGAAGAACGGTAAGGAAAACCTTACTTGCTTCCTAATTAGTTACTTACTCAAGTATAACGTTGTTGTTTTGGAAATTGCTAAGAAAGAAAGGTAGGATTTCCTTATCGTTCACCCCAAGTATAAAGTAGGTTATTCCTATTTACTTTCTTATCTCGAAGTAATTGTATTTTTGATATTTAAGATGGTTATGAGTATGCATGTATGAATTGCTTGTATTACTTGTGGTGTGATAAAGCATAAGTGATTTCACTCCAAAGATGTCCGTACATGTGGTGTTGTGCTTTGAATAAAGCATAAGTGATACACTCCAAGGGCGTCCGTACATGTGGCGTTATGCTATAAGTGATATTGAGTTGAATGATCTTGTTAGAATGTTTCATGCTTACTTTTGTCCTACCGCAGAGTCTATGCATGATAACGAGACACGAGAACCGAGAAAGTAGAAACATGACACCTAGGGTGTGGTTAATAAAAGGAAATATTTTTCGATGAAGAAAATATTTTGAAACTTCATAATGACCAGTTTTGGGTGGCATTGTGTATATGTTGTGTGTTCCAATGGGATCCGGGAAAAACGGAACCATTGTGAGGTTGTGTGCGTTCCCATGGGAAACCGGACCGGCGGAACCATGGTGAGGTATGGCTTGGTTATCCGCGGAGAGGAGCCAATGCAATTGTGTGCCAATGGGAACCCGGCACGGCGGAACCATTGTGAGGATACTCGGGAGACTAGAGCGGCGGAACCGAGGTTGGGTGAGTTAAACGAACGATTTTTGAAATGTTTTGGACACCGCAATGTGGCCGGACTTGCCCATTGTGGGGTGTGTATTTTGTGTGCCAATGGGAACCCGGCGCGGCGGAACCGAGGTTGGGTGAGTTAAACAAACGATTTTTGAAATGTTTAGAAAATCGCAATGTGGCCGGACGTGGTAGCCCATTGTGTGGTGTGTGTTTTGTGTGCCAATGGGAACCCGGCGCGACAGAACCATTGTGAGGATACTCGGGAACCCAGCGCGGCGGAACCGAGGTTGGGTGTGTAGCTTGGTTATCCGCGGTACGGAGCCAATGCAATTGTGTGCCAATGGGAACCCGGTGCGGCGGAACCGAGGTTGGGTGTGTAGCTTGGTTATCTGCGGTACGGAGCCAATGCAAAAGATTTTGAAAGGTTGGGTGTGTAGCTTGGTTATCCACGGTACGGAGCCAATGCAAATGATTTTGAATACAAATGATTTTCAAAGGTTGATTTGTAAATAATAATGTTGACACGGTCTACGATGAGTCGTGTAGGAGAAACAAAGAGAATCTTGGACACCAACGATAGTTGATTAACGAATGTGGATGTGTTATTATTAGCTGTGTATATACGTATCATGTGGAAATTGATGTTTTATTATAGCCTTGTTTGTAAGTTAAGGTTGGTGGGTAATGATTTTCCTATTGAGCGTTGTAGCCCACGGTGTTGCCTTTTGGTGACCTTGACATATTATATTGGTGATAACGTCGGTATAATGTGTCAGACCTTGTAGATGTTCAAGACGAACAGTTCACCGTGGAAGTTTTTGGAGCTGAAGAGCTGGCTAGTATGGAGGAGCAGGCGGAGCTGTAGTTAGGAACCCTAGTTTTCTTCCCTTTTGTAATGAAAGTACTCTTATGGAGGTTATGATGTAATAAAGAGCCAGATTCTATTTTGAAGTTGCAATAAAATTGTCTTTTTAACGTACCCAAAATTTAGGGCGTTACAGGGAGAGAAGGAATATGGGCAGGCTAAGAAAGAGCCGTATAGGGAGAAGCATGCCCGAGACCCCAAGTCTTTCTTCTCAGTAACTACGGTTTGGAAAGAACCAATCTACCGGATTCTTTATCGAATAAAGAATCGCCCATATTTCAAGTAGCTCCAGAGGTTGGGAAGGGATAAAGATGCAAAACGAGCTACGAGTTAGTATTGCAGTTATCACAAGGATTGGGGTCACATGACCGAGGACTGCGAGATGTTCAAACAGCACCTGGATGATCTAGTCTCATGTGGTTATTTGAAAGAGTTCATTCAGGAAGAGCACAAGGGTGCAGAGAAAGCAATAGAGTTGGATTACGAGCAAAATCCAATGGGCGTAAGCCATATGATACATGGATTGGCCACATCTTATATGAGAAATGAGGTGAGGTTGCTCCAGAGGCAAGTAAAACACGACGAACATGTGATGTAGTTGGGGAAGAAAAGAGGATGTGATAAGAACTATACAACGAGGGCATAGTCTTCACGGATGAGGACCTAGGAGGAGTCTAGGTGCTCCATAACGATGCTTTGGTCATAACCCTACGAATTGGGGAGTATGACATGGAGAGAATCTTGGTGGATTCGAGAAGTTGCACGGAGGTGCTGTACTATGATGCATTTAAGAAGTTAGGACTGACACAGGTAGACCTGGTGCAGTCAATAACTCCTTTGGTCAAATTCAGTGTAAGAGCAGTCTGGCCATTGGGCAAAATAACACTGCCTGTTTGGGTAGGAACAGTGATGCTATGAACCGACTTCCTGGTGGTAGATGTGCCGTCTTCTTATAACGCGATTATAGGAAGAACTTGGTTGCACAAGATGAGGGCAGTTTCCTCCACTTATCATTAGATGGTAAAGTTTCCTGGTGTAGGGAGGTATTCCCGAGCAGATACATTTAGTCGCCGAACACGTGATGTTTTGGAGCACGTGGTAAATACGACAGGAGTTATCACCGGGTAGTGTGGTGAACGTCGATAAGGACCAATGATATGGGAAGTCATTAATCCATGCAATCTGTTCGGCTGATAAGGAAAAAAGATATGAGAAGTCATTTGTCTAAATATAAATAATGAGGACCAGATACATGTAAGTCATTGGTCCGTGTGGACTGTTCGGCAATGAGATAGCCGAACAGAGAAAGAGGTTGCTCTGAATTCATGAGGCGGCACAAACACTCTGGAAGGATCCAGAAGCAGTGTTATTCTATTAAAGAATAATATCCCAAGAACATAGGATCTGGGAAAGATACCCAACGAAAATGGGATGTTCGGCCAGTAATGGAAAAGAATCCTAAAAGGACTCTTTTCTAATGAACTGATAAAGGAAACGAGAATCCTTGATATCCTGGGTTTCCTATACGAGTTGGGAATCCTATGGCAATAGGGATGCTTGGACGCCAAGTATACGAATGTCTATATAAACAGAGTAAACCTAAAGGTAAAAGGTACGCAATATACTGCATTCTTATTGCTTTCCTACTGATAATTAGGGTTTGATTGCTAGTACGTGATACTAACTAAGGCATCAGAGGGCCTTTGCCACGAGAGGCAAAGGTGCATTCACCCCCCTGTCTATTTTGCAGATTAGGGTTCAGACGACGAATTAGGATTCCGGTGAAGAGGCACGAATAAGCCGTTGCAATCCAAGGTGATCCGAAGCATCAATTGTTTTCATTCCCCTACAATTGGCGCCGTCTGTGGGAAACGAACCAACTTTTCTGAAAGAATAATCGTGTGATGGAAGAAGATTCAGTCACTCCGTTTAGTCCAAAGGACCAGTTGGGTGGGGGAAGAGATAAATGCCCACCAGGTGCTCCGAGAAAACCTACTGGTAGACATGACAGAGATAACTCTAAAGAAAAAGGAGACAAGACTGCTACTGGCTCCACGAGACGGAGCAAGTCTCATCGAAGAGAAGAGTCAGTTACCCGTTCAAAGAGTATACACAATGAAGATGATGTCCTTGACAAAAAGAGAAGAGAAATCGAGGAGTATGCTCGCTTAATTAGAAAAAGGGAGTACGAGATACGGGAGTTGCAGCGGGTACGAGAACACCCAGAAGATTTTGGACTTTCTTGAAGGAATTTTCAGAAGGATGGACGGACTCTAGTAGTCCATAAGCAGGCTCATTCACAGGGTAGAAGGAGCAAGAGTCCTAATAAAGGGCGTTATGAAGTTTCTCCACGAAAAAGGGGAATAAGAAGTAAAAGCCGAACACCCGAGAGAAGGTCTTCTTCACGAAAAAGGAGGAACAGAGACCGAAGTTCCACCCCCGAAGGGGAAGAATCTAGGAGATACCATCGAGATAGATACGAGAGACTTGATGCTGATTGGGTCAAGGCTACGGCCCACGAGTCAAAGGAGCTAGAGGATGGGACAGTGACTGCATGAGAAGCAGCACGCAAGGCCCTAAGTAATATTGCAGCCTCCCCCTTTACAAAAAGGCTACAAGAGGCTAGGTTGCCGAGCAGAGTGAAGCACGGTGCGTTCGTACTATACGAGACAAATATGGATCCCGTGGCTCACATACAACATTATCAACAGGCTATGTTTATGCATGAAGGGGATGATGCCATCTTATGCAAGATGTTCCCCTCCAGCCTTGGCAAGGTGGCTTTATCCTGGTTTCATAAATTGGCCCCACGATCCATACGAGGATGGAGACAGTTGGCAGAGGAATTCACTGCTCGGTTCTTGACAAGCAGAAAAGCCCCAAAGATTTTTGAAAGTCTTTCCACCATGAAACAGGAGGAAAACGAACAGATCCGGGACTATGCAAAGAAGTACTGGGAAACTTTCAACGAGATTGAAAGCTGCAGTGAGGAGTATGCAATTGCCACCTTCAAAACTGGACTGCCTGTTCGGGGAGAGCTACGTCGCTCATTGAATATACATCTGGTAGCCACACTGGCTAAACTGATGGAACGGATAGAGCAACATGCTAGAATGGAGGATGACATACTCCGTGAGGATGACAGGACTATTGTCGAACAGTCAAAGGCACCTGCCAAAAGAGTGGATAAGCCAGAGCTCAAGACTTATAGAGAGAGAAGGGAGTATGGGCAGGCTAAGAAAGAGCCGTACAAGGATAAGCAAGCTCCTGACCCTAAATCCTTCTTTTCTATCACTACAGTTTGGAAGGAGCCAATTTATAGGATTCTTTATCGAATAAAGAATCAGCCATATTTTAAATGGCCACCAAGTCTAGGCGGAGACAAAGATGCAAAACGTGTTACGAATCAGCACTGCAGTTACCATAAAGATTGGGGCCATATGACCGAAGATTGTGAGATGTATAAGAGGCACCTTGATGATTTGGTCTCTCGGGGCTATCTCAAAGAATTTATCCAGAAGGATCCAAAGGAAAAAGGGAAAGCTATGGAACTGGGTTACGAGCAAAACCCTAAAGGCGTAATCCATATGATACATGGGTTGGCCACACCTTATACAAGAAATGAGGTTAGGCTGTTGTAAAGGCAAGTTAAGCACGATCAGCATGTGATGCGATTGAGAAACAAGAGAGGGCGAGAGAATGATGTGTGTAATGAAAGCATAGCATTCACTGATGATGACCTGGAAGAGGTCCAAATACCCCACAACGATGCATTGGTCGTAACCCTACGAGTTGGGGAATATAACATTGAGAGAATTCTAGTGGACTCAGGAAGTTGTACAGAGGTGTTGCACTACGATGCGTTCAAGAAGCTGGGATTGGCCCAAACAGACTTAGAGCAGTCTACAACACCTCTAATTGGGTTCAGTGCAGGAGCAGTCTGGCCTCTTGGAAAGATAACGTTACATGTTCGGGCTGGATCAGTGGTGTTGAGGACAGATTTCCTAGTAGTCGATGTCCCTTCTTCCTATAACGCGATTATAAGGAGGACATGGTTGCACAAGATGAGAGCAATCTCCTCGACTTATCACCAGATGGTGAAATTCCCAGAATCGAATGGGATTGAAGTTCTTAGAGGCAACCAGAAAGTGGCTCAACAGTGTTTGATTTCCATCATCAAAATAGCCCCAAAGATCCACCATGTTCATACATTAGAGGTACCAGATCAACCAACCATCGAGGATGTTGGAAGAACTCCGGCTGAAAAAGTAGTTGAAGGTTTGGAGAAGATTCAGATCAACGAGACTGATCCTGAAAGATATTTCTTAATTGGGGAATTATTACCAGCAGACGAAAAGGCTGAATCAATAAGATTTCAGAAGGAATATGTTGATGTATTTGCATGGGTGCCAGAGGAGATGCCCGGGGTGGATGCAGGTGTGATCTGTCACCATTTAAACATTGATCCTCAGCACAAGCCGATCATTCAGAAAAAACGAAGGGCAGCCGTGCAGCATGTGGATGCAGTAATTGAGGAGGTCAATCGTTTACTAGAGGCTAAAGCAATACGTGAAGTCTACTATCCAGAGTAGTTATCCAACACCGTTGTCGTGAAGAAAAGAATGGGAAGTGGCGTGTCTGTGTAGACTTCACAGACCTAAACAAAGCGTGCCCTAAGGATAGTTTCCCTCTGCCCAGGATTGACCAATTGGTTGACGCAATCGTTGGTTACGAGCGAATAAGTTTTCTCGATGCATATCGAGGATATCATCAGATTGCTATGTTTGGACCTGATTAAGAGAAAACTTCGTTTATTACACCACGAGGGTTGTACTGCTATAGTGTTATGCCGTTTGGGCTGAAGAATGCTGAGGCAACATACCAAAGACTTGCAACCATCATGTTCAAGAAGCTCCTTGGAAAGACTATAGAAGTCTACATAGATGATATGGTGGTAAAGAGTCAAAAGAAACGGGGGCATATAGCTGATTTGAAGGAAGTTTTCGAAATCTTGAGGAAATACAAACTGAAACTCAACGCTTCAAAATGTGCTTTTGGAGTTGGATCAGGAAAGTTCCTGAGCCACTTGGTAACTATGAGAGGGATTGAGACTAACCCCGACCAAATTGCTGCTCTACAAAGGCTTCAGAGTCCCAAAACCACTAAGGAAGTCCAAAGGTTGACTAGAATGGCTGCAGCACTTAATAGATTCATCAGCAGGTCTAGTGACACGTGCAAACCCTTTTTTCAGTTACTGAAAATTGGGAGGGATTTGAATGGAGAGCAGAATGTGAGCAAGCCTTCCGGGACCTGAAGAAGTATCTGGCCGAACCACCACTTTTGTCAACTCCACAGCCAGGTGAGTCTTTAATTTTATACTTAGCTGTTTTCGAGCATGCAGTAAGTGCAGTCCTGTTAAGGGATTTGGGGATCGAATAAATCCCTATTTATTATGTTACCAAGACATTGCTGGATGCAGAGACGAGATATCTGCCCTTAGAAAAACTTGTCCTGGCACTTAGGACAGCCACAAGGAAACTGCCATACTATTTCCAAAGCCTCAAAGTTGTGGTTTACACTGAGATTCCATTAAAATCATTGCTACGAAAGGCAGACTTCTCGAGAAGGATCTTGACATGGTCTGTTGAGTTAAGCCAGTACGATCTCGAATATCAGCCACGCACAGCAATCAAAGGCCAAGTGTTGGCTAATTTTGTGGCAAAGTTTTCTCCCACTGTGGCTCCCCTACCTCCTACGAGAAAGAAACAGGTGACTAAAACATCATTCATGAAGGATCAACCCATAGCCGAACAGGATCCCCTTGAATGGAAACTATTTGTTGATGGATCAGCATGTAATACTGGTGCAGGAATTGGGATTGTCCTTTTTCCTCCTGAAGCAGTGCTGATTGAACTATCTGTTCGGCTCGGATTCAGTGCATCGAATAATGTAGCTGAGTATAAGGCACTCTTGGCTGGATTGAGGAGTGCAAAAAATCTAAAAGCAGAAAGGGTTAGGGTGTATTGTGATTCACAGCTTGTGGTGAATCAGCTGTCCGGCGAATATGAAACTCGAAATGAAAAGATGGTGGCCTACGTACAGGCAGCCAAGGACTTACTTGATACCTTCGAGAGAGTATATATTGAACAGATAAGTTTGGGACAGAATGCTCATGCAGATTCATTAGCTTGGTTGGCTGCAGCTGTACCAACTGAGTTCAAAAAAAAGGTGGCAGTAGAATATCTGAATGAGCCGAGCATTGGGAGGAGTGTAGACTTGGTCTTGGACGTGAATCAAGGACCAAGTTGGATGGACCCAATCATGGAGTTGTTACGAGACGAGATACTCCCTTCTAACAAAAAGGAGGCTCACAAGATAAGGATCAAATCTGCTAGGTTCTGGCTGTCCCCAGAGGGTAAGTTATACATAAAATCTTTTACGGGCCCATATTTGCTATGTGTACATTCCTAGATAGTACAGAAGTTTCTTCACGAAATTCACGAGGGAACATGTGGGAGCCATGCTGGAAGAAGATCCATAGCCCACCGAGCAATTACCCAAGGCTACTGGTGGCTACACATGCAAGAAGATGCAAAGATGTGTGTGAAAATTTGTGAGAAGTGTCAAAAATTCTCACCAATAATTCGAACACCCGTCGAGGATCTGGTACCTTTGACAAGTCCTTGGCCGTTTGCTCAATGGGGGATGGACATCGTGGGTCCACTACACAAAGAAACTGGAAATCAAAAATTCCTGCTTGTGGCAACTGACTATTTTACTAAGTGGATTGAGGCAGAACCACTGGCCAAAATCACTGAACCCATGATAGAAAGGTTCGTATGAAAGAGCATTATCACTCGCTTTGGGGTCCCTTACTCATTGATCACGGACAATGGATCCCAATTTTAGAAGAAATTCAAGGTTTTTTGTGTCCAGTATGGAATACGAAATTATTATTCCACTCCAGCCTACCCTCAGAGTAATGGGCAAGCAGAGGAGTCTAACAAAACTATCCTTGATGGGATCAAGAAAAGGCTGGACAAAGCCAAGGGGAAATGGCCCGATGAGTTACCGTTAGTTTTGTGGGCTCACCGAACAACGCCTAGGAGGTCTACGGGAGAGACCCCCTATTCATTGGCATATGGAACAGAGGCTGTCATACCTCTGGAAGTGGGTCTGCCGACCAACAGGACCGTTTTGGTTGAAAGTGGAGGCAACGACAAGGCCCTTGAAATCGAGCTTGATCTCGCCGAGGAGAGGAGAGAAAAGGCCTTGGTCCATCTGGCTTCTTACCAAGAACAGCTGATGAAAAGCTATAACAAACACGTTCATCTTTGGGAATTTGGTGTTGGGGACCTCGTACTTCGAAAAGTGCTCGGCAACACCAAGGTAGCCAATGAAGGCAAGCTTGGGGCCAACTGGGAAGGCCCGTATCGAGTAACCGAGATTGTAGGCATAGGAGCCTACAGATTGGCAGATCTGGATGGTAATCCAATTTCAAGGCCTTGGAATGCTCATAATCTACGAAAGTTCTTTGTTTAGAAGCATTAAATTTTGTCTTAGATTTGCACTACGTGATTGTGTGAGAATTACGAATATAATTCCCTTGTTCTAGTTTTGATTATTTTAGCTGCAAGGGGTACGAATAACGCCCTCTTGAGTTTTATCGATTATAAATAAAATCACTTTTTGCAGTATGAATATTATTTGCAAAATACGAACTACGGGCTTGGTTTCCCTCATTCGTATTGGGGAGCAGGGAACGGGCACTTATATATATCCGCACGTGAAACTAAACAAGTATGAATATACTTGTACGTCTTGTAGGGGGATGAAAACAATTGATGCTTCGGTTCAACTGGATTGCAACGGCTTATTCGTGCCTCTTCACCGGAACCCTAACTCGACGTCTGAACCCTAATCTGCAAAATAGACAGGGGGTGAGTGCACCTTTGCCTCTCGTGGCAAAGGCCCTCCGACGCCTTTGCTAGTATCACGTACTAGAAATCGAACCCTAATTATCAGTAGGAAAGTAATCAGAATGCAGTGTATTGCGTACCTTTTTCCTCTAGGTTTACCGCATATTTATAGATTTGTGTATGCTTGTTGCCCAAGCATCCCTATTTCCATAGGACTCCCAACTCGTATAGGAAACCTAGGATATCAAGGATTCTCGTTTCCTTTATCAGTTAAATGGAAAAGAGTCCTTTTTAGGATTCTTTTCCTTTACTGGCCGAACATCCCATTCTCATTGGGTATCTTTCTCAGGTCCTTTATTCGCGGGATCTTATCCCTTAACAGAATATCATTATTTTTTGGATTCTTTCAGAATGTTCTCCATGCTCCAACAATTGATTGGAGTTCTTTCCTTATTCAGCCATCTCGTTGCCGAATAGACTGTTTGGACCAATGACTTCACATGTAATTTGGTCCAAACGTAATGAGAATGTCTCTATCTACCGAATAGTTTAGTTTTACACCACTGACTTCTCATGTCATTAGCCTTTTAATCAGCCGAACAGACTGCATGGATCAATGACCTCCCATATCATTGATCCGTATCCCTGTTCACCATACTGCCCGGCGATAAGTCCCGTCGTGTTCACCACGTGCTCCCATAACATCACGTGTTCGGTAACTAAATGTATCTGCTCGGGAATACCTCCCTACAATTGCTCCCCAGCTTCATCTATTTACCACTGTTAGGGGGCAATATATGATGCTTAGAAACAGAATTTTACTTAGACCAGACTCTTCTGATCCTGTGCAGTCATAATTTCAATATTTCATTGATGCCTTTTGGCGCCTGTCATTATACCATTTCGGGGTAATGACTCCACGTGGCATGTATTGTATGCCTATCATTAAATGTGAACTGACGTTTTGTCTAAACGACGTCAATACATCGCTAATTGAATCTCTTTATCCCGTTACTTAAAAAGTGTGTGAGACGAGACGTTTCGTCTCCGTCTCTGGCACCTAAACCCCAGAAAGGGCTCATTTTGGATTTTCTCACCCAAAACTTCAAACTCTTTCTCTCTCTAAGCTCTCTGCCATTGCCGTCGTCTGCAAACTCGATTGCATTCCAGGGAATCGTCACCGTATTCTTGTAAGATCCTCGTTCTTACTTCATTTCTTCTGCTTGGGTTTCCAATTAAGATTTCCCATCCATTCCATTAGATTCGATTTGAGATTTTTCATTCTCGGATTTGTGGGTCATTTCTAGGGTTTCAGTCATACCATTTTCCAGTTTACTTTCTCTTTCGAATATATCCATGGCGGATGATAACCCTCCTAGACCCAGTAAGTTTAGGAAGCTTTGTGATACCCCTGCTGCCATGGTGGCATTTAGAGAGAAATACAATATTCCTGAAAACGTAGGGCTTGAACTCGCTCCATTAGGAGCGGATAGGGATGCTGGATCGTGGGATAGAATGTGTATCCCAATCGTGTCCATTGTCGAAGGCGGGATCCGATCCGTTTCCCCCTTCATCCATTACTCCGCTAGATTTTAAGCTGGTACCGTCTTACACCCATGCAAGTTTCTACGAACGTTTTTAGACTGATAATGGGTACCATAGCCCTAAATGAGATCCTATGGACCCAATTAGGAATCTGGGATATCCAATGGTGGTACAGTATAGTACTAAACCCCGAGTACAATACTTACTACTTCAAAGTTAGGAGGGCAGACAAACGTTTTGTGCTAAATCTGCCAGATTCTGCTCGTGATCACGAGATTGACTTCCTCTTTGTAACTAGAGCGTTCGAGCCTCTAGGGGAAGATGGCCAAGTGCTGGGGCTCCATTGCCCCCACATATGGGGCTATCCACGTATGCTCTTGATTTTACCCTTTTGCAATTCTTCATTTACTGCTTTCTCATAGCTTCTTTATGTTCTAACTTTGGTTTTGCAAATTGGATCTTGCAGCTGAAAACGCTAATCATCGTCCCAGACGTACACCAAGCAACATCTGAACAGAGGACATTAACAAAGTCCTAAAATATATAGGCGCGCCTGGTACCCAAACAGCAGGTCGTGGACGAAACGCTGACGTACTCCTTGGTTACGACCCTTCATACCGAGGGGTCATTGACAGAAGACTTGCCAATCCCAGTACGAGTGCTGCTTCTACCTCTACATCAGCTGCTCCCTAACCACGTAGCTCAAGACGTCAATCCGATGTTACCATTGCTGGTCAACTTGGAGAAATTCCTATTTCAGAAGGAGTCCCACTACCACGTTTAAGACTTCATAGAACCGCTCAAAATCAAACTATCTCTCAACAACAGCCCGAACATCCTTCCTCAAGTCGTGTTACCAGCCAATCTTCTTCATTAGGTTATACTCCATCTCCTCCTAACTTAGAGATAATGACCCGTCAACCTCTAAACCTCAGCACCCTTCTCACCGTTTCTACTAGGGGACGAGCTGGTGCGAGTAGGGCGCCCTCAACGGGCGCCCCTCCCCCACGATCTCGTCGCACTAGGGGGGATCAATCCGATCTTCCTCTTCTCCTCGGGAACAAGATAGTTCCCTTAAGGCCATCGACATTCATCGGGACAAACGTCCCAGAAGTGAAGAAGTGGGAGACGCTTCTGCTCAAGCCGCTACCCCACTTCAACAACCTATTTCTTCGAGCACCCAAATGCTTCCACAAACCTGGGCCCCTGAGTTCATTCGGGGTGATCGACCTGTCCATATTGGAGACAGTGCCAGTTCTTCAGAAATAGCTCTTGCACTTGCCCAAGGACTTCTCCTTCCTGTTGATATGCAGAAAGAGAACGAAGCCGTAGCTGACCGGCTTGTCTCTACTGGTCTCGTCAGTGGGATCAAGGTATAGTGCTCTCGTCACTAGTAGGTATACTGCATGTTCTTTTTGTTTTCTTACAATGTCACCTTTGTTGATTTCCTTGCAGTTTATTCAAAAGATGATTACATTGGGCCAGAAATTCCAAGATGCAGACACTGAATGGATCACACTTTTAAACAACAACACCAGATTGCTCCGTACTATAACCAGACTAGAGAGAGAGAGAGAGAGACAAGGCCAAGACTGACTTTCAAGAGGCTAAGGATAAACTTGGGATTGCCGAAGACAACCTCCATTAAGCTTTAATAAAGATTGAGAAGACAAAAATGTCTGCTCATGAGGAAGGTTATCAAAAAGGTTTCGATGCTGCGACTGCCAGTTATGTAGAACAAATGCCTGCTATCCAAGATTAGATCTGGACATCCAGCTGGGAAGCTTGTCTGACTAAGGTTGGTGTTGCTGAAGATTCAGTCCTGCGGGTAGAAAATGATCTGCCGAGCAAACAAACTTCAACTAATGTGGATGATTTGGAGGAAGATGTTGAACAACAAATCGAAGATTTTGTAGAAGCTGACAAGGTGACCCCTGCTAACAACCGTGCTACTACTGTTGAAGATTCATCTGTCCGTGACACAACCAATGAACCTATTAATTAGGAGGATAATCCAGATGGTGCCGTGACCGGGACCAGTTCCGACGCTCTTCGGGAGACACCTGCGGAGGTTCAAAATGTGGACTGAACAGGTAATTTTGTTGTGTCACGAATTATTTGATTTTGGTTTGCTAGTCCTGCGTGACTATAAGCATTTTGGCCCTGCGAGGCACCAGTACAATCAATACTGATAACACAGGTATTCGGCCCTTTCGTGGCATAACTTTTTACATTTGCTCGGCTACCCTCGTATTTGCATCTGTTCGGATGCAATTAGTTTAATTTTAAGTATTTCGTACTCTTTGTTTGCATAAGTATTTCGTACTCTAGCAGATCTTTCAAACATGATTTCTTTGTGCTGGATCTAAGTTTCACGTACTTAAAAACATTTGTTTCTCAGTTTCTCGTACTGTTTTTAAGTTTATTTCATACTTTGTACTTTTCTCATACTTAAAAGTACATACAAGTGTATTTATACTTGTATTTGTCTTCAAATCTTTCAAGTGTTGTCATACAAACACTTGTAAGGTTCATATGATCATATAGGTGTTCTTTAAGTTTCTCATACTTAAGAACAGATTTTTATAAGTTTCACGTATTTAAATAAATGTGGCTAACATATACTCGTTATGTCTTTAAGTCAAGCCAGTTGCTTTACAAGTTTCTCGTACTTAAATAAATGTGGCTAACATATACTCGTTATGTCTTTAAGCCAAACCAGTTGCTTTACAAGTGTCTCGTACTTTAAATTCCATACAAGTGTTTCGTACTTGTATTCGTTAAGTGTCACGTACTTAAAAATGTTCTAACAGACTTTGTTCCGTACAAGTGTTTCGTACTTGTATTTGTTAAGTTCCACGTACTTAAATGTTTAAAAAGTACACAAGTGTTTCATACTTGTGTTTAAGTTTCACATACTTAAGATGTATAAAACTTTTAAGTTTCACATACTTAAAAGGTATACCCTGCTCCCCAATACGAATGAGAGAAACTGAACTCGTAGTTCGTATTAAAAACAAATACCACAACAGTTATACTAAAGAAGTGATTTTATTCATGATCTGTAAAAACTCAAGAGGGCGTTATTCGTACCCCATGGAACAAAAATAATCAAAACTAGAACAAGGGAATTATATTCGTAATTTCCACACAATCACGTAGTGCAAATCCAAGACAGATTTTAATACTTCTAAACAAAGAACTTTCGTAAATTATGAACATTCCAAGGCCTCAAAATTGGATCACCATCCAGATCTGCCAATCTATAGGCTCCTATGCCTACAATCTCGGTTACTCTATACGGGCATTCCCAGTTGGCCCCCAGCTTGCCTTCGTTGGCCACCTTGGTGTTCCCGAGCACTTTTTGTAGCACGAGATCCCCAACACCAAATTCTCTAGGATGAACATGTTTGTTGTAGCTTTTCATCAACTGTTCTTGGTAAGAAGCAAGATGTATCAAGGCCTTTTCTCTTCTCTCCTCGGCGAGATCAAGCTCGGTTTCAAGGGCCCTATCATTGCCTCCACTTTTAACCAAAGCGGTCCTGTTGGTCGGCAGACCCACTTCCAGAGGTATGACAGCCTCTGTTCCAAATGCCAATGAATAGGGGGTCTCTCCCGTAGACCTCTTAGGCGTTGTTCGGTGAGCCCACAAAACTAACGGTAACTCATCAGGCCAGTTCCCCTTGGCTTTGTCCAGCCTTTTCTTGATCCCATCAAGGATAGTTTTGTTAGAAGCCTCTGCTTGCCCATTACTCTGAGGGTAGGCTGGGGTGGAATAATAGTTTCGTATTCCATACTGGGCACAAAAAACCTTGAATTTCTTCTGAAATTGGGATCCATTATATGTAATCAATGAGTAGGGGACCCCAAAGCGAGTGATGATGCTTTTCCACACGAACCTTTCTATCATAGGTTCAGTGATTTTGGCCAGTGGTTCTGCCTCAATCCACTTTGTAAAATAATTAGTTGCTACAAGCAAGAATTTTCGATTCCCAGTTGCTTTGTGCAATGGACCCACGATATCCATCCCTCATTGGGCAAAAGGCCAGGGACTCGTCAAAGGCACCAGATCCTCGGCAGGTGTTCGAATCATTGGTGAGAATTTTTGACACTTCTCACAAATCTTCACATACACCTTTGCATCTTCTTGCATGTGTGGCCACCAGTAGCCTTGAGTAATTGCTCGGTGGGCAATGGATCTCCCTCCAGCATGGCTCCCACATGTTCCTTCGTGGATTTCATGAAGGAACTTCTGTACCATTTCAGGATGTATGCATAGCAAATATGGGCCTGTAAAGGATTTTCTGTACAACTTACCCTCTGGGGACAGCCAAAACCTAGCAGATTTGACTCTTATCTTGTGGGCCTCTTTTTTGTCAGAAGGGAGTATCTCGTCTCGTAAGAACTCCATGATTGGGTCCATCCAACTTGGTCCTTGGTTCACGTCCAAAACTAAGTCTACACTCCTCCCAATGCTCGGCTCATTTAGATATTCTACTGCCACCCTTCTTTTGAACTCAGTTGGTACAGCTGCAGCCAACCAAGCTAAAGAATCTGCATGAGCATTCTGTCCAGAACTTATTTGCTCAATATATACCCTCTCGAAGGTATCAAGCAAGTCCTTGGCTGCCTGCACGTAGGCCACCATCTTTTCATTCCGAGTTTCGTACTCGCCGGACAGTTGATTCACAACAAGCTGGGAATCACAATACACCCTGACCCGTTTTGCTTTAAGGGTCTTTGCACTTCTCAATCCAGCCAAGAGTGCCTCATATTCAGCCACATTATTCGATGCACTGAATCCGAGCCGAACAGATAGGTCAATCAGAACTCCTTGAGGAGGAAAAAGGACAACTCCAATTCCAGAACCAGTATTACATGCTGATTCATCAACGAATAGCTTCCATTCTTTCTGATCCTGTTCGGCTACGGGTTGATCCTTCATGGATGATGTCTTAGCCACCTGTTCCTTTCTCGTAGGAGGCAGGGGAGCAACAGTGGGGGAAAATTCTGCCACAAAATCAGCCAACACTTGGCCTTTGATTGCTGTGCGTGGCTGATATTCGAAATCGTACTGGCTTAACTTCACGGACCATGTCGAGATCCTTCTTGAGAAGTCTGCCTTTCGAAGCAGTGATTTTAATGGATACTCAGTATAAACCACAACCTTATGGCTTTGGAAGTAGTGTGGCAATTTCCTTGTGGCTGTCCTAAGTGCCAGGACAAGTTTTTCTAAAGGCAGATATCTCATCTCTGCATCCAACAATGTCTTGCTAACATAATAAATAGGGATTTGTTCGATCCCCAAATCCCTCAACAGGACTGCACTTACTGCATGCTCGGAAACAGCTAAGTACAGAATTAAAGACTCACCTGGCTGTGGAGTTGACAACAGTGGGGGTTCGGCTAGGTACTTCTTCAGATCCTGGAAAGCTTGCTCACATTCTGCTCCCCATTCAAATCCCTCCCTCTTTTTTAATAGCTGAAAAAGGGTCTGCACTTGTCACTTGACCTGCTGATGAATCTGTTAAGTGCTGCTGCCATTCCAGTCAGCCTCTGGACTTCCTTGGTAGTTTTGGGACTCTGTAGTCTCTGCAAGGCATCAATCTGATCGGGATTTGCCTCTATCCCTCTCATGTTTACCAAATGGCCCAGGAACTTTCCTGAACCAACTCCAAACGCACACTTCGAGGCGTTGAGTTTTAGTTTATACTTCCTTAGGATTTCAAAAACTTCTTTTAAATCAGTAATATGCCCTCCTTTTTCTCGACTCTTTACCACCATATCATCTAGGTAAACTTCCAAAGTTTTCCTAATGAGCTTCTTGAACATAATGGTTGCAAGTCTTTGGTATGTAGCCCCAGCATTCTTCAGCCCAAACGGCATGACACTGTAGCAGTATAACCCTCGTGGTGTGATGAACGAAGTCTTCTCTTGATCAGGTTCAAACATAGCAATCTGATGATATCCTCGATATGCATTGAGAAAACTCATTCGCTCGTAACCAGAGGTTGCATCAACCAATTGGTCAATCCTGGGCAAAGGAAAACTATCCTTAGGGCATGCTTTGTTTAGGTCTGTGAAGTCCACATAGACACGCCACTTCCCATTCTTCTTCTTTACCACAACAGTGTTGGATAACCACTCTGGGTAATAGACCTCACGTATTGCTTTGGCCTCTAGTAAACGATCGACCTCCTCAATCACTGCATCTACATGTTGCACGGCTGCTCTTAGTTTTTTCTGAATGATTGGGTTGTGCTGAGGGTCAATGTTTAAATGGTGACAGATCACATCTGCATCCACCCCGGGCATTTCCTCTAGCACCCATGGAAAAACATCAATATATTCCTTTAGAAATTTTATCGATTCAGCCTTTTCGTCTGCTGGTAGTGATTCCCCAATTAAAAAATATCTTTCAGGATCAGTCTCGTTGATCTGAATCTTCTCCAAGCCTTCAACCACCTTTTCAGCCGGGCTTCTTCCAACATCCTCGATGGTTGGTTGATCTGGTACTTCTAATGTATGAACATGGTGGACCTTTGGGGCTGTTTTGATGATGGAAATCAAACATTACTGTGCCACCTTCTGGTTGCCTTTAAGGACTTCAATCCCATTTGATCCTGGGAATTTCACCATCTGGTGATAAGTCGAGGAGACTGCTCTCATCTTGTGCAACCATGTCCTCCCTATAATTGCGTTATAGGAAGAAGGGACATCGACCACTAAAAAGTCTGCTCTCAACTCCACTGATCCAGCCCGAATAGGTAACATTACCTTTCCAAGGGGCCAAACTGCTCTTGCACCGAACCCAATGAGGGGTGTTGTAGACTGTTCTAAGTCTGATTGGGCCAGCCCCAGCTTCTTGAATGCATCATAGTACAATACCTCTGTACAACTCCCCGAGTCCACTAGAATTCTCTCGATGTCATATTCCCCAACTCGTAGGGTTATGACCAATGCATCGTTGTGGGGTATTTGGACCTCCCCTAAGTCATCATCATTGAATGCTATGCTCTCGTTGCATACATCATTCTTTCGTCCTCTTTTATTTCCCAAACGCATAACATGTTGATCGTGTTTGACTTGCCTTTGCAACAGCCTCACCTCATTCCTCGTATAAGGTGTAGCCAACCCATGTATCATATGGATCACGCCTTTAGGGTTTTGTTCGTAACCCAGCTCCATAGCCTTCCTTTTCTCCTTAGGGTCCTCATGTATAAACTCCTTGAGATAGCCCCGGGAGACTAAATCATCAAGGTGCCTCTTGTACATCTCACAGTCCTCAGTCATATGGCCCCAATTTTTATGATAACTGCAGTGCTGATTCGTAGCACGTTTTGCATCTTTGTCTCCGCCTAGACTTGGGGGCCATTTAAAATATGGCGGATTCTTTATTCGATAAAGAATCCTGTAAATTGGCTCCTTCCAAACTGTAGTGATAGAAAAGAAGGATTTAGGGTCAGGAGCTTGCTTGTCCTTGTATGGCTCTTTCTTAGCCTGCCCGTACTCCCTTCTGTCTCTATAAGTCTTGGGCTCTGGCTTATCCACTTTTTTGGCAGGTGCCTTCGGCTGTTCGGCAACCGTCCTGCCATCCTCACGGAGTATGTCATCCTCCATTCTGGCGTGTTGCTCTATCCGTTCCATCAATTTAGCCAGGGTGGCTACCGGATGTTTATTCAATGAACGACGCAGCTCTCCCCGAACAAGCAAACCAGTTTTGAAGGTAGCAATTGCATACTCCTCACTGCAACTTTCAATCTCGTTGAAAGTCTCCCAGTACTTCTTTGCATAATCCCTGATTTGCTCGTTCTTCTCCTGTTTCATGGTGGAAAGACTCTCAAAAGTCTTTGGGGCTTTTCTGCTTGTCAAGAACCGAGCAGTGAATTCCTCGGCCAACTGCCTCCATCCTCGTATGGATCGTAGGGCCAATTTATGAAACCAGGATAAAGCCACCTTGCCAAGACTGGAGGGAAACATCTTGCACAAGATGGAATCATCCCCTTCATGCATAAACATGGCCTGTTGATAATGCTGTATGTGAGCCACGGGATCCGTATTTGTCTCGTAAAGTACGAACGCACCGTGCTTCACTCTGCTCAGCAATCTCGCTTCTTGTAGCCTCTTTGTAAAGGGGGAGGCTGCAATATTACTCATGACCTTGCGTGCTCCTTCTCGTGCAGTCACTGTCCCATCCTCTTGCTCTTTTGACTTGTGGGCCGAAGTCTTGACCCAATCAGCATTAGGTCTCTCGTACCTGTCTCGATGATGTTTTCTTGTGTCCTCTTCCTCGGGGATAGAACTTTGGTCTCTACTCCTCCTTTTTCGTGAAGAAGCCCTTCTCTCGGGTGTTCGGCTTCTACTTCTTCCCCTTTTTCGTGGAGAAGCCTCATGACGCCCTATAACAGGACTTCTGCTCTCTCTTCTGCGTGAATGAGTCTGCTTATGAACCACCAGAGCCCGTCCGTCTCTCTGGGAATTCCTTCGAGAGAGTCCAGAATCTTCTAGGTGCTCTCGTACCCTCTGCAGCTCCCATATCTCGTACTCTCATTTTCTAATTAAACGAGCATGCTCCTCGATTTCTCTTCTCTTTTTATCAAGGACATCATCATCGTTGTGTATACTCTTTGAACGAGTAACTGACTCCTTTCTTCAATGAGACTTACTCCTTCTCATGGAACCAGTAGCAGTCTTGTCTCCTTTTTCTTTGGAGTTATCTCTGTCATATCTACCAGTGGGCTTTCTCGGAGCGCCTGGTGGGGATTTATCCCTTCCCCCACCCAACTGGTCCTTTGGACTGAACGGAGTGACTGGATTTTCTTCTGTCATGATTACTTTCTCAGAAAAGTTTGTTCTTTCCCACAGACGATGCCAATTGTAGGGGGATGAAAACAATTGATGCTTCGGTTCAACTGGATTGCAACGACTTATTCGTGCCTCTTCACCGGAACCCTAACTCGACGTCTGAATCCTAATCTGCAAAATAGACAGGGGGTGAGTGCACCTTTGCCTCTCGTGGCAAAGGCCCTCCGATGCCTTTGTTAGTATCATGTACTAGAAATCAAACCCTAATTATCAGTAGGAAAGTAATCAGAATGCAGTGTATTGCGTACCTTTTTCCTCTAGGTTTACATCATATTTATAGATTTGTGTATGCTTGTTGCCCAAGCATCCCTATTTCCATAGGACTCCCAACTCGTATAGGAAACCTAGGATATCAAGGATTCTCGTTTCCTTTATCAGTTAAATGGAAAAGAGTCCTTTTTAGGATTCTTTTCCTTTACTGGCCGAATATCCCATTCTCATTGGGTATCTTTCTCAGGTCCTTTATTCGCGGGATCTTATCCCTTAACAGAATATCATTGTTTTTTGGATTTTTTCAGAATGTTCTCCATGCTCCAACATTTGATTGGAGTTCTTTCCTTGTTCAGCCATCTCGTTGCCGAACAGACTGTTTGGACCAATGACTTCACATGTAACTTGGTCCAAATGTAATGAGAATGTCTCTATCTGTCGAACAGTTTAGTTTTACACCACTGACTTCTCATGTCATTATCCTTTTAATCAGCCGAACAGACTGCATGGATCAATGACCTCCCATATCATTGATCCGTATCCCTATTCACCATATTGCCCGGCGATAAGTCCCGTCGTGTTCACCACGTGCTCCCATAACATCACGTGTTCGGTAACTAAATGCATCTGCTCGGGAATACCTCCCTACATGTCTTTTTAAGTACGTGACACTTAAAAGTTATAACAAGTATGACTACACTTGTATGTATTTTTTAAGTACGTGAAACTTAAGAGTTATAACAAGTATGAATACACTTGTACGTTTTTTTTAAGTACGTGACACTTAAAAGTTAGAACAAGTATGAATACACTTGTATGTCTTTTTAAGTACGTGACACTTAAAAGTTATAACAAGTATGACTACACTTGTATGTATTTTTCAAGTACGTGAAACTTAAGAAATACTTGTATGATTGTTTGTAAAAAAGTCTGTTAGAACATATTTTGAGTACGTGTATTCAGAATACAAGCAACTCAAAAAAAGAAAGTTTTTAAGTACATGAAACTTGAATTCAGTACAGGAAATCATATTTGTAGGATTTGCTAAGTACGAAACACTTATGCAAACAAGCAAAACATATGACTACAATGATCAAAAGTACGAAATACTTAGATTAAACTATTTAGCATCCGAACAGATGCATAAAACAAGGAAAGCCGAGCAAATGTATAATTATGCCACGAAAGGGCTGAATACCTGTGTTAAACAAAGTATTGATAGTTCTGATACCACGTAGGGTTTAAATGTTATGGTCACGTAGGACCAGCTAAATTGTTTTAAAGAGAGTTTTTTTTCAACTTACCACACTTTAGTCCAGGTTTTGGACATCTGAAAGTGTTCTATCTATTATGGTATCACCGTCAGTTGCATTCTCCTCCAAGTTAATGGGCTCAAGGGTTGAATCCCGAGCAGGAGATTGAGCAGTGTGCACATCGGTGGGTGTATCTTCCTCAACATTGGCAAATTATTCAATCTGCTCATCAATGTCTTCCTCTGGATGTCCTGCTGGCTCCTGAATGTTCTGAGCATGGGTGCTAGGTAGATCATTGTCAACCCAGAAGGGTGAATCCTCGGCAACCCCTAGTTTGGTCAGACAGGCCTCCCAGCTGGCAATCCAGATCTGGTCCTGTATAGCTGGAATCTGTTCGACATAGCTGGCGGTCGTAGCATCAAAACCCTTCTGGTACCCTTCTTCATAAGCAACTTTTTTGGTACTGTCAATTTCAGACAAAGCCTGGTTGAGGCTTTCTTCGGCAATTTCGAGTTTGCCTTTGGCCCCATCGAAGTCAGACTTGGCTTTGTCCCTTTCCCTTTCCAACCTAGAGATTGTTCGAAGCAACCGAGTGTTGTCATTTATTAGCTTGACTCTTTCAGTATCAGCCTCTTGATATTTTTGGCCTAGGGTGACCATCTTTTGGATGAACTGGCAAAAACACCGAACAGTAAATAACGGGTTTAGTAATACATTATACATAATGTACGTAAGAAGTTATAATCAGAAGGAAAGATCAAATCACACTACCTTAATACCACTGACGAGACCAGTGGCTACGAGGCGGTCAGGTGCAGATCCAGATTCCTTCTGCATGTCAACTGGAAGCAATAACCCTTGAGCTAGGGCAAGTGCTGTTTCAGATGAACTAGCACTGTCCCCAACGTGAACGGGACGGTCCCCCCTAGTAAATGGAGGAGTCCACGTTTGAGGAAGGTTTTGGGTAATTGGTGAAACAAGATGATGGGTTTCAGTATCTGCTTGAGAAGCAGTACCAGTTGGGTCCTCAGACCTTGGACGTTTATCTCGGTGAGTGTCACTGGCGTCGAGAGCAAAATCCGCTCCGCGGGTAGATGAAGTGGAGCGAGTAGAACCTCCTCTGTTACGACGAGGTACAGGAGGAGCGTTCCCTGTGGAAGCTACCCGACCAGATCCCCGTCCTCGAGAAGAGACGGTGAGAAGGGAGCTGAGATTTAAGGGCTGACGTGTCATAGTGCTTGAGTTAGGAGGAGATGGAGAATAACCTGAAGAGGAGGATTGACTAGTCACATGACTTAGAGCTGGCTGTTCAGATAGTGGTTGAGAGGCAGCCTGACTCTGTGAGGATCTTCGAACTCTCACTCGTGGTAATGGAACTCCTTCTGAAATAGGGATTTCACCCAGTTGACCAGCTACTGTCACTCCAGCGTTAGCTCTTGTGCTCCTAGGCTGGGGAGCAGTTGATGTAGAGGCAGCACTAGTGCTGGGGTGGGCAAGTCTTCTGTCAATGACCCCTCTGTACGAAGGGTCCTAACCCAGCAGCACGTCCGCGTTTCGGCCCCGACCTGCTGTTTGGGTACTAGGCTCGCCTGTATACTTTAGGACGTTGTTAAAGTCCTCTGTTCGGATGTTGCTCGGTACACGTCTGAGACGATGGTTAGCATTTTCAGCTGCAAGATCCAAATTGAAACAGCAAAATTAGACACATAGAAAAGCTATGAGAAAGCAGTAAACAGAGAATTGCAAAAGATAAAAGCAAGAGCATACGTGGATAGCCCCATATGTGGGGGCAATGGAGCCCCAGCACTTGGCCATCCTCTCCTAGTGGCTCAAAGGCTCCGGTGACATAAAGGAAATCAATCTCATGATCTCGAGCAGTGTCTGGCAGGTTGAGCACGAGACACTTTTCTGCCCTTCTAACTTTGAAATAGTAGGTATTGTATTCAGGGTTTAGTACAACACTGTACCACCACTGAATATCCCAAATTCCTAGCTAGGTTCCCTAAAATCCTATTCAGAGCCACTACTCCCATTATCAACCTAAACACATTTGTTGATACTTGCATAGGGGTGAGACGGTACCAGCTTAGGATCTGACGAAGTAGTGGATGCAGGGGAAAACAAACTCCGCCTTCGACAATGGCTACAATTGGGATACACATTCTATCCCATGAACTGCCATCCCTGTCTGCACCTAAAGGGGCAAGTTCGAGCCCCACATTCTCAGGGACGTTATACTCCGTCCTAAACGCCGCCATAGCGGCAGGGGTATCGCTGAGCTTCCTAAACTTACTGGGTCTAGGAGGGTTATCATTATTATCCGCCATGGATATATTCGAAAGAGAAAGTAAAACTGAAAATAGGTACGATTGAAACCCTTGAAACGACCCACAAAAATCTCAGATGGAATCTAATGGAATGGAGGAGAAATCTTAGTAGGAAACCTAAGCAGAAGAAATGGAGTAAGAACGAGGATCTTACAAGAATACTGTGACGATTCCCTGGAATGCAATCGAATTTGCAGACGGCGGCGATGGCGGAAAGCTTAGAGAGAGAAAGACTGAAAGTTTGAGTTTTTTGGGTAAAAATTCCAAAAGGAGCCCTTTCAGGGGTTTAAGTGCGAGGATGGAGATGAAATGTCCCGACTCGCGCCGTTACTTAAAAAGTAACGGGATAAAAGGATTCAACTAACGACGTATTGACGTCGTTTAGACAAATCGTCAGTTCACATTTAATGCAAAGCGTATGACATGCGTCACGTGGAATCATTGCCTCGAAATGGTATAATGACGGAGGTGCCAAAAGGCATCAATGAATATTAAAATTATGACTGCACGGGATCAAAAGAGTCTGGTCTGAACATTTGTTTCTAGAAGCTTCATGTATTGCCCCCGAACAGTGGCATGTAAATGAAGCTGGGGAGCAATTGTAGGGAGGTATTCCCGAGCAGATACATTTAGTCGCCGAACACGTGATGTTTGGGAGCACGTGGTAAATACGACAGGAGTTATCGCCGGGCAGTGTGGTGAACTTCGATAAGGACCAATGATATGGGAAGTCATTAATCCATGCAGTCTGTTCGGCTGATAAGGACAAAAGACATGAGAAGTCATTTGTCTAAATATAAATAATGAGGACCAGATACATGTAAGTCATTGGTCTGTGTGGACTGTTCGGCAATGAGATAGCCGAACAGAGAAAGAGGTTGTCCTGAATTCATGAGGCGGCACAAACACTCTGGAAGGATCCAGAAGCAGTGCTATTCTATTAAAGAATAATATCCCAAGAACATAGGATCTAGGAAAGATACCCAACGAAAATGGGATGTTCGGCCAGTAATGGAAAATAATCCTAAAAGGACTCTTTTCTAATGAACTGATAAAGGAAACGAGAATCCTTGATATCCTGGGTTTCCTATACGAGTTGGGAATCCTATGGCAATAGGGATGCTTGGGCGCTAAGCATACGAATGTCTATATAAACAGAGTAAACCTAGAGGTAAAAAGTACGCAATATACTGCATTCTTATTGCTTTCCTACTTATAATTAGGGTTTAATTGCTAGTACGTGATACTAACTAAGGCATCGGAGGGCCTTTGCCACAAGAGGCAAAGGTGCACTCACCCCCTGTCTATTTTGCAGATTAGGGTTCAGACGACGAATTAGGGTTCCGATAAAGAGGCACGAATAAGCCGTTGCAATCCAAGGTGATCCGAAGCATCAATTGTTTTCATCCCCCTACACCTGGATCTAATGGTATTGAAAGAATTAGAGGGAACTAGAAGGTTGCACAACAGTGTTTGGTTTCTATAATTAAGAAGGCACCCAAAGCAAAATTGGTCCAAGCCATCGAGGTTCTAAACCAGCTGACCATCGAGGATGTCGGAGGGAACCCCGTCGAGCAAGTGGTGGAATGCTTGAAAAGGATTCAGATCAACGAGACTGATCCAGAAAGGTATTTCTTAATTAGGGAAAACCTGAACAAGGAAGAAGAGAGAGTTGGTCGGGTTCCACAAGGAGCACATTGATGTGTTTGCTTGGGTACCCGAAGAGATGCCTGGGGTGGATGCAAACATGATTTGTCACTACTTGAATGTGGATCCAGAACATAAGCCCGTGATGGAGAAAAAGAGAATATCAGCCGTACAACACGTAGACACTTTATCGAGGAGGTTGACCGTTTGCTAGAAGCAAAGGCTATACGAGAGGTCTACTACCCTGAGTGGTTGTCTAACACCGTGGTAGTAAAAAAGAAGAATGAAAAATGGCGTGTCTATGTCGACTTCACTGACTTGAACAAGGCGTGTCCAAAGGATAGTTTCTCTCACCCAAGGATAGACCAATTGGTGGATTCAACAGCAGGGTATGGGAGGATGAGTTTCCTCGACGCATATCGAGGATATCATCAGATTGCTATGTACGGGCCTGATAAAGAGATGACTTTCTTTATCACACCAAGAGGGCTGTATTGTTACAGTGTCATGCCTTTTGGATTGAGGAATGCTGGTGCAACATACCAAAGGTTGGTAATGATTATGCTAAAGAAGTTGCTTGGCAAAACTATGGAGGTGTACATAGATGATATGGTGGTCTAGAGCAAAGAGAGGCAGGACCATATAGCAGACTTAGAGGAAGCCTTCAAAATTCTGAGAGAGTACAAACTGAAGCTCAACGCCTCGAAGTGTGCGTTTGGAGTAAGTTCAGAGAAGTTCTTGGGTCAACTTGTGACCATAAGAGGGATAGAGGCAAATCCCGACCAAATAACAGCTTTGTAGAGGCTACAAAGTCTGAGGACCACAAAGGAGGTCCAAAGACTGAATGGAATGGCAGCAGCCCTTAACATATTCATCAGCCGGTCAAATAATAAATGTAGGTCCTTCTTTCAGTTGCTAAAAAAGAGAGAAGGATACGAATGGAGAGCGGAATGCAAATAGGCTTTCCAAGACCTGAAGAAGTACTTGGCAGCGACCCCGCTCTTGTCTACTCCTGAACTGGGTGAGTCCTTAATTTTGTACTTAGTAGTCTCTGAACATGCTAGTAGTGCAGTATTTCTGAGGGACAAGGGATCCAAGTAAATCCCTGTCTACTACGTGAGCAGGACGTTGGATGCAGAAACGAGATATCTGCCTCTAGAAAAATTGGTCCTGGCATTAACGACAGCAGTAAGGAAGTTACCCCATTATTTCCAGAGTCACAGAATTGTGGTTTACATCGAGTTTCTATTGAAATCTTTGCTACGAAAGGCAGATTTCTCGGGACTTATATAAACCTGGTCGGTAGAGGTGAGTCAGTATGATATTGACTACCAGCCGCGCATTGCAATAAAGGGGCAGGTATTGGTGGACTTTGTAGCAGAGTTTTCTCCTGTAGTGGCTCCACAGCCTCCTACGAGAAAGGAGCAGCCACTTGAGCCATCAACCAGGAAGTGTAAAACACCTGTCGGACAGGATCCCTCAGAATGGAAACTATTCGTTGATGGTTCAGCATGTAATACCGGATCAGGGATTGAGATTGTGCTTTTCCCCCCTGAAGGAGTAATGATGGAATTGTCCTTTCGGACTGGGTTTTTGTGCTTCCAACAATGTGGCAGAGTACGAGGCACTCTTGGCAGGGTTGCGAAGTGCAAAAACCATGAAGGTAAAAAGAATACGAGTGTACTGTGATTCACAACTCATGGTGAACCAATTGTCTAGTTAATACGAAGCCCGAAATGAAAAGATGGCAACTTACGTGGAGGCTGCTAAGGATCTGCTTCACACTTTTGAGAACATGTACATTGAGCAAATAATTTATGGGCAGAATGCCCATGCAGATTCACATGCTTGGTTGCCGTAGCCGTGCCAACTGAATTCAAGAGAAGAGTGGCAGTAGATTATTTTGCTAAGCTGAGCATTGGAAGGAGCGTGGAATTGGTCTTGGATGTGAACCAAGGACCAAGTTGGATGGATCCAATAGTGGAGTTCTTATGAGATGGGACACTACCCACGGATAAAAAAGTGGCTCACAAGATAAAGACAAAATCTGCACGATTTTGGCTGTCACCCGAAGGAAAGCTGTACAGGAAGTCTCTCACTGGACCGTACTTACTTTGTGTGCACCTCAGGATGGTGCTGAATTTCCTCCACAAGATTCATGAGGGAACATGTGGAAGACATGCTGGGGGCAGGTCCATTGCCGACCGAGCAAAAACCTAAGGTTACTGGTGGCTGCACATGCAGAAGGATGCAAAGGTGTATGTGAAGATTTGTGAGAAGTGCTAGAAATTCTCACCAATGATTCAAACACCAGCCGAGGATCTGGTGCCGTTAACAAGTCCTTGGCCATTTGCACAATGGGGAATGGATATCGTGGGTTCACTCCACGAGGCAATTGGGAATAGGAAATTTCTGTTGGTAGCAACAGATTATTTCACTAAATGGATTGAAACAGAACCATTGGCTAAGATCACTGAGCCTATGATAGAAAGGTTCGTGTGGAAAAGCATCATTACTTGATTTGGGGTCCTTTATTCGTTGATTATGGATAATGGGTCCCAATTTCAGAAGAAGTTCAAAGCATTCTGTGCCCAGTACGGAATAAGGAATTACTACTCAGCCCCAGCCTACCCTCAGAGTAACAGGTAGGTAGAAGCGTCGAACAAAACTATACTTGATGGGATCAAGAAGAGGTTGGACAAAGCAAAGGAGAAGTGGCCCGACGAATTGCAACTAGTCCTGTGGGCGCACCGAACAACTCCAATGAGGTCTACGGGAGAGACCCCCTACTCATTAGCATATGGAACAGAGGCTGTTATTGCATTGGAGGTGGGTTTGCCGACCAACAGGTTCACTTTGGTTGAAAGTGGAGGCAATGACAAAGCCTTAGAGATTAAATTAGATCTTGCCGAGGAACGGAGAGAGAGGGCCTTGGTGCATTTGGCCTCGTACCAGGAGCAACTGATGAAAAGCTACAACAAGAATGTCCACCCATTAGAATTTGGTATTGGGGACCTCGTGCTTCGTGAGGTGCTCAGCAATACTAAGGTAGCCAAGAAGGGCAAGTTGGGGGCCAATTGGGAAGGCCCATATTGAGTTACTGAAATTGTGGGCATATGGACTTATAGATTGGCAGACCTGGACGGGAACCCGGTGCCAAGGCCGTGGAATGTCCATAATCTGAGGAAGTTCTTTATTTAAAAGACTTCAGTTTGATTTTTCATTTTGTTTTAGGATGCACATTGTGATTGTGTGGGAATTACGACTAGAATTCCCTTGTTTTTTTAGGTTTTGTTACTTGCAAGGGGTACGCATAACGCCCCCTTAAGTTTTGAATATGAATAAAATTCTATTTTGGTGAAAATACGAAGCTAGTCACTCATTCTTTGTCCTCCCTTCATATTGGGGAACAAAGAGTTGGTCCATACATACAATACAAATTTCAGAGTTGTGAAATTTTGAGTTGCATATGAAGACATGCAACATTCTCTGAGTACGAGCAAACTTAGAAACTCTCCCAGGAATGAGTAATCTTGGGGTTGCATATGAAGAAATGCAAGGAATATTTCCAAGTATGTGAAACCTTGGAATGCATACGAGAACGTGCACAATTCTGTCAAATATGAATACATTTGGGCATTTGTCTAAGTACGAGAAACTTAAGAGTATAACCTAAGTACGAATACACTTAGGAATTGGCCCAAGTACGTGAAAACGTGGGGAGCATACGAGAATATGCAGATTTATCTAAGTACAAATACACTTAGAAATTTTTTCGAGTACGAAATACTTAACTGTGTACGAAAAAAATACACCAATCTGCCGAGCATGGTTGAGCTTGGGCAATACCAAGCATGAAAACTTGGGTGACTACGAGCTAAATTGAAAATAGGTATGAATAAGCCTGAACTATGACAATGAAGAATGTCAAAAGTAGACCCAAGTACGGAAAGGTTTGAAGCTCGGGCAGCGAACATTGCTTGAATCATGACAAGCGGAGATTGTTAAACAAAGGCCCAAGCATGAAGAAGTTTGGGGCACGAGCAACGAACATTGCTCTGATGTGAGCTGAGCCTGAGATAGGCTAGGTGTGGAGAAAACCTAGGGTCATTGCAAGGTACGAACAAACTTAGCAAGAATGCAGGTAATATGAAAAGTGCCACGTATAAAAGTAAGGGTTGGAAAAACCTGTCCAGCCCAAACGATGAGACATTTTGCCTGGACTAATGATGAAAGTTGCACCAATTTTATGAAACAAGGTGCAGGAGCAAAATGAACCTGCTCGGATCTCGAGAGCTTTGCTCGTCATTTAAGAGAAAATAACGAGTAAAGCTGGGGAGCAATTGTAGGGAGATATTCCCGAACAGGCACAAATGGGGCCCGAACACGTGGTATGTGGGACAATGTATAAATACGATAGGGACAGTCGCCGTGCAAGACGGTGGTTGGCGACAAGGACCAGTGACATGAGAAGTCAATAGTCTAGGAAGTTTGTGCAGGGCCTTAGACCAGTGAACATGAGAAGTTATTGGTCCAAGCGTTAGATAAAAAACCAGTGACATGTGAAGTCACTGATCCAAGAAGCCTGTTCGGCAATGAGAAGGCCGAACAGGAGGAGAAATTTGGGGAAAGCTGCCTCAGGTGCATGGAACACTCTGGAAGGGTCCAGAAATAGTGGTATTCCGTTAAGGAATGAGATCCCGAGAATGTAGGATCTGGAAAAGATACCCAATGGGAATGAGATATTCGGCCAGTTATGGAAAAGAGTCCTACAAGGACTAAGATAATGAATTGATAAGGGAACGAGAATCCAAGATATCCTAGGTTTCCTATACGAGATAGGAATCCTAGGGCAACAAGGATGCTTAGGTAGCAAGCATCTATGAATCTATAAATACGAGGTAAACCTAGAGGTAAAAGGTACGCAATACGCAACACTTTGCATTATACAAGTTTCCTTCTAATAATTAGGGTTTATTGCTAGTACGTGATACTAACTTAGGCATTGGAGGGCCTTTACCATGAGAGGCAAATGTGAGCTAACCCTTATCTGTTTTGTAGATTAGGTTCCTGATGACGTGCCAGGGTTCCGGTGAAGAGGCACGAGAAGCCGTTACACTCATGTGCTATTCAAAGCCTATTTCATTTTTCTCCACTTACATTGATTACCAGCCTTGACCCTACCAGCTCCCCTCAGGGGTCAGAATAGAGAAGTTCAAAGATGTTATACCTTCGGTTCTAGGGCTTGAATGGTGATTGAGCTTTGAGTTGAGGTTTGGTTGATGGATGGATGTGTGTTGCTAGGTAGGAAACCAGATGTGTTGCTTGCTAATGCCTTTCTTTGGTAAAGAAGAGATGAACAAGAGGCTAGGGTTAGAACTTTGTGCTTGGAGTTTTTGTAACTTGGTAACCTTTTTCTTGGGCAATAGAGGGGGCTATTTATAGAGGATGGAGGGATATAAGAGAGGAATAGCCAGCCAAGTGATGGCTGGTTTGGCTTGGCAACCAAGTCTTCTCCTTCTAGAAAGGTTGATGGGAGGTGTGTCTCTGTGTGTGTGTTTGGGGGAGGGAGGGAGGGAGGGAGGGAGGGAGGGGAGGGGGGGGGGGTCGTCGCCCTGTTTGAGGATCACCCCTCAGGCGAATAAGCAGGGTCAAAGACGCCCCAAAAGCCCTGTGATCATGGTTGGATAAAGGTGATGGGACAGTGGTTTGACTGGCGCATTGGTGGTTGACCTGCTCGCGCAGGTCCAAGCTACCCTTACGCTGGTCAATGGTCAAAGCTGACCGATGACCAACATGTGGCACTTGGACCACCACGCACTGGTGTTGAACCAACGCGTACAGGTAGAATTCTGACTTGGGTTTGGTTGGGTTTAATAGAGTATTGAATACTCAAAGCTCAATCACGTTATCATTCCCGGGGTGCTCTTGATCCGTTTCATCATAGGGGAATCAGAAAATCGAAAATAAACTAATTTGAAAAACCCAGAT
Source organism: Rhododendron ovatum (assembly GCA_019656835.1). Classification (NCBI taxonomy): domain Eukaryota; kingdom Viridiplantae; phylum Streptophyta; class Magnoliopsida; order Ericales; family Ericaceae; genus Rhododendron; species Rhododendron ovatum. The sequence goes on along the minus strand of CM033791.1, from coordinate 21,661,903 downwards.
TGGGGTGTCTTCAACTACATTTAATTATTACAACCACAAAAAAACAACTGTGGTACCCAATAATAAAAGTAGTAACCATGCATAAAAAAAACGTGGGATCCAATCACACAGACATATATGTGTGACCATAATAGTGGGATAAAGATTTCTGCAAAACAGAGGTTAGCATATATCGAACTTCTGCAAAACAAAGGTTAGCACAGTTCAACGATATATCCTCTATAGACTACGGACAACATGGCCTGTTTAATCCATACGCGCGATTACACCTTGCTCTAATACCACTATTGGGAAATTGAATCCCAGAACCTAGTAATGATGCGTACAGATTAGTCAACAAAAAAAGAGCGTAAAACCCTACAAGGCGGAACTAGGGTTTCATTTCAACTCCTGCGACACGAATGCAAGTTGAACTTTACAGCATACCTTGCTATATGCCACGAATTCTGCTTGATAGTACCTTACGATCTTCTACCGTATTCCGTGCACGTCTAGAACATGAACTAAGTGTGGACTCTTTCGTAATCTGTTTACTCTCTCTAAGTCTCTCTTTATTCCGTGAATAATAGAAGAATCTGTACTTGACCTAGAGAGCATGTGTATATATAAGGCTACGATGGGGACATAAGGAGTATTAAGTCCAGGCTCCCAGTGTAAATATGTAACAACTCCGATTTTTCATTCAATAAAAATATCGTTGTTATTCGAAATTTCTTAATTTCTCTTAACTGCTTGTTGGTTTTTTTATTAATTCTGAAACGGTTAGTCTTTAAGAAATCGAACGCCTCATCATCGTATTTCTCGGCTAGAAACCCTAATCGCACTATGGACCCTCAAGGATCGTTTCTTGACTTTTAAGCCCTACTTAGCAAGCCTAGTTAGCTTCTAACCGGCTTGATGGAGTAACTAAATTAGAAAGTCACCTAGTTACTTTTCCCTAACCAGAGATGGACCGTTTTGCCCATCTTAAAACTTTTGAACCTTTTGAACCCTCGACTAGAAATTGTTTAATTATTTTCTTTTATTGTTTTAGTTTTATTCTTTATCCATTGGACGATAATTGTTAGGGGAACTATTATCCATTGGATAATAGAAACCCATTTCTTTATATTAAAAGGATTTTGAAAGATTTAAACAAAGTACTATGATAGACATTTATAATTATTTTGAAAGGTACTTTTAATTATTTTTTCTAATAAAAGTACCCTAGTATCTATGGACCATTGGACAATAACCATTAGGGTAATCTTTACCCATTGGACAAAAGCCTTTCCTTTATTTTATTTGGTAAGTACACACACACACACACACATATATATATATATATATATATATATATATATAAACACATGTGTAATAACAAAAGGACATGTAGTCTTTTCCAAAAACTTAATTTATGATTTAAAGTACTCGTACCTTATTAACCTTTGGTTAATAACCGTTAGGGGTTTTATTATCCATTGGATAATAGGTTCATCTTCCAACTAAGTACTTAACCCATTAAAATAATATTTTGTTAAGATTTTCGGGAGTACAAAAGTACATTATTATATTAATTAAGTACTAGTACCTTTATATTAGTTTAAAGGGGAAATCTTGACCTTAAATCCTTTTAGATTTAAAAGTACCAAAGTACCCTTTTATTTATTTGTGTTCTTACATGTTAGTACATATACATATATATATGTATATAGCTAGTACATGAGAGAGAGAGAGGAGAGAGGAGAGAGAGAGAGCCGTGAGGGAGAGAGAGAGGAGAGAGGAGAGAGGCCGAGAGAGAGAGAGAGAGAGAGAGAGAGAGAGAGAGAGGGAAAGAGGAAGGAAGAAGAAGAAGGATTTGATGTGTACTTGACATTGGTCTTCCAAAAGTACTTCAAATCTTTGGTGATTTCTTTTCCTAGCCAAATCTTAACCCAATTGTCCTCCGTTGTACAACTTTCTATTGTTTAACCAAGAATCTTGTACCAATGTCTCCTCCTTTCCAACATATCTTCCAAAAATCCCATCCAAGGACTAACATAGCCATGCAAGCCTACCAAAATTAGCTTCCAACCTTTCAATCAACCTTCACATGTGAAAGAAAGTAAGACTTAGAGAGAGAGAGAGAGAGGGGGGCCGGCCAAGCGAGGGAGAGAGGGAGAGCTTGGCCTATAAATGGAAGCCATTCCAAGCTTTGAACTCACACCTTCAACCATTGCTCCAACTTCTCTCTAGAAATTTCAAGAGTTCTTGCTTTCAAAGTTCTTGTTTTTCTTACGTTCTTGAGTGTTCTTGAGAGAAACCACTAAACCACCTCCCAAAACCACCGTTAGATCTTTTAAAGTAGCTTAGTTGGTTAGTAAAGTTGTTTTTAGGAAAAGAAAGTTCATCTCTTTTCCTTTCGAAGCAAACCGACGCCGTTACGCAGCCGAAATCCAAAATCGACGACCGAATCTTCGTAGCCGACCACCGCCAAGAAGTAAGGTAGAAATCCTAGTCCATCAACTCTATGTATTGTATAAAATCATATGTTGGAGAATAGAATGTCATTTAGAAGTAACTTTGATCATCTTTCCTTGAATATATAAGGTTATCTGTTGACTGTCAGTATATAAGGTTATCTGTTGACTGTCAGTATATAAGGTTATCTGTTGACTGTCAGTATATAAGGATATCTATTGACTGTTAAGGTTATCTGTCATGAGTATATAAGGTTATCTGTCACCTATAATGTTAGAATTGCATGAAGTACTTGAAAGGTGTTTTCTTGAAATAATGAAAAGGCGTATTTGAAAAGGGTGAAATATTTTGAAAACCGCAATGTGGCCGGACTTGCCCATTGTATGAGGTTGTGTGTGTTCCAATGGAGATCCGGAAAAGCGGAACCATTGTGAGGTTGTGTGTGTTCCAATAGGATCCGGGAAAAACGGAACCATTGTGAGGATGTGTGCATTCCCATGGGAATCCGGACCGGCGGAACCATGGTGAGGTATGGCTTAGTTATCCGCAGAGAGGAGCCAATGCAATTGTGTGCCAATGGGAACCCGGCGCGGCGGAACCATTGTGAGGATACTAGGGAGACCGGCGCGGCGGAACCGAGGTTGGGTGAGTTAAATGAACGATTTTTTTGAAATGTTTTGGAAACCGCAATGTGGTCGGACGTGGTAGCCCGTTGTGTGGTGTGTGTTTTGTGTGTGTTCCAATGGGATCCGGGAAAAACGGAACCATTGTGAGGATGTGTGCGTTCCCATGGGAATCCGGACCAGCGGAACCATGGTGAGGTATGACTTGGTTATCCGCGGTACGGAGCCAATGCAAATGATTTTGAAAGTTGGGTGTGTAGCTTGGTTATCCGCGGTACGGAGCCAATGCAAATGATTTTTGAAAGGTTGTTTTGTAAATGAAAATGTTGACACAGTCTATGATGAGTCGCGTAGGAGAAACCTGAAAATCTTGGACACCAACGATAGATGATTAATGAATGTGGATGTGTCATTGTTAACTGTGTATATACGTATCATGTGGAAATTGATGTTTTATTATAGTCTTGCTTGTAAGTTAAGGTTGGTAGATAAGGATTTTCCTATTGAGCGTTGTAGCTCACGGTGTTGCCTTTTTGGTGACCCTGACATATTATATTGGTGGTGACGCCGGTATAATGTGTCAGACCTCATAGATGAACATGGTGAGATGTACACATTGGAGGCCTTCGGAGCCGAGGAGCTAGCCAGGATGGAGGAAGAAGCGGAGCAGTAGATAGGAACCCTAGTTCCCTCCGTTATTGAATAAAAGTACTTTTGTAAGATTTATCATGTAATAATGAGCCAGACTCACTTCGTTTTTTTTATAATAAAATGTCCTATTTAACATACCCAAAATTCGGGGCGTTACAGTAATGATACACTCCAAAGGCTTTTCAAGAACAAAGGAATTTCGCCCCGAATTTTGGGTACGTTAAAAAGACAATTTTATTTCAACTTCAAAATAGAGTCTGGCTCTTTATTACATCATAGCCTCCATAAGAGTTCTTTCATTACAAAAGGGAGGGAAACTAGGGTTCTTAACTACAGCTCCGTCTGCTCCTCCATCCTAGCCAGCTCTTCAGCTCCAAAAGCTTCCACGGTGAACTGTTCGTCTTGAACAACTACAACGTCTGACACATTATACGGCGTCACCACCAATATAATATGTCAGGGTCACCAAAAAGGCAACACCGTGAGCTACAACGCTCAATAAGGAAATCCTTACTTACTTCCTACTTACTTACTTCCTATTTACTTACTTACTCAAGTATAACGTTGTTGTTTTGAATTGCTAAGAGAGAACGGTAGATTCTCCCTATTTACTTACTGCCTAATTACTTACTTATTTAGAAGTATTTGTATTTTTAATATTTGAGATAGTTATGAGTATGCATATATGAATTGCTTGTATTACTTGTGGTGTGACAAAGCATAAGTGATTTCACTCCAAAGACGTCCGTACATGTGGCGTTGTGCTTTGAATAAGCATAAGTGATACACTCCAAAGGCGTCCGTACATGTGGCGTTATGCTATAAGTAGTGATTGAGCGTGATAAGTAATATAAAATTGGATGATCTTGTTAGAATGATTCATGCTTATTCTTGTCCTACCGCGGAGTCTTTGCATGTAACGAGACACAAGAATCGAGAAAGTAGAAACATAGCACCTAGGGTGTGAGTAATGAAAGGAAGTGTTTTTCGAGGAAGAAAATATTTTGAAAGTACATAATGGCCGGTTTTGGGTGGCATTATGTAAGGTGTGTGTGTGTTCCAATGGAAATCCGGAAAAAACGGAACCATTGTGAGGTTGTGTGTGTGCCAATGGGAACCCGGCATGGCGGAACCATTGTGAGGATACTTGGGAACCCGGCGCGGCGAAATCGAGGTTGGGTGTGGAGCTTGGTTATCCACGGTACGGAGCCAATGCAATTGTGTGCCAATGGGAACCCGGCGCGGCGGAACCATTGTGAGGATACTCGGGAACCCGGCGCGGCGGAACCGAGGTTGGGTGTGTAGCTTGGTTATCCGCGGTACGGAGCCAATGCAAATGATTTTGAAAGATTTGGGTGTGTAGCTTGGTTATCCGCGGTACGGAGCCAATGCAAATGATTTTGAAAGATTGGGTGTATAGTGTAGGGAGGTATTCCCGAGCAGATACATTTAGTTGCCGAACACGTGATGTTCGGGAGCACGTGGTGAACATGACGGGACTTATCGCCGGGTAGCATGGTGAACAAGGATACGGATCAATGATATGGGAAGTTATTGACCCATGCAGTCTGTTCGGCTGATTAAAAGGCCAATGACATGTGAAGTCAGTGGTGTAAAACTAAAACTGTTCGGCAGATAGAGATATCCTCATTATGTTTGGACCAAATTACATGTGAAGTCATTGGTCTAGACAGTCTGTTCGGCAACGAGATGGCCGAACAAGGAAAGAACCCCAAATCAATTGTTGGAGCATAGGGAACATTCTGGAGAGTTCCAGAAACAGTGGTATTCCGTTAAGAAATAAAGATCCCTAGAATATAAGATCTGAGAAAGATACCCAATGAGAATGGGATGTTCGGCCAGTAATGGAAAAGAATCCTAAAAGGACTCTTTTCTATTAAACTGATAAAGGAAACGAGAATCCTTGATATCCTGGGTTTCGTATACGAGTTGCGAGTCCTATGGAAACAGGGATGCTTGGGCAACAAGCATACACAAATCTATAAATATGAGGTAAACCAAGAGGAAAAAGGTACGCAATATACTGCATTATTATTGCTTTCCTACTGAGAATTAGGGTTCAATTTCTAGTACGTGATACTAACAAAGGCATCGGAGGGCCTTTGCCACGAGAGGCAAAGGTGCACTCACCCCCTGTCTATTTTGCAGATTAGGGTTCAGACGTCGAGTTAGGGTTCCGGTGAAGAGGCACGAATAAGCCGTTGCAATCCAGTTGATCCGAAGCACCAATTGTTTTCATCCCCCTACAATTGGCGCCGTCTGTGGGAAAGAACAAACTTTTTTGAAAAAGTAATCATGACGGAAGAAAATCCAGTCACTCCGTTTAGTCCAAAGGACCAGCTGGGTGGGGGAAGGGATAAATCCCCACCAGGCGCTCCGAGAAAGCCCACTGGTAGACATGATAGAGATAACTCCAAAGAAAAAGGAGACAAGACTGCTACTGGCTCCACGAGAAGGAGTAGGTCTCATCGAAGAGATGAGACAGTTACTCGTTCAAAGAGTATACACAACGATGATGATGTCCTTGATAAAAAGAGAAGAGAAATCGAGTAGTATGCTCGTTTAATTATAAAACGAGAGTACAAGATACAGAAGCTGCAGAGGGTACGAGAGCACCCAGAAGATTCTGGACTCTCTCGAAGGAATTCCCAGAGAGACGGACGGGCTCTGGTGGTTCATAAGCAAACTCATTCACGCAGAAGATGGAGCAGAAGTCCTGTTATAGGGCGTCATGAGGCTTCTCCACGAAAAAGGGGAAGAAGAAGTAGAAGCCGAACACCAGAGAGAAGGGCTTCTTCACGAAAAAGGAAGAGCAGAGACCGAAGTTCTACCCCCGAGGAAGAGGACACAAGAAAACATCATCGAGACAGGTACGAGAGACCTGATGCTGATTGGGTCAAGGCTTCGGCCCACAAGTCAAAAGAGTAAGAGGATGGGACAGTGACTGCACTGGAAGCAGCACGCAAGGCCCTGAGTAATATTGCAGCCTCCCCCTTTACAAAGAGGCTACAAGAAGCAAAATTGCTGAGCAGAGTGAAGCACGGTGCGTTCGTACTTTACGAGACAAATACGGATCCCGTGGCTCACATACAACATTATCAACAGGCCATGTTTATGCATGAAGGAGATGATTCCATCTTGTGCAAGATGTTTCCCTCCAGTCTTGGCAAGGTGGCTTTATCCTGGTTTCATAAATTGGCCCCACGATCCATACGAGGATGGAAGCAGTTGGCCGAGGAATTCACTGCTCGGTTCTTGACAAGCAGAAAAGCCCAAAAAACTTTTGAGAGTCTTTCCACCATGAAGCAGGAGGAAAATGAGCAGATTAGGGATTATGCAAAGAAGTATTGGGAAACTTTCAACGAGATTGAAAGTTGCAGTGAGGAGTATGCAATTGCTACCTTCAAAACTGGTTTGCCTGTTCGGGGAGAGTTACGTCGCTCATTGAACAAACACCCGGTAGCCACACTGGTTAAACTGATGGAACGAATAGAGCAACATGCCAGAATGGAGGATGACATACTCTGTGAGGATGGCAGGACGGTTGCCGAACAGCCGAAGCCACCTGCCAAAAAAGTGGATAAGCCAGAGCCCAAGACTTATAAAGAGAGAAGGGAATACGGGCAGGCTAAGAAAGAGCCGTACAAGGACAAGCAAGCTCATGACCCTAAATCCTTCTTTTCTATCATTACAGTTTGGAAGGAGCCAATTTATAGGATTCTTTATCGAATAAAGAATCAGCCATATTTTAAATGGCCACCAAGTCTAGGCGGAGACAAAGATGCAAAACGTGCTACGAATCAGCACTGCAGTTACCATAAAGATTGGGACCATATGACCGAGGATTGTGAGATGTACAAAAGGCACCTTGATGATTTGGTCTCTCGAGGTTATCTCAAGGAATTCATCCAGGAGGACCCAAAGGAGAAAGGGAACGCTATGGAGCTGGGTTACGAGCAAAACCCTAAGGGAGTAATCCATATGATACATGGGTTGGCCACACCTTATACGAGAAATGATGTCAGGCTGTTGCAAAAGTAGGTTAAGCACGATCAGCACGTGATGCGATTGGGAAACAAGAGAGGGCGAGAGAATGATGTGTGCAACGAGAGCATAGCATTCACTGATGATGACTTGGGAGAGGTTCAAATACCCCACAATGATGCATTGGTCGTAACCCTACGAGTTGGGGAATATGACATTGAAAGAATTCTAGTAGACTCAGGGAGTTGTACAGAGGTATTGTACTACGACGCGTTCAAAAAGCTAGGGTTATCCCAAACAGACTTAGAGCAGTCTACAACGCCTCTTATTGGATTCGGTGCAGGAGCAGTCTGGCCCCTTGGAAAGGTAACGTTACCTGTTCGGGCTGGATCAGTGGTGTTGAGAATAGACTTTCTAGTGGTCGATGTCCCTTCTTCCTACAATGCAATTATAGGGAGGACATGGTTGCAGAAGATGAGATCTGTCTCATCAACTTATCACCAGATGGTGAAATTCCCAGAATCAAATGGGATTGAAGTCCTCAAAGGCAACCAGAAGGTGGCACAACAATGTTTGATTTCCATCATCAAAACAGCCCGAAAGGTCCACCATGTTCATACATTAGAAGTACCAGATCAACCAACCATTGAGGATGTTGGAAGAAGCCCGGCTGAAAAAGTGGTTGAAGGCCTGGAGAAGATTCAGATCAATGAGACTGATCCTGAAAGATATTTTTTAATTGGGAAATCACTACCAGCAGACGAAAAGGCTGAATCGATAAGGTTTCTAAATGAGTATATTGATGTTTTTGCATGGGTGCCAGAGGAAATGCCTGGGGTGGATGCAGATGTGATCTGTCACCATTTAAACATTGACCCTCAGCACAAGCCGATCATTCAGAAAAAACGAAGGGCAGCCGTGCAGCCGTGTAGCATGTAGATGCAGTGATTGAGGAGGTCGATCGTTTACTGGAGGCCAAAGCAATACGTGAAGTCTACTACCCAGAATGGTTATCCAACACCGTTGTAGTGAAGAAAAAGAATGGGAAGTGGCGTGTCTGTGTGGACTTCACAGACCTAAACAAAGCATGCCCTAAGGACAGTTTTCCTTTGCCTAGGATTGACCAATTGGTTGATGCAACCTCTGGATACGAGCGAATGAGTTTTCTTGATGCATATCGAGGATATCATCAGATTGCTATGTTTGAGCCTGATCAAGAGAAGACTTCGTTTATCACACCTTGAGGGTTGTACTGCTACAGTGTTATGCCGTTTGGGCTGAAGAATGCTGGGGCAACATACCAAAGACTTGCAACCATTATGTTCAAGAAGCTCATTGGAAAAATTTTGGAAGTTTACATAGATGATATGGTGGTAAAGAGTCGAGAAAAAGGAGGGCATATTACTGATTTAAAAGAAGTTTTCAAAATCTTGAGGAAATACAAGTTAAAACTCAACGCCTCGAAGTGTGCGTTTGGAGTTGGTTCAGAAAAGTTCCTGGGCCATTTGGTAACCATGAGAGGGATAGAGGCAAATCCCGATCAGATTGATGCCCTACAGAGACTACAGAGTCCCAAAACTACCAAAGAAGTCCAGAGGCTGACTGGAATGGCAGCAGCACTTAACAGATTCATCTGCAGGTCAAGTGATAAGTGCAGACCCTTCTTTCAGCTACTGAAAAAGAGGGAGGGATTCGAATGGGGAGCAGAATGTGAGCAAGCTTTCCAGGACCTAAAGAAGTACCTGGCAGAACCCCCACTTTTGTCAACTCCACAGCCAGGTGAGTCTTTAATTCTGTACTTAGCTGTTTCCGAGCATGCAGTAAGTGTAGTCCTGTTAAGGGATTTGGGGATCGAGCAAATCCCACTTTATTATGTTAGCAAGACATTGTTGGATGCAGAGACGAGATATCTGCCTTTAGAAAAACTTGTCCTGGCACTTAGGACAGCCACCAGGAAACTGCCACACTACTTCCAAAGCCACAAGGTTGTGGTTTATACTGAGTTTTCATTAAAATCACTGCTTCGAAAGGCAGACTTCTCGGGAAGGATCTCAACATGGTCCGTGGAGTTAAGCCAGTACGATCTCGAATATCAGCCACCCACAGCAATCAAAGGCCAAGTGTTGGCTGATTTTGTGGCAGAGTTTTCCCCCACTGTTGCTCCCCTGCCTCCTACGAGAAAGGAACAGGTGGCTAAGACATCATCCATGAAGGATCAACCCGTAGCCGAACAGGATCCCAAAGAATGGAAGCTATTCGTTGATGGATCAGCATGTAATACTGGTTCTGGAATTGGAGTTGTCCTTTTTCCTCCTCAAGGAGTTCTGATTGAACTATCTGTTCGGCTAGGATTCAGTGCATCGAATAATGTGGCCGAATATGAGGCACTCTTGGCTGGATTGAGAAGTGCAAAGACCCTTAAAGCAGAACGGGTCAGGGTGTATTGTGATTCCCAGCTTGTTGTGAATCAGCTGTCCGGCGAATATGAAACTCCAAATGAAAAAATGGTGGCCTACGTACAGGCAGCCAAGGACATGCTTGATACCTTCGAGAGGGGATATATTGAGCAAATTAGTTCTGGACAGAATGCTCATGCAGATTCTTTAGCTTGGTTAGCTGCAGCTGTACCAACTGAGTTCAAAAGAAAGGTGGCAGTCGAATATCTGAATGAGCCGAGCATTGGGAGGAATTTAGACTTAGTCTTGGACGTGAACCAAGGACCAAGTTGGATGGACCCAATCATGGAATTCTTACGAGACGAGATACTCCCCTCTGACAAAAAAGAGGCCCACAAGATAAGGGTCAAATCTGCCAGGTTTTGGCTATCCCCAAAGGGTAAATTGTACAGGAAATCCTTTACAGGCCCATATTTGCTATGTGTACATCCTGAAATGGTACAGAAGTTCCTTCATGAAATCCACGAGGGAACATGTGGGAGCCATGCTGGAGGGAGATCCATTGCCCACCGAGCAATTACTCAAGGCTACTGGTGGCCACACATGCAAGAAGATGCAAAAGTATATGTGAAGATTTGTGAGAAGTGTCAAAAATTCTCACCAATGATTAGAACACCCGCCGAGGATCTAGTGCCTTTGACAAGTCCCTGGCCGTTTGCTCAATGGGAGATGGATATCGTGGGTCCACTACACAAAGCAACTGGGAATTGAAAATTCCTGCTTGTAGCAACTAACTATTTTACAAAGTGGATTGAGGCAGAACCGTTGGCCAAAATCACTGAACCTATGATAGAAAGGTTCGTGTGGAAAAGCATCATCACTCGCTTTGGGGTCCCTTATTGTAACGCCCCTGAATTTTGGTCTCTGAAAATTTCGCTAAATATTTGGATTTTATTTAAATTACTTATTTTCGCTTGAGTGACTATATGACTTCTTGTTTATTTTCGTCTAGTTGGTTTTTGGTCGTTGATTAAACTCTCGACTAGAAATCCTACGTGACCAATTTAGTTTGCTTCCCACCAACTACTTGGAGGAACCGAGCAACCAACTTACCTAGTTACTAGATGAACCTTTTGAACCTTTGCTTTTATCCATTGGTTCATAATGGTTAGGGTAATTTTTGTCCATTGGATAATAAATTTTTTTTATAAAAGTACATGTAGTCTTTTTTTAAATATTATTTTAATAAAAAGGTACTTGTACTCTTTTTGTCCATTGGTTATTAAAGGCAAGAAGAATTATTATCCATTGGGTAATAACCATTAGGGAAGTTAGTAACCATTGGGTAATAACTCTTTTGACCAAAACAAAGTACCGATGTGACTAGGGAACCTTCCAAATAAAGTTGATTTGACTTGTACTTTATTATTATTTTAATGGGGAGAATCCTAACCTTTTTATTTAATTGGGGTACTTGGTACCACACCTATATTTGATATAGGGCTTTTGTCACATGCTTTAAATGACCTTGATTATTTTAAAATAAAAGTTTCCTAGTAACTATTGTCCATTGGACAAAGATTGTTAGGGTAATCTTTACCCATTAGACAATAGCCTTTCCTTTATTATATTTGGTGAAGTACATGTATATATATACACATGGGTATTTTCAAAGGACATGTAGTCTTTTAAAAGGACTTAGTTTAATATTTAAAGTACTCGTACCTTATTATCCTTTGGTTATTAACCGTTAGGGATTTTATTATCCATTGGGTAATAGCCTTATTCTTTCAAACTAAGTACATGGGTTTAATAAACTAGTCTTTTTCAAAAACCCCATGTGATGAAGTACCCATATTTTAATTGGTAAGTACTTATTAGCCTTGTAGCCTTTAAAGCCTAAAGATTTTCCTAAGTACTCTTTTATTATTTTGTATTGGGGTTTTGTACCCAATTGGATTAATTTATGGGGAGTTGATTTTTCCTAGATTGCAAAGTACCCTAGATTATTTATTTTAATCAACATGTGTCCAATTAGGATTGTTTATTGGTTTTTGGATTTGGAAAGAATCTTGTACTTTGTACCTTTATTATTCTTGCAAATATATATACATATATATGTGTGTGTGTAGTGTACTTGAGAGAGAGAGAGAGAGAGAGAGAGGGAGAGAGATTGCCGAGAGAGAGAGAGGGAGGGAGAGAGAGAGAGAGAGGAAGAAAGAAAGAGATGGATTGTACCTTGACTTGACCTACCTTGATCTTCCATATCTTCCTACATCTTTCAATCCTTGGGAGAATATTTTCCCTAACCAAACATAACTCCCCTTTGTACCTCTATATTTGTTTAGTACCCAAATCTTGTACCCTTGTCTCCAAATCTTCCAACAAATCCTCCAAAGATCAAATCCAAGGACAATCTAGCCATGCAAGCCTACCATTTAGCCTTTGATCTTCCATGAGTGCTTGACAAGTGTCAAAATTTGAGGTAGAGAGAGAGAGAGGGGGCCGGCCATGAAGAGGGGAGAGAGAGCCCAAATTTTTTCCTATAAATAGGACCCCATTCCAAGCATTGAACTCACACCTTTCTCATTGCTCTTCCTTCTCTCTAGAATTCCTTGTTTCTTTCCTTGTTCTTCATGTTCTTGAGTTGTTCTTGTGTTCTTCAAGAAACTCAACCTAAGCCGCCACTAAACCGCCACTCGACCACCCTTCGATCCATAAAGTAGAATAGTATTAGTCAAGATTAGGTTTCGAGAGAAACCTTTCTCTTTCGAAGCTACCGGAGACTACCGTAGGACGTTACTCCGTCTGACCACCGACGTACCTTCCGTAGCCGACTACCGCCTAGAAGGATTGTAAGGAATACCTTACTCACTTCCTATTTATTACGTATTCAAGCATTATGTTGTTGTTTTGAATTGTTAAGAAAGAACGGTAGAATATTCTTATCGTCCACCCCACGTATATCGTAAGGAAACCCTTACTTACGCCGTACTTACTCACTACGTATTTACTTACGTATTTAAGTTTAACGTTATTGTTTAGAATTGTTAAACGATTACCTATTTGCTTTAAGTATTCGTATTTTGATCTTTAAGATGTTTATGAGTGTGCATATATGAATTGCTTGTATTACTTGTGGTGTGGTTAAGCATAAGTGATTTCACTCCAAAGACGTCCGTACATGTGGCGTTGTGCTTTGAATAAAGCATAAGTGATACACTCCAAAGGCGTCCGTACATGTGGCGTTATGCTATAAGTGATGATTTAGCATGATGAGTAGTATAGAATTGGATGATCTTGTTAGTACGTTTCATGCCTACCGCGGAGTCTTTGCATGATAACGAGACACGAGAATCGAGAAAGTAGAAACATGACACCTAGGGTGTGGTTAATGAAAGGAAATGATTTTCGAGGAAGAAAATATTTTGAAACTACATAATGACCGGTTTTGGGTGGCATTATGTGAGTCGTGTGTGCGTATTTTGAAAAAGGTGAAATGATTTGGAAAACCGCAATGTGGCCGGACTTGCCCATTGTGTGGTGTGTGTTTGGTGTGTGTGCCAATGGGAACCCGGCGCGGCGGAACCATTGTGAGGATACTCGGGAACCCGGCGCGGCGGAACCGAGGTTGGGTGTGTGTGCTTGGTTATCCGCGGTACGGAGCCAATGCCATTGTGTGCCAATGGGAACCCGGCGCGGCGGAACCATTGTGAGGATACTCAGGAACCCGGCGCGGCGAAACCGAGGTTGGGTGTGTGCTTGGTTATCCGCGGTACGGAACCAATGCAATTGTGTGCCAATGGGAACCCGGCGCGGCGGAACCATTGTGAGGATACTTGGGAACCCGGCGCGGCGGAACCAAGGTTGGGTGTGTGCTTGGTTATCCGCGGTACGGAGCCAATGCAATTGTGTGCCAATGGGGACCCGGCGCGGCGGAACCATTGTGAGGATACTCGGGAACCCGGCGCGACGGAACCGAGGTTGGGTGTGTGCTTGGTTATCCGTGGTACGGAGCCAATGCAAAACGATTTTGAAAATGTGTGGCTTGGTTATCCGCGGTACGGAGCCAATGCAAATGATTTTGAAAGTGTGTAGCTTGGTTATCCGCGGTACGGAGCCAATGCAAACGATTTTTGAAAAGGTTGATTTGTAAGTGAAATTGTTGACACGGTCTACGATGAGTCGCGTAGGAGAAACCCGAAAATCTTAGACACCAACGATAGATTCGAATGTGGATGTGTCATTGTTAAACTGTGTATATACCTATCGTGTGGAAATTGATGTTTATTATAACTGTTGTTTGTAAATTATGGGTTAGAGGGTAAGGATTTCCCTACTGAGCGTTGTAGCTCACGGTGTTGCCTGTTGGTGACCCTGACATATTATATTGGTGGTGACGCCGGTATAATGTGTCAGACCTTGTAGTTATTCAAGACGAGCAGTTCACCGTGGAAGCCTCTGGAGCTGAAGAGCTGGCTAGGATGAAGGAGCAAGAGGAGCTGTAGTTAGGAACCCTAGAATTCCCCTTCATTTGTGTAAATATTGAACTCTTGATGAGAGATTGTTGTAATAAGAGCCAGACTCTATTTGAGGTTTTCAATGAAATTGTCCTTTTAACGTACCCAAAATTCGGGGCGTTACACTTATTCATTGATTACAGACAATGGATCCCAATTTCAGAAGAAATTCAAGGCTTTTTGTGCCCAGTACGGGATACGAAACTATCATTCCACCCCGGCCTACCCTCAGAGTAATGGGCAAGCAGAGGCGTCCAATAAAACTATCCGAGATGGGATAAAGAAGAGGCTGGACAAAGCCAAGGGGAAATGGCCTGATGAGCTACCGTTAGTTCTGTGGGCTCATCGAACAACGCCTAGGAGGTCTACGGGAGAGACCCCCTATTCATTGGCATTTGGAACAGAGGCTGTCATACCTCTGGAAGTGGGTCTGCCGACCAACAGGACCGCTTTGGTTGAAAGTGGAGGCAATGACAAGACCCTTGAAATCGAGCTTGATCTCACCGAGGAGAGGAGAGAAAAGGCCTTGGTACATCTTGCTTCTTACCAAGAATAGCTTATGAAAAGCTACAACAAACATGTTCATCCTAGAGAATTTGGCATTGGGGATCTCGTACTACGAAAAGTGCTCGGGAACACCAAGGTGGCCAATGAAGGCAAGATGGGGGCCAACTGGGAAGGCCCGTATAAAGTAACCGAGATTGTAGGCATAGGAGCATATAGATTGGCAGATCTGGATGGTGATCCAATTCCGAGGCCTTGGAATGTTCATAATTTACGAAAGTTCTTTGTTTAGAAGTATTAAAATCTGTTTTGGATTTGCACTACGTGATTGTGTGTGGGAATTACGAATATAATTCCCTTGTTCTAGTTTTGATTATTTTTGTTCCATGGGGTACGAATAACGCCCTTTTGAGTTTTTACAGATTATGAATAAAATCACTTCTTTAGTATAACTGTTGTGGTATTTGTTTTTAATACGAACTACGAGTTCAGTTTCCCTCATTCGTATTGGGAGCAGGGTATACCTTTTAAGTATGTGAAACTTAAAAGTTTTATACATCTTAAGTATGTGAAACTTAAATACAAGTACGAAACACTTGTACGGAACAAAGTCTGTTAGAACATTTTTAAGTACGTGACACTTAACGAATACAAGTACGAAACACTTGTATGGAATTTAAAGTATGAGACACTTGTAAAAACAACTGGCTTGGCTTAAAGACATAACGAGTATATGTTAGCCACATTTATTTAAGTACGGGAAACTTAAAACAGTTTAAGTACGTGAAACTTATAAAAATCTGTTCTTAAGTATGAGAAACTTAAAGAACACCTATATGATCATATGAACCTTGCAAGTGTTTGTATGACAACACTTGAAAGATTTGAAGACAAATACAAGTATGAATACACTTGTATGTACTTTTAAGTACGAAAAAAGTACAAAGTATGAAATAAACTTGAAAACAGTACGAGAAACTGAGAAACAAATGTTTTTAAGTACGTGAAACTTAGATCCAGTACAAAGAAATCATGTTTGAAAGATCTGCTAGAGTACGAAATACTTATGCAAACAAAGAATACGAAATACTTAAAGATTAAACTATTTGCATCCGAACAGATGCAAATACAAGGGTAGCCGGACAAAATATAAAAAGTAGTGCCACGAAGGGCCGAATACCTGTATCAAAACAAATGTTTTTGAAAGTACTAATGCCACGCAGGGTCAATGCTTATGGTCACGCAGGACCAGCAACCAATATCAAACAGTTCAAACAACTTACCAAAGTCAGTCCACATTCTGGACTACTGGAACATCCGTATTGATCTGAGTATCTGCACCATCATCAACTGGATTTTCCTCCAAGATTATGGGTTCGTTAACTGCATCACGAGCAGGAGACTAGACGGGCTGAGATCTAGATGGAATATCTTCCTCTGCTCCTATAAAATCTTTAATTTGCTGCTCAAAATCATCTTCCAGGGGCACTTCGAGCTCTTGCGGAGCTGCAGCCCGGTTGCTCGGTAATTCATTCTCAGTCCAGAGAGGGGAGTCGTCTGCCACGCCAACCTTCGTTAAACATGTTTCCTAGCAAGCAATCCAAATCTGATCTTGACTGGCAGGAATCTATTCAACGTAGTTAGCAGTTGTGGTATCAAAGCCCTTCTGATACCCTTCTTCGTAAGCAGCTTTCTTGGCATTATCAATCTCTGACAAAGCGTGATTGAGGCTTTCTTCGGCACCTTCGAGTTTGCCTTTAGCTTGATTGAAGTCAGACTTGGCCTTGTCTCTTTCTCTTTCCAACCTAGTGATCGTTTGGAGCAACCTGGTGTTGTCATTCATCAGCCTGACCCTCTCAGTATCAGCTTCTTGGTACTTTTTACCCAAAGTAACCATCTTTTGAATGAACTGGCAAAATATCAAACAGTTAGAGACGGGTGCAGCAATACACGTTTGATAGTGTACGACATATACATAAAGACCTTACGTGTAACTAGAAGGAAAGATCAAGTCACAAATACCTTGATACCACTGACAAGTCCAGTAGAAATGAGCCGGTCAGGTGTAGATGCATTTTCTTTTTGCATATCAACTGGGAGCAACGAGCCGGTCAGGTGCAGATGCATTTTCTTTTTGCATATCAACTGGGAGCAGCAACCCTTGAGCTAGGGCAAGTGCTGTTTCAGATGAACCAGCACTGTCCCCGATGTGAACGGGACGGTCTCCCCTAATGAAAGGAGGAGTCCACGTCTGAGGAAGGACTTGAGTAGTTGGTGAGATGGGATGATGAGTTTTGGTATCTGCTTGAGAAGCAGTACCATCATGGTCATCTACCCTCGGACGTTTGTCTCTATGAAGGTCAGTGGCCTCTATAGTGGTGTACACTTCTCGAGGAGAAGATGATGACCGTGCAGATCCCCCCCTATTGCGACGAGATCGTGGGGGAGGGGCGCCAGTTGAGGCCACCCGGCCAGTCCCACGTCCCCGAGAAGAGACGGTGAGGAGGGAGCTGAGATTTAGAGGTTGACGGGTCATTATGTCTAAGTTAGGAGGAGATGGAGTATAACCTGATGAAGAAGATTGGCTGGTAACACGATTTGAGGAAGGGTGTTCGGGCTGCTGTTGAGAGATAGTTTGACTCTGGGCGGTTCTACGAAGTCTTAAACGAGGTAGTGGGACTCTTTCTGAAATGGGAATTTCTCCAAGTTGACCAGCGATGGTAACCCCGGTAACGTCTTGAGGTACGTGGTTGGGGAGCAGCTGATGTAGAGGTAGAAGCAGCACTCGTACTGGGATTGGCAAGTCTTCTGTCAATGACCCCTCGGTATGAAGGGTCGTAGCCAGTAGTACGTCAGCATTCCGGCCTCGACCTGCTGTTCGGGAACCGGGCACGCCTGTATACTTTAGGACCTTGTTAATGTCCTCTGTTCGGATGTTGCTCGGTATACGTCTGGGATGGTGGTTAGCGTTTTCAGCTGCAAAAATCCAAATTGCAAAATCAAAGTTAGAACATAAAGGAGTTATGAGAAAGCAGCAAACAAAGAATTGCAAAAGGGTAAAAGCAAGAGCATACGTGGATAGCCCTATATGTGGGGGCAATGGAGCCCCAGCACTTGGCCATCTTCCCCTAGAGGCTCGAATGCTCCAGTTACATAGAGGAAGTCAATCTCGTGATCACGAGCAGAATCTGGCAGATTGAGTACAAAACGTTTGTCTGCCCTCCTAACTTTGAAGTAGTAAGTATTGTACTCGGGGTTTAGTACTATACTGTACCACCATTGGATATCCCAGATTCCTAATTGGGTCCCTAGGATCTCATTTAGGGCTATGGTACCCATTATCAGTCTGAAAACGTTCGTAGAAACTTGCATGGGTGTAAGACGGTACCAGCTTAAAATCTGGCGGAGTAATGGATGAAGGGGGAAACGGACCCCGCCTTCGACAATGGCCACGATTGGGATACACATTCTATCCCACGATCCAGCATCCCTATCCGCTCCTAATGGAGCGAGTTCAAGCCCTACGTTTTCAGGAATATTATATTTCTCTAAATGCCGCCATGGCAGCAGGGGTATCACAAAGCTTCCTAAACTTGCTGGGTCTAGGAGGGTTTTCATTGTCATTCGCCATGGATATATTCGAAAGAGAAAGTAAACTGGAAAATGGTATAAACTGAAACCCTAAAAATGACCCACTAATCCGAGAATGAAAAATCTCGGATGGAATTTAATGGAATGGATGGGAGATCTTAATTGGAAACCCAAGCAGAAGAAATGAGGTAAGAATGAGAATCTTACAAGAATAACGATGACGATTCCTTGGAATGCAATCGAGTTTGCAGACGGCGGCAATGGCAGAGAGCTTAGAGAGAGAAAGAGTTTGAAAGTTTTGGGTGAGAAAATCCAAAATGAGCCCTTTCTGGGGTTTAGGTGCCAGAGACGGAGACGAAATGTCTCGTCTCACACTGTTACTTTTTAAGTAACGGGATATAGGGATTGAATTAACGATGTATTGACGTCGTTTGGACAAAACGTCAGTTCACATTAAATGAAAAGCATATGACATGCGCCACGTGGAGTCATTACCTCGAGATGGTATAGTGACACAGGCGCCAAAAGGCATCAATGAAATATTGAATTTATGACTGCACGGGATCAAAAGAGTCTGGTCTAAATAAAATTCTGTTTCTAAGCATCATATATTGCCCCCGAACAGTGGTAAATAGATGGAGCTGGGGAGCAATTGTAGGGAGGTATTCCCGAGCAGATACATTTAGTTGCCGAACATGTGATGTTCGGGAGCACGTGGTGAACACGATGGGACTTATCGCCGGGTAGCATGGTGAACAGGGATACGGATCAATGATATGGGAAGTTATTGACCCATGCAGTCTGTTCGGCTGATTAAAAGGTCAATGACATGTGAAGTCAGTGGTGTAAAACTAAAACTGTTCGGCCGATAAAGACATCCTCATTACGTTTGGACCAAGTTACATGTGAAGTCATTGGTCCAGACAGTTTGTTCGGCAACGAGATGGCCGAACAAGGAAAGAACCCCAAATCAATTGTTGGAGCATAGAGAACATTCTGGAGAAATCCAGAAATAGTGGTATTCCGTTAAGAAATAAAGATCCCGAGAATATAGGATCTGAGAAAGATACCCAATGAGAATGAGATGTTCGGCCAGTAATGGAAAAGAATCCTAAAAGGACTCTTTTCTATTAAACTGATAAAGGAAACGAGAATCCTTGATATCCTGGGTTTCCTATACGAGTTGGGAGTCCTATGGAAACAGGGATGCTTGGGCAACAAGCATACACAAATCTATAAATATGAGGTAAACCAAGAGGAAAAAGGTACGCAATATACTGCGTTATTATTGCTTTCCTACTAAGAATTAGGGTTCAATTTCTAGTACGTGATACTAACAAAGGCATCGGAGGGCCTTTGCCACGAGAGGCAAAGGTGCACTCACCCCCTGTCTATTTTGCAGATTAGGGTTCAGACGTCGAGTTAGGGTTCCGGTGAAGAGGCACGAATAAGCCGTTGCAATCCAGTTGATCCGAAGCACCAATTGTTTTCATCCCCCTACATATAGCTTGGTTAACCGTGATACGGAGCCAATGCAAATGATTTTGAAAGGTTGATTTGTAAATGAAAATGTTGACACGGTCTACTATGAGTCGCGTAGGAGAAACAAAGAGAATCTTGGACACCAACGATAGTTGATTAACGAATGTGGATGTGTCATTGCTAACTGTGTATATACGTATCATGTGAAAATCGATGTTTTATGATAGCATTGTTTGTAAGTTAAGGTTGGTGGGTAAGGATTTCCCTATTGAGTGTTATAGCTCACGGTGTTGCCTTTTTGGTGACCCTGACATATTATATTGGTGGTCTCGGTTCTACCGCGCCGGGTTCCCAAGTATCCTCACAATGGTTCTGCTGCGCCGGGTTCCCATTGGCACACAAAACACACACCACACAATGGGCTACCACGTCCGGCCACATTGCGGTTTTTCTAAAACATTTCAAAAATCGTTCGTTTAACTCACCCAACCTCGGTTCCGCTGTGCCGGGTTCTCGAGTATCCTCACAATGGTTCCGCCGCGTCGGGTTCCCAATGACCAAGTTGACTCAAAAAGGAGTGAAGTTGGATTGGAATGAAGCCTGTGAGAAATCTTTCCAAGAGTTAAAGAAGAGACTAACCAACGCACCGGTACTTATCATCCCTGAGCGAGGAGAAGATTATACGGTCTATTGCGACGCTTCGAGAGATGGTTTAGGATGCGTGCTGATGCAGAATGGGAAAGTTGTAGCCTACGGATCTCGACAACTTCGACCGCACGAGAAGAATTATCCTACCCATGACCTAGAATTGGCCGCAGTAGTGTTCGCCCTCAAATCTTGGCGATACTACCTGTGGGGAGAACAATTCGAAGTTTTCACCGACCATAAGAGCCTTAAATACTTGTTCACTCAGAAGGAGTTGAATCTGAGGCAGCGCCGATGGATGGAATACTTGGAGGACTATAAGTTTACGCTCTAGTATCACCCCGGCAAGGCCAACGTGGTAGCCGACGCTCTGAGTCGAAAGGACAAAGCACAGAAGGTCAAGATTGCCATCAAGGAATGGGAGATGGTGGACACCCTTAACGAGTTCAACTTGCGATCATCATCAGAGAGCGAAAATGCTCGACTATACGCTCTAGTTGCAGAGCCAGCACTTCATCAGGAAATCTTGCTAGCCTAAACCTTCGAGCAGAATTGTGAGTTCGTTCGACATCGAATCCGAGAAGGAAAGGCGGTGCCAGGATGGACTATCGAGGAGAATAACAGCCTAAGATTCAAAGGAAAAGTGTTCGTGCCTAATGTTGGAACCCTTCGAGAAGATGTACTCCGAGAAACTCACCATTCGAACTTTGTAGTTCACCCTGGCGGTACAAAGATGTATCATGACTTGCGAAGAACGTACTGGTGGGAAGGAATGAAGAAGGATGTAGCACGGTTCGTGTCTACCTGTTTGGTGTGTCAACAAGTCAAGGCTGAGCATCAGAAACCTGGAGGAGATCTTCAACCTTTACCAATACCGACCTGGAAGTGGGAGCACATCTCGATGGATTTCGTGATGGGACTACCAAGATCTGCCAAGTCCAACACAGCCATCTGGGTGATCGTAGATCGACTCACCAAGTCTGCACACTTTCTGCCTGTCAAGATGACAGAAAACGTGGAGCAACTAAGCATGTTGTACATTCGAGAAATTGTACGCCTCCATGGAGTACCAATCTCGATAGTATCTGACAGAGACCCACGTTTTGTATCACACTTTTGGAAAGGATTGCAGAAAGCATTGGGAACGGACGTGAGGCTTAGCACGGCCTTTCACCTACAAACCGACTGACAAACGGAGAGGACTATTCAGACCCTAGAAGATATGCTAAGAGCTTGCGCCTTAGATTTCTCTTGAAACTGGGAGCAGCATTTGCCGTTGGTGGAGTTCGCCTACAACAATAGCTATCAAGCAAGCATTGGGATGGCACCATATGAAGCTCTATACGGTCGACTCTGCCGATCTCCAGTCTGTTGGACCGATGCTGGGGAAACAAGATTGATCGGGACTGACATAGTAAGGGATACCACGGAGAAGGTTAAGACTATCAGACAAAGGATCCAAACCGCTCAAAGCCGACAGAAGAGTTATGCGGATAAGAGAAGCCGACCATTAACCTTTGCTGTGGGAGATCATGTGTTCTTGAAAATCAGACCAAAGAAAGGAGTCATCAGATTTGGGAAGAAAGGAAAGCTGTCTCCACGCTACATCGGACCATTTGATATCGTAGAGAAGATCGGGAAAGTTGCTTATCGTCTAGCCCTGCCGCCACAGCTAGACCGAGTGCATAACGTGTTTCACGTTTCCATGCTTCGCAAGTATCTAGCCTTACCCACTCATGTTCTCAATTGGGAAGACATCACCATCGAAGAAGACGCGACATACGAAGAAGAACCGATAGAGATTCAAGACCGAAGTGAGAAGACTATCCAGAACAAGACCATTAAGTTGGTACGAGTTTTGTGGAAGCACCGAGGAGCTGGAGAAACTACATGGGAAAGGGAAGAAACCATGAAGATGAAATACCCTCATTTGTTCGAATCCTAGCGTCCACCAAATTTCGAGGATGAAATTGTTTAAGGGGGATAGGTTGTAACAATTTCGATTTTTCATTCAATAAAAATCTCGTTGTTATTCGAAATTTCTTAATTTCTCTTAACTGCTTGTTGGTTTTCTTATTAATTCTTAAACGGTTAGTCTTTAAGAAATCGAATGCCTTACCATCGTATTTCTCGGCTAGAAACCCTAATCGCACTTTGGACCCTCAAGGATCATTTCTTGACTTTTAAGCCTACTTTGCCCATCTTGAACTTTTTGAACCTTTTGAACCCTAGACCAGAAATTGTTTAATTATTTTCTTTTATTGTTTTAGTTTTATTCTTTATCCATTGGATGATAATTGTTAGGGGAACTATTATCCATTGGATAATAGAAACCCATTTCTTTATATTAAAAGGATTTTGAAAGATTTAAACAAAGTACTATGATAGACATTTATAATTATTTTGAAAGGTACTTTTAATTATTTTTTCTAATAAAAGTACCCTAGTATCTATGGACCATCGGACAATAACCGTTAGGGTAATCTTTACCCATTGGACAAACGCCTTTCCTTTATTTTATTTGGTAAGTACATATATATATAAACACATGTGTAATAACAAAAGGACACGTAGTCTTTTCCAAAAACTTAATTTGTGATTTAAAGTACTCGTACCTTATTAACCAAAGGTTAATAACCGTTAGGGGTTTTATTATCCATTGGGTAATAGATTCATCTTCCAACTAAGTACTTAACCCATTAAAATAATATTTTGTTAAGATTCCCGGGAGTACAAAAGTATATTATTATATTAATTAAGTACTCGTACCTTTATATTAGTTTAAAGGGGAAATCTTGACCTTAAATCCTTTTAGATTTAAAAGTACCAAAGTACCCTTTTATTTATTTGTGTTCTTACATGTTAGTACATATATATATATATGTATATAGCTAGTACATGAGAGAGAGAGAGAGGAGAGAGGAGAGAGAGAGAGCCGTGAGGGAGAGAGAGAGGAGAGAGGCCGAGAGAGAGAGGGAAAGAGGAAGGAAGAAGAAGAAGGATTTGATGTGTACTTGACATTGGTCTTCCAAAAGTACTTCAAATCTTTGGTGATTTCTTTTCCTAGCCAAATCTTAACCCCATTGTCCTCCATTGTACAACTTTCAATTGTTTAACCAAGAATCTTGTACCAATGTCTCCTCCTTTCCAACATATCTTCCAAAAATCCCATCCAATGACTAACATAGCCATGCAAGCCTACCAAAATTAGCTTCCAACCTTTCAATCAATCTTGACATGTGAAAGAAAGTGAGACTTAGAGAGAGAGAGAGGGGGGCCGGCCAAGAGAGGGAGAGAGGGAGAGCTTGGCCTATAAATAGAAGCCATTCCAAGCTTTGAACTCACACCTTCAACCATTGCTCCAATTTCTCTCTAGAAATTTCAAGAGTTCTTGCTTCCAAAGTTCTTATTTTTCTTACGTTCTTGAGAGAAACCACCAAACCACCTCCCAAAACCACCGTTAGATCTTTTAAAGCAGCTTAGTTGGTTAATAAAGTTGTTTCTAGGAAAAGAAAGTTCATCTCTTTTCCTTTCGAAGCAAACCGACGCCGTTACGCCGCCGAAATCCAAAACCGACCACCTAATCTTCGTAGCCGACCACCGCCAAGAAGAACGGTAGTTATCCTTACCTACTATCCCAAATATAAAGTAGTTTGTATCATAACTCTAAAATAAATTCATTAGAAAGTAACTTTGTTCGTTATATTTGAAGTAGATAAGGTTATCTTTTGTGAGAATATATGAGATGCATGATGTTGTTATTATGATTCAAGCATGTTATGTGGTCAAGAGTTGGATAATCTTGTTGTATTCATTTTGGAATTGATAAATGCTCGTTTATGTGGAAAGTCCTACACCACGGAGTCTGTGCATGATAACGTGACATGAAAACCAAGAGAATAGAGACATGGCACCTAGGGTGTGTTAACGAAGATGAAAATGTGTGTATCCGAGGGAAGAAATATTTTTGAAACTACATAATGACCAATTTTGGGTGCATTATGTAAGTTATGTGTGTGTATGCCAATGGGAACCCGGCGTGGCGGAACCATTGTGAGGATACTCGGGAGACCGGTACGACGGAACCGAGGTTGGGTGTGTGCTTGGTTATCCGCGGTACGGAGCCAATGCGGTTGTGTGCCAATGGGAACCCGGCGCGGCTGAACCATTATGAGGATACTCGGGAGACCGGCGTGGCGGAACTGAGGTTGGGTGAGTTAAAAAGGAGTTTTTGGGTAAAAAGGAAAGTGGAATAATAACACGGTCTACGATGAGTCTAAGAAATGAACACAACGTTAGTTGAGTAAGGAATGTGGATTAGAATACTTGTTGGACTATATGCATGATCTAAGTGGAATTGTTGTTATTATGTTCTTACGTTCATAAGTTAAGGGTTAGAGGGTTTGGATTATTCTATTGAGCATTTAAGCTCACGGTGTTGCCTTTTTGGTGACCCTGGCCTATTATATTGGTGGGGACACCGGTATAATACGTCAGTCTTCATAGATGAACAGGGTGAACTTTACACCTTGGAGGCCTTCGAAGCCGAGGAGCTAGCTGTGATGGAAGAACAAGCGGAGCTGTAGTTAGGAACCTTAGTTCCCTTCCGTTTGTAATAAAAGTACTTCTTTTTAAGTCTTGATGTAATAAAGAGCCGAACTCAGCTTTTATTTCAATAAAATGTTTTATTTAACGTACCCAAAATTCGGGGCGTTACAAAATAAGAAACCCTAATCCCACCAAGATTGTATTTCTTATTTCACTAATTGTAATTCACCCCACTACAGAATTATAATTGCACTCCTGTCCTTATCTCAATTATATTACGAGCTCCATGATATTAAATACTTATTAATCTCCTCACGTTAAGATTATAGATACTTGTTGATTAAAATAAATTACTGACAAATCGAACTTTTGATAATGAGAATCTAAGCCTATATTGAGAACACCATTTGGTTTGTGACCTCAAACTAGTGAACCC
Source organism: Rhododendron ovatum (assembly GCA_019656835.1). Taxonomy (NCBI): domain Eukaryota; kingdom Viridiplantae; phylum Streptophyta; class Magnoliopsida; order Ericales; family Ericaceae; genus Rhododendron; species Rhododendron ovatum. Next base: position 21,636,063 of record CM033791.1, on the reverse strand, counting down.
AATCAAAACCCCACCTCCATCGATCAGTTTGGAATCAGAAAACCCATATCCAAATTCTTCTCTATTGGGCTGTTGGACATCACATGGAAAAGCCAAGGAATACTAAAATTGAGATGGGGAATCAATCTTGTGCTCAATTGGGGCTTCTTCATTTTGTAATTCAACTCTTATAGTAGCCCAACAAACCTAAAGTGAGCAATCTAATTGAGGGTTTCGGAATCACTGTAATTTTTCAGATTAGTGTTCCAAAAGGATTAGGGATTAGAATAGATTGAAAGAGGGGAGAAAGAGAGGTGGAGGAGGGGGGAGGTTATTGGACATGGCGGGACGAGAAAGTGGGTTCTCTATTGTTGAGGGAGAGGAGGGATGAGAGAGAGTGAAATTGGTTTGGGATGATCCCAGCCTTTGATTTAGGAAAAGGTTTTGTGGCGAATCTTGGTCATAAAATGTACCAAACAGGTTTTAAGGTAACTTTATAGGATTTGAGCTCGGATTTTTATGCCAATTGCAAATTTTTGTTCCTCAAACAAAATCTCAATCTTTCTCTGCATGAATGGAAATATAGAGCACAATCGCAGCTATCAACTCCAGCAACTGATGCCTTGTTTGGATGGCAACTCAAAAATTTTTGGATTTGGTTTTTAGGGTAATGAGTGGAGAGAGATTAAGGTAATAATTGGAGATAGGGGTAATGAGTGGAAAGAGATAGATGAGAAATGAGAGTAATGATTGAAAATAGGGGTAATGAATGAAGATAAAAAAGAGAGTAATGATTAAAAGTAGGTGTAATGAGTGTTTTTGGAGTCAATTTTTTTTTGCCAAGTTTCCATCCAAACAAGGCATCAAAAATTGCTCACTACATTTATTGTACTACTGGTTAACTTCATTCTCCATCAATTCTACAATACTTATCAATTTAGTAATAATGCTAAAACTGTTTTTGTTGGTACCAAAATTTTAGTGCACAAAAGTGTTGTACCATGTGCACTGTACAAGACTTTTATGAATAGTTTAGGCACAATTTTTTTTTTTTTGGCATTATCACTCCTTTTTTTTTTTTTTGATAAATCAGCTTGAAATATAAACCTATCAATTTTCTCTCTTTCAATGGTAGATTTATTGTCTTGGATTACCACCTACTCCTCTCTCTCTCCCAAACACAGAGTCCAGTTGTAGGGAGGTATTCCCGAACAAGCTCAGTTAGAGCCCGAACAAGTGGTATGTGGGGCCACTGAATAAATACGATAAGATAAACTACCGTGGAAGGCGGTGACTGACGATATGGACTAGTGACATGTGAAGTCATTGGTCGAGGCAGTCTGTTCGGTGGATAAAGGATAAAAGACACGAGAAGTCATTGGTCCAAATAATAGATAGGGACTAGTGGCATGTGAAGTCACTAGTCCAGGCGGCCTGTTCGGTAATGAGGTTGCCGAACAGGGAAAGAACTTTTGAGAAAATAGCCTTGAGTGCTAAAGTGGAAGGAACATTCTAAAAGGTTCCTGAATATTGGTATCCCGTAAGGAATTAGATCCCGAGAATGTAGAATCTAGAAAAGATACCCAACGAGAATGTGATGTTCGGCCAGCCATGGAAAGAAGTCCTAAAAGGACTAAGGTAATGAATTGATAAGGGAACGAGAATCCAAGATATTTTGGGTTTCTTATATGAGGTAGGAAACCTAGGACAAATGGAGACTTGGACAGCAAGCATCTATGAATCTATAAATATGAGGTAAACCTGGAGGTAAAGGGTCTGCAATACGTGGCATTCATATGATACTTCCTATTGATATTTAGGATTTTCTGCTAGTACGTGATACTAACTTAGGCATCGGAGGGCCTTTGCCATGAAAGGCAAATGTGCGCTCACCTCTTGTCTGTTTTGCAGATTAGTCGACGATGAACTAGGGTTCCGGTGAGGAGGAACAAGTAGCTGTTACATTCTCGTGCTATTCAAAGCACCCTTCGTTTTTGTCCACCTACACCAATTGCACCCATCAATTCTCTATCCATATATGATATATCGGTAAAATTCTTCCTTGTGTACGTGTGTGTGTGTATACACACACAAACATACATACCAATACATACATTGAACTCATTAATCTTATGTGGTCAGTAATTGAATTTTTTATAGGAAAACAGCGTTTGGACTTTGGAGGAAGGGAAGTGATACACATCGTCCCCATTAGACTATGATCAGGTTTTCGTTTCGCTATTGAGTTTTTTTTAATATTTTTATCCCTCAAACTATCATCCATTTTTTTCATCCTCAAACTATCAAAATCACCCATTTTGTCCTCAAATTATTCAAATTCTATCTATTGAGTTCAATTAGTCCTTTAATGAGTTTAGTTCTGTAATGAGTCCAAAAAGGACTTATTGGGCTCAATGGGTGGGATTTGGATAATTTGAGAATGAAGTAGGGAATTTTGATAATTTGAACACGAAGTAGAAAAAGAGGTGTTAGAATCCTTTCATATTGGGCATGATTTGATTCTTTGTATAGTAGGTGATTCTTAGGAGTTATGATAGTTTATAATCTTTGATTCTTAGGAAATCAATCCCACCAATCATGGGATTGAACCAATCACCATATTCACTTTTGTATTGTATATAAGTTGTAGCACACAATGAATAGAGTATCTCAGAAATCTTCTTCTAATCTTTTCTCTCTTTGGTCTACCATTCTTATCATGGTATCAGAGCACTGTTCCTGTGCTGATCCATCCCTTGTGTTTAGCATTTGTAGCTTGAATTTCTAAGCCTCGTTGTGGTTTAATCAATCAACCACTATCCATTTTCCCTCTGAAATCATTTTCTTTTCCGATGATGCAATTAGAATCATCGAAAGTGTCTGTGAGCAATCCAATTCAGGATGTCGCATCTCCATATTTCTTGCATTCATCTGATCATCCTAGTGCTATTCTTATTTCCACTCCACTCTATGGAGATAATTAACCTACATGGAAACGATCTATGAAAATGGCCCTCAACGCAAATAACAAACTTGGGTTTGTTGATGGAAGTGTCACCCAATAAGCCACAAATCAAGTGGAGATTTAGGCTTGGGGACGATACAATGATATGGTTCTCTCATGGATCCTCAACTCTATTGATAAATCTCTCACCGCTAGTATTATTTATGCGGCCACTGCCCGTAGTGTTTGGCTAGACCTTAAGGAATGTTTCTTGCAAGGTAATAATCCTCGCATCTTTCAATTGAAAAGAGATATTACCAACTTTCGTCAAGAACAATGTTCACTGGCTTTCTTTTATAGCACACTTAAGTCCTATTGGGCTGAGTTGGGAACCTATGTAACCCTTCCAAGTTGCACCTGTGGAGCCATATCAAAGTGTACCTGTGAAATTTTCAAAAAGATTCAAGATATGCATGAGACTGAACTTGTATATCAGTTTCTTATGGGACTGAATGAAACTTATACTAACATCTAGAGTCAGAACCTTGTCATGGATCCACTACCTAATGTTAACAAAGTCTGCCATCATAATCAAAAGGAGAAGCAACGTCTCCTTCATCTTCCTTCAATCAACACCTCTGAAAATGTGGCCATGGCAGCCAACAAATCATTTCAGAATGGCGGACATGGATCTAATCGCCCCCATGGAACCAATCAGAGCATTGTTCGTGGGAAAGGCTGACCTAAATGTGGCTGTAGTGGTGAATTTGGTCACTGTAAGGAGAAGTGGTACGAGCTGGTTGGCTATCCAACAACATGGAACCAATCCAGTTCCAACAAGAAATCGCCAAAATCACGACATTCAGTGCACAATGCAACCAACTCAGTTGTGACACACTCTAGTGTTCCTTCTCCAAATCCAACTGATGCTCTAATGGTTTGTCCTCTGCTTAATATCACTGGTTGCTTGCATTGCTCACGCCAAAAGAGATGCCCACAGCTAACCTTGCTGGTAAAAGCTCTTTTCTTTCTTGCAACTCAGTTACCTTTTCTCCTTCTTGGATCCTTGATAATGGTGCATCAGATCTCATGACATCTTCCTTGTCCTTACTCACCACTCATACACCTACCACTGATGCAAAACTTGTGAAACTTCCAATAGGTGATACTGCACCAATTACTCATATTGGATTTGTGAAGTTGTCTCCCTCTCTAGAAAATGGTCTTTATGTTCCTAACTTTCATTTCAATCTTTTTTCCATTAGTAAACTAACACAAAATCTGAATTGTGCTGTCACCTTATTTCCCACCTTTTGTGTATTTCAGGACATTACCTCGAGGAAGCTGATTGGGAGGGGTGAAGTTCGTGATGGTCTCTACCATTTTGTGCCTGTGGGCTACTAGAGCCCGGGGCCTTTTTTGACCTCTGCTCAATTTTAGAGGGGTTTTGATTTTTGAAAAATAGAAGAGAGTCGCCACCAGAGTTTTTATAAGATGGTTTGCCACCCGAGAAACCTTGAACTTGAAAAGTGATATTTGAGTTTGAAAATAAACTAGAGATTTTGAGATCGGGAGCCAAGTTACGAAAACGACAGGCTTTTGTTCGGCACTCTTCTCGCCTGATACGGAGATCGATCTATATTAAATATTTGCGGGATTTTTTTAGCAAATGCTTATTTCCTTAACCTTTTAAAAACACGTAGCAAGTAAAATATATGGTGTATGCATGTGCTGAAGTGTACAATATATACAGAAGTACAATAGAATAGAAAATTACATTTGATGAATGAAAAGGAGACTGATAAGACGACAATAAGTGCTAGGATCAGAGAGGATATCTCCATCAATATCAGACAATCGCAAATTTGTTATTTACCCAAAAAAAAGCATAAATTTGTTTCCATCAAAAAACTAACTGGGCAGGCACCGAGATGCCCACTATCATGAAGGATATCAAGGGCATGTTTTTGTTGACTGAGAAAAATGCCGTTGGTGGACCGAGCAACTTCGATACCCAAAAAATACTTCAATGCACCAAGGTCTTTGATATGGAACTTAGTGTGAAGGAGATATACTTTAAAAGGCGGTTTCATCTCTTCAAGATGCTTTTGAGGCAAAGATAGAGGCTCTCGACCTAGAATTCGGAAGCTATAAGCTTGTCAAAGACGAGGATAACAAAGAGGAGGATAGTGATGATAATCCGAATGCTTCGGATGATCGCTTGAATGATGCTAATGATGGAAGCGATGGATCGAACTCCGGAAATGATGATGGCGGGGACAATATTAACAACTTCGCTTTCACGGTGTTTGACCATCCCGAAAGCAACTAGGGGATGGTGGCAAGAATATGGTTGTTGTTCTCTTTTTTTTAGTGGGTCCTCGTACCCAACACTGTTGGCGGGCCTATGTGCCTAGGTTTTGTAATCTTGGAATGGTTTTATGAATTATTATCATTATCAAGTGCTTGTCTCTTTGTTTTAATCAGCTTATGGCCGATCGAATTCAAATGAAATCAAAGAATCTTGACTACTTGAGAACACTTTCTGATACTTCTGAACATCAGAAGAGTACCCAGTGCTAGCCTCGAACTCCCTTGTGCTAGGGTGTTGGCAAAATTTTGTGGCCTTTATCATAAAGTGTCTAGCGCTGGACACTAAGTCCTTTGCGCTGGGGATAGGATTCCTAGACCCGGCCTAGCTGAACAGCTTTCTTTTCCTCTTCTCTTATTTAAAGCCTCCGAGCGCAAGGTTTTCACACCCTCTCTCTCGATTTCTCTGACTCTCTCAATCTCGCTCTGTTCCCTATCTTGATCACTCTCTCGATCCCTCTAGCTTTTTCGGCCGATTTTCAATTTTCTCTCCTTGTGTTTCTGGCAATGGGCCTCGTTTAGGTTCGGACAATAGGCGCATTGGGAAGCCGCTAGAGCTTTGGCCTTGTCTTGAAGTTTGATTAGCTTCCCCCGCTTGCAGGTCTAGATCGCCTGATGAGAGGCGCCTGAGGTGATGGTTTGATACGATGTGGTGTCTCTTCTGCACCGTGTGGTGATCCTTTTGAGTCACACCTCAGGCAAGCTCTCCCTTTTGCCACGGCATTCTGGTGGTTGGACCACCAAAAGCTTCTGTGCATTCCCTTCCCCCTTCGCAGCGAGGACTTTGTGCCAGGGGTTTCCCTTTTGGGCGCCTATTTGTCCTTGTAGTGCACAGGAGTAGGGATAGCAACCGGTCCTACGTGCCCTGGTAGTTAGCTTGCTTTACTTTGGACATTTATTTTGTACCTTGGCTCATGGATTTCAATGGATATATATGAAAATTGTACTTCTTTTTGTTCATTCATTGTTATTTTGCAAGAACAATTTAGATTATGAACATCCTTTTAATAATTTGCACGAGCAATGATTCCTAAGACAAATTTATTCGCAATTGTATGTCATGATTCAGCTAGAAAGAAATAGATAGAGGAATAGAATGATGTCTCTTGAATTTAAAATAATAAGGTTTTTATCTCTTCCTAAGACCCCGTATTGATAGATAATGTTCGGCTTAATGAAGTGAGCCACTTGAATCGCTGTTAAGAGGTGTGTAGGAGGCTGCTTCTACCGATTTTGTGAAGTAATTGATAACGACCAAGATGAACTTATGGCCATTGGATGCTGCCGGTGTGATTCTACCAATGACATCAATTCCTCACACGGAGAAAGGCCAGGGTGAGGCCATTTGGTGCAGCTCAGATGGTGGGAAATGCATGAGATTGGCATGAGTTTGACACTTGTGGCACTGTCGTACGTACTCTATGCACACCGTTTCCATGGTGGACCAGAAGTAGCCTTGTCTTAGAATTTTTTTAGCAAGCATCATGCCATTCATGTGGGGGCCACAAACTCCCTCGTGGATTTCTTGGATTACTCTCGTTGCCCTGGCACCATGGATGCACAACTTATGCAATCCGTAGTGTGACCTTAGGTATAGCCTCCCTCCAGATAATGTAGTGAGCTGCCAACCTTTGGAGCGCAATCCGATCCTTCTTGCTTGCCTCAGCTAGATACTCCCTTTTCTCGACAAAGTTCCAAATATCATGGTACCACGGTAAACCATCGTCGGGTTCGTCAATGACCATCTCGACTAAGTTCTAAATATCATGGTACCACGGTGAACCATCGTCAGGTTCGTCAATGAGCATCACATGATCGTATGTGGGTGAGTTCCTTTGTTCAATCATGATTGGCCTCATCTTACCACCGATTGGGATTTCTATCACATATGGATGCCAACGTTGCGAGGGCATCTGCAAATTGATTCTTCATTCTCGGTATGTGAGTGAAGGTTACACTTTTAAAGAGGTGGATTAAGTCATCCAATTCCTTGTGATACGGTTTTAGCTTTTCCTCCTTGACTTTCCAATCGCCATTAGCTTGTGATACTACAAGATTCGAGTCTCCGATTACTTCAAGCTTTCTAACGGTGATTGCCAAGGCAGCTTCCATACCCACAATGCAGGCTTCATACTCGGCTTGATTATTAGTGACCTCGAAGTTGAGTTTGAAGGAGAGAGGGATGTGTGACCCTTCCGATGATATCAATAGTACTCCAATTCCGAATCCTTTCTGGTTGGCAGCCCCATCAAAGTATAGCTTCCACGTGTCATCCATCACCATCATTATATCTTCGTCAAGGAATTTGAACACGGCGTCTTCTGGCCTTTCGATTGGATGATCTGCTAAGAACTCCGCAATTGCTCTTCCCTTGACAGACTTTCTCGTGACATATTTGAGCTTGAACTCCGCTAGCAAGAGCAACCAACATGCTAGCTTACCAGTGAGTGTAGGCTTCTTGAATAGATATTTGAGAAGGTCCATTCGGGAAATCAACACCACTGAATAAGCGAGCATGTAGTGTCTTAGCTTTTTAGAGGCCCAAACGAGAGCCCAACATGTCTTTTCCAAGGAAGTGTACCTTTCCTCGCATTCGGTCATATTCTTGTTGAGATAATAGATTGCCTTCTCAACCCCATCATCTCCATCTTATGCCAGCATACCCCTTATTGAGGATGTGGTGACGGACAAATAAAGGATCAAAGGTTTTCCTGAGACCGGTGGTGTAGACACCCCAATTTGGCCTAACGATTATTTCAAGTCCCACTTTGGGGACCATCCCGATGATGATATGGTTACAGTGATTGCTGATTGACTTCTCGTGAACCTTAGGACTTATGGTGAGAACTTCTAGCCACTTAGAGGACCCAATCTAGAGCCAAATAACCTTTCAGACAGAAATACCGAATCCTATGAGAATCTTTCTATCGTCCATAACATTGATCTCACGGCCTCAACATCATTTTTTCACCCGTGAAGCCTATTGCTTGAAAATCTCCCTGAGAGATCGATCACTGAGCCGCTAGGTCTATCCCTTGGTCGCAACATCGATTCTTCGGCCGCTAGATCGTCTTTTTTCTAGATTCTGGAACGTTCTGTCAATCATTTGATCCGTTCGTAAAACCTTAGCATCCAAATTCCGATGCGTTCGGGCTACGCAAGAAGATTACCATAAGGAGTTAGAGTTGCCCTATAATTCCAATTTCAATCGTGCAATGTGATTGGTTGGAGTGATGTCATCTGGTACCTATATAAAGGAGCCCTTAGGGCATCGAAAATACAACAATTGATATACTTAATCACTCCCAAAAGCCACGAAACTCTGCAAATATACTCTCTCACATCCCCTCTTCAAAAGCCCCAACCTCCCGAAGGCAACTGTGATCCAACGATCAAACCCCAATGTTCAAACCCTAAATCTAGGGTTTCGAGAAGCAATTAGTCAATCATCTTCAATCCGAAGCAATCAAGCCACTGAGGAATCAAGGTGGTGAGGCCCACGGGCCTCTGGTCCAATTTATTTTCTGTTTTTATGTTTAGTCATAGCTCTTTGATCTTCTGTTTGTTGTAAATTCTAGTGTGAGGAAGAACATCGGCTGGGTCATTGATCCATCGGCCGATACATCAAACCAGGAGGATCTCTCGGCCGTGACATCTATTCACTAGCCGCGAGATCCATCACCCTGGGACAGATTTGTTTTATCCTACTTTCTTGATGCATGCTTTCAATTACAGTCTCCGCTCACCCTTAAAGATTACTTGTTTAGAATTAAATAAAGCTTGAATTAGTCACATGTCGAACAACTATGGGCCAGTCTCACGGCTGGGCAGAGAGGGGTGCCTAACACCTTCCCCTCAATGTACCTTTAGCTCCCGTACCCGGAATCTCTATCTATTTTTCCTAGTTTTTATAAACTAGGTGGCGACTTTGTTTTGATGATAACCGCTATCGTGTGGCGATGTTCCTAGCCATGGGAATATCCACGATCTTGGTTTATGAAGCAAACAACCAAATAAACAGCGATGATCAATTTGTATAGCGATGCCCCATTTTCAGGAGGTGTCTACAGTTTTTGGTGACACTGTTGGGGACTTGAGAGTCATAACTAGAAATGTCGACATAAGACTAACACATGTATTATTTAATTCATTTATCATATGCATCTAGCGGTTAACCACGTTGAGTTCACCTGATATCCCAGCATGTCATAGGCTATGTTAGGGGTTCTAACAAACTCCACAGTCACTTGTACCTAGTGGTATATCAAAAATAAAATCACCCAATCACTACTTATGATGGCTAGCAAAAGGACTGGTGCCCTTTGACAACGGAGCACCCTTGAGACTACCTAAACCTTACATGTGTTAGAGAGCCATAGAACTTATAAAAATAAGGCAGGAACCCGCAGGTTAAGGATTTTTCCTACATTTTGCTTTGAAGTTCTTCCTCACACCCTATGTACACTCCTGTTGTGACATCTTTTTTTGCCCAGAAGGGTTGGGATTTTTGCCCAAATCCTAACCCTATACGGCCAAATACTGACTTACAGGTATTTTACTTTTCAATCTGGCATGATAGGTAGACTAAAGAAGCAACTTCAGCCAGTTTTATACTCTTACAACACCCGAAGTCACGCCAAACAGAGGTCTTTATAATCATTCCAACTGTCGTCCTCACATGTCAAAACACCTCGACCGCAACGGTCCCAATCACTTCCTGGGACTTTACGGTCATCTTCTCAGCGAATCCAATCATCTACCAACCCACAAGCTTCACCAAGCTATTCTCCCACTCTCATATCAAGAATGGCAAACAACGATGCCACTATAGCAAAACTTCGAGCTCAAATTACTTATTTATTAGCCGAAAAAGCAGCAAGAGATGCTAAAGACAAGGAAGAAGCATAGAATTCTCATGAAGTGGTATTAGCAGAAAATCTTGAATTGGCTAAGCAAGTCAAGGAAATCAAACACACCTTGGCCCGTTCCCAGGGGGACCAAATTCTGGACTTTGAAGGGCTTTGCCTTTTCCCAAATTCTTAACTACCTAAGAAGTTTAAGATGCCAAACATCGAAAAGTTCAATGGAACTGGTAACCCTACCAGCCATGTCCGCCACGTCATTAACACTCTGAAGCCGATGGGCTTGACTGATGAGCTCATCGCTCAGTTGTTTCAAAGGACTCTCACTAGAAGCACTCTCGATTGGTTTCTCACTTTGGAGTTTGTGCATTATCAAACCTGGCCGCTGATTGCCAATGCTTTGGTCAAGCAGTATGCATACAATGTTCAGATTGAGTTAACCACCTGAGATTTGGAGATGACCAAGCAAGAGTCGAGCGAGGACTTTGCTACCTTTGTGGCTAGATGGAGAGAAAAGGCCGCCAAGATGAAAAACCGTCCCTCTGAGGAAGATCAAGTGAGAATAGTTGTCAAAAACCTGCAACCCAAGTATCTCAGGCATATCTACACTCAAGTCGTCACCGACTTCAAACGCCTACATGCTACTGGGCTACAGATTGAAGAAGGTATCAAGCTGGGGCTCATTGGAAAAGAAGAAACTCCTCCACCCAAGAAAATTTTCTTGACTTGTACCTCTCATGCCTCCGTCAATGCCCTTAACCCAACCTTACCTCAGGACCCTTTCCAAGCTAGCTCATCCCAAAACTCAAATCGCCCCCATCGTAACTTTGATCCTCTCTATATGATCTCATCCCAAGCTTTAACCATTCTGAGTTGTCAAGGACATCAGAAGCCTTTGAACAATCCACCTTCTCATCCACCTTATGGCCCAAACTATGATGCCAACAATCAATGCACTTACCATCAACACCCTGGGTACGAGACAGACTGTTGCATATGTCTCCGTCATGATATCCAGGATCTCATTCATAGCCAAGCTATAAAGCCACCCAAACCTAACGTGTAATTCAACCCACTCCTCACACACAATGCTGAACCACCACCTCGAAACATCAATCTCATAAGCCTATCCGACAACTCCACATATAACCCTACTCAATTCATCATCCCAACTACCCAAGCCAAACCATCTCTGACTTTCCTTGAGGGTAATGGGTACTTTGTGACAAAAGAGGAGTTCAATTTCCCTTACATTTGTGCAATTGATGATGGGGATTGGTGGTTAGAAGTACGCCAAGCCCTACCAAGCGATTGGGAAGCCAAAAGGATCGAGCCTACTACCCTTGGAACACTTAAGAAGAGAAGATAGGTCATCTCACTCGAAGTGGAAAGGTGTACAAGCCACCCAAGCTTAGTGGAGAAGGCTCAGACACGACCCGAGTAATGGAGGAAGAAGAAGAGGAAAGTTAAGGAATGGAACCTAAAGAAGACAAAGTATTAAGACAATTAAAGACAATTCAAGCTGATATTTCTATCTGGGGACTACTCATGTCTTCTTATGAACATCGCAATTCCTTCATCAAAGCCTTAGGAAAAGCCAAAGTTCCCATCGATATCACTCCTGAGAATCTTGTGGGCCTTATAATGGCATCTAAAGCCCTAAAACCAACAATAGCTTTCACTGACAAGGATCTGCCTCCTAGAGGTCTTGTACACAACAAGCCTTTAAACATCTTCCTTAAGTGTCTCACCAAGTGGATCCCATTGGTTTTGGTGGATAACGGGTCTACTTTGAATGTGTGCCCTCAAAGAACCCTCGACAAGTTAGGGGTAGACACTGCTGATATACGCCCTTCGAGTCAAGGTGTAAGGGGGTATGACAATTCAAAGAGAAGAGTAGTTGGATGTGTTACTCTACTAGTAGAAGTGGAAAAGATCAAGAGAGACGTGGAATTCCATGTCATGGACATACCAGCCACCTTTAATCTCTTGCTAGGAAGGCCTTGGCTACATGACACTGGAGTAGTACCTTCCACTCTACATCAAAAAGTTAAGTTTGCAGTAGACGAAAGGGTCATAACCATTCTAGGTGACTCATCGATCCGAACTCATTCTAACACACCTGTGCAGGAAGTGGGGACTGAGGAAACCTTTCTTACTGGGTTTAGTCTTGAGGAGGCAACTGTCGTGCAAGCTTTGATGGCCAAATGTAGTTTCTACGTAAGCGCCCCTGCCGTATGGATGATGAAGAAGCAAAACTACCACCTTGGGTTGGGTTTAGGCAAAAGATCACAAGGCATCCCACAAATGATTGATCCCCCACATAATCAATACGCCTTTGATCTTGGTTACACTCCTACAAAGGCTGAAATAGAGGAAAAGAGAAAGGAAAACATGGAGAATGCTAAAGGAAACACAGTCAAAGGAAAAACACTTGCAATTCCAAAGACGCTCAATGGTTGGTTTGTAAGAGAAGGTGAAGATTTCCCATTTTTTGGTTTCGCAGAAACATGGGAAGATGAAGCCACCAAGCAAAGGCAGCCTGGAATGCAAATCTCTTCGATCAAGAATGGACTGACAGTGACATAGAAGAAGAACTAACAAACTCACTTCGTGTCCCCGAAGACTGGGTCAAGGTGCTAGTTGCGTTTGACCCAAAGCTTCTGTTTGGCAAAGAAGAAGGTGAAGAAGAGTATAAAACTGTGAAAGGCAAGGAAAGAGGAGCAAACCTCGAAATGCTGTAGTAATTGCAATCAAGCTAGGACATGTTTTGGGCCCTTGTTTGGGCATTTTCTATGACTAAACAAATTCCCATTTTATCTTTCCATTTTATGCTTATTGAAAGGTTTGAATCTCGAATTGCAATTGCCAATATACTACAGTCTCTTTGCCGAAGAAAAGGGATTTTTAAGAATCAAATTCTTTATGTTGTTAACAAGAAGGAAAGAAGGGACGAGCCTTGATTACTTAGAAATAGGTTTCTGTCAAAACTCAGAAAGAAGGCGCTATCTCCGCAAGAACACTTAGAGTTAGCTTGCCCATCGTGAAAGTACAAACACATAGGAGACTTGGAAAAATATCTCCACCAAATTCCTCTCCAAAATACAGAAACCCTCTTGTGAGAAATGCTCGTTGGGTAATCCAACAACCCAATTAAAAGTAAGAGCAAAGCCTGCTTGGACAAGAAATTGCAAAAGCACAACCTAGGCAAAAGTTAAGGCATTCAAAAGCTCACAAGGGACTCAACCTCCATCAGGTAACCTAGGCAAAATTTAGAGCATGTGAGAAGAGAAAACAAGAGTGAAAAAACCCAACCTCAAAGGTTGTGATTTTGGAACTATGTTCAAGGCGTGATTCCCTGATCGGGATACATAGGCAAACTCACTTTGAGATGCGGCCCAAAACGTGTGGAGAAAGGAAAAAATATCAAAGGAGTTTGTACTCAATGATAGGCATAGCTAACCTTGCGTATTGAGCTCGCAAAAGATGAGTTAGTCATTTTTCAAAGAATTGACAAAAACAAAAGGTCACGAGAATCATTGCTCGTCCTCTCTGACTTAAAGGTTATCAGCATAAGGAACAAAACATCCCAAAATTCCTAAAGCTTGGCAAAAAGACTATGGAAATGGCGAAAGCAAATAAAAGGCATGAATCAGATTCAAGCATAAGAAGGAAGGAATGCCACTTGGCTTAAAATAAGGTCTAACTTCTCTAGGAAATAGAAGTAGCGACCGAAGAATGGATTCCTCGGCCGAGTAATCCATTCCTCGGTTAATGTTTCGATTTATTAACCGAAGAACCGTTTTTCTGTAAAACTATTATTCATTCAAGGTAGCAAAAACTTGTTCAAAATAATTTTAAAACATGCTCTAAAGCTATTGCATACAAACTTGGACTATCTCGAGCATGTTCCCATAGGACGGCAAAGTTTAAATTACAAACTCGCCAAGCATGCTGAAGTTGCTTCATAAAAATACATATCATTATCTGTTTTGGAACTAACAAATACAGGTACAAAGAAAAGGGCAAGCTACTGTCCGCGGCCCCTCTTGGGTGCATGTCGAGAAGAGGAAGGACGAAAGCGCTAAGGAACTAGGATACTGATCCTCTATCCCTCGCCTCCATCATCAGCTTCGGCACCTTCATCACTAGCTCTTGTACTCCCACCTTCACTAACGTCAGCACTCTCGGTAACAGACACCGTTGGCGCCCGCTCCGCCTCAAGCTACAAAATGTGAATGTTCAGATTCACGTGAGGATACAGAATGGAAAGAAGAAGGTTGAAGGATAAATACCGCGACTATCTGGCTTCGCTGCCGTCGAACCAGGGCCTCTGCACTCTGAAATGCACATAGCCACTCCTGAACTACATCCGCCGGCACCTACAAAGGAAGTTGCAGTATTCATAGCATATAGGAAGGATACCAAAGGCAACCGAAACTCACAAAGTTACCTGTTGAACCCTAGTGGGTAGCACGTAAAGCTGAGTAGCACATGGTGTTACCGTCAAACGCTCCTCTTCTCCGTTAACATTATGAAAAGAAATGAAGCTAGGAGCCCATGGCCAAGTAGGAGGAGTAGCAGCAATGGTAGTGGTAGGCACGGTCAGCGAGGCCAGGCGAAAGGCTGAGTAATCTCCCGCTACAAGAAAATCTATGGCTAATTGTCTCTCTCGAGCTAGTAGTAAGCCCTCCCCTGTCAAAAGATGAGTCGACCTCATACCAGTTGGAGGAGGAAGAGGAACAAGCTGCAATGCCTCTAAGCGCGGGAAGTACTAACTCGCCACTCTCTCTCCAAGGTACCAAGCCCTTGAGAACGGCCCCTCCAGAAGGAAGTGTTGGCTATCCAAAGCTCGAGCCGAAGTCAACTCCAAAAGAGCATCAAATAAGGTATCCCACAGATCGAATCGCACCTGTGATCAAGGAAATGGCACCAATATAACGAAATGGAGAAACCACGTAAAGATGAAAGGACATGACGCATTTTACCTGATCCACCATCAAACGATCGAGAACCCATCTCCAAGCGAGTATATCCATAGCAGGCGATTGCGTCCTCCAAACTCCTTTCAGCCAACGGGCCGCTCACAGAATAAACCTTGGCTCCCTATGCCTCGTCGGAGGAGGAAACTGTAATAGGTGCTCAAAAGCCCAGAGCTACAAGCAAAGATAAAAGATGAGCATGACTTGCAAAAATCAAGACAGTGAAATAACGATAAAAAAAGCGAAAACATATAGCTTAAGAATATGGTGGTGCCCACCCAGTGAGAGGCTAATGCCTCAAGAACAAGCACTCAAGTGCCCATACAGCGTGGCCAAGGCAGGAGTCCCCTAGTCAAACTCTGCTATGGTCTCTAAAGAATTGAATATGTACCGAGTTCTCCTTGTTACAAAACAAGGTTTGGCCAAGGAGATAAAGAAGAAAAGCCCTCACCGACTGTTGCATTGATACCTCAGACTCAATGCCTGCACGATCAAACTATTCCCGAAGCCAGGAATAAGTAATGTGGCCACCTGCTGGCACTTCAAGAACTTTTCCTAGAAGGTATGAGAGGGCTCCCTCTAGCTTGTGAATCCTCGGATCTATTGGAAAAGGATCGCCGCCAACTCTTAAACCTGTAAGCAAAGCAAAATCACCTGGCGTGATTATCATCTCTCCGGCCTCAGGAAGATGGAAAGTATTAGTGGTGTCCCACCACCGTTCCACCAGTGCTCTGGTCAATCCCAGCTCCGCTTTCGGAAGGTGAAAGCCAAGTATCAACTGCTCAAAGCCAGCTAAAGCAACTTCGTCTTTGGCATCCTGGGAGAGTCTCTCATACCACTCAAAAACCTAGGGACCGCTTCCCTACAGGCATAGCTTCTCATTAACCTAGAAAAATGGAAAGAAGGGATCAATACAAAATGCCTGTACAAGGGGCAATTTCTAAGAACCCAATTTCATTTATCAATCATTGCTTCATAAATTCTAATACAAACAAAATTTACCTCCCCGTTAGTAAGGCCAAAGTGCTGCTCTGGCTCTCTGTTTAAAACCTCCGGTGGAGCATCGCTAAGAGGAGGACGATACCGCAACGAACCACCACGCCTGATTATGTGAACCTGAGGGACTACGTGATGGCATCAAATGGCAGCAAAGCATCATTGCCCATGTCAGAAGGAGTCTCAAACTCTGTCTTAGGAGGATTGGGTTGCAAAGAACTCCCTTTGACAGTGGGTGTACGGCGGCTCGAACGAAGAACGCAAGTACTCAAAACCCCACCCATAATTGTGGTCTCAACGGCCGGAGCCTTGCCCGAATTCCTCGGTGCAGCAGTAGAAGATGAAGGGGCATTGGTAGTGGCGTCGACTGAAGGAGGAGGCGACGAAGCCATGGCAAACCAAGAAAAACGGTGGCCGGAATGGTAGTGATCGGAGAAAACCACGGAGAACGACGGCAACGGTGGTAGTTGGGAGATGGGGTGATCTCGGTCGCTCGAACGAGAGAGAGTGAGGAGAGCTAGAGGAAGAAAGATGAAATGGTCCGCAAAATCGATCGAACTTAACTTAAATCGATTTTCTGACTTTTAACTTTCTCACTTCCGAGACATCGATTACTTAGCCGAAACATCAATCATTCGGCTGCTGGATCTATCTCATGGCCTCCCAATCGATTTCCCACAACTTCATCAGATTTGGCTTAGTGCACCAAATTCAAATATTCTGGGTCTTCAACCAACAGAATAGTCTTAGGGGCACCCCTGAACAAATACAATGCAATTAGGACTAACCTTGGGGGCATACCCAAGCATGAGAAAGATCAAGCACCATCAATACCCTCTCTTTATCACAACAAAGCTCACAATTACTTGTCGCTTAACTGTCAAGGATTGTCAGCCCTGAGTTCTCAAAGTTTCCATCCTTAATAGTTTGTCAACTCAGTGGCTCCAAGCCCACAACTCAACGGCTCTAGGCCCATGAACTCATCATCATCAGCAGCTATCACAACAACTCTATGCTTGTAATTGTCTCAGCAGTCTTGTGCCTATAATCACTACTTAGCAACTCCAAGCACCATGCTCATTGCCATTAGGCTTACCATATTAAGCAGTTCTGCAACCTCTATTGCTTTGAGCCCCGAATTCACTATCACACAACTCTCAACCATTTCAAGCTCCACAGCCCCATGATCATTATCTTCATCACTTATCAGTTCTATGCCCACATTCACCATCACCCAGCGGTTCCGTCATTCGAACAGCCCTATGCTCAAGCTCACTGTCAACAGCTCACAATCAATAGCTTGCTATCTCACACTTCAGCTACTCTCAACGGCTCAACACCCATGCTCGCCATCCCCGCAGCTCTATGTTCGCTCCAAGTTAACCACCTCTGCAGCTCTATGCTCGCTACTTCAGCGGCTCCATGCCCATAAGCTCACTACTTCAAGCTCCTCCACTTCAGCAATTCCATCAACACCATTAGCAACTCTAAGCTAACCATCTCAGCAGCTTTACGCTTGTTATCTCATGCTTTAGCGTCATTTCAGCAGCTCCATGCCCATGTTCATCAATAGCTTAGCGGCTCTATGTCCATACTTGCCTTCTCAACGGCTCTTGCCTGTCTTAAATAGCTCAATTTCATAATCACCCAACGGCTCTATGCCCACCACTCAATGGCTCTACGCCCACTGCTCAGCGGATCTACGCCCACTGCTCAGCGGCTCCAATCCCATTATCTCAGCAGCTCTACGCCCACTACTCAGCGGTTCTACGCCCATTACTCAGCGGTTCCACGCCAACTACTTAGCGGCTCCAAGCTCATTATCTCAGCGGCTGTACGCCCACTACTCAACAGCTCAAAGCCCACTATGTCAACTAGCTCTATGTCGTAACAATTCTCAATAGGCTCCATGCCGCCCCATCATCAAGATATCATCTGTTAACAAGCTTTATGCTTGCATGCTCAAAATCCAACATTTTGATTACTCGAAACTCTTCGAATGCCCAACCACTGTATACTAGATGCTCAAGTTCTACACTTGAATGCTCAACCTCTATGCTTGAATGCTCAACCACTGCGTACTAGATGCTCAACGCTTGTACTTTGAATGCTTAGATTCCACCCATCAAATGCTCGAGCTCTATGCTCTGAATGCTCAAGTCTAGAACTTGAAAGAAGCTCTATGCTTAAATCAAACACAACACGCACGGGCCCATGCACATATTACATCAATCACATTGAGTTTGCATAACCATCAGGATCATTATATCTGCTTACATCTAACAATCATCACATATACATATTTTCCATCTCTCTCTCACTCATGAAATAGGTCAATCCTACAGTCAACAGGTTCTACGCCTCGATTTTATTGATCGGTCCAGAGCCTCGATAATTTGGCTCTACGCTAAAAATTTATGATGGGAAAGCTCCGTGCACAGACCTTCAGAATGCAACTGGCTCCGCGCCTCGGTTCTATCACCTTAATCTCTAAGCTCTGTTTCCTCAAGCTCTTGCCTCATGACTATAACTAGCTCAGCGCCTCGGTTCCTTCATCTCCATGCTCCGTGCTCCAGTTACTGGCCTTGTGCCCCCATATCTCAAAACTGGCATCTAACTCGTCTCCAGAAGATGGCTTGGGTTCCACCCCATATCTCAAAAATTGGCATCCAATTCATCCCCAGCAGATGGTATGGATTCCACCCAATTACATCTATTCCATCAAGCTCATTCGCAAGGATAAGCTACTTTATCGAGCTCCCCTCAGTCAAAGTAAGGATGATCAAGAAAAGTAAAAAACTCACCCGCTGTGTATTGATCTACCCCAAAATACTAACGATGCTCTCCGCAAAAATTTCCTTGGCAACCCCGCTATCCTTCAACTATTAGCCGCCAAAATCCTGGCATTGCCCAAGTACATTGCACTATGGCTTTTTAAGCCCAAAGGTATGTCTTCTGTTTTTAATCCTCCAAACTTTATATTTTTCTTTATTGCCCTTCGAACTGCGGTTGGTCTGAATTTGCCCTATGAATACGTAGGCAGCCTCCTGGCCCCACCATAACTAAAACCTTTTTCAAAAAACCCTTGGAATAGTGGTTGGACCAAATTGAGTTGTTTTTTTTATAGCTTTGACTCTTACTTAAACATGTCTCGCAATCCATCTAAGTTCAGTCAAAGAGGGGCATCTATAGACACCCCAATTTGGCCTAACGATTATTTTAAGTCCCACCTTGGGATCCATCCCGATGATAATATGGATACAATGATTGCTGATTGACTTCTCGTGAACCTTAGGACTATGGTGAGAACGTCTAGCCACTTAGAGGACCCAATCCAGAGCCAAATAACCTTTCAAACAGAAATATTGAATCTTATGAGAATCTTTCTATCGGCCATAACATTGATCTCATGGCCTCAGCATCATTTCTTCACCCGTGAAGCCTATTGCTTGAAAATCTCCCTGAGAGTTGATCACTCGGCCGGCAAGCCTATCCCTCGGCCTCAACATCAATTCCTCACTAGCTAGATCCTTAATCGACCACCAGATCGTCTATTTTCCAGATTCTGGAACTTTCTGTCAATCGTTTGAACCGTTCACAAAACCCTAGCAGCCAAAATTTGATACATTCAAGCTACGCAAGGAGATTACCATGAGTAGTTAGAGTTGCCCTATAATTCCAATTTCAATCGTGCAATGTGATTGGTTGGAGCGATGTCATCCGGTGCCATTATAAAGGAGCCCTTAGGGCTCCGAAAATACAACAATTGATATACTCAATCCCTCCCAAAAGCCATGAAACTCTGCAAATATACTTTCTCACATCCCCTCTTCAAAAGCCCTAACCTCCCGAAGGCAGTTGCGATCCAATGATCAAACTTTGAAGTTTAAACCCTAAATCTATGGTTTCGAGAAGCAATCAGTCAATCACCCTCAATCCGAAGCAATCAAGCCACTGAGGGATCAAAGTGGTGAGGCCCAGGGGCCTTTGGTCCAATTTATTTTTTTGTTTTTATGCTTAGTCATAGCTTTCTGATCTTCTGTTAGTCGTAAAGTCTGGTGTGAGGAAGAACATCGGCTGAGTCTTTGATCCATCGGCTGATACATCAAACCAGGAGGATCTCTCGGTGTGACATTTATTCACCGGCCGCGAGATCCAACTACCTAGGACAGATTTGTTTTATCCTGCTTTCTTGATGCATGCTTTCAATTACAATCTCAGCTCACCCTTAACTGCGTAATGGTTAATTAAACAGATTACTTGTTTAGAATTAAATAAAGCATGAATTAGTCACATGTTGAACAACTATGGGCCAGTCTCACGGCTGGGCAGAGAGGGGTGCGTAACACCTTCCCCTCAATGTACCTTTGGCTCCCATACCTGGAATCTCTTTATGTTTTTCCTAATTTTAAAACTAGGTGGCAACTTTATTTTGATGATAACTGCTATCGTATGGCGATGTTCCTAGCCATGGGAATATCCATGATCTTGGTTTATGAAGCAAACAACCAAACAAACAGCGATGATCAATCTGCATGACGATGCCCCGCTTTCAGGAGGTGTCTACAAGTGGCATCAAAACAGGCAAATTTTGAAGATACCTTCTCACTGCATTAAAGGCCTGTTGACATTTCTCATCCCACTTAAATGGCATACCTTTCTTGAGTAGACGAAACCTCGGCTCGCAAGTTGAAGCAACTTGGCAATGAATCTGGTAATGAATTGGATCTTTCGAAGGAAACTTCGCATGTCTTTCTCGGATTGTGGCGGCTTCATTTCGAGGATGGCTTTGATTTTTGAAGGGTCCACTTTCATATCTCGGGCAATGATCATGAAACCAAGCATCTTTCCTGCGGTGACCCCGAATGTGCATTTTGCCAGGTTGAGGCACATTCTGTATTTATGAATCCTTTCAAAGAACTTTTTGAGTGCGGAGAGGTGTCCATCCTACTCCTTTGATTTGATGATCATGTCATCGACGTAAACTTCCACTTCTCTGTGAATCATGTCGTGAAGCAGTGTCGTTGTAGCCCTTTGATAAGTTGCCCCAGCATTCTTTTATCCAAATGGCATAACCCGATAACAGTAGGTGCCCCATTCTTTGGTGAAGGTGGTTTTCTCGCGGTCCTTAGGTGCCATAAGGATTTGATTGTACCCTTAAAATCTATCCATAAAAGAAAGCAAAGCAGGCCTAGCAGTATTGTCTACGAGCACATCGATATGAGGCAAAGGGAAGTCGTCTTTGGGACTAGCTTTGTTTAGATCCCTAAAGTCTACACAGATTCTAATCTTGGCATCCTTTTGGGGTTGGGCACAATATTTGCAACCCAATAGGGTATTCAGTTACCATTAGAAATTCGACGTTAATCTGTTTAATAGCTTCTTCTTTTATCTTTAATGATGTGAAATATTAATGTACTCGTAAGCGCACGAATCGTACCGAAGTATAGTAATGCAAGAGCGAGGTCGAACCCACAGGGAGTTGTGATTTTTTATAGGAAAACTAAATAATTTTAAAGTGATTAAACCCTAACCTAGTTGACAAAAAGTTATGATTGATTTTTAAACTAAAAGTGAACAGTAAAAAAATGAACTAAATTATCAAAGACGAGAAAATTAACGCTTCTTTTTAACCAAAGGAGAAAATACTAAGGTTTCAGAATCCACACCCATTAACGCGTATCATTATATATTCATGATCATTGATTTTACTCAAAATTTCTTCATGATAATTTGAAAGCTAATTCTGTTACCACGGAAAATATCATTGTGAAAGTTCATCAAAAAGTCTAATGTTTGTTCTTCTCCGCTCGCAAGTATAAAACCAAATCATTAATTGTATCCGCTTTATACAAATGACAATAAATATCCAGTTTTATAGTTAACAATGAAAATCAAGCATTCAATGTTAAAGACAATTCCAAATCATGAGAAAAACATGATTGAACTCATATCCAGAATTTATCCCTAATAATTGATTTGGATTAAGAACAATTTAATCATAATCAAAACCACATATTCGGGTAAAATAAAATCTCATGAACATATAAACAATAGTCATTAATGGGGCTTCATCCTCAACCCTAGTTTAAGAATTTAGCTGCTCATGGAGTACAAAAACATATTCAAATAATAAAAGAACTCCACTGCCTCCTCAAATAGGTGCCGAGAATCTTCTTTAAAAGGAAGAAAATTCCTTTTCCGTCTACTTCTCGTCAATTCAGTCATTACCGATTGTGTAGTATTTTTTTCCTTAAACAATACTTACCTTAAGAGCTCTAGCCAAAGCCAATGAACTCATGTCACCCACTTAGCTATTGCTACAAAGCCACGTGCAAAACCAAAATTCATGGAATCCAAATCTTCTTAAATCAATTCCATCGTAGGAATCCAAATCTTCTTGAATTAGACTTCATCTCATAAGTCTCGGAAGAAATGTTTTTGCGTGATAAAGCCCAAAATACCTACAAAACATAAATAAATGATAATATGACATAAATAATTATAAAGTCAAGACTAACAATGCAAGTATGGGCGTCTTTTAAGTACTACATTTTATGCTCATCAAATACCCCCAAACCTACATTTTGCTAGTCCTCGAGCAAAAGAAATAAGATAAACAAAAGAAACAAAAATTACTAACTAATCCTTTTTCAGAGGAGTCCGATTGCATTTAGCATATGCAACAAGCCTTTAAACCCCTAGGTTGACCTCGTGAACGAGTTATAGTCTCGTGAGGGTTTGCCGTGAATATACGCACAAAATTCTTAAGAAGATGACACTCGATTAGAATTCCAAAACATAGTCTATGGCCTCACAAAGTAACTAGAGTAAACACAAGTTAGAGGCAAGATATTTCATCCATTAACAAAGTTAAACAAGTGAACATTCTAATCCGAATTTGCACAAAAACTAATTCTCCCACATATTTCTAGATAGAAAGAAATCACGAGGCATGCATGTAAGGTGAAATGTCACACAAAGATGTTCATTAACCTCGAAACAATACACGCACCTTCAATGCCTCAACACTCATCAAAATGCTTATATCAAATTATAGCCCCTCCCTTTATTCATATTTTTTTTCTTATATATATTTTTTCTTGTGGTTGTGCAATGCCTTGGTCCCTTAAGCTTCCTAATTGACCCTTGTAGCGAGTTTTAGCCCAGTGACACCCAAACCAGACGGCTTTAGGGCACTAGATGTAGAGAACACCCCAACGGACTTAATCACTCGAGTCAAAAAGGCTACGAGACACATGACAATCGCGGAACTCTCTACCGTTTGACGTGAACACTCACTGCTTACTGTGGCAAGAGCCCACTAAGTGAAAAGCCCAAAAAAGCATGCACTTTATTCATTTTTTTATTTTTGTTCTTTTTTTCTCTCTCTTTTTTTTTGGGAAAAGGACACTACGCATTTTAATAAGACATTTGACTCATACTGAGGCATCAAAAATATATGTACGATACTCAAGGTCAAATCCAACTCTAAGTGTGACAGTGCTCATGCAGAGGCATGTATATTAGTGATTAATCACTATCCAAATATAGGTGATGCAAGCCAACTAAGTGCCTCTCTTCAATACATGTGTTCACAAGTTTAACTAAAGTAATGAATTCATATCAAGACTCCAACTTGGGCAACAATCAAACTAGCACTAATTGAAAACCAATAGCCACATCGGAAATCATAATCAAGTATCCAAAATATTTGTTTTTTGAATTTTCATTTTTTTATTATTATTTTGGCATTTGTAAGAGAAAGAAAAAAAATGGTAACTATGGGGTTTAAGCACAGAATAGACATAAATAATAGGTGAACCCTCCTCCAAACCTAAATATGACAATGTCCTGAATGTCATGAATGCAAACGCTTACAAAATAGACTGTAACATAAAAGTGAGAAAGGATAGGATACACTTGATAAGCGCGATAAGACTAAACTATGTGACTCCTGCAAAAGAAATTATGGGAACACAAGAAAAGAAAATAATGTACTAACAAAAAGTAAATAAATCAAGTCAGAACACTTTTTTTTCCTTTTTTTTTAACCTACAAAAATAAGAAAACTTGATTGAAATAAGAAATTACCTATCATCAAAGATAAAATAAAAGAAGACAGAGTACTAATCTAATCAAGTGATATGTACAACATGATACAAAGATGACCATATAAGTGGCGGAGAACTAGACTCTTGAACTTTAGTAGGATCAACATGATTATCTTCTTTTTCAGCTTCAGCTAATTCCTCTGTTTGCATACTAAGTTTATTATCAACTTCTTTTCCAGATCTAAGGGTGATGATTGATTGAACATGGTGTTGCTCGTTTAAAGAAGTATAGGTGTTGCCCATAGAAAACTGCCCTTTTGGATTCACTAAAGTTTGACTCGGAAACTTCCCTTTCTCTTTCTCTGCAACTTGATTAGCCAATTGACCCATTTGATTTTCCAGTTTAGCAATGGCTATGCGAGTGGAATTTTTAATATCTGTAATGGCTTGAGTATTCAAGTGAGTAGTACTTTTTATTTTAGCCATGAATGCTTTAAGAGTGTCCTCTAAGGATGACTGTTGTTCTTGTGCAACAGATTGGAAGTTCGGTTGAGACACGGGAGTTGGAGCATAAAAAGGCCGAGATTGAGCAGGATATGATTGTGTAAGAGGACGAAAACCTGGGGGAGATTGATTTTGTGAATGAAAAGGTTGCCCACCTATATTTGTAGAAGGTTGGTTCTGACGCCATGAAAAGTTTGGATGATTTCGCCAATTTTGGTTGTATGTTTCCGAAAAAGGACTAGCAAATGATTTTCCATAATTATTAAGTGTGTTCGCTTGTTCAACATAGCTGTCAGAATATCCAATAAGGGAAGGACATGTTTGTGTTGTGTGCATAGAGCCACCTGTTAGGAACTTTGTCCCTAAAGCTCCTTATCCTCATCGACTAGTAGCTCCAAAGAAAGGCGCACAATTTGGAGACATTCTAGAAGTGTTTAAGCAAGTGCAAATCCACATTCCATTCTTAGATGCCATTCAACAAGTGCCCTCGTATGCTAAATTTTTGAAAGATCTAGTCACTATAAAAAGAAAGACAAATGTTCCAAAGAAGGCGTTTTAACTGAACATGCTAGCTCCATTATCCAATGCAAAATTCCAATAAAATACAAAGACCCTGGTTGTCCAACAATTTCTTGCGTTATAGGTAACCATCATATCGATCAGGCTTTGTTAGATTTGGGGGCAAGTGTCAATTTATTACCTTACTCAATGTACTCACAATTAGGGTTAGGAGAGTTAAAACCCACACGAGTAACACTCCAATTAGCTGATAGATCTGTCAAAATTCCTAGAGGAGTCATTGAGGATGTTTTGATTAAGGTTAACAAATTCTATTTTCCTGTGGACTTCATAGTCCTTGATACTCAGCCTGTCTAGAACTCTAGTGGGCAAATTCCTGTTATTTTAGGGCATCCTTTCTTAGCCACTTCTAATGCTTTAATCAATTGTAGAAATGGTGTGATGAAATTATCATTTGGTAATATGACTGTCAAGTTAAATATTTTTAATACAAGCAAGCAACCACTAGATGAAGATGAGGTTAGTATAGTTTGTATGATAGACACTTTGGTTGAAAATACTTTTGTTTAGTCAAGTTATGAGGATCCCTTAGAAGCTTGTCTAGCGCATTTTGGGTGTGAATTTAACATAGATGAATCAATTGAGCAGGTTAATGCTTTATTAGATTCTGCCCCGTTAATGAGCGTTGATGAATGGCAACCAAAAGTGGTTCCTCTTTCACTGTCTACATCACCAACACTTCCATCTATAGTGGAGCCACCTAAGTTAGAACTCAAACCATTGCCAAACACTCTCAAATACAAATTCCTTGGCCCTTGTGAGTCTTTACCAGTAATCATAGCCTCTGATTTAGATGATAGACAAGAACAAAAATTGTTTGAATGTTCTGAAAGAGCACAAGGAAGCAATAGGATGGTCCATAAATGATATCAAGGGAGTTAGTCCTTCATTGGTCATGCATAGAATCCATTTAGAGGAAAATACTAAAACTTCACGTGAGCCGCAAAGGCGTCTAAATCCTGCAATGCAAGAAGTAGTTAGAGCAGAAATTCTTAAGCTTTTAGATGCTGGAGTTATTTATCCAATCTCTGATAGCAATTGGGTGAGTCCTGTTCAAGTTGTTCCTAAGAAATCAAGTGTGACATTAGTAAAAAATGAAGATAATGAATTAGTTCCCACCTGTGTTCAAACAGGTTGGTGTGTTTGCATAGACTATCGAAAATTAAATTCTATGACACGAAAAGATCATTTTCCTTTACCGTTTATTGACCAAATGTTAGAAAGGTTAGCGGGACATGAGTATTATTGCTTTCTCGATGGTTATTCTAGTTATAATCAAATTCCCATTGCACCGGAAGACAAAGAAAAGACTACGTTCACGTGCCCTTATGGTACTTTTGCCTACCGCCGCATGCCATTTGAGCTATGCAATGCCCCAGCCACCTTTCAGCGATGCATGGTTAGTATTTTTTCTGACATGGCAGAACATTTTTTGGAAGTGTTTATGGATGATTTTTCAGTTTTTGGATCTTCTTTTGATGAATGCTTACACCATTTGACCCTAGTGTTAGTACGATGTAAAGAAAAAAGTCTTGTGCTTAATTGGGAAAAATGTCATTTTATGGTTAAGCAAGGAATTGTATTAGGGCATGTAATCTCGCATAAAGGTATTGAAGTGGATAAAGCCAAAATTAATTTGATATCTAACCTTCCACCCCCATGTATTGTAAAGGAGATTAGATCATTTTTGGGTCATGCAGACTTTTATAGGAGGTTCATTAAAGACTTTAGTAAAATTGCTAAACCTCTATGTAATTTGCTGACCAAAGATGCCCCGTTTGTGTTCAATGAGGAGTGCCTTCATGCTTTTGAGAGATTAAAAAGTGAGTTGACCTCTGCCCCTATAATTCGACCACCCGATTGGAATGTCCCTTTTGAAATTATGTGTGATGCCACTGATTACGCATTCGGCGCTGTTTTAGGACAACGTGTCGATAAGCTCCCTCATGTAATTTATTATGCTAGTAAGACTTTAAACGATGCACAACTAAACTATTCCACAACAGAAAAGGAGTAACTAGCAATTGTTTTTGCACCTAATATGTTTAGAGCTTATTTATTGGGTTCTAAGGTCTTAATCTATTCGGATCATGCTGCATTGAAGTATCTGTTGTCTAAAAAAGATGCTAAATCTAGATTAATTCGATGGATTTTGTTACTGTAAGAATTCGACATTGAGATTCGAGATAAAAAAGGCTCTGAGAATGTGGTAGCTAACCACCTGTCTAGATTAATTGTAGAGTTCACCGAGGATTCATTGCCCATCTCTGAAACTTTTCCTGATGAACAATTGATGCATGTGTCTCAATTATCTTCACCTTGGTTTGCAGATATTGTAAATTATCTTATAACTGGAGAGATACCTTTGCATTGGCCCAAACACGATAAATCTAAATTTTTATCCAAGGTTAAGTACTTCTTCTGGGATGATCCATACTTGTTTAAATATTACCCTAACCAGATTATTAAAAGGTGCGTTCCTGAAAGTGAACAATGAAGTGTCATTTCTTTTTGTCATGATTATGCATGTGGAGGCCATTTTAGTGCTAAAAAGACGGCTGCAAAAATTTTGTAGTGTGGATTTTATTGGCCTTCTATTTTTCAAGATTCGCATGCATACTGTATATCTTGTGAGCGTTGTCAAAAGTTAGGACGTATTACAAGGAGAAATATGATGCCTCTTAAACCAATTCTGATTGTAGAGATATTTGATGTATGGGGCATTGATTCTATGGGTCCATTCCCTAATTCCTTTGGTAATTTATATATCCTTATTGTTGTTGATTATGTTTCTAAGTGGGTTGAAGCCATTGCATGTAAAACTAATGATCACAAAGTGGTGGTCCAATTTTTGAAAGATAATGTGTTTGCTCGTTTTGGGACACCACGTGCTATTATTAGCGATGGCAGTAAGTATCTTTGCAATCGAGTATTTAAGCACTTAATAAAAAAATATATCATAACGCATAAAGTTGCAACTGCTTATCACCCCTAGACCAGTTGTCAAGTTGAGATATCTAATTGGGGGATTAAAAATATACTAGAAAAAACAATGAACCCTAATAGGAAAGATTGGTCTTTACGCCTTAATGATGCATTGTGGGCTTACCGTACGGCATTTAAAACTCCCATTGGAATGTCTCCTTACCGACTTGTCTATGGCAAGGCATGTCACTTACCTGTAGAACTAGAACACAAGGCATATTGGGCTACCAAACAACTCAATTTTGATCTTGACAAGGTAGTTGTTCGCAAAAAACTTCAACTTCTTGAGTTAGAGGAAATTAGGGATGATGCTTATGACTGTGCCAAATCGTACAAGGACCGTATGAAAAGGGTCCATGATCAAAATATTTTAAGAAAATCTTTCACTTCTAGTCAAAAAGTCCTTCTTTATAACTCTCGTCTGCATCTGTTCTTAGGCAAACTCCGTTCTCAATGGTCTGGCCCTTTTATCATTCGCACTAGCTATCCGCATGGGGCCGTTGAAATTGAGAATCCTAAAGATGGTTCCCTGTCCAAAGTGAATGGGCAGAGGTTGAAACCATTTATAGAATTGAAAAGTCCGGAGGTAGAGGAGATCCTTTTGGAGGATCCTATTTATCAAGATTGACCATTTAGTCTACACAACATTGACTACCGCAAAGAGAACACACCTCACTTTGAACTTGATTGGCTGATTCCATAGTTTTACTTAAAACTAACGCCTCAACCTTTCGAGTAAGATTATCTAACTTTACTCTCATATCTGAATCTTCTTTCACCTCATATAATCCCCCTCTCTTAGGTGTGGAAGTTGGTTTGCCTCGATGAGAAGTAAAATCCCAATGTTGAGATCTCTCAGACAAATTTTCAAGAAACTCATAAGCTGCCTCACTCCTAAGATTTAAAAAAATCACCACCGTTCATTGATTCAATCATATTGCGATTAGATTGAGTTAAACCATTATAGAAAAATTAGACAAGTCTCCATGTTTCAAAACCATGAGGGGGGCACTTTTAAATAAGATCTTTAAATCTCTCCCAAGTCTCATAAAACTTTTCATGTTCTTCTTGACAAAAATCAGTAATTTCCCTCCTTAGATGTGTTGTTCTAGACATTGAAAAGAATTTTGAAAGAAACTTTTTAACGAGGGTGTCCCATGAAGTGATCGAGCCAAAGGGTAGAGAATTTAACCATGCCTTTGCTTTATCTTTCAGTGAAAAGGGAAAAATGTGCAATTTAACAGACTCCTCAGAAAAATTTTGAAATCTAAAGGTAGCAAAAATTTCAAGAAAGTCTTTAACATGCATGTATGGATCCTCTCGTTCAACCCCATTTAAATTGAGGAAGAAGTTGTATTATGTGAGGTTTCAGCTCAAACTGTGTCGCATTTGTCGTGGGTAACACAATACAAGGAGGATTTGTGGTTACGGGCGAGAACAATTCCCTTGAAGGTTTTGTATCTTCTACAAGTTCCACCATTTTTATTTGAGTATGTTCCACTCTTTGAATTTTTAAGCTGCGTCTAAAGGTTCTCTCAATTTCCGGATTAAGAGGTATTAATTCTAATTTTTTTGAACGGCAACCAAACATAAACTTACGAATGAATGCAAATAAGGGAACAACAAAAACAAAAACAAAAACAAAAAAAGGGCCTGAAACTAACTAATATTTTAATTTTTTTTTCGGAATAAACAGTTCAAGGCTTAAGAAGACAGAATGTTAATCTACTTATCAAAATGGAAAACTAGGCAGCCTACTTGTCAAAAGCATGCACTAACACGACACAAGGTAAATTATCAGTAGATAACTGTGAGCAAAATGATGATTTTAGTTTTTCCTTCGAACACTAACTTACCAACACGTTATAAAGAAAACAAAAACGAATAAATAACAAAAGTAAATTAAGACTCTAGTAACTAACCTGTGACTTGTTGCTTCTTGCTTCTTGCTCCAACCACCGTGTGCCCAGAAATTATAGTGGTTCCAAAAGTTCTCATAATCAGACACCTGTAGCTTCAGTTGATCTTACTGCTACAGTAATGCCAAGTCGCACAGAGACTTATACAAAGGTGAAATAAGGAAATAAAAGAGGTTCAAATGAAACAGATTAAGTTAAATGCAAACTTTTTTTTTTAATTTTGTTTTTTTTTTGTTAACTAAACTAGTAAAAGAGTAAAATCAATTCAAATTAATCTCTAGATTTCCTAAAAAAAATAATTAAGTCCCCGGCAACGGCGCCAAAAACTTGATGTGAAATTTTAATGTCCTCACAAGCGCACGAATTGTACTGAAGTATAGTAATGCAAGAGTGAGGTCGAACCCACCAGGACTTGTGATTTTTTATAGGAAAACTAAAGAATTTTAAAGTGATTAAACCCTAACCTAGTTGGCAAAAAATTGTTATTATTTTTAAGCTAAAAGTGAACAGTAAAAAAAATAATGAACTAAACTATCAAAGACGAGAAAATTAAAGCTTCTTTTTAACCAAAGGAGAAAATACTAAGGTTTTGGAATCCACACCCATTAACTGGTATCATTATATATTCATGATCATTGATTTTACTCAAAATTTCTTCATGATAATTTGAAAGCTAATTCTGTTACCACGAAAAATATCATTGTGAAAGTTCATCAAAAAGTCTAATGTTTGTTCTGCTCCGCTCGCAAATATAAAACCAAATCATTAATTGTATCTGCTTTATACAAATCACAATAAATATCCAGTTTTATAGTTAACAATGAAAATCAAGCGTTCAATGTTAAAGACAATTCCAAATCATGAGAAAAACATGATTGAACTTATATATCGAATTTATCCCTAACAATTGATTTGGAGTGAGAACAATTTAATCATAATCAAAACCACATATTCGGGTAAAATCAAATCTCATGAACATATAAACAAAAGTCATTAATGGGGCTTCATCCTCAACCCTAGTTTAAGAATTTAGCTGCTCATGGAGTACAAAAACATATTCAAATAATAAAAGAACTCCATGAAACTAAGCCTATGACAAATGGAAACAAATTTTAGACTTGGATTCTTCTGATTGAGCCAGCCGTGAGAATTCCCTGCCTCGTGGTGATGCTGCTCCGTGGTAGGCCGAAATACTCCTAAGGCGTGGTAAAAAAGTCATCCCCTTCAAAACCCCACTGCCTCCTCAAATAGGTGCCGAGAATCTTCTTTAAAAGGAAGAAAATTCTTTTTCCGTCCACTTCTCGTTAATTTGGTCATTACCGATTGTGTAATATTTTTTTCCTTAAACAATACTTACCTTAGGAGTTCTAGCCAAAGCCAATAAACTCATGTCACCCACTTAGCTATTGCTATAAAGCCACGTGCAAAACCAAAATTCATGGAATCCAAATCTTCTTAAATCAATTCCATCATAGGAATCCAAATCTTCTTGAATCAGACTTCATCTCATAAGTCTCGGAAGAAACGTTTTTGCGTGATAAAGCCCAAAATACTTATAAAACATAAATAAATGATAATACGACATAAATAATTATAAAGTCAAGACTAACAATGCAAGTATGGGCGTCTTTTAAGTTTATGCTCATCATTTAACACCCAATCGGGCCTCATTTTTCTCAGTTTTTGTTTGACAGGCTTTGCATCAGGATAGAGGGGAATCCGGTGTTCCGTGATTTCAGGATCGATTCTGGGCATTTCTGCGTGGGACTATGCAAAGACATCTTCGAATTCTTTGAGCAAACTTATGTATTTTTGGCGTTCCTTTGGAGACAGCACAGAACCATTCTGAACCATTCGGGGATTCTCGTCATCTCTCAAGTTTATTGAAATTACTTTTTCTTTTAGAGGCGGGCAATGCCTTTCATCTTTCCTTTCGATTAGAGATGCAGTTCTTCGGGGATGTCCCCTTCGAATTCTATCCCTTCATCATCAGCTTTGATGCAATTTATTTTAAACACTAAGGGGTAAGCAGAATCAATCACTTCATTCATTTCATCATAAGTTCCCTAAAGGGGACGCACAGTAGTGGACTCGAGCTAAAAATAAAAGCTACTACTGGGAGGGCCCATAGGCACAAACTCCGACTCAAAGCTAGACTCAGAGGACTCAGTGTTAGTGCTAGTGCAAGTTATAATATGTGTGAAAGTACAATTTTTTAAAGATTCGGCAGCCTCCACGATGAGCAAGGTTGGATCTTTGACAACTTCATCTCCTAGCATCATCACCTCCACATTCTTGACCAAACCCCTAGGACCAATTTCCCCAAGCAGAGACTTAAGACTACCTAAATTGAAACCATCCTACCAGTCTAGTGCTAAGGCTTTCACGAGTGCCTCCAATTTCTCAATTTCTTCATCCCCCCAAGTGTCAGTAGCAAAGATTTCAAACTCGGGGTGTTGTTTCTTTCTCTTAGGATCCTAGAACGGTTTCGGCTACCCTTGATAAGTGGTCTCCTTTTTTGGCACGAAGCGAACAGGGATTGGGTCTTGGAACAACGCTCTCCACACCTTGTTCCCTTTCTTTTCCTTTTTGGCCTCCTCCTTTTCAGGATTGAATCATTGACCAGGGTTCGAGGGAATGTCGGGGAACTCAGGCACTCTTTGTAAATTACGCCTCAAACCCATTCCGGGAAGATAAGACATCTTCCTCATTATCTCAATTGCCGCGGAACTAATGTAGAAGTCTTCTTTCACTTGATGGTGAGGACGGTACCAGCAGTATCGAAAGAGAATCCTCCTAGCATGATGTCCTCTTTTCCATGTTCAATTTCTAGCAAAAGAGCATTGTCTTTGCAATGCGGGCGAATGCTGGAATCCTTGTGGATGGTTAGAGTGCTAGAAGCAAGTCACAATTGGACCTTTTGGTGGAGAGTAGAGGGTACTGCCATGATATTAGGATGGTGGAACCATAACTTGCCTAAAAGTAGGTTAAACGAGGATGGGATGTCTAGGACGTGGAATTCCACTTCCATTTTATAGTTTTCCACCATCACCTAGATCATGATGGTGCCTTCCATTTTCCGGAGAGTATTATCATAGGCGCAGACGCCTTGATCAGATGGCGCAAAAGTCTTTATTTTTCATCCCCAAGCAGTAAGCTATGTGGAGAGGGCAGACATTGAGGGCTGAACCGTTGTCTATAAGAATGACTAGAACCCACTTTCCTATGCACTTAAGGGTGATATGCAAAGGTTTATTGTGTCCCGCCCCTTCCATTGGTAAGTCAACCTCAGTCAAGGTAACAGCATGCTTTAAAGGGCGAGGGGTAAGCAAGGCTACCATGTCCTCAGGGGTTGTTTCAGGTGCAATTTCCATCCGCAAAAGCATTTGGCTTAACTTTTGGCGATGTGCACTGGATTGGAACAAGAAGCCCCAAATAGAGACAATGACAGGGATCTTGGCTAACTGCCTTTGAATGACATCTTCTTCGGAGGCGTGGTTTTGAACTACGGGATTAAAGATACCACCTTGTATTGGGTGGGACGGTCCACCAGCTTTAAGATCCAAAGGTTGGTAGATGCATCCACTCCTTGTCACGTGATTTACAAGTTTCAGGTATGCTTCTCCCCACAGTTTGACATAGTCATCATACAAATCAGAGAGATCAGTTTCGGCCTTACTCTTTCCCTTATCCAGTCATGTAGCGTTTAAGGCTTCTCTGTAGGGAGGTATTCCCGAACAGGTAAGAGAAACGCCCGAGCATGGTGCGAAAAGAAAGGTCAACGCGATTGACCGGTGACATGAGAAGTCATTGGTCCTGAGAGGTTGTACGACTCTCAGTTCAGTAAAACATGAGAAGTTATTACACCAGTTAAAAGGAGAGTGACACGTGAAGCCACTGTACAAGTACCTTGTTCGGCTACGAGAAAGCCGAACAGGAGGAGAACTCCTAAAGAAAGGAATGGTCCAAATAATTGATAAAGGACCAGCTACATGTGAAGTAACTGGTCCAGGCCCTCTGTTCGGCTATGAGACGGCCGAACAAAGAGAGAAGTCTTATCAGATGATGAAATAGAGGGAACATTCTGGAAGAGTCCAGAAACAGTGGTATTCCGTTAAGGAATGAGATCCCGAGGATGTAGGATCTCGAAAGGATACCTAAACAGGAATGGGATGTTCGGCTAGATATGGAAAGAGTCCTAAAAAGACTGAGGTAGCTAACTGGTAAAGGAAACGAGAATCCTTGATATCCTAGGTTTCTTTTACGAGATAGGAATCCTAGGGCGACAGGGATGCTTGGGCAGCAAGCATCTATGAATCTATAAATACAAGGTAAATTCAGAGGAAAAAGGTACGCAATACATTGCTTTCTGATTGCTTTTCTACTGATAATTAGGGTTCAATTGCTAGTACGTGATACTAATTTTGGCATCGGAGGGCCTTTGCCACGAGAGGCAAAGGTGCGCTCACCCCCTGTCTATTTTGCAGATTAGGGTTCAGACAACGGATTAGGGTACCGGTGAAGAGGCACGAACTAGCCGTTACAATCCAGTGCTGTTAAAAGCACTAATTGAATTTCCCCACCTACAATTGGCACCGTCTGTGGGAAACGAAAGAGTTCCCTTCGAAATACGACCATGGTGGAAGTGGATCCAACAACACCACACGATCCAAAGGACGTGTTAATTGGAGGAGGGGATAAATCTCCACCCGGGGCTCCGAGAAAGCCCGAAGGAGGACACAAGAGGACCACGAGTAAGGGCCACCCTCTTACCATCCACGGCAACTCCAAAAATAGAGATGGAGAGATGGCATCGAAGCCCACGAGAAGGACTAAATCCCATCGAGGGGATGAATCGATTGCACACTCCAGAAGTGTATACCGTAGAGAAGACGTTCTTGATAAAATGAGACAAGAGATCGAGGAGTATGCTCGTTTGATCAAAAAACGAGAACATGAGATTAGAGAACTAGAGAGGATCAGGGAACATCCGGAGGACTCCGAATTATCTCGAAGAAATTCTAGAGGCAGTGAATATGCTTTGGTACAGTACCAAAAGGCTCCTTCACGAGGAAGAAGGAGCTGAAGCAGAAGTCTGACCCCAAGACGACATAAAGCTTCTCCACGAAAAGGAAGGAGCAAGATCCGAACACCCGAGCGAAGGAGGGTTTCTCCAAGAAAGAGGAGAAGCGGAGGTCGAAGTTCTACCCCTGAGGAGGAAGGGAATAGGAAACATCACAGGGACAGGTACGAGAGACCTGATTCCGACTGGGAAAGAACTAGATCCAAGAAATGACCAGAGGATGAAACCATGACTGCACGAGAAGCAGCACAGAAAGCACTTCAGAATATAGCATCCTCCCCTTTTGCAAAAAAGTTACAGGATGCAAGGTTGCCAACCAGAGTAAAACACGGAACGTTCATCCTCTACGAGACAGATGCTGATCCCGTGGCACATATACAGCATTACCAGCAGGCAATGTTTATGCATGAAGGAGATGATGCAATTATGTGCAAAATGTTCCCCTCGAGTTTAGGGAAGGTTGCTTTGTCTTGGTTTCACAGATTGGGTTCACGCTCTATCCGAACATGGGTGCAGTTGGCCGAGGAATTCACTGCACGGTTTTTGACGAGCTGAAAAGCTCCAAAAACGTTTGAGAGTCTTTCCTTTATGAAGCAAGGCGAGGACGAGCCGATCAAGACATATGCAAAGAAATATTGGGAGACCTTTAACGAAATTGAAGGTTGTAGAGAGGAATATGCCATTGCCACTTTCAAGACTGGTTTGCCTGTTTGGGGGGAGCTACGTAAGTCCCTAAACATGAGTCCGGTACAAACACTGGCAAAACTAATGGAGAGAATTGAGCAGCACGCCAGAAACGAAGATGATATTCTTCGGGAAGATGGCAAGCTGGCCGCGGAGCAAGTAAAGGGGCCCACAAAGAAAGTAGAAAAGCCAGAGCCCAAAACCTATCGTGAAAGGAAGGATTATGGGCAAGCAAAGAAAGAGCCGTACAAAGATAAGCCAGCTCCGGATCCCAAGTCATTCTTTTCAATAAACACGGTCTGGAAAGAACCAATCTACAGGATTCTTTATCGAATAAAGAATCAACCTTATTTCAAATGGCCTCCAACTCTAGGTGGGAATAAAGATGCAAAACGTGCTACGAATCAGCACTGCAGCTACCATAAGGATTGGGGCCATATGACGGAGGATTGTGAGATGTTTAAATGGCACCTTGATGATTTGGTCTCACGAGGCTATCTCAAAGAATTTATCCAAGAAGATCCCAAGGATAAAGACAAAGCAATGGAGTTGGATTACAAACAGAATCTGAAAGGGGTAATTCATATGATACATGGATTAGCCGAACCGTATACGAGAAATGAGTTGAGATTGCTTCAGAGACAAGTGAAACATGACCAAAATGTGATGCAGTTGGGGAAGAAAAGAGGGCGCAACGAAGGGGCGAGCAATGAGGGCATAGTTTTTACGGAATGAATATCTGGGAGGAGTCCAGGTACCTCACAACTGATGCTTTAGGTCATAACCCTACGAGTTGGGGAATATGATATGGAAAGAATCCTGGTGGACTCATGGGAGTTGCACCGAAGTGCCTATACTACGATGCATTCAAGAAACTAGGGGCTGCACTCAAGAAGATTTGGTACAATCAGTGAACTCCTTTGGTCGGATTTGGGCAGGAGCAGTCTTGGCCATTAGGCAAAGGTGACCTTGCCTTGTTCGGGCTGGTACAGTGGTGCTACGAATCCGACTTCCTAGTGGTAGATGTACCGTCCTCCTATAACGTGATTATAGGAAGAACATTGGTTGCACAAGATGAGGGCAAGTCTCTTAACTTTTCATCAGATGGTAAAGTTCCCAGGGTCTAATGGGATTGAGCACATCAAAGGTAACCAAAAAGTAGCTCAACAATGTTTGGTATCCATCATAAAAAGAATCCACAATGCCCACCGTGTTAATACTGTGGAAATTCCGGATCAGCCGACCATTGAAGACATCGGAAAGGATCCAACCGAGAGGGTAGTTGAGGATCTGAAGAAAACACAGATCAACGAGAGTGATCCAGATAGGTATTTCCTGATTGGGGAATCATTGCCAGTAGAGGAGGAGAATGAACTGATAAGTTTTTTGAAAACTTATGTCAATGTATTTGCTTGGACACCAGAGGAGATGCCTGGGGTAAGTGCAGATGTTATCTGCCATCATTTGAATATAGATCCACAGCATAAGCCGGTCATTCAAAAGAAACGAAGGGCAGCCATACAGCACGTTGACGCTGTAATTGAAGAAGTGGACCATTTGTTGGAAGCCAAGGCTATAAGGGAAGTTTATTATCCAGAATGGCTATCAAATACTGTTGTCGTCAAGAAAAAGAACGGTAAATGGCATGTATGTGTAGACTTCACAGATTTAAACAAGGCGTGCCCGAAGGATAGTTTTCCTCTTCCAAGGATTGACCAGTTAGTTGATGCAACAGCAGGATATGGACGGATGAGTTTTCTCGATGCATATCGAGGATATCATCAAATTGCCATGTTTGGGCCGGATCAAGAGAAAACCTCTTTTATTACACCACGTGGGTTGTACTGTTACAATGTCATGCCCTTTGGATTGAAGAATGCAGGGGCAACATATCAGAGATTGGCAACCATCATGTTCAGAAAATTGCTCGGCAAAACTATGGAGGTCTACATAGATGACATGGTGGTGAAAAGTAAAACTGGGCAGGGACATATAGCAGATTTGAAGGAGGCTTTCGAAATTTTGAAGAAATACAAGTTGAAATCAACGCCTCGAAGTGTGCGTTTGGAGTCGGTTCTGGAAAGTTTTTGGGCCATCTTGTAACTTTGGGGGGATAGAGGCGAATCCCGACCAAATAAAGGCCTTGCAGAATCTGCAGAGTCCTCAGACAACAAAAGAAGTCCAGCGGTTGACTGGGATAGCAGCAGCTCTCAATCAATTTATTAGCCGGTCAAGTGATAAGTGCAGACCATTCTTTCAGTTGTTAAAGAAAAGGTAAGGATTCAAATGGGGAGCAGAATGTGAACAAGCCTTCCAAGATCTGAAGGGATATTTGGCTTCTCTTCCCCTTCTTTCGACTCCAGAACCAGGTGAGTCCCTAGTTTTGTACTTAGCTGTTTCTGAGCATGCTGTGAACGCAGTCCTTTTGAGAAATAAGGGATCCGAGCAAATCCCTGTTTATTATGTGAGCAAGACATTGTTAGATGCAGAAACAAGATATTTGCCCCTCGAGAAATTAGTCCTAGCACTAAGGACAGCAACTAGAAAATTGCCACATTATTTCCAGAGCCATAAAGTTGTGGTTTACACTGAGTTTCCATTAAAATCACTGCTCCAAAAGGCAGATTTCTCAGGAAGGATCTCGACTTGGTCCATTGAGTTGAGCCAATATGACATCGACTATCAGCCGCGCACAGCAATCAAAGGCCAGGTGTTGGCAAATTTTATGGCAGAATTCTCACCTGCGGTTGCACCTTTGCCTCCTACGAGAAAGGAGTGTGAAGCAAAGTCTCCTGTAACGAAGAAACAGGAATTAGCCGAACAAGATCCCCTGGAATGGAAGCTGTCCGTTGATGGGTCAGCTTGCAACACCGAATCAGGAATAGGGGTAGTGCTTTTTTCCCCTGAAGGATCAATGTTGGAACTATCTGTTCGGCTTGGGTTCAATGCATCCAATAACGTGGCGGAGTACGAGGCACTTTTAGTTGGTTTGAGAAGTGCAAAAACCCTAAAAGCCGAACATGTTAGGGTATATTGTGACTCGCAGCTTGTAGTCCATCAGTTGTCCGGACAATATGAAGCCTGGAGCGAGAAGATGGCGGCCTATGTACAGGCAACCAGAGATCTGCTCGATACTTTCGAAAAGGTGTATATTGAACAGATAAGTTCTGGAAAGAATGCACATGCAGATTCATTAGCATGGTTGGCTGCAGCTGTACCGACTGAGTTTAAAAGAAAGATAGCCGTAGAGTATCTAATTGAGCCGAGCATTGGGAGAAGCGTAGAGATGGTCTTGGACGTGAACCAAGGACCAAGTTGGATGGACCCAATTGTTGAGTTTTTACGAGATGAAAAACTCCCTTTAGACAAAAAGGAGGCTCATAAAATAAGGACCAAATCTGCTCGGTTCTGGTTATCACCTGAGGGAAAATTATACAGGATGTCTTTTACAGGGCCCTACTTGCTTTGTGTGCATCCTGAAATGGTGCAAAAATTCCTCCACGAAATTCATGAGGGAACTTGCGGAAGCCATGCTAGGGGCCGGTCCATAGCCCACCGAGCAATCACCCAAGGATATTGGTGGCCGTACATGCAAGAAGACACTAATGTGTACGTTAAAATTTGTGAGAAGTGCCAAAAGTTTTCACCAATGATTCGAACACTAGCCGAGGATTTGGTGCCTTTGACAAGTCCCTAGCCGTTTGCTCAATGGGGAATGGACATTATGGGTCCATTACACAAAGCAACTGGGAATCAAAAATTCCTGCTAGTTGCAACAGATTATTTCACTAAGTGGATTGAGGCGGAACCATTAGCCAAGATCACTGAATCTATGATAGAGAGGTTCGTGTGGAAGAGCATCATTACTCGTTTTGGGGTCCCTTATTCATTGATTACTGACAATGGATTCCAATTTCAGAAGAAATTCAAAGCTTTCTGTGCACAGTATGGGATAAGAAATTACTACTCGACTCCAGCCTATCCTCAAAGCAACGGACAAGCAGAGGCTTCTAACAAAACCATTCTTGATGGGATTAAGAAGCGATTGGATAAAGCAAAGGGGAAATGGCCTAATGAATTGCCATTGGTTCTATGGGCATACCGAACAACACCTAGGAGGTCTACAGGAGAGACCCCCTATTCTTTAGCATATGGAACAGAGGCTGTTATTCCATTAGAAATAGGTGTGCCGACCAACAGGACCACTTTGGTTGAAAGTGGAGGAAATGATAGAGCCTTGGAAATTGAATTAGATCTTGCCGAGGAAAGACGAGAACGGGCCTTAGTGCACTTGGCCTCGTACCAAGAGCAGCTAATCAAAGGCTACAACAAACATGTGCATCCACGGGAATTCGGTGTTGGGGACCTTGTGCTACGAAAGGTGTTCGGCAACACTAAAGTGGCTAATGAGGGAAAGTTAGGGGCCAATTGGGGAGGCCCATATCGAGTTACTGAGATTGTGGGCATTGGGGCTTATCGATCGGCAGATCTGGATGGGAACCCGGTGCCAAGACCTTGGAATGTCCACAACTTAAGAAAGTTTTTTATATGAATATACTTTTCTTTATGCACATCGTGATTGTGTGAGAGTTACGAATAAAACTCTCATGTGTTCTAGTTTTGTTATTTTAGCTGCAAGGGGTACGAATAACACCCTCTTGAGTTTTACAGATTATGAATGAAGTTACTTTGTGTTCTTGGTATTTGTTTTAAATACGAACTACGAGATTTGTTTCCCTTATTCGTATTGGGGAGCAGGGTATACATTTACATTTAAAGTACGTGAAACTTAACGAGTATGAGTAAGAAAACACTTGTATGGAATTTAAGTACGAGAAACTTAAAAACCTTGCGATGCATACGAATACATGCATAACAGCATACGAGAATATGCACAGACTGTCCAAAGCATACGAGAATATGCACAAACTTAGAAGCATACGAATATATGCATAAGTACGTGAAACCTTAAACGATTAAGTACGGGAAACTTACAAACTAAAGGAACAGTACGAAATACTAAAAGAGTTTTTTAAACACAGTATTCTGACCCACAATTCAAACAGGTGGCAAAACAGATTGTCAAAATGCAAGTCGATTGAATTTACTCGTCTTCTGTGAGATCTTGAACAGCTGCTGGGACAGTCAAGTCTTCTGTGGTATTTTCTTCTCCAGGTTGACCACCACTGACTTCTTTTTGGCCAGGGTTGGTCATATCATTATGCAGTTCCACTTCAGTGACAGGTTGTTCAGACACGTTCACCGCCTGCTCTTCATCCCTCTCCTTTGCAATATCTTCCTCACAGCTAGCAGCAGCACTTGGTAAATCAATGTTGGTCCAAAGGGGAGATGATTCAGGAATCTCTGCTTTTGCAAGGCAGGCTGTCCAGGAAGCCACCCAAACTTGGTCCTGAATTCCAGGCATCTGGCTTGTGTAGCTTTCTGTAGCAACCTTGATTCCTTCATTATACCCCTTCTCAAAAGCAGCTTTGGCTTCAGTCTGGGTCGTCTCAAGTTCCTTCAGAGTTTGTGCAAGACTGTCCTCAGCCCCCTTCAGCTGCCCCTTTAAACCATCCGCTGTCCCCATAGCCTGGTTTCTTTCCCTTTCAAGCCTAATGACGGTACGTTGAAGCTTGGTGTTCTCACTAACAAGTTTGGCACGTTGGGGCTCGGATTGGCTGAGTTTTTGAGCCATGGCCACCATTTTTTGCATCACCTGGAATGTTCAAAACAGCTATGATTAACATAAATATCAAATACTATATACGCTATAGTTTG
The DNA here is from genome assembly GCA_019656835.1 of Rhododendron ovatum. Taxonomy (NCBI): domain Eukaryota; kingdom Viridiplantae; phylum Streptophyta; class Magnoliopsida; order Ericales; family Ericaceae; genus Rhododendron; species Rhododendron ovatum. Next base: position 21,594,344 of record CM033791.1, on the reverse strand, counting down.
CAAAGAGAAACTTTACCTTGGCGTTATGGGACATGAAAGAACTCAGTAGATTATCAGGAGATGTTGCAACTTCTTTTTGCATGTCCCCAGGCAATAAAAAGGCCTGGGACAATGCAAGTGTAGTCCCTTCAGTCTCAACAGAGTCCCGAGCAGTGATGACTCGGTTCCCATGAGAGAAAGAGGGAGCCCATGCAGGAGCAGGAGACGAGGAGGAAGGTGGGGGTCTTTCTTGGGATTCTTCCACCCTTTGACGTTTTTCTCTATGGATGGCTTCAATTTCTTCTAGAGAAAATCCAAGAGGAGCATCAGTCTGAGTTTGGATACGACGGCCACGACCTTGACCCCCTTGGCCCCAAGTAGTGCCACGACCTCGACCAGGGATGGTAAGAAGACTGCCTAAGTCAATTGGTCGGTTCATATCTGGAGGTGAGGGGGTGTAGCCGCTAAAAGAAGAATCGATGTCGAACTAGAAGCTTCCTCGGCAAGAGGGAGTGGTTCGTCAGAGATTGGAGGAGTCCGAGAACGTCTCTCTTCTTGTTCGGGAGCTAGTCTTGAAGGACCAGCAATCAAGGGATTGTCGGCTGCGCGGGTTCGCCGATCAATAAACCCACCGTATGAAGCCTTGTAGCTGAGTAGTACTTGAGCTGCTCTTGCTCGGCCTGCAAGGTATATGTCCCTTCGCCGTTGAATGCAAGAGCTCGTTTAATATCAGCAACGTGAACTTGAGGGGTTATGATGTTATAACCACAATTGATGTTTGATGCTGAAAAATGACAAAATATAAACGATAACGATCAGAAAGTCATCGTCATCCCCACGAGCAGAATCAGGGAGTTCGAGAACAAGTTTCTTTCTAGAATCCCTACTTTTTAAATAATACGTAAGGGCGTCCCCAGTTCTGGAAATACTAAATCGGTGATGGATATTGTACAAGCCTAGGAAGGTCCCTAACATTTGATTTAGGGCATTTATGCCCATAACTACTCGGAAGAAATTAGCAGAAACCTGCATTGGGGAAAGCCTATAATATGCTAAGACCTGGCGGAGCAGAGGAGCTAAGGGAAACCTAACTCCGCCCTCAACTACAGCTACCACTGGAATGTGAAGAGTGTCGAAATCGAAACTTTCACAAATGGCATCCTCAGGAGCCAAAACTGTAGCTACGTTGTCAGGAATCCCATATCGAGATCTGAAACTAGCCATGGTTTGAGGAGTATTACAGTGTCTCCGAAATCTTCCCATTACCACAAAGGTTTTTGAGGTTCTTTGAAGTATAAAGAAAAGGGGACGATAAAACCCTAAAAAGTGATTGTAAGCAATCCACTAAGAGAAATGGAGTTGTAAGAGGAAGAAATGATGACTTACGAGAATAGTCGATGGAATCCCTAAAGAGCAGAAAAGAAGAGGCCTTGAGACGATGAATAGAGCTTCAATGGCAGGGAAAAGCTTGAACTGTCTTTTTTCTGCAGAGGGAGTCTAAGAAAGAGATTGGGGTTTTGAAAATGGGACGAAAACCCAAAAATACCCTAAAAGGGGGGTGGCGTACGCGAAACGTCACCCCAGACGGCGTTTGAGTGTTCCATTCCCCAAAAAACACGTCTGTCTGCATTTAATGTGAGCAATATAATGATCGACACGTGTAAAAGATTAGGACTAAAAGCCTGTGATGGCCTAACGAAAATATGTTTTTGTCATGGAAAAATGATGATAAGTTGCACCAATATATAAGGTGCAGGAGCAGAATGAATTTGCCCGGTAAAGGAGCTTTACATGTCATCTGAGTAAAGGATAACAAGTAAAGCTGGGGAGCAATTGTAGGGAGGTATTCCCGAACAGGTAAGAGAAATGCCCGAGCATGGTGCTAAAAGAAAGGTCAACGCGATTGATCGGTGACATGAGAAGTCATTGGTCCTGAGAGGTTGTATGACTCTCAGTTCAGTAAAACATGAGAAGTTATTACACCAGTTAAAAGGAGAGTGACACGTGAAGCCACTGTACAAGTACCTTGTTCGGCTACGAGAAAGCCGAACAGGAGGAGAACTCCTAAAGAAAGGAATGGTCCAAACAATTGATAAAGGACCAGCTACATGTGAAGTAACTGGTCCAGGCCCTCTGTTCGGCTATGAGACGGCTGAACAAAGAGAGAAGTCTTATTAGATGATGAAATATAGGGAACATTCTGGAAGAGTCCAGAAATAATGGTATTCTGTTAAGGAATGAGATCCCAAGGATGTAGGATCTCGAAAGGATACCTAAACAGGAATGGGATGTTCGGCTAGATATGGAAAAGAGTCCTAAAAAGACTAAGGTAGCTAACTGGTAAAGGAAACGAGAATCCTTGATATCCTAGGTTTCCTTTACAAGATAGGAATCCTAGGGCGACAGGGATGCTTGGGCAGCAAGCATCTATGAATCTATAAATACGAGGTAAATTCAGAGGAAAAAGGTACGCAATACATTGCTTTCTGATTGCTTTCCTACTGATAATTAGGGTTCAATTGCTAGTACGTGATACTAATTTTGGCATCGGAGGGCCTTTGCCACGAGAGGTAAAGGTGCGCTCACCCCCTGTCTATTTTGCAGATTAGGGTTCAGACAACGGATTAGGGTACCGGTGAAGAGGCACGAACTAGCCGTTACAATCCAGTGCTGTTAAAAGCACTAATTGAATTTCCCCACCTACATTCTCTCAGTTCTTCCACGGTCTCATAGGCCCATAGGTCATCTCCTATCAGCCCTTTTTCCAACTCGGCTTTTCCAATTTTCCAACGGTCCATTCTTCTCCCCCTACCCAGAGATCGACTGTGTCATCGTCTTCCCACAAGCCTTGGATGACTGAAATGCAAGGCATGTCGGGGATTTGGACGATAGATTTTGGCAGTAGGTCACTGATGATGTAGTTTTGAGGACAAAACTCAACATTCCCAAAGAAATCCTCCAAGTTTTCCAATGGCTATCTGAATGGCCGTGAGCTAGCTCGGTCATGGGCAAACTCATATTCATAGTTTGTATAAAGAAGAGGCAATGTGACATAGTCCATCGGATCTTCCTTTTCTATCATTTTCCATTCGTTAGGCTTTGGATCCCATTCCTCATTGTTAACATTAGTGTGGTCGACATGGGCTATCAGCCATTCATCATCTACTTGAAAGGCTCCCATGATCTCATTCCCAGGCTTGGGTTGATTCTCAGCATGGATTTCTGCAGCTTCCCTTTATAGCCATTCATCCACAAGATCACCCCATTTGATCGTCCATTCATATTCCACATCTTCAATGTAGTGAACTCCATCCTCCTTGGGTCCTTGAACTATGGGTCTTTGTTCGGTTGAAGGTACAATGTATGGGCTTGGGTTGAATGTGGTTGGATTCAAGTTAATGCGGCTAGCTTGAGAATCTTGGGCATGCTTTGGAAGTTGTTTTTTTTTTTTGGGTAAATTAGCTTGAAATTAAAAAAGGTTAACCGAATGTACAGCCTACAAAGGGCATACCCCAGGAGGAAAAAGAAAAGGAACAAAAAGAAAATTGAAAAAAGTGCGCTAACCCATGCACAATCCGCATGGAGAGTAGGATAGAGTAAGTAAAATAACAAAAGTGCCATGTGTGTTGAGATTGTACCCCCGTTGCGCTATTGATCTAAGTGGAAGGATAGTACAACGGGGGATGATATGTAATGACACGATAAGTAATAATCATAAAAGCAAACTACTACCTGGCACATCCTGCCAAGTTAGGAAATAAAATAAATACTCACGGTCAGAAATGACCAAAAGAGAACCATCACTGAGGACTTGCAACAACAAAGCAAATTGGCATCAAGGAGGCTGAACAGCTACTACAGAGGAACCAGGCACCAAGAAGAGGCTCAAACTAGCGATGTCAGCAGCCGACAGGAGGGCCCCACCTTGCACACCATGCCCATTCCATCCAGCCTAAAACTTCCTCATCCAATCCTAAGGCTCGCCAGAACCAACCGGCACTCAGCCAACTACCAATGACCACAGACTCCAAAGATGGGATAAGCAATCCAAGATACTAAAACTCCAACCAAACCCAGAGAACAAGTATAGAACCCACTTCTAAAGAACAACTACTACAGAGGGATGAGACACTAAAAAGAGGCTTGAACTGGAGATGACGACATTTGTCAAGGTTACCCTCCTAAGTACCCTGCACACCACGCCCATTCCATCCAGACTACTACACCCTCAACCTAATCCCCTAGCTCGCTAAAATCTAAAAGCTAGACAGATCAAAAACCAAAACAGCGTAAAACTATCGAAAAGTGGCCACTCAATCCGCAGGTGAAACCAAGCTACCCCTTTCAATCAGAGAATGACCACCAATCTAATCATTGACAGCCAGCGAAGTTATCCCTTTCAATCAGAGCACAACTACCAATCTAATCGATGATAGCCTGCAAGCTACCCTTTTCATTCAAAGCACGACCACCAATCTAGTTGAAGATAACCCCAATCTCACCACATTACGCTAAAGAACTAGGCATGCGAAACAAAGAATCATGAAATTAATGGAGCTCCACAACAAATTGCACAACATTTGAGCCCCAAATTGGGCAATATGTGCCCAATAAGTAAATTGGGCATGAAATTTGAGCCTCGAATTGGGAAATGAGCCTAGTAACTAAATTGGGCATGAATCATAGCGTCAAACGACACTACATTTGATGTTGGTGTTTGCTGCACTTGGATTAAAGCCCAAATATTAACAGTACACTGGCTCAAAAGTCTAGCAACAAGTTTGACATTAAATAAGCAACTATACAGCTCCATATTGAACAAGGAAAACCTTGCTCTTGAACACAGGAAACAAGTTTTGGGTATACCCTTAGGCACACCACCGAAGACTTTGTCGATTGTGATTTTGTAGCACAAATCAAACAAAGCCGCGGCTGGATTGAACTATTTCAGATATGGTGAACTGAGGTCCAATCCAGGAACTGAGTTACCCGAGTCAGGACCACACCACCGTGAGCACTCTACTATGAACACCCAAAGTTCGGTGAAATTTTTTTTTTTAAAAAAAAAAACCAGTCAGAACCACACCACACCACTGGACGTCGGAGAACAAAGATGTACATCGCTGCACACCGCCACCGCCGCATCAGATCTGATGTAGGTCGAATAGGGATTACTCCTTGAAGACTCCCATGGCAGACAATCGATCAAGAAGCAATTGCGAACTTATCTTGGGTAATTGATTGTCGGGTCGCCCGTGGCTGAGCTGCCATCATCTCCGGCGAGCTCAGCCCAATCAATAGGGAGGTTCGGGATAATAAACCCACGAACTGGTCTATCATTTACGACGAGTAGGTCCAGATCTGAAACATGTCACCCTTGGCTTTACTGCTGTCGTCGGCGGCGGGCTCTGCCCTAAAATACCATAGATTCCGCCATTTAAAACCACGAACAGGGATGGTGGGTTAAGCCGAGATGTGATAGCAAGACCCAATCGGTACTATAGCTGAGAAAAGCTAGGAATTACCTCCCTCTGGACTTAAAGGTGGATTTGTGATTGCGAATTAGAGCATTTTGTAACTCTAATCTGGTAATTTCAGAGAGAAGATGCTGAAGAAGGAGTGCATTCTAATCTCTCAACTTAGGGTCAGATTTTTTTCTTTTTGTAAGTGGGTTGATGATGGTATTTGATTTGGATGGCGGGTTTTCAATAGTTCCATCATCGATGAGGTTTTGGAGCTTGTGCTTGAGCCTCCAACATTCATTCGTGGTGTGACTAGGTGATAGGCACAGTGGGAATTTGGGATATTTGATGGTGGGAGCTTTTGTGGGAGAGGGGTTGGTTGAAGCCACTTGACGACTCCTTTTTGAACAATCTTCTCTAGGATAATATGTGTGGGAATGGGGAACTTGGCAAGGGTACGTGGTTGTTTTGATGGTTGTGAGTTGGATTGGGTTGATATTTGGTTAACAGGCTCAGATGGGTTTTGACCAGAGGTGGAGTTGGTACAGTCGGCGGCATAGAGATTGGAGTTGTTGTTGGGATAGGTTTTTCGGTTGTGGGTGTTTGAGTCTCCTTTCTCTAGAATGCCCGTTTGCAATGCTTCCTCAACTGTAAGGCCAACCTCAAAGAAAGTCTTGAAGTCGGCCGAGGCTTGGGCAAGAACTAGGTTCTTAGCAAAGGCCGGTTGTAGGTTAGGGGTAATCATTTGAATCTAGTCCTTCTCGGTTGGTCTATATGCCATTTGTGCAGCCTTGGACCTCCACCTTTTGACAAAGTCAGCGAAGGTTTCCTTAGAGTCCAACTTGGTTGACTCTAATTCACGGGTGGTCATTTCCAATTGTATGTTGTAACTGTATTGAGCAACAAAAGCCGCACCTATGTCCTTCCAACTCTTCTTTTTAGACAGATTTAGAGCCAAGAACCATTTGAGAGCGGGTCCAATCAGGCTTTGGGGGAACATTTGAGCCATTGCATCCTTTTCAATCTTCCACATGGACAGGGAGCCAACATATCCCATCAAGTGAGTATTGGGATATGAGGTACCATCAAACTTAGCAAAGTCTGGCATTTTGAAGTTCTCAGGGAGTGTGGCATTTGGGAGCAAATAGAGTTTGTCCTTATCAACCCTAGTTGCAACAACCTTCTCACTCTTGAGGATAGCCTCCTCAAGCTTGGTAATTGTGGCCGCGAAGTCAGCCATGTCAAAGTCTGAACTTCCTGCGGGTGTTTCTCTGCCAAATGGGGAAGGGATGCAGACACTCAACATTTCCATCATGTCCATTAGTTGTTTTATTTGACCGATCTACCGTGTCACAATTCCCCTAACATCCTCATCATCACTTCGGTCTGCCATCGAAATCGGCAAGGGTGTTTCAGAATCAAGCCGAATGAGTCTTTATTTAGCCGGTCAAGTTCGGAGGGGCTCAATGTTCTTTTCTACCTCTTCCCAATGATTCAAAACTAAACAGTATAGCAAAAGACTGGTTCAAGAGTGATTGGGTTGATATTTGGTTAATAGGCTCAGATCGGTTTTGACCAGAGGTGGAGTTGGTACGGTCGGTGGCATAGAGATTGGAGTTGTTGTTGGGACAGGTTTTTCGGTTGTGGGTGTTTGAGTCTCCTTTCTCCAAAATGCCCATTTGCAATGCTTCATCAACTGCAAGGCCAACCTTAAAGAAAGTCTTGAAGTTGGCCAAGGCTTGGGCAAGAACCAGGTTCTTAGCAAAGGCCGGTTGTAGGTTACGGGTAATCATTTGAATCTGGTCCTTCTCGATTGGTCTATCCGTCATTTGTGCAGCCTTGGACCTCCACCTTTTGACATAGTCAGCGAAGGTTTCCTTAGAGTCCATCTTGGTTGACTCTAATTCACGGGTGGTCATTTCCAATTGTATGTTGTAACTGTATTGAGCAACAAAAGTCGCACGTATGTCCTCCTAACTCTTCTTTTTAGACAGATTCGAAGCCAAGAACCATTTGAGAGCGGGTCCAGTCAGGCTTTGGTGGAACATATGAGCCATTGCATCCTTTTCAATCTTCCACATGGATAGGGAACCAACATATCCCATCAAGTGAGTATTGGGATTGGAGGTACCATCAAACTTCACAAAGTCCGGCATTTTGAACTTCTCAGGGAGTGTGGCATTGGGAGCAAATAGAGTTTGTCCGTATAAGCCCCAGTTGCAACGACCTTCTCACTCTTGAGGATAGCCTCCTCAAGCTTAGTAATTGTGGCCGCGAAGTCAGCCATGTCAAAGTCTGAACTTCCTGCGGGCGTTTCTTTGCCAGATGCGAAAGGGAGGCAGACACTCAATTTTTCCATCATGTCCTTTAGTTGTTTTATTTGACCAATCTTTTGTGTCATAATTCCCCTAACATCCTCATCATCACTCCGGTCTACCATCAAAATCGGCAAGGTGTTTCATAATCAAGCTGAATGAGTCTCTATTTAGCCGATCGAGTCCAGAGGGGCTCGATGTTCTTTTCTGCCTTCTTCCCAATGATTCAAAACTAAACAGTATAGCAAAAGACTGGTTCAAGAGTGATATTCTTATTATGTTTTTTTTTTGTTTAAAAGAAAAGGATGTCGTGTCTATGTATCGTTGTTGTCATATACGTCTCCTTAGACCTATCAGTCGTCCCTTGTTTCACTTAAGATCTTTTATGCCAAGGGTTACAATAACCATGGGTAAGTCGTGCCATGTAGGTTAAATTTTGAATGTCGGAACTAGAGCCAATCTCCTTATCTTGACCATCCGAGACAGAGCAATAAGGTTGTCACAACCTAGACATAAATAGGTCTCAACGTTAAACAAGAACATGGGGAGCCGTTCGAGCATGGCTAACACTGGAGGTATGCTCCATGGATTTTAAGTCTCTTAGACTCTTTAGAAATGCCTTTGAAGGTTGCCTCGATCCTCAATGCTTTCTCTTTCTTTTTTTTTTTGGAAAAAGACAAGACTCGGGGGATGCCAAAGCAAGTTAGATCCTTAATTCACCTTTCATTCAAAGTTTCAATTTTGACTTTGGAAGTAACCTAGCAATAACGACATGAAACCGTAACAACGACGACATGAGTGGCATGGCGCTTTTAGCCAAACGGTAATCGTGGCACCATTGTTTGAGTGGTGTGAGTATCATGATGTTATTACTTGATCTTTTCCTTATTCTCCATCGAATCTTTGGCCGAGGAATGGGCTAAGAATGTAATAGAATCTACCCAAAAAAGAATGAAATAGGTTTTGATTTTTTAAGGCTTATCATTCGAAAGGGTTATCTTTTGGACAACGTGCATTCGATGGGATGCATGACTCTTCATTGGGTCTTAGCAACCTCTTCGGGCTGTGGGAAGGAAGTTTAAGACAATCTTAATGTTTGAATTATGTACAAGGAAAATGCAAGATGAGGATGACGTGCGACATGTGAAAAGAATGCAGCACGTGAGCAGGATATATCACATAGTCCTATCCATGGGTTATTGTCCTAGTTTGGAAGGTTCTATGGTTATATACAAGTGTAAAAGGACGGGTTTTGATTTGAGAGGGATTCCTTGGACTCGGAGTCCCAAGTATGCCTGTCATTGCTGAACACACACCAAGCAGTGGTCGATGGCATACTGACCCTTCTTTGTCGGAGGTTGCTGTTCATTTTGGGATTCCCTGACATTTAACAGGATTGCCAAAATACGTCAATGCGGCTAGTGAGAAGTGCCAGTGTGGAGCAGAAGTTAGGAACATAAGCATTTTTGTGGGCAACGTGCCCTAAGAAATCCCCCGCATGCGGATGCAAGAGTATTTTGGGTGTATCAATGAGCGTATTTCAGATAGAACACTCAATTCAGAGTCGTCACTTGGGTTTGAAGGTCCGACACTTGTGGGCACATGCCCCTAAAATTTTATATAAAATCAGGTGCGCCCATTTTTGGAAAGCGCGGCGAAACGCACAATCTAGAGTCGCCACTTGGGTTTTTGTGGTATGCTACCGAAGGAACCGAACTTGAAACGTTTGCTATGTTGTTTGATTTAGAAAAGGCATAGACTGGTCTGTCGTCACCTTTGATATCCAAGGTTCGGGAGCCAGGTTACGAGAGGGGAAGGGTTTTATGGCACCTCTCTCACCCAATCCGGAGATCGGTCTCTACTCAGGCATTTTGTAAAACATATGATTTTCTCTCATTAATCAATTTTTAGCCAATTCAGGCAGGGGAACAGTTAAAGGGGATTTAAAACTAAAACATGTTGGTAGGATGTGACAAATGGCATGCTCGCATATTGAAACAATTAGTATAGGATGAAAATAGACTGTCATGATGGTTTTAAACAGACTAGAAGACACTGCCTTGGAATGAAATACATAGGAAAGGATCAACATGCACTGATTAAGTCACTGCATGTTGACCCTACCTGCATACGCCATACCAACACATGCATACGCCAGTAAGTTTAAGGCCACAACTCTTATTTTCAACCCTCTGGGCTCTGGAAATGACTAGTGCACACCCAGGACAAACCAAGTAGTATTATATACTGGTAATATGTAGTTATAAGCAGTTTAAATGGGCTACAAAGCCATAAAATCAATAAACACCCCATAAACAATGTGGGGACAAAACAAAGGCCAAGGCCTAGTTACCCAATACAAAGGTCAGCCACTGGTCAAGGTACGACCTGCGTGTGCAGGTAAACCACTGCAGCACGCAGGTTTGACCTCTTTGTCCAGTGCTTGGTTTTATATTTTCTGGGTTTTGAGACATATTCAGAAAGACACCAGGGGTATTCCAAAATGGCAGATATGAGTATTGAAATGATAGTTTTAACAAAGGAAAGCATTAAACTGGTTTTTAATATGATCACAGTATGATATATACAAATGAAAGACACAAAACAACAAGGCACCAAACCCCGCGCTATCCTGCGTGTGCAACTAGAGACTGGTGCATATGTATGGTGGACTGGCATACGCTGGTCCTTGTCTTGACATTTTTTGAAACCTTGCTAGTTTTAGGGCCAGGGCTTGGTATAGCTTATCAGCCTTGACCCTGGCAGCCCCCTTTAGGGATCAAAATAGAGAGTATTACCAAAGTAGTATACCTTTGGTTTTTGAGTTTGAAAGGTGAATGAGCTTTGAACTTTGGGATATGGATGATGGAGGGTGGATTGGTGTATGTAATGCTGCTTGCTTATGCCTTTCTTACACAAGAAAAGGATGAACAAGTGACTAGGCTTATGGCTTTGGAACTTATAACTTTTGAGAAAACTTGCAACCAAATTTTGTAACCCCTTCTAAGACCAATGGAGGGGGTATATAAGAGGAGGATGGAGTGAAACCAGCCAAGGATGACTGGTTGGATTGGCAAAGAAGTCTTTCTTCATTAATTGAAAGAGAAAAGGTGATGGGGGTGTTGTGTGTGAGAGGGGGAACATCCCCTGCCCCTAGATTGCTTATCAGATGAATAAACAGAGCCTAGGGATGCCCTAAAAGTCATGTGATCTTGGTTGAATAAAGGTGATGGGACTAGGTTTGACCAGCATACGCAGGCAGTTAACCAGTGTGCGTAGATCCAAGCCTAGTCAACAGTCAAAGCTGATCGATGATTGACACGTGGCAAGAGGACCAGCGCACACTGGTGTGGGACCTGTGTATGCAGGCAAGGTTTTGGCTGAGGCTCTTTAGGTTAGGTTTAAAGGGGTTTAACTGCTCAAAACTCAATCACACTAACATTCCCGGGGTGCTCTTGATCTGTTTCATCATCAGGGAATCAAATACGGTAAGTAAACTATTCTGGAAAGCCTAAAATAGGGTGTCTACAGTAGTCCCCCTTTGACGACACTTAGAGCACCATTGTCTTGGTACAAGTAACGTCAAAGGTTTCAAGACACCCCTCAAGGCTATCTAGAACAAAGCATGCTAACAAAGTGGACATGTAAACTTAAGGAACCTGATTGATGAGTCAATGTAGACAAGCAGATTGCTATTGGGGATAAACTGGATGGAAGAACCGCTGCTCGATTGAATTGATTTGAGAGACGGGTGGACCGTCATTGATTGAATTGATATGAGGGATGAGCGGACCGTCGTTGATTAAATTGATTTGAGGGACGGGCGGATTGTTGTTAATTGAATTGATTGGAGGGACGGGCAGACCATTGTTGATGGGAATAAAATGGATGGGAGGACCGTCATTTATTGAATTGAGTGGGTGGGTGGACCGCCGCTGCTTGATTGAATCAATCGAGCTCTTTTTAACTCGGGGTATGGTTACCCATTGATAAAAGCAAGGATTATAGCATGATGGACTGCAATTGAGGATAATTTGGTGATGAAACATTAATTGGGCCTCAGGCCCAAACACAAACTGCGCACGCGGGATCATGTGAGGCGTACGTTGGTCAAAGCCATGGGCCTTAGTTACATAATTGGCCTAGACTCGGCCCAGTCCTTTTCTTCTTCTTTTATTCCTGGAATGAGAGGAAACTGCCAGATCGGTGATTTCAAAACTCTTTCTCTGCTTCTCTGATGAAATCTCCTTCTTCTCTCACTCTCATCTTTTTTCTCACTTAAGGCATCGACCGACGTACGCCATTGGGCTCGGAGGCCGAGGGCCCATGCTTGTAGTGGCTGGATTGAAAGAGCATTGTGGAAGGCATTGTGATCACCGACAAAATGCTAGGTGGGGCCGATGATAGTGGCAGTGGTGGTGGTGACGGTGATGCTCAACCGGAGTCGTCACCGAGGGACCTGACGAGGGGGAAAGGCCTAGTGGTTGCGGAAAAGACATCTAGAGAGGTGCCGATGGAGCAAATGAAGTTTAGACCGGCCGCGGGGTCTTCGGGGCACAGGCCCATCACATGAGGTGACTTCATAGAGTACGTGGATGAAGAGGTGCTCGCCTACTTGCTAGAGGAGAACCACGCAGTGGTTGTGGCAGTTCTAGCAGTCTAAGAGGAGAGACAGAGGATAGTAGAAGTGGCCCAAGAGGAAGAGAGGCTAAGGAGCTTATAAGGGAGACCGAAGAGCGCTCAAAAGGAGGCGGCATGGGCATAGGAGTCAGCGGTGGCGCTGGCTATGGCTAGGGCTAGGGCGGAGGCGGTATGAGCCGAGTTTGTGGCGAAGACCTGTACACCACCGGAGCCACACGTGTTCATTTCGTCAGGGCTACGTGCCCCGGCAGGAGGACTACAACCCCGAGCTTGTCTTGAGGGATCTCACGGAGCACCTTGTGCTGACTTGGGCAGAGCTATACTTTCATTCCTGTTTTACCCTCTATTTTTTAACTGTTGTATTATGATAAACTTGTATTGAGTTGACCATCCTTGCATCGCATGTCACTTGAATCATTTAATAACTTGAACTTGAACCTGACTTCATATGTAGAACCCTTGATGATTGAAATGGACCAATAATATGCCTTGATAACTTGAATCACTGTAGAATGCCTTTGAATAATTGGAAATCGATTGATAGAATGCCTTTGAAACTTGAAATCGACTATAGAATGCCTTTGAATAATTGGAAATTAACCGATAGAATGCCTTTGAAACATGAAATCGATTGTAGAATGCCTTTGAATAATTGATCGACTAATAGAATGCCTTTAAAACTTGATTGTATTGCTTTTTCAACTTGGATTGCATACGTACTGACGCATTTCCTTCTATTTGATATTGTTTTGAGTAGAGGAGAGTGGCCACCTCGCGATGGCATGGAGGAGCAGCGAGCTCGCTTGAGCTATACAGAGGAGACTGCCTGAGAGGGTCCGGCAGTTGGTTGACGCAACGGGGTTTGGTTAGTTCATCCACACCTTGACACCGGCGAAGAATGACCACTCTGTGCTTACTGCTTTGGGAGAGAGGTGGCACGATATGTCAAACACCTTCCACTTTCCGATAGGGGAGATGACAGTGACCCCTTTGGACTTTGCGGCCATCATGTGCTTGAGTGTAGGAGGTGAGCCCATCCCATTTGACTTGGGGATTCACAAAGACGAGGCTGCTTTAAGGTGGTTTTTGGGATGGGTGCCTGACTGGGAGGAGGAGATGGTCAGGTACGAGCAATTCAAAGACTATTTGAAAAAGGGCCCAACCACCCGGCAGGAGGAGGAGTAGATGGCGAGGGCCTACTTGCTATACTTGTTTGGTGCCACCTTGTACCCAAACAAGCATAGTAAGGTACACTTGTCTTACCTACTGAACCTGCGGGACCTTAGCACAGCCTCTCGGTATGACTAGGGGGAGTAGCTTTAGGGGCGTGTTATGGTTTCATGGGAGAGTTCACGAGGTACAAAAAGGCAGTAGCTGGCTACTGGAGGGTGTGGGAGGAATGAACCCAAACTTATAGTTTAATTTCAATTCATACTTGTACTTTTGAATTGCATAGACTGTATTCTGATGCCTTGATTGTTTGAAAACCTTGCAGTTGTGGGCCTACGAGGTGCTAAAGATGTACCCTCCAAAGAACAAGTGTCTGGACATGAGGACTCTCCAGCGCGCAATGATTTAGGGGCTACTACACATAGGCCAGAAGAAGTCAAAAGGGAGCCTTCTAGCCTATCTCGACGAGCTGTCAAGCACCCAGGTAAATAAGAATTTTGCTTGCAGATTATGCCTTAAAATGCTTTAATGTTTTCGTTGATGTCCTTTGCCTTGGCTTTTTTGAATGTGTTGTAGGTGGAGTGGAACCTGTGGGGCGGTGTGGTACCTGAGCCAAAGTGTATGGTGAGGAGCAGAGCTGTGACAACGAGCTGAGTGTTGTTGGAGTCTGCTTTCTGGTGGCAGTGGTACTTGGACGACTGGGTGACACGACAGTCACTTGGCCTGGTTGAGTTATAGGTCCTGGGTCACTTCCGCCTCATGCTTCACACACAGGAAGGTACACGCTCACTGAGCTGCAACAATTCACTACTCCAGCGACAAACCTTTCTACCTTCCTAAGGCTAGAGTGAGACTATGTTGTCTATCAGAGACAGTATTTGGCGGGGCCACTTGGACTGATGATGCACCAGGATGTTATAGGTGAGGCTTTAGAGGCTAGCTTGGAGAGACGAAGGGCGAGCTCAAGACTGAGAGGAGAGGCAGCTCGCTTGAGGGAGAGGACTAGCTACAAAACAACAACCAGCCTGCCTCGGCTTTCTTGGATGTTGGCGGTGCGCAACGTGTAGGGAGAGGCTGCTATAGTTTAGTTTGAGCCAGCCAGGATGGAGCTTGCACAGGTCATAAGACCGGTAAGATGCATTTTCAACTTGTACCATTCCTTTGTACCATATTTGAACTATATTCTGAACTTTTTCCCCAAAATGTATCTCAAGTGCCTGTAGAATGGGCGGAGGAGACTATCCACTTGATGCTAGCCATGGAGAAGGAATTTCATAAGATAGCGGGCGGCACTCCTCTAGGATTGCAGTATCCAACGCCAGTTCCACCTCTAGTTCAGCCAACTGTTGCAGAGGCCTCAGGTATAACCTCAGAATCTTGTTCCATTCCTACTTTCGACACTAGATAAGGCTGCTTTTGACACATGATATGCTTGATAAACCTGTTCTTGATGCTTGATAGATCTTGCTTTCAACATTTGAATATATACAACATGCATAATGTATACTAAAATGATTGAATGAATTAACAATGCAGGGACAAGCTAGGGCGGCTCTTAGGCGGAAAACTATGCGGCCTCCTCCTAAGAAGAAGACAACGCCAGGCACCTCTACCGCTCATGCCACAGCCCAAAGATAGGCGAACGCTTCACGACCAACATCGAGCATGCAGAGAGGCGCAGAGAGTGCAAACCGCGAAAAGATGGGGTTTTAGATAAAGCTGAGGGAGAGGCTGTCACAGTCGGGGCCAGTTCAGAAGAAAAGGAAGGGAGCCATGACATCTTGGACTGTGGAGAGTGAGGGCGAGGAGGACGAGGATGAGGAGCGCTCGCCTATTAGCAGCCGCTCTAACAACTTAGCCAACGATCCTGGGTACAATAGGGACCTAAGAGAGAGAGAGAGAGGACAACGATGAGGAGGAGGACGACGACAATGACTTCTTTGACGATTGAGGGTTACCGCTGAGCCTTTTTACCATACTATCATTTGCTTTTGATTTAGGCCTATATGCCCATGTAGATAGACTTTTAAAGTGGGCCAGCGTGCCCTAGGTTGACATTGGTTAGGAGTAGCTTAAGGCCTACGTGCCCTTTTTGGGTGGATGTGCCCCGATAGATATGTTTTTGATTGGGCCGTTGAGCCTTAACATTCATGATATTCCATCGTTTGCTTAATGGATATTGATTAGTAGTATATATAAAAGTTGCATCTTCCGACTTATTAATTCTATGAAAATTGATAAAAGAACGTATAAACCAACCACTAATATCCAACTTGCATAGACGAGTGATCTGAATCAACAAACAAATGCGTAAATATGTACTTGCCTAGCTCGAAAGAAAAGAAAAGAAAAAGTCCCAGGATACGACGCAAACCCTTAGACATATGGAAAATAATGAAATTTTGGGCATTAATAGACCAAAACTCAATTTCCCTAGACAGATGAAATTGACACTTGTGTAAGGTTAAATAGGTGTATAATGACCTATATGAATTGACAAAGTGCAACAAAAGTGCAAAACAGGCACTGGAATTAAAAATGAAGTTTCGGAGATAGTAGTTGTCTGCTACTATTTTCTGCTGTATTGGACTTGTGTATGCAGGTTTATGACTTGCATGCTGAAATAAGCGGATACGCATATGCGTGTCCCTTACTGGCATACATTGATAATCTATGCTGCAAGTGCCTTTGTTTGACAAGTCTCCTTTTGGGGGAACAACACTTTGTCATTCTTTCACATAGTTTGCACATGGTTTTGATCACCAGAATGAAATGTCCTTGCGTGCAAAGGTGGCGGGACACCAAGGCATAGGTTTAACTCTGACATGAGAATCGAGGTTGATATTTTTGATGTTTTTGCCTATAAATAGAAGTTTCTCGTATTCAGAAATCCTTGGCATTCTTTGATGGAGAACCCACTCCCAACTTTGATTAAGCCTTGGCTAGTAGAAATCTTGTCCATAGATTGGTTGAACTTCCAATCACATGACCTTTGTAACGACTCGGAATTTTTAATAAAAATTTCATTTATTTATCGAAATTTCTTTTAATTACTTAATATTACTTTTAATATTCCTTTTTAATCTCTATTATCCGTCATAATTAGATTTTAGTCCTTTAAAAATTCAATCCTTGATTAAACACCTTACATGGTTAGTATAATTAGTTTCTAAGCGGTTAGTTGGAGAAACCAAACTACCTAATTCCTGTCTCTTTCATCCTTTGGTTAATAACCGCTAGGGAAACTTTAACCGTTGGGTGATAGAGTTTTAATGGCCAATAAAGCTTTGATGTGACAAGTCAAGAAAAGAATCTTGGGTAATGTCATGTCAACCTTATTTTTTCTTTACCCTTTGGTCCATAATTGTTAAGGGTGATATTACCCATTGGATAATAGTAACTAGTCTACTAATACACACACACACACACACGCACACATATATATATATATGTGTGTGTGACAAGACTAGTCACATGGGAATCTTGTACCTTGCTTCCAAGAAGTTAACCTTGTCATTTCAACCTTTCATGTCAACCTTACTTTTTCTTTACCCATTGGGTAACAAATGTTAGGGGAATTATTATCCCTTGGTTAATAGAGATTAGACTTGCCAAGTGTATATACATATATATACAACTTGATAAGACAAGTCATGCCTAGGGTTATAGCCTTAAGCCTATTTATACTAGAGTTACTTTCCTAGATATATATATGCAAGAGAGAGAGAGAGAGGCCGAATGGGAGAGAGAGAGGTGGAGTGTGTGCTTGTGTTTTGTTCTCTTTCACAAGCTACTTAATAGCCCTAAGCCTATTTACTACATGCCAACTCATTAGTAGTCTTCCTAAGTACATCCTAGCCTTTGATTTATTACTTTCTTGCAAGCAACCTCTTTTTAGGACAAGACTAGTCAAAAACCCTTCATGATGGCCTAAGATTTGACCTATAATGGAAGTGACAAGTGAGGGAAGGCTATGGATTGATTGGAGGACTTGAAATGACAAGTCCATGGAGCAAAATCCATGGGAGGAATGGAGAGAGAGAGGGCCGGCCATGAGAGGAGGAGAGAGAGCCAAAATTTTGGCTATAAATAGGACCACCCTCATGCCATTCAATTCACACCTTCACCTAGCAACTTCTCTCTCTAAGAAAGCTTGTGTTCTTACTTGTTCTTGTTTAGTTTTCCTTGTTCTTGAAGCTCTTCTTGTGTTCTTCAAGAAACTCATCCCCAAACCACCTTTTCGATCCATAAAGTAGAGTAGTTTGTCACAAACTAGTTTCGAGAGAAACCCTTCTCTTTCGAAGCTCCCGGAAGCTCACCATAAGAAGTTACTCCTCCAAAACACCAACTTACTTTCTGTAGTCGTCAACTACCGCTAAGAAGAAAGGTAGATTTTTTCCATCCTCACTATCTCTACGTATATGTAGAATTTCTTGCCCACTAAACTCAACATATAGCGTAGAATCGTATGTTGAAAGTATAAGTAGAATTTCCGTACATAAGGTTATCTATCACCTATAAATTTGAAATGCATGATAATTAGTAAACTTATTCTCGCTAATGGAAGTATGAACATGTTGGAATAATCGACTTGTACTCTAATAAACATGTGTTGTTTTGATTTTCCACAAAGGAAGAAAGAACGGTTTTTCAAAAGATAAGACATTATTGTTGATAGAAGTATTCATATTTTGATCTTTAGATGGTTATGAGCATGTGTTATGAATTGTTTGTATTACTTGTCTTGTTGTAAAGCATAAGTGATTTTCAATCCAAAGGTATCCGTACATGTGGCGTTATGCTTTAAATTGTGATTTGAGCATGATTAGTAATATAGAGTTGTGGGCACGCGCCCTGAAAAAATGCTCGATTTGGGCTCCCTTTTAAAAGACTGGGCGCGGCCCCTTTTGAAAAAGCGCGGCGAAACGCCTCGATTCAGAGTCGCCACTCGGGTTTTAGCGGTGAAGTACCCAAGGAACCGAACTCGAAAACGTTTGCCACGTTTGTTTGATTTTGAAAAGGCGTGGACCGGTCCGTCATCACCTTCGATATCTGAGGTTCGGGAGCCACGTTACGAGAGGGGAAGGGTTTTATGGCACCCCTCTCGCCCAATCCGGAGATCGGTCTCTACTCAGGCATTTTATTTTGTAAAACACTTGCATTTTTCTCTCATTTGATCATTTTCCTAGCCAGTTAGGGTGGGGGAACAGTTAATAGGGATTAAAAACTGTAACAAACTTCATTTATGTGACAAAAATGTTTAGGAATGATTTGCTTGCAATGCTAAATATAGATTGAGAACAAGCACTGAGCAGCCCGAACAAACTGGAGTACGCTGCCCTGAAGGAACGTGAGCAGGTTCTGGTAGCATGCACTGGCCGAGCCACTGCATGCTGATTAGACATGCGCACGCCACCCAATAACTGGCGTACTCCACTTGTTTATTTACTCAGTCTTTGTTTGCAACCCTCTGGGCTTTGGAAAGGGACCAGCGCACACCCAGGACAAACCACGCAGCTTTAATAAGACATAATATATACAGTTACAGACATAGGAGGGGGGCTCCAAGCCAAGAAAAGCAACATAATACCCCAAAAACAGTGTAGGGACAAGAAGCAAGCCAAGATTACACTAAGATGCAAGGGCCAATCACTGGATCATGGGACAACTGTCGTACGCCAGTAAATGGGTGCCGTACGCAGGTGTGACCATCATCCAGTGCATGGCTTTGCATCATCTGGGCTCTGGAACATGACCAGAAGGATCCCAGAGGCCTTTTCAACGAACAAAGAGTAAGCAAATGGATATTACGATCAAACAAAACTAAACACAGAAAGCAGTAAAACTGGTTATTAGCATGCTAAGGTGATTGACTGCAATGTAAAGTAACAGAAATGACGATCCATGAACCCCACGCCAGCAGTGCACGTACTTCCATGACTGGCGTACGGCATGCCTATACTAGTGTGTGCCAAGTCTCATCCCATACGATCATTGTATTTTACCAGTTTAAGGCCAGGACTAGTATTGCTTACTAGCCTGGGCCTTACTGATCCCCCTCAGGAGCTGAAAACAGAAAGAGACGTAAAGGTGGTATACCTTTTGTATTGAGGTTTGGAGGTGATGTTTAGCTAAAAGGTTGAAGATGGAGGTCTATGTTATGACTGAATTTCAGGAGGGTATGTGGAAGTGTGTTGCCTTCTTTTCTCTTTCAATGGAAGAAGAGAGAAGAAGAGCAAGGAGAGAGGGGAAGGGAACTTCTTTTCCTCTTAATGTGGCTAACCCCTTGCAAATGAATGCAAGGGGGGTATTTATAGAGGAGAGAGAGACTGAGATCAGTTTGATCTAAGGCCATGTTTGGCTGGTTGGGACAAGGTTGGAGCCTCCCATGCATTAAATGCATGGGACTTGCCTTGATGGGGGGTGTAGGAGAGAGACGGAATGCCTCTGCAGAGAGGAATGGCGTGCGCCAGTAAAAACTGGGTCAACGGTTGATGACTGACACGTGGCAGATAACTGGCGTATGTCATCAAGGTACTGGCGTAAGCCAGTTGGGTTTTGCTGGGGCTGTTTGGCTCTGGTTAGAAGGGTTCGAAATGGGTTTGAAAGGGGTTCGGGACACTCAAAGCTTAAACACACCTTTGTCCTCAAACTGTTTTCGACTATAATCATCATTGGGGCAATAAAGGATCAACAAATAACGTTATCTGGACAGCCCAGAATAGGGTGTCTACAAGAGTTGGATGATCTTGCTAGTTTAGTTTCAAGATTACAATGAATGATTTATGATTTCATATGAGAAAAGTCCTACTGCGTAGTCATTGCATGAAAATGTGACATGAAAATCGAGAGAGTTAGAAACATGACACCTAGGGTGTGGTTAATGAAAAAGGCATGTTTGGAAACGAGAAATGTTTTGGAAACCGCAATGTGGCCGGACGTGGTAGCCCATTGTGTGGTGTGTGTTTTGTGTGCCAATGGGAACCCGGCGTAGCGGAACCATTGTGAGGATACTCGGGAGACTGGTGCAGCGGAACCGAGGTTGGGTGAGTAGCTTGGTTATTCGTGGAGAGGAGCCCATGCAAATTTTGTGTGCCAATGGGAACTTGGCACGGCAGAACCATTGTGAGGATACTCGGGAGACCGGCGTGGCGGAACCAAGGTTGGGTGTGTTAAAAACGATTTTGGAAATGTTGATATGATTATGAAATGTGGAAAATGGTGACACAGTCTACGAGGAGTCGCGTAGGAGAAATTCGGAAAATAATGGACACCAACGTTAGTTTGGATAATGAATGTGGATATGTTATTATTGACCATTTTGTCAAATATGTATGAACTATGTGGAAATCATTAAATTTATGATTGTTTGTTCGTAAGTGTAAGGGTTAGAGGGTATGGGTTACTCTATTGAGCTTTTATAGCTCACGGTGTTACCTTTGGTGACCCTGACATATTATATTGGTGGTAACGCCAGTATAATGTGTCAGATCTTATAGATGAACATGGTGAACTCTACACCTTGGAAGCCTTTGGAGCTGAAGAGCTAGCCAGGATGGAGGAAGAAGCGAAGTAGTAGATAGGAACCCTAGTTCCCTCCTTTATTTGAATAAAAGTACTTTTGTAAGGTTTATGATGTAATATTGAGCCAAACTCCATTTATTTTTCAATGAAATTCCTATTTAACGTTCCCAAAATTCGGGTCGTTACAACCTTGCCTCGTTCCGATATCTCGGACATGTGCCACCCCGTCCTGAGCTCTTAAGAGCTGCTCTTAGGTTTTGGAACCCTGATGTTCACGTCTTCCGCTTTGGCGACGACGAGATGTGCTCGACTGTTGAAGAGTTCCAAGCTTACCTTCGGAGTTGTTTCGCCTTACCAAGTGAGCATGTCGGGGATGCTGGTGACTTCGCTCAACATTTCTCGAGGCTTGGCCAATACCTTATTTGAAGGAGGCCAAATCAACATCTTCCGCTTGATCGAAACATACAGTCCAAATGGTGATTCGAATAACGATGTTGTGTAGGCCCAACGCCGCTTTGCCCTGGTGATCTGACTTTTGGTTGCTTACTTGCTGGTTCCTGCTGATGGGCGGGTTAGTCCTCTTTTGGTGAATGTTGCTGCTCAGATGGGGACTCGAAAGAATGTGGCGCCCCTAGTTTTTAAGGAGACGCTTTTGGGCTTGAATTTGATACACACAGGCCAGACTAACATCTTCAGCGGTGGTCCACTTCTTCTTCAAGTAAACTCATTCAGCTCACCTTTTTTTGGCTTTCACACTTTCTCGTTTTACCTCGACACTCGGCTTAGGCTGCTCTTAATTCTTTACTTGTTTTCTTGCTCAAGTCTTTTTTGGTTTCTTACTTGTCTTTTCACTCATATAGCTGTGGCTTTCGGACAAAATCGGACTGCTTTATCCCCCGGAGAAAGGCTAGAACCTCTTTCCATGAAGTATTCATCCAAGGAAAATGAAGTTTCCTGAGTTGGACTTGGAAGGCTGGTATGAGTTTCTAAGGCACATGCAGCCCGATGAAATTGTTTGGAGGTGTCCTTGGTTGGATCTGGTTGACATGGCTACAAAGTACGATGGATTTGACAAGATGGTGATGCCGAACTGACTCGATTCACTTTCTACATCCTCGGCCGCATCCTCTGCCAGCTAGGCATTTGCCAAGGGAATAACCGTGTTGGCAACGAGAACTTTCGTCTTCCCAACTTCACTGCGCAGACACTCAATGGATATCAAAGGCACTGGGGGCTTAGAGATATCAAAGCTGAAGACCCAAATTTCAGCCCAACGCTAATGAATCGCTACAAAAGATGGCTGCGAGCAGAGATAAGTGAAAGACAAAATATAGACTGACTCCGGAGCTGACTTTGCTGTTCTTAGAATAAGTTGTGAGCCATTAGGCCTCGCAAGCATTTTGTTCTATTTTTCATGCTTCAAAGTTACTTTTAGGCTTTTATGCTCAACTTGTATAATAGAAGTAGTAGTTTGAAATAAAGTTGAAAGACGAAGGGTTTCCCCCTTCTGATTCTCCAATGAAGCTTGTCTTGTTCTCGACCTTTGATGTGTACCAAAACGTCAACCATGGATCAAGTTGAAAGATTGTGACCGAATCTTAAGGAGATATTGCGACCGAATCTCGAGAATAGATTGCCTACGTATCCCTTTTCAAGGAATTAGGTCAGCACATAGTGTTGGCGTGAATCGTGTAGATATTATTCTTTTCCTTACTTAAACTATTTGTACTACGTGTATTCCTTATTTACCTTTGTGTACTACGTGTACTAGTGTAGTGCAATACATCTTGTAACCCTATATAATGTCTCTTCTGAAGGTTTAGAAATATATAGAAAATTCAGCCTATTTGATTTATTGCTTTTATCTTGGTATCAAAGCTAACCCTAAAATTCCTAAACCCTACTTCCATCTCTGTGCTTCTTGCCTAGTGACATCCGATCAAAACTCTACTTTTTTCCTTGCTTCTCATGTTAATCATGACTGACGAGAGTAAATCCGTGGTGTCCGCCAGCGGCAATGCCTTAGTGGTGACTGTCCAGAGTGACTCCTCTACCGCCATTCCTTTTGGGATTAAATTGAATGGCTTAAACTATACTATTTGGTCTCAAATGATGGAGTTAGATGCTACCGGTCAAGAAAAAATTGATTACTTGATAGGTGATACTCCTCAGCCTGCTAAATCCGATCTTGGTTTCCCGAAATGGCAGAAGGAGGATGCCATCGTCAAGGGTTGGTTAGTGAAAATGATGGAGCCCGACCTCCTTGGCTTGTTTCTTGGTCTTCCTACTGCTGCCGCTATTTGGAAGGGTGTTAGCCAGATGTATTACGATGGCGCCGATGTGTCTCAACTCTATGAGTTGCGATGTAAGGCCACCCGTATCAGACAGGGTGGTCGCGCAGTTCTGATATACTTTGCCAAACTCCAAACTAAATGGCAGGAGCTTAATAAGCGCCGCCCTATTTCCATGCTTGCCCTGTTGATATTAAGGCACGCCAAGATGAAATTGTGAAAGATTGTATCTATGATTTTTTGGCTGGGTTGGACGATGTATTCGATAAAGTCCGGAGTGACTTTCTGCAACTCAAGCCACTTCCTGGTTTGGAGGATTCCTTTGCCAATGTACGTCATGAGGTGCAATACCAGAATATTATGCTCAGCTCTAGTAGTGTCGGTGGTCTCCCTTCCATGGCCATGGTCTCCAAAGCGCCGAGTCCATCGATCCCTTGCCTTCCTCGGTTTTCTGATGTGGAAAATAAGGATGCTTTGCAGTGCACCTTTTGTAATGGTACTAGACATACTGCCAATACTTGTTTCAAGAAAAATGGTTACCCTGATTGGTGTTTGGAATGCCCTAGGCAGCTCAAGGGTGAACGTACTACTCGCCAACCTGGCCATCACTGCTGTTGCAGCTACTGGCATAACGCCCTTTGTTGGCTCGAGCCAAAAGTCTACTATGTCTCATTACAATTCCTCCGACCAAGCATATCTTCTATTTATTAGCCCTCTCTTGAATATTCAAATTTAGATGCTAGTAATCTAGGCAAGGCTTTAATTTCATCCAATGATTGCGACATAGGTTGGATAATCGATTCGGGCGCCACTGATCACATGACTTACAATAAATCCTTATTTCAATATGCTTCCTTTCCTCGCAAAGACCGTGTTATTACTGCCAATGGTGATACTGTTCTTGTGACAGGGGCTGGTTCTATTGCTTTCACTCCATCGTTATCCTTGCACCATACAAGTTTACTCATTCCCACTTTGTCCAACAATTTATTATATGTGAGCCAAGTTACCAAACAATTGGATTGTATTGTATTAATGTTTCCTATGTTTTGCTTGCTTCGGGATATCCAGACACGGGAGATCATTGAGCATGGTACTAAGAGAGGGGGATTATATTATGTGGATGATGTTGCAACCAATTGAGTTCTTCAGGTGCGAGGGACAATGGATGAAAAGTGCATGAAAGTATGGTTATGGCATCGTCTTCTTGGGCATGGTTCTTTTGGTTATTTGCAACGTTTGCTTCCGTCCTTATTCAAGATGTTAAAGACTCTGAGTTCAAATGCAATATTTGTATTCTAGCTAAGAGTCATTGTGTTCCTTATCATTTGAGTTTTAATAAAAGCACTATTCCGTTTGGATTAATTCATTCTGATGTGTGGGGTCCTTCCCCTGTGACTACTCCAACAGGAATTAGATGGTTCGTTACCTTTTGTGGATGACTGTACTCGCATGAATTGGCTATGTGTGATGAAACATAAGCGGATCTCTCGACCGTGACATTCATTCACCGACCGTGAGATCCATCTCCCTGGGACATCTTGTTTTATTCTGCTTATTCTGATGCATGTTTCAATTACAATCTCGGCTCACCATTAACTGTTTAAAGGCTAATTAATTAGTTTACGTGTTTAGAGTTAAATAAAGCATGTATTAATCTTATGTCAAACGATTATGGGCCAGTCTCATGGCTCGGCAAAGAGGGGTGCCTAACACCTTCCCCTTATTGTACCCATGGCTCCCGTACCTGGAATCTCTATCTTTGTTTCCTAGTTTTTATAAACAGGGTGGCGACTCTATTTTGATGATAACCGTTATCGTGTGGCGATGTTCCTAGCCATGGGAATATCCACGATCTTGGTTTATGAAGCAAGCAACTAAACAAATGGCAACGATCAATCTGTATGGTGATGCCCCGCATTCAGGAGGTGTCTATAATGCTGTTTGGCTGCTACTGTTGCTGCCAGTTACTATTGATGTCCTGTTGCCTATTGCCTAAGGATACTGTTGTTCTGTTACTGTACTTTCTATTATGGCTGTTTCAAACCAAGATGGTCTAGCATACGGTAGCAAATCTGTTGTTGCTGTTGTGTGCATACTAGCAATTAAACTGTGTTGATGCTATTGACCAATGTTTTGCTGCTGCTGATGTTGTTTTGGTCTTACGGGTGCTAGTGTAAAGTGTTTTCTATGTTGCTATTCGTTATTGTCTGTACGTTGCTAGTTGTTTGCTAGGGTGTTGGAAGTTTGAGGGCAGAGTGGTGTTGTTTTGCTGTTAGTGCTGGTACAAGGATGGCATAAGCTATCGTGTCTGGGTTGGTTCATATCATTCCACCATTTTCCTGAGTCACTGTAAGGCATTCAAAAGTCCAACCAGTTGGTTAATTAGTTTACCCATGTACTAGCAATATATATTTCTCATCCTAGTATGTTGGTTGATTACTCAGTTCCTCAAGTTGTCTCCTTCTTACTAGTCAAGATACATTAAATATTATCCTTTTGCCATCTGTTTCATATACCTCTATTAGATGGATAGGAAACAATTGCTTCATTTTCATCTAGTCCTATGCAGCCGCTTGGCGTAGGCATTTTCTGTTATTTTTTGTTTTTATATTTTCTTTTCTTTCTTTTCCTTCTGAGGTATGCCCCTTATAGGCTGCATATTCAGTTAGCCTCCTTTTAATTTCAAACTGATTTACCAAAAAAAAAAAAAAAACATGGGACCGACGCGTGTTGGTTCTTACTACAACGGTTTTTGAAACCTTGCCAGCTTTAGGGCTAGGACATGGTATTGATTACCAGCCTTGACCCTGCCAGCCCCCCTCAGGGTTCAGAACGGAAAATAGTAGGTATGCTATACCTTAGATTGAGTTTGAAGTGTAGTTGAGCTTTGATGTGTTTGAAGCTTGATTGAGGTGTCCGGTGATTGTTAAGTGTTGGACGAGGAAGAACAAGCTGTGTTCTTGGGTACCTTTGTATCTCTTTAGTTTGCTTAATTGAAAGAGTATAGGTTTGTCACTTGGAATTTTTTAACCCTTTGGAAGAAGAACAAACCACCAGGACCCCTGATCGAGGCTTCTGCAGGCTGGCAAAAGGGTGATGGGGACAGGCTTTGACCGGCGCGGGCATATCTCAGACTGGCACGCACGAGCCAAACCAACACACGCATGGGTCAATGGTTAAGCCTTAGACTGTTGACCAACACTTGTCGCTTTGACCCTCGCGCACGGGTTACACACCAACGCGCGCCAGTAGGGTTTTATGGCTTTTGAATTTGCTTAGCCTAGGTTAGGTTCAAGGGTTTTGCAAACACTCAAAGCTCAACCACTCAATATTCCCAGGGTGTTCTTGATCCGTTTTATCATCGGGTGTAGGTGGACAAAAATAAAGGATGCTTTACACAACATAAGTTTGTAACAGCTATTCGTGCCTCTTCACCGGAACCCTAGCTCGACGTCGGAACCTTAATTTGCAAAACAAACAAGGGGTATGCACACCTTTGCCTTTCGTGGCAAAGGCCCTCCAATGCCTAAGTTAGTATCACGTACTAGCAGAAAACCCTAAATATCAATAGGAAGTATTGTATGAATGCACCGCATTGCGTACCTCTTTTCTCTAGGTTTACCTTGTTTATATAGGCTACTTGCTACCCAAGCATCCTTGTCGCCCTAGGTTTCCTATCTCGTATGGGAAACTCAGGATATCATGGATTCTCATTCCCTTATCAATTAATTACCTTAGTCCTTTTAGGACTCTTTTCCAAAGCAGGGCCGAACATCCTATTTCCGTTGGGTATTTTTCCTAGATCCAATATTCTCGGAATCTCATCCCTTACGGAATACCATTGTTCTAGGACCTTCTAGAGTGTTCGTTTCGCTTTAGCACTCAAGGCTGCTTCTTTAAGAGTTCTTTCTCTATTTGGCCTCGTCATTGCCGAATAGGCCACCTGGACCAGTGACTTCACATGTCTCTGGACTTTATCAATTACTTGGACCACTGACTTCTCGTGTCTTTGGTCCTCATCACAGAAAATCGCCCTCATCGGCAGTATGACTTGTCTCATCTACCACGTGCTTGATTACTATTTGCACCTGTTCGGGATTACCTCCCTACAATTGCTCCCCAGCTTTGCTCGTTGTCAATGTTCGAGGGCTGCGGGTGAAGTTTAGAAATAGACTTTGAGACGAACTCCTTAAGTCCTGTGCAGTATGGAATCTATTCATTGATGTTTTTTTTGGCATCTCAATCATTATGCCTTCTCAAGGCACGAACTCCACATGGCACACACTTGGTACACCTTGCATTAAATTTGAACTGACGTTTTTGCCAAACGACGTTAGAATGGCATATCCTTACAAGCCTTCCATCCGTTACTTTTTGTGTAATGGCGTAAAAGGCGTCGTTTCACATCCATCCCAACCCTTTATACTCTTTTAGAGGCCTTTATAGGGTTTTCGCCCCTATATTCAAATCCTTTTGTTTCTCTCTCTAAAATCAGGTGAAAGCTTTTCTTCTCCTCCACCATCGCCGCCGTTTGCAACTCGATTGTGTCCCTGACAACCACAGCAACAACCTCGTAAGATTCTCATTCTTTCTTCTTGCATTTCTTTCTGAGATTTCATTGTCAGATTCACCTACATCTAGGGCTTCGAACACACCCATTTTCAAATTTCGTTCTATTTCGGAGTTTCTATGGTATTCATGGCGGATGAAAACGAAAATGCCCTCAAACCTAGTAAGTTTAGGAAGCTTTGTGAAACCCTTGCAGCCATGGGCGCTTTCAGGACTAAGTATAATATTCTGAATAACGTAGGGCTTGAACTCGCCCCTTTAGGTGCGGATAGGGACGCAGGTTCATGGGATAGAATGTGTATCCCTATCGTTGCCATTGTTGAAGGTGGAGTTCGTTACCCCCTCCACCCATTGCTTTGTCATGTCTTAAATTGGTACTGTCTTACTCCCATGCAAGTTTCAACAAACATATTTAGACTGATAATGGGGGTTGCAGCCCTAAATAGGATTCTGGGTACCCAACTAGGAATTTGGGATATTCAATGGTGGTATAGCATCGTGCTAAACCCTGAATACAACACTTATTATTTCAAGGTTAGAAAAGCAAAAAAGCGTCTCGTGCTAAACTTGCTAGATTCTGCCCATGATCATGAAATTGACTTCATCTACGTCACTGGAGGCTTCGAGCCAACAGGAAAAAACGGTCAAGTGGTGGGCTTTCACTGCCCCCACATATGGGGTTACCCACGTATGCTCCTAATTTGTTTCGTGCTTCTTATAATTTTTGTTTACTGCTTTCCTGCACTTTCTAACTCCTATTTATGCTTTAATCTGCAGCAATTAACGTTAACAAGTGCCCTAGATAATAACCCAGCTACGTCCGAATAGCGAAAATCAACAGGGTCTTTAAATACACAGGAGAGCTTGGTACTTTGTCAGCTGGTCGGGGACGTAATTCTGACATGCTATTAGGATATAACCCTACTTACAGAGGAGTTATCGCCAGAAGACTCAGCAACCCTAGCACCAGTGTTGCCTTGACCTCATCTGCTCCCCAATTTAGGAACCTAAGGTCTAGTGCCGGGTAACAATTGCCGGGCAACAAGGTGAAGTGCCTATCTCCGAAGGCGTCCCATTGCCACATTTAATGGTCAGACGGTCCACCCAACGACAAGCCGAACAACCAGCTCCAAATCGTGACACCAGTTAATCTTCATCATCCGGGTATTCTCCATCTCCACCAAATTCAGGTACAATGTCTCGTCAACCCCTAAATCTAAGTTCCCTTCTCACTGTGTATGCACGAGGACGTGGTATCTCTAGTCAGGTCCCATCTATTGTCATGCCCCTCAGCCATCTCGTCGTAACAGGGGGTTCTACCCGATCCACGTTGTCTCCTCAGGGGTTCGACGCCGTGCTTGAAGCCGGTGACCCCCATCGGGACAAACGTGCAAGAGCTAAGGACCTCATGAACGCTGCCGCGTAGCTTGATGTACCCCTCTAACAACCCCAGTCACTGACCAACCCAGTGCTTCCTCAGACATGGGCTCCCCAACTCATAAGGGGAGACCGGCCAGTTCACGTCGAGGATAGTGCCAGTTCCTCGAAAACCGCACTTGCACTTGCCCAAGGGTTACTATTACCAGTGGACATGCAGAAGGAGTCTGGGTCTCCGCCAAATCGGCTAGTATCCACTAGTCTCGTTAGTAGGATCAAGGTAAAAATGTCTTCACATCCTTAATCAAATTACTAATTTTTTTGTACTTTATTGGTTCTCAATTTCTTTCATCGTACTTGGTTGTCTCAGTTTATTCAGAAGATGGTGGTGCTTGGCCAGAAGCTACAAGAGATAGAGCCCAAGCGGAACAGACTCTTGAGGGACAACACCAGGCAACTGCAGACTATCACCAGGCTGGAGAGAGAGAGAGAGACAACGCAAAGCTGAAGGCGGATAGATTAAAGACGAAGCTAGAAACTACTGAGGACAGCCTTAGCCGAGCACTGTTTGAGATTGACAGTACTAAGAAGGCTACTTATGATGATGGCTATCAAAAAGGATTTGACGCTACAACAACCAGCTATGTTGAACAAATGTCGACCATTCAAGACCAGATCTGGGCTGCATCCTGGGAGGCGTGCTTAACGAAAGCTGGTGTTGTAGATGATTCTCCCCTCTGGGTTGAGAATGACTTACCAAGCAGCCATGCACCGACCACCCATGAACCCATGGAGAATTTGGAAGATGATATTGAGCAGCAGATTGAGGAGTTTGCTGATGCTGATGAGAAGATCCCTACAGAATCTCATGATGCCTCAATTGACCGTTCACCTGCTCGGGAAACACACGATGAGACCATCAACCTAGAAGAGAATGTTGCTAGAGGTGGTACCAATACTAAGGTTAATGCAAAAGCTCCAAACGAGTCTCTTCCAGAGGTCCAAGATTTGGACTAACGTAGTAAGCACTCCTCTTGCCCTCCTAATACTTAGAGCAATTTGCAGGTCCTGTGTGATCGTAGTTTTTAGCCCTGCGTGGCACCAGCATACTTCAATACTTTGATAACACAGGTATTCGGCCCCTAGCAGCATAACATTTATTTTGTGGCTGTGCATGGCCTGGTTATTTTCTTTGGCCCTTCGTGGCCCTTTGGTAGGATCAAGTCAACTGTCTTTCATAACAGTAGTCTTATATTAGCATCATACAAGTTATAACATCTCTATGCTTACCAAGTTTATCCCATATGTTTGTATGCATGTGTTCGATTGTATACAAGTATCTAACATAAAACATCCAAGTGTTTCATACTTAGACAAAGGTTGGCGTATGCTCATGCGCTGTTTAAACTGTTCATACTGTTAGACATATTTCGTCAAGTATGCACCCAAGTGTTTCATACTTGCAATAAATGCAAGCTTCTCGAACTTGACATAAGTTTCTCATACTATCTCAAAGTTTAAGTATTCTCGTATTTATACAAGTACCCAAGTTACTCATACTTGGATTGAAGTATTCTCGTAATTCATACATGTACCCAAGTTACTCATACTATCCAACTCTTAGCGTTTAATCATACGCAACTAAGGCATTCGTGCCCAGTCCCCGCCTGCCAATACGAATCAAGAAAAAGGGAAAACAAAGTCGAGGTTCGTATTGAAACGTATATAGAAGAACAAAGAAAGAACAAAAATTGACAAAAACTCATATACACTGTAATAGTAGAATTTTATTTAGAATCCATAGACTCAAGGGGGAGTTACTCGTACCCCTTACAACAAACAAATAAAGAACAAGGGAGTTTCATT
This sequence comes from Rhododendron ovatum, assembly GCA_019656835.1. Lineage (NCBI taxonomy): Eukaryota > Viridiplantae > Streptophyta > Magnoliopsida > Ericales > Ericaceae > Rhododendron > Rhododendron ovatum. Next base: position 21,563,147 of record CM033791.1, on the reverse strand, counting down.
CGTAACTCCCACATAATCACGTTATGCATCGTAAAACATAATGAAAAAGAATTTGAAGTCTTTCAAACAAAGAACTTCCTTAAATTGTGGACATTCGAAGGCCTTGGGACCGGGTTCCTATCCAGGTCTGCCAATCGATAGGCCCCTATGCCCACAATTTCAGTTACTCGATATGGGCATTCCCAATTGGCCCCCAGCTTGCCCTCATTCGCCACTTTTGTATTGCTGAGCACCTTTCATAGTACAAGGTCTCTAATACCAAATTCCCATGGGTGAACGTGCTTGTTGTAGCTTTTCATTAGCTACTTCTGATAAGAGGCCAAATGCGCCAAAGCCCTCTCTCTGGTCCAACTCAATTTCTAGGGCCTTGTCATTTTCCCCACTTTCAACCAATGTTGTTCTATTGGTCGATAGACCAACCTCCAATGGTAAAACTGCCTCTGTACCATATGCCAGCGAATAAGGGGTCTCTCCCGTAAACCTCTTAGACGTTGTTTGGTGCGCCCATAGGACCAGTGGAAGCTCATCGGGCCACTTTCCCTTTGCTTTGTCCAACCTTTTCTGATCCCATCAAGAATGGTTCTATTAGATGCTTCCACTTGCCTATTACTCTAAGGGTAGGCTGGGAGTGAGTAAAAGTTTCTTATCCCATACTGGGAATAGAAAGCTTTGAATTTCTTCTAGAATTGTGCCCCATTATCAGTAATCAAAGAGTAGGGGACCCCAAACCGAGTAATAATGCTTTTTCACACGAACCTTTCTATCATAGACTCTGTGATTTAAGCCAAGGGCTTTGCCTCAATCCACTTTGTGATGTAACCTGTGGCTACCAATAGGAACTTTCGATTTCCAGTTGCCATGTGGAGTGGACCCATAATGTCCATCCCCCATTGAGCAAATGGCCAAGGGCTTATTAATGGCATCAAATCCTCAGCTGGTGTTCTAATCATTGGTGAAAACTTCTGACATTTCTCATAAATTTTCATGTAGACTTTGGCATCCTCCTGCATATGTGGCCAGCAATATCCCTGAGTTATTACTCGATGAGCTATGGATCTACCCCCTGGATGACTCCCACAAGTCCCTTCATGAATTTTGTGATGGAATTTCTGCACCATCTCGGGATGCATACAAAGCAGATATGGTCCTGTAAAGGACATCCTGTATAGCTTTCCCTTTTGTGACAGTCAAAACTGTGTAGATTTGTCTTTATCTTTTGAGCCTCCTTTTTATCAGAGGGGAGCATTTCATCTCGTAAAAACTTCACAATACTTGGTCCTTGGTTCACGTCCAAGACCATCTCCACACTTTTTACAATGCTTGGCTCACTAAGACAATCTACTACTAACTTCCTTTTAAACCCAGTTGGTATGGTCGCAGCCAACCAAGTCAAATAATCTGCGTGAGCATTCTGTCCAGAACTTATCTACTTGATGTAAACTTTCTCGAAAGTATCAAGTAGATCCTTGGTTGCGTCCACATAGGCTGCCATCTTCTCACTCCGGGCTTCGTACCCCGGACAACTGATTCACCAAATGTTGTGAATCACAATATACCATGATTTGTTTTGCTTTCAGGGTCCTTGCACTCTTTAGAGCTATCAGGAGTGCCTCGTACTCTGCCACATTATTTGATGCATTGAAGCTCAGTTGAACAGACAACTCCATCATCACTCCTTCAAGAGGAAATAGTACTACACCAATCGCTGAACCTGTGTTGCATGTTGATCCATCAATGAATATTTTCCATTCTAGAGGGTCCTATTCGGCTGTGGCCTTGCCTTTCTTAACAGGTAGCCGAGGTGTCTCTTCCTTTCTCATAGGAGGTTGGGGTGCCACTGCAGGTGAGAATTCTGTCACAAAATCAGCCAACACTTGGCCCTTGATTGCGGTGCGCGGTTGATAGTCGATGTCATTCTGGCTTAACTCGACGGACCAAGTCGAGATTTGTCCTAAGAAATCTGATTTTCATAGTAGTGATTTCCATGGGAACTCTGTATAAACCATAACCATATGGCTTTGGAAGTAATGAGGTAACTTCCTTCTGGCTGTCCTTAATGCCAGGACCAATTTCTCAAGGGGCAAATATCTCGTTTCTGCGTCCAGCAACATTTTACTCACATAATATACTGGGATTTGTTCGGATCCCTTATCCCTTAACAGAACTGCACTCACAACATGTTAAGAAACTACTAAATACAAAATCAAATACTCACCCGGCTCTGGGGTTGACAAAAGTGGGGCTTCTGTCAAATACTTCTTCAAATTCTGGAAAGTCTGCTCGCATTCTGCTCCCCATTCATATCCTTCCCTTTTCTTTAAAAACTAGAAAAAGGGCTTATACTTATCACTCGACCGGCTGATGAATCTATTGAGGGCTACAGCCATTCCAATTAACCTTTAGACTTCTTTCGTTGTCTTGGGACTTTGTAGCCTTTGCAAGGCTGTTATTTGATCAGGATTTGCTTCTATCACTCTTATGGTCACAAGGTGACCCAAAAAATTCCCAAAACCAACTCCAAACGCACACTTCAAGGCGTTGAGTTTTAGTTTGTACTTCCTCAGGATTCCGAAGGCCTTCTTCAAATCCATTATGTGTCCTTGTCTGCTTTTACTCTTCACCACCATATCGTCTATGTAAACCTCCATGGTTTTTCCAAGCAACTTTTTGAACATGGTGGTTGCCAGCCTCTGGTACGTTGCCCTTACATTTCTTAGCCCAAAGGGCATGACACTATAATAGTACAACCCTTGTGGTGTAATGAAGGAAGTCTTCTTCTGATCAGGCCCAAACATGGCAATCTAATGATATCCTCGATATGCATCGAGAAAACTCATCCGTTCGTATCCAACAGTTGTGTCAACCAACTGGTCTATCCTTGGAAGAGGAAAGATGTCCTTTGGACATGCTTTGTTTAGGTCCGTGAAATCTACGCACACACACCGCTTCCCATTCTTCTTTTTTACAAGCACAGTGTTGGATAGCCACTCCGGGTAGTAAACCTCTCGCATTGCTTTGGCCTCCAACAAATAGTCTTCCTCTTCGATAATAGCATCAACATGTTGCACAACTGCCCTTCTCTTCTTCAAAATCACAGGCTTATCTAAGGATCTATGTTTAAGTGGTGGCAAATCACATCTACATCTACTCTGGGCATCTCCTCTGGTACCCATGCAAACACATGAACATGTTCTTTTAAGAAACCCATCAATTCGGCTTCTTCTTCTGTTGGCAATGATTCCCCAATTAGAAAATACCTTTTAGAATCAGTCTCGTTGATCTGTATTTTCTTTAAGCCTTTTACTTCTTTTTTTGTTGGGTTTCTTCCGACGTCCTCGATAGTCGGTTGATCCGGTACTTCTACTGTATGAACATGATGAGCCTTTAGGACTTTTTTGATGATGGAAATCAAGCACTATTGTGCTACCTTCTGATTACCCCTGATCTTTTCAACCCCATTAGACCTTGAGAATTTCACCATCTGGTGGTAAATAGAGGAAACAACCCTCATCTTATGTAACCAGGTCCTCCCTATAATCACATTATAGGAGGATGGAACATCCACAACCAGAAAATTAGTTCTCAAAACTATTGATCCTACCCGAGCAGGCAGCGTTACCTTCCCAAGAGGCCACACTGCTCCTGCATCAAACCCAACCAAGGGTGTTGTTGATTGCTCTAGGTCTACCTGGGCCAATCCCAATTTCTTAAATGCATCATAATACAATACCTTTGAACTTGGAGTGCTTGGAACCCCTTTTAAACCCCAAAACTCTAAGTCAAAAATAGAGTATGACAGATTAGTGCTTGGAACCCCAGATATGGTTATGACAGATTAGTGCTTTTGTTTTTCTAATCAAAAATAGAGTATCAGGCATTTTGAATTCGGTTCCTTGGGTGTCGGACGTTCAAACCCAAGCGGCGACTCTCTGAATTACAAGCACTCGTCCCGCTTAGTGCTCCCTCGATCCGGCTTTAAAAAGACTGGAATCTTTTTAAGGGCACGTTGCCCATAGTGGCGACTCTGCTGGGGATGATTGAATCAATATTAATCTATACTTAGAGTTTAAAACACTTATGAACAATCTTTTAAAAAAGTCTGTCAAAACGGTGAGCTTCGCGCTGCCGAAGGTTGGAATGGTGATTTAACAGGACCTTGTGTCCGGCCAATCCAGTCTGGGACTTTTCCGGTTGTTCATTTGTGTTGTTTCCTCTAAAGATGGACTAAATACAGTGAGCTGGACTAACTTGGGTTGAGATCTTCTCTTTCTAAACCTAGAGAGACAATGCACTCCCCCTATTAACATTCCACATTAGATCCGATTATCTAAGGTTCCAATCTCTCTTCGAAACCTTTACCAAATCAATTTTTACAACCAAAACCCATTGTTTTCATCTGGTGGGTCTATTTATCAGTTAAACTTCCTTAGTCCAAAACCCACCACACTCTGATCATAGTTGTACTAGGGCTGTCTGATCGTGGGTACGGCGACGGGAGGAATCGATTCCAGCTCTGGGTCCGTCTCAGCTCGTTTTCAATCTAGGTCCGATGTTGAGGTAAACAAAGCTCAGAATAGGTACCATCTGGATCTGATATAAGGGTGCTCCGGTCGTCGAGATAGTCCCCGCTAGACATCCGGCCATTGAGATAGTCCCTCAACGTATCTACCAACTCTTGCTGGAGACAGCAAGCCGCCTGTGGGGTCAATTCAGTTCACTCGATGCCGGCCAAAAAAGGTCAAATCGCTTCATCTCTCTCATCCGGTGGAAGCCGTGAGGTTAGAGGATGAAGAGCGACGGTCAACAAATTCAATCCAGGGGCTCTTGCTCGTGGGTCAATTTACACGATAAAGGAACTCACGACTCTCAACCGTGGGAGTACACTCATGATCAGACTTAGAGTTGTTCGGTTGGACTCACAGGCCGTAGCTCTAGCCAGAATCGGATTGAGAGCTCTCAAAAACCAAAACTATTGTGCCAAGCCTTGCCAACCCGCCTACGACAGGTATCCGTCTTTAGACTTATAGATCCATTTTAAGAAACTCGAATGTGCAGTCATCTGTTTGGACTGAGATTGAGTTAATCTTTTAGATCTATTTACTAACTCGGTGTTAGCTAGATTTCTAGTGTGTCGTCGGAATTGTCCATGTAATTCAGCTATACTCTTGTTTAAGCCTAGATGACAGATTCACGCTTTGCCTAGTTTAGTACTGGATAGGTTAGCTTCTGGTCACTTAAGCCTTTGCGGGATCATACCCAGTTTAGTTACAGGGTATATTGCCCAATTTGGGGCTCATGGGTTATTATCAAGCTCTTTGTTAAGCTTCTTTAAATCCCTAGGTTCTTTGCTGATTGAAAGCAGTAGCTTCGCGGCTGCCATTGACTAGATCGGAGGTTGGGCTCTGATTGAAAAGTGTAGCTTCCGGGGTTGTCTTTGATTAGATTGGTGGTCGTGCACTGATTGAAAGGGATAGCTTCGCGGGCTGTCATTGATTAGATTGGTGGTAGTTCACTGATTGAAAGGGGCAGCTTGGTTCTCATGCGATTCGAGTGGTCATATTTTGTGGCTCCTCTTTCTGTTCCCCTTTTAGATTATAGCGAGCCTAGGGGATTAGATTGAGGGTGTAGTAGTCTGGATGGAATGGGCGTGGTGTGCAGGGTACTTGGGAGGGTAGCCTTGTTGGATGTTGACATCTCCAGTTTGAGCCTCTTCTCGGTTTCTAGTCCCTCTGTAGTAGCTGTTCTTTTAGAAGTGGGCATTATGTTTGTTCTCTGGGTTTGGTTGGAGTATTAGTATCTTGGTTTGCTTATCCCTTCTCTGGAGTCTATGGTGATTGGTAGTTGGCTAAGAGCGGGTTATTTCTGGCGAGCCTTAGGCTGGATGAGGGAGTTTTAGGCCAGATGGATTGGGCGTGGTGTGCAGAGTGGGGCCCCCTGTCGGATGCCGACATCTTTGGTTTGAGCCTCTTCTTGGTGCCTTTATTCCTCTGTAGTAGCTATTCAACTTCCCTTGATGCCTTTTGCTATGTTGCTACTAGTCCTCAGTGTTGGTTATCTTTTGGTCATCTCTGACCGTGACTATTTATTTTATTTCCTAGCCTAGTGGGATGTGCCAGATAGTAGTTCAATTTCATATTATTTTTACTCGTATCACTTCATATCATACCCCGTTGTCCTATCCTTCCGGTTAGATGGATAATATAACGGGGGTATGATCTCTACACACATGGCACTTTTGTTATTTTATTTACTCTACCCTCCATGTGGGTTGTGCATGGGTTCGCACTTTTCTTTAATCTTCTTTTTTTTTCTTTTTCTTTTCCTCCTGGGGTATGCCCCTTGTAGGCTATACATTCGGTTCGTCTTTTTTAATTGCAAGCTAATTTACTCAAAAATAAATAAAATGAGCCAAATTTGAAAAGGCATTTTGCAACATTGTGATTCTTCTTCTTCTTAATCAATTTCTAACATTTCTCATTTGCATCGATGTGGGATAGCCCCGTAGGAGTGTTTTGGCAATTCGGCACGGTTTACCAGAGCCCGAGGATCCCGAACGCCCAACAACCTTTGACGATGATAAGTCATTCTACCGTTGACTGTTGCTTTGCAGTTACACGGGCAACATGAGGTATATCTTGGTTTTAGTCTCACGAACCGGTTACAAGCCAAAAACCAGCCTTTGCATATACAAAGCACTAGCACTTTTCAAACTAGGACATATACCTACAGGGTAGGATCTACTTGCATTTAACCCCCATATACTATCTATGTGTTACTTCTTTTCCTATCGCATGCACTATACATTCATACCGTTTTGCGTAGGGGCATGTTTTAGGGTGGCTTCTAGGTTCTCGTTCTTTCGAGTCTGTCTTAAACTTATTAGGACACTGTCATGGCCCGATGACGAGTCGTGCATCTTGTAGGTGCACGTTATCAATTTTCTAGAGTCCTTAGATCAATGAAACTTTGGAAAATCAAAACTTTCTAAGCCCTTATCTACCCGATTAAGGTTTCAAACAGAAAACGTGGAACAACGGAGAGAATGCTGTGATATTCATACCAATTTGGTTATCGTGCGAATCACGCACACCACTTAGGCTATCAACGCTGTGCTGCTCACGCAGCCTTAGTTCCAATATCACTCATCTATACCGAGTTGTTCTAAACTTCAAAATTGAAACTTCAAGAACGTAGCAGTCAAAGGCTTAGTCTATTTTGACATCCTCTCGTTTTGTTCAATCCAACAAAGGATACATTATCGACAAGATTTCCGAGGATCTTGGCAGTGTCTCAACATTATCGACACCGACGACATTGATTGCATTCACACTTTATTCTTTTATTTAGAATAAATTGCTACATGACATCTTTTGAATCATTTTCTTACTTTACTGCAAGCAAAGTTCTTAACCATTGCACCGCTAAGGAAAGCACCGAAGCTAAAGGGAAAACCCACTAGAGGAACGTCAGATTCAGAATCTGATTCAGAAGCTTGTCAGGCTCGAATCCCAAACAGTCACAACGGAAGCTTCTCCGGGTTCACTGTTAGCCGCTCTACAGTCAGCTTCTCCATCGATCTTACAAGATGTGATTTCTCCAGCTTCCCAATCTTCATCTTCAACTTCTTCATCAGGCTCATCTGAAAAACTTGCAATGGCAGATCAACCACTCAACTTGGAAACCATGCTCACAAACCTCCAGAACAGTAAATTACTATGCAACAGAGGGCCACTCAGTAGATGCTAACATCACTCGCCTGAATGATCTTATCAACACTCATCTTCCACAAGCACTAAAAGAAAAGGACAAGGACGATGAGGATGTACATGCCGACCATGTCTTTGTCAAGGATCCAAATCATGCAGGGCGTCTCATCGTTCAGCCTATCCCTATAGAGGCTTGTGTGCCTGCTCCAAATCTGAACCCTGTTGTTGTTAGGCCTGTTCAAAACCTTGACATAGCTGCTGTTATGGCCAAGATGGCTTAGCTGGAAGAGGCCGTCACAAAATCCGAGAAGATCAGTGTAGGAGGAATTGACCTGGATCGTCTCTGCTTGTATCCTAATGCTAGGCTTCCTACTAGATTCAAGATGACTGATTTGGTTAAGTTCGACGGAAGTGGAGACCCCAGGACTCATCTCTTCGGCTACCATGCCCCCATGAAGCTACTGGGAGTGGAAAGTGAGGCTATGTCTTAGCTTTTCCCTTAGACTCTCTCTGGACCCGCCTTTCATTGGTTTCTATCACTTAACATCTCTAAAAGAAGGACTTGGGAGCACATTGGGGCTGCATTTATTTCGCAATACAATTATAATTCCCAGCTTAAGATGACTACTCAGGAGTTGGAATCCACCAAAATGGAGGCTAAGGAGTCCTTCGCAGACTTTGTCAAAAGGTGGAGAGCCAAAGCCGCTCTAATGACTGAGCGCTCGAGCGAGAGAGATCAGCTTCGCATCATCTCCCACAATCTCCAACCCAACTTTGCCAAGTACCTGGTAACTGTTGAAGCCTCTGCCAACTTTGAGACGTTCTTCAAATCTAGCCTGGCCATCGAAGATGCACTGCAAAGTGGAATTCTGCCAAAGGGAGATCTTCCAACCCTCTAAAATCAAAGCCTCAGGCTTACTCTGGGAACACCAATGCACTCTTTGGTGGTAGTAACTACGCCATTACAGCATCAACCGGCGCTAATGCCTCATCCTCCAACACTGCTAACCACATTGCAGATGTCAATCAGGTGTAAATGCCATAGAACAATCGGCCTCGCACTCAGCCTTGCAGCTTCTTTGCTTTCGAGGCACCACTGTCTTCGGTTATGGAGAAATTAATCAAATCAGGGCACCTCAAGCCCCTCAATCCAACTGCACTACCTAAAAATCCACCAGCCAAATTTAAACCTAACCTCTATTGCGCCTACCATCAGGGGGCTGGCCATCTCACTGATTCTTGTTATCGCCTCCGTCATGCAATTCATGACCTTATTGATGAGGGCACGCTCGAAGCTTCCCCTCTGCCACCTCAAAAACCTAATATCATTTCCAACTCCATGCCTAACCACAAAGCTATCCCACATATCAGCCAGATATCCCTCACCTCCACTCATATCAACCCTAACTCCACTATATTCAACTCCACCGACCATATAATCTCAATTGACCAACCCAAGCCGGTTGTATCTCTCCCACTCGAGCCTGAGGTTGAACTTATGTTCATTCGATTGGATTGACAGACATCCCATCCCAATGCAACCCCAGAGTGCCTGCAAAGGGGTTTGACTACATTCAATGTGGTCATTAGAGATCTCCACAATGATCCTATTCCCTCTATGTAGCTCAACTCTGCCTCCGCTGTCTGTAATCCGTACTTCAATGTAACTGACCCCAACCCCTCTCCAAGTCTGTTGAGCCAGTTTAGATCCTCTATGCCAACTTTGCCCGGGCCTGAGGTTGACATGCAAGTTGTAGGTTGGGCAATAGCCGATAATATTGACTATGACACTCCCACAATCGATGAATGGACTGAACTTGAGTTGGACGGTTTCCCACAGGACCCGGAGTATGTCCCTTTTGATCACACTTGGAACGAGGCATGGTTGGCTAGGTATAACCAAGCAATTCTTGACACCTTGGATGGCATCACCTTATACATGCTCTTTTTGCAACCCGAACCTATAGCTCCCAAAGTGTAGTACTTTTAAGACCTTGAGCCAGCTTGGCAGGTTGCAATGGATTTGAATCTTGATCTCTTTCAAGGCTATTATACGGAGGATTATCTAGCTCATTACACAGAGGAGGATATTGTTTAAAAGGACCCCCGTGCTCTAGGAGATTCCATTTCCACCTTCAATTCAATTCTCAACTCGGTGTGCGATGATGAGCACAACCCATGTTCCTACATTTCTGATGGAGGACTTCCGTGTCCCGACGTTCCTTACTCTAAGGATGGGAATTGTAGCATCATGGCTGCAGATCTAGTTCAACCTACTAATCTTTGGGGAGTTGACGAGATAGTCGACGTTACGCCTAGGGCCGAAGTTTGGGTTGTCAATCGTTCTTTGTTGGATAGCAGACTTTGGGATGTTCCCGCTATTGTAGATCTCGCCCCTGTTATAGAAAAAGTGGCAGTCAAAGTGTTGGAAAACCGAATCCCCAAGACCCAGTAATGACGCGTACAGATTAGACAACAAAAATTGTGAAACCCTATAAAGCGGAATTAGGGTTCTACCTCAACCCCCTGCGACACGAACGCTGGTTGAACTTGTTATAGCACGTCTTGCTATAAACCACGAATACTGCTCGACCGTACCTTACGATCTTCTATCGTATTCCCTGCACGTCTAGAACACGAACCAAGTGTGGACTTTTTTGTGATCTGTTTGCTCTCTCTAAGCCTGCCTCTATTTACTGAATTTCAGAAAAACACCCTATTTGACCTAGAGAGCATAACGTGTATTTATAGGGCTACGATAGGGACCTAAGGAGTAATAAGTCTGGGCTCCCAGTGTAAATAAGAAAACTTAATCCCACCGGGATTCTATTTCTTATTTCACTAATTATAATTCACCCCACTACAAAATTATAATTGCACTCCCGTCCTTATCTCAATTATATTACGAGCTCCATGATATTAAATACTTATTAATCTCCCCACGTTAAGATTACAGATACCCGTTGATTAAAATAAATTACTAACAATCTCCCACTTAATCAACATCTTAACTTGAGACTATCCGCTTAACTTATTTGATATGTCGGATACAAATATCCACCTGCAGGGTTTGACATAATCGAAACTTATAAGCTTACTCAAGGGGTATCATCAATCCCTATCGGGACATGGATTCCATTAATAATTAATAGTTGTCATATACGTAATGTTGCTACCCAACTCACCGAGACTATTGACCGTATCAAGATCTCACTCTTTAATGAATCAAAGTCAACAACATTAAATATATACTTCTAATAATTATCTTTGAATTAAGAGCATAAGCATTCATAATAACCATGAGATTCCAATTGTCTTATAAAGTTAGTATAAAGGCAATTACCTCAATACGGTCCCGTTCAATACACACAAAGTATACTAGCACAATGAGTTGGAATTAATACCATTCCCTGTAGTCAAGAAAAACCTACTAAAATATTGTGCTATAGTCCTACCGATGGTATGTCAAATTCCATCTAAGACTGTGAACCATGACTTATATTCCACAAGAACCGATGATCCAATCTTCTGTGTGTAAGCCGTACTCTACACACTGGATTATCTACTATGTAAAATAAAAGACACACATGCACAACATGCAAAAATATCATGCAAATATTGCCCATAAAAGATTTTCATCAAAAATGGATAAAACTGATTAATAATTACATATTAATCCATCATATAAAAACATAACTTTTACATAATCTCCTAATAAACTCCCACTAAGACTCAAAACCATACTGTCATGCATCTCACTCCCATTCCCTCTACGTGACTATCAAAAGTCTTAGCTGGTAAGCTCTTCGTAAAAGGATCTGTCAGGTTATTCGCTGATGTAATCTTGGTCACAGCAACATCACCTTTCTGTATGATCTCTCAAATCAGATGATACTTACGCTCAATGTGTTTGCCCTTCTTGTGAGTCCTTGGCTCCTTCGAATTAGCAACTGCACCGCTATTGTCACAATAGAGTGTAATGGCTGATTGCACTGAAGGGACCACTTCCAGATCCAACAAAAAGTTTCTAAGCCAAACAGCCTCCTTGGCTGCTTCAGAAGCTGCCACATACTCTGCCTCCATGGTAGAATCAGCAATGCAAGATTGTTTGATACTCCTCCAACTTATAGCTCCACCTCCCAAGGTAAACACATATCCTGAGGTAGACTTTCTGGAATCCCTATCTGACATGAAGTCTGAGTCTGTGTACCCATGAGGTACCAGACTATCTGACTGGAACACCAACATATGATCTCTAGTTCTTTTCAGATACTTGAGTATATGTTTCACTGCAGTCCAATGTTCTTGCCCTGGATTAGACTGAAATCTGCTAACCATGCCAACGGCAAAGCAAATATCAGGTCTAGTACACAACATAGCATACATAAGGCTTCCTACTGCCGAGGCATAAGGAACTGCCTTCATTTTCTCCATCTCTTTAGGTGTTTTAGGACACTGATCCTTGGATAGATTGATTTCATGTCTAAAAGGGAGGAATCCTTTTTTGGAATCTTGCATGCTAAAACGGGCTAGAATGACATCGATATAAGTAGCTTGTGACAAGTCCAACATCCTATTCTTGCGATCTCGTATAAGCTTAATCCCTAGGATGTGACCAGATTCTCCCAAGTCCTTCATTTCGAATTGGCCAGATAACCACACTTTCACTGAAGGTAACACTCCCACATTGTTTCTGATGAGCAGGATATCATCTACATATAGTACTAGAAACACTACAACTTTTTCGTTGCGCTTCTTGTACACACATGACTCATCCGGACATTGATCAAAACCAAAAGACTTGATTGCTTGATCAAAACGAATGTTCCAAGATCTAGATGCCTGCTTAAGCCCATAAATAGACTTCTTAAGCTTGCACAACATGTGCTCCTGACCTTTTGCTATGAATCCATCTGGTTGCACCATATAGATACACTCATCTAGATTTCCATTAAGGAACGCAGTCTTTACATCCATTTGCCAAATCTCGTAATCGAGATGAGCCGCAATGGATAAGAGAATTCGAATGGACTTAAGCATGGCTACTGGCGAAAAAGTTTCCTCATAGTCGATCCCTTCTTTCTGAGTATACCCTTTCGCAACAAGCCTAGCTTTGAAGGTATGCACCTTCCCATCCGCCCCTCTCTTCTTCTTATAGATCCACTTGCATCCAATGGGTTTAATCCCTTCAGGTGGTTCTACAAGATCCTAGACCCGATTAGAGTACATAGACTCCATCTCTGATTTCATAGCCTTTTGCCAAAGTTCTACATCTTTATCTTGAAGTGCCTCATTATAGTTACAGGGTTTAGCATGTTGATCATTAGGGATCATTTCAAAAGACTCTCCCAACAACGTATACCGACTGGGTGGAACAGTAACCCTCCCACTACGACGAGGTACCAATGTGTCAATAGGTGCCTCTACAAATATCTTTTGTGACATTTCCTCCTGCACTATTGGTGGTAAAGAAGTTTGTGCCGGTCTCTCTCCTCTCAATTCTTCTAGAACAATTTTACTTCTGGGTTTGTGATCTATCACATAGTCCTCTTCTAAGAACCAGGCATTAGTACTAACAATGACCTTCTTATCCGTAGGACTATAAAACAGTCCACCTCTCGTTCCTCTAGGGTACCCCACAAACAAGCAAACTTCTGTCCTCGATTCCAATTTATCTGCGTTCCCATTCAGCACATGTGCTGGACTACCCCAAACCCGAACATGCTGGAGACTAGGTTTACGCCCAGTCCATAGTTCTGTGGGCGTAGATGGTACTGACTTAGATGGTACCAAGTTAAGAATATACGCTGTTGTTTCTAGTGCATGTCCCCAAAACGAAATTGGTAAATCTGAATAACTCATCATTGATCTTACCATATCCATAAGAGTCCTATTCCTTCTCTCTGCTACACCATTTTGTTGTGGCATACCTGGAGCTGACAACTGGGATGTAATCCCTTCAGCTGACAAGTAGTCCCTAAACTCTCCCAAGAGGTATTCACCACCACGATCAGATCGTAGTGTCTTGAGACATTTACCCAAACGCTTTTCCGTTTCCGCCCTATATTCCCTGAATTTCTCAAAGCATTCGGACTTACGGCGCATCAAATAAATGTATCCATACCTTGAGTAATCGTCAATAAAAGTGACAAAGTACTCAAAACCACCTCTAGCTTGGACATTCATAGGCCCACACAAATCAGAGTGAACCAATTCCAACGGCTCTTTGGCTCTATATCCTTTTGCTGAAAAAGGCCTTTTGGTCATCTTACCTTCCAAACAGGATTCACAGACTGGAAGTTCCTTAACTTCTAATGAACCTAAAAGTCCATCTCTAGCTAGTCTAGAAATCCTATTCAGATTAATATGACCAAGATGTAAGTGCCAAAGATACGTTTGGTTCAATTTCGAAGGCTCTTTTCTCTTACATGGTAAATTATTAGTGTTATTCAATTCATGCAGTTGCACTGTAGGAAATATAGGATTTATAATGTAGAAATCATCCACTAATGAACCAGAACAGATAAAACGTTTATTTAACTTAATAACCACAGAGTCACTAAAATAAACCAAATATCCATCCTTTATTAACTTAGAAACTGAAACCAAGTTTCTTCTAACAGTAGGAACATAAAGACAATCTCTCAAAATTAAACTCCTATTACTATTAAAATTTAAAAAAACATTTCCTACTGCAACTGCTGCCACTCTCGTAGCATTTCCCATATGTAGATAAATCTCCCCATCACTGAGTCTTTTGGTTTCCTGGAACCCCTGCAATGAATTGCAAACATGATTAGTGGCTCCCGTATTTACACACCAGGTACTGGTAGATAACACTGCTAAACATGATTCAACAACTAGTGAAAAAGATTTACCTTGTTTGTTCACTTTATTGAGAAAAATCGGACATTCCTTCTTCTAGTGTCCTTTCTGTTTGCAGTGAAAACACTTGCCCGTAGGCTTTTTCACTCCACCTTGAGGCGCATGAACTGCCTCCACAACCTTTTTGTGAGACTTATTCTGCTTCTTCTTGCCTTTCGGCTTAGAAGTAGAAGCATTCTCTGCCACTAGCACTGATGGTGGTTTCTTCCCAACCAAAAGACCCTCAGCTGCTTGGAGTTCCTTAAGAAGTTCCGCCAAAGATAAATGCATTTTGTTCATAGAATAAGTCAGGCGAAATTGCTTAAAACTCTCAGACTGCAGTGAGTTAAGAACGAAATCGATCTGGGTTTCCCCATCAATTTCAGCTCCAAGGATCTCTAGTTCATTAAGAAGAGCTATCATCTTTAGAACATGATCCCCAATCGGGGTCCCTTCAACATGGGTGATGCTCACCAATTCTTTCATAGCAACTAGCCTTACTGCCCGATTCTAATCCCCAAACATTTCTTTGAGGTTCAGCATCATATCAGAAGCAGTTTCCATAGCTTGATGCTGATGTTGCAATATATTCGACATAGAAGCCAAAATATAACACCACGCCATCTCATCAGCCTTAACCCAATCTTTATAAGGCTTTGCTTCCTGTTCTGTGGCATTTTCTTCAGGTATAGGAGGGCACGCCGTAGATAGCACATATTTGTGGCCCTCAGCAGTTAACACAATATTCAAGTTTCTTTTCCAGTCAACATTGTTTGGTCTAGTAAATTTATTTTCTTTGAGAATAATGGCAAGTGGATTGAAAGAGCCCATTTTTGAATCTGAGAATCAAATAACATAACAATCAATTATGACGGGCAATAAAAATTTTGAATTTCATTTTAATATTGGTTCCCTCTACCACGTGTTAAAAGAAAAACATTGGCAACCCTACACACCGTGAAGAGCATGCCTCGATAGGAAGTCTCTACTCTTTATCATTCGTGTAGATAGGCACAACCTTTTAATTTTAGTATCTAGACACTATACCGTGCCAAGCAAAATTAAATAGCCAATATAACTTCGGTCCTATAAATAATAATAGTGACTCAGATGGTGAGGATACTATTATTTACAGCTAAGTGTACACCATTACCTAGCTCCATGACCCATTGTTCCATTATGAATTACCTCAGATGGTTTAGTAATTCACACAACAATCATCATAGACCTATCCTTTAAGGAAGTCTATACCGATGAGGCCATAATTAATTTTGCCCGATGGGGGGGAAGGTTCTAAAACCATCACACAAAATTAATTACATCATCTACATACTAGTAATGGAGACCGTGGGATTTATAAAAATAAACTCCCTCTCCCACTTAGTTATTTAAAAAAAAAATTGTGAGAGTTATCAAAAATTTTAAGTTTGCAAAAAACGTTATCTAGGTCAAAAGCCATATATTACCATGTTGTCCCAATATGGTAAACTATCACATATGCAAACAATCATAGAAACATGCATAAACATAATTTAGGAAATATAATAAAATATGCATCCCAACTATTATGGTCAAAGATGCAATCCTTGAGCAACAAGGAATCCTTCCAAACTTGAAATCCTTAAGCAATAAGGAGTCCTTCCAAACTTGAAATCCTTCGGCTATACTTGTGTAGGAAGCCTTAATAGTTTGAATCAATCAGGAAAACCAAAATCCAACCGTGCTTAGGCAAGAAATTTCGGATTTAACATATTCCCGCGTAAACTGCACAGCCTTCAGTATTTTGGTCATATCTTCTTCATCTGACCTCCAATTGAAGTGATTCAAATTGGGTTGGATTCGAAATTCAATTATCTACAACTTTCGTGAAGAACAGATTGGAGTTCACATGCTACGTTAATTATTACAACTACGAAAAATAATCGTGGCACCCAATAAATAACACATGCTACGTTAATTATTACTAACACGAAAAATAATCGTGGTACCCAATAAATAACAATAACCACGAAAAAATTATCGTGGGATCCAATCACATAAAACCAATAAAAATCATGTGACCATAATAGCTCGATAAGAATGCTGCAAAACAAGGGTTAGCACAGTTCTACGTTCTACCCTCTATAACCTATGGACAACATGGCTTGTTTAATCCATACGCGTGATTACGACCGGCTTTGATACCACTATTGGAAAACCGAATCCCCAAGACCCAGTAATGACGCGTACAGATTAGACAACAAAAATTGTGAAACCCTATAAAGCGGAATTAGGGTTCTACCTCAACTCCCTGTGACACGAACGCTAGTTGAACTTGTTATAGCACATCTTGCTATAAACCACGAATACTGCTCTACCGTACCTTACAATCTTCTATCGTATTCCCTACACGTCTAGAACACGAACCAAGTGTGGACTTTTTCGTGATCTATTTGCTCTCTCTAAGCCTGCCTCTATTTACTGAATTTCAAAAAAACATCCTATTTGACCTAGAGAGCATAACTTGTATTTATAGGGCTACGATAGGGACCTAAGGAGTAATAAGTCTGGGCTCCCAGTGTAAATAAGAAAACTTAATCCCACCAGGATTCTATTTCTTATTTCACTAATTATAATTCACCCCACTACAGAATTATAATTGCACTCCCGTCCTTATCTCAATTATATTACGAGCTCCATGATATTAAATACTTACTAATCTCCCCACGTTAAGATTACAGATACCCATTGATTAAAATAAATTACTAACAAAAGATCATCCCAGAATGTAAGCTCAACTCTGAGGAGTTTGAGGCGTGGCCCCACGTATCGAAGGTCTCGGATTGAGGCCAGGCCTCGTGATCGGGAGTTCAACCGGTTGATGATTTCGAATCCTGATAACCAAGGTTCAAGCAAGGCTGGTAGTGGGCTTTCCATTCTCAGCGATAAGAGAATTTTTGTGTTTGGAAGGAATGGTGTATGCTTACAATGCTGCTAGCACCCTTCTTTTATATGCATAATCTTCAAAATATCGGCCTCGTTTCTCATCAAAATAGAGTCGCCACCTAGTTTATTAAAACTAGGAAAAATAGATAGAGATTCTAGGTCCGGGAGCTAAGAGTACAAAAAGGAGAAGGTGTTAGGCACCCCTTACGACTGGCCCATAATCTTTCGACATACAATGTATATTTGCTTTATTTAATTCTAACACATAATCTGGTTTTTAACCTTTAACAGTTGATAAGGTGAGCCAACACGATAATTAAAAGCATGCATCAGAATAAGCAGAAAACAAATATGTCCTAGCAAATAGATCCCTCGGTCGGCGAATTGATGTCACAATCGAGGAATCCCACTGGATCGATGTATCGACCGAGGGATTGATTCCCCGGCCAATGTTCTTCCTCACACCAGAACAAAGAGTTAATCAATTATTAAAATACTACGATTAAAGTATAAAAACAGAAGATGAATCAAACCATAGGCCCCTGGGCCTCACCACCTTGATCCCGTAGTGCTTGATTGCCTCGGATTAAGGGTGATTAACTAATCTTCTTCTCGAAACCCTAGGATTAGGGTTTGAACTTTGGGGTTTGGATTGTTGGATCGTGGCTACCTTCGGGAGGTTAGGGCTTTGTAGAGGGGATGTGAGAGAGTATATTTGCAAAGTTTCGTGGCTAGAGAAGGTGTATGAACATATTAATTTTAGAACCCTAAGGACCCTTTATATAGGCAATTGGTGACTCACTTCGGCCAATCAAATGGCGTGAATCAATAAGGTAGTTTAGGGTAACAAGATCTCTGATTGAATCTACTTTCGTAGCCTTAAAGAATCGGAAAAAGGCTGCTATGGTTTTGGTGCGTCGATCAAATGACTGATAGAACATTCCAGAATTTTGGAAAAAGACGATCTAGCGGCTACAGAATGGATTTGGCGGCCAAGGAATTGATTTGGCTACTGAAGAATGGATCTAGTGGCTGAGGAATGGATCTGGTGGCCGAAGAATGGATCTGGTGGTCGAGGGGAATGGATCTGGTGACCGAAGAATGGATCTGGTGGCCGAGGAATGGATTTGGTGGCCGAGGAATCGATCTTATGGCTGATAGATGTATTTTCCTAGGATGTTGTATTACGGTCTGAAAGGCTATATGGCTCTGGATTGGTCCTCTAAGTGGCAAAAAGTACTCACCATAAGTCCACGAGTTCACGAGAAGTCAATCAGCAATCACTGTATCCATTCATCATCGGGATGGTCCCCAAGGTGGGACTTGAAATAATTGTTAGGCCAAATTGGGGTGTCTCCAATTGGTTTGCTAAATTTTCTTCTGCACTTCAAGAAGCTAGATACATTCAGTCTGTCGCGGATCATTCTCTCACCATATCAAATAATATGTCATTCACAGCCATCCTTGTTTATGTTGACGATATTATTATGACTGGTAATGAACCTCAAGCCATCTCCAAAATCAAAACTTTCCTTCACACCAAGTTTCATATCAAAGACCTCGGTGCATTGAAGTATTTTTTGGGTATCGAAGTTGCTTGGTACTCCAACGGCATTTTTCTCAGTCAATGAAAATATACCCTTGATATCCTTTGTGATAGTGGGCATCTCGGTGCCCGCCTAGTTAGTTTTCCTATGGAAAGAAATCTACGCTTGTCCGATACTAATGGAGATATCCTCTCTGATCATAGCACTTATCGTCGTCTCATTGGCCGTCTTATCTACCTAACAATCACTCGCCCGGACATTGTGTTTGTGGTTAATCTTCTTAGTCAATTCATGCATTAGCCTCGACAACCTCATTATGATGCAGCTATCCATGTCTTGCAAAACTAAGAAGCAAACCACTGTTTCTCGATCATTTGTTGAAGCCGAATATCATGCTATGGCCACCGCGACTTATGAATTAGTTTGGCTCAAGACTCTTTTTCATGACCTCTAAGTTTTCCATCCCCAACCAATGCACCTCTTCTTCTGCGACAATCAAGCAGCGCTTCACATTGCCACGAATCGATTTTCCATGAGCACACCAAGCACATTGAAATAGATTGTTATCTTATCTGTGAGAAACTCACTGTTGGTATTATCACCAGAAGCCATGTTTCATCCCAACACCAACTTGTAGACATTTTCACCAAAGCTCTTGGCCTTTCCATCAGCTGTTGGGCAAGTTAGGCATTACGGATCTTCATGCTCCAACTTGAGGGGGAGTGTTAGAATCCTTCCATATCATGGGCATGATTTGATTCTTTGTATCGTAGCTGATTCTTAGGAGTTAGGATAGTTAATAATCTTTGATTCTTAGGAAATCAATCCCACCAATCATGGGATTGAACCAACCACTATATTCACTTTTGTATTGTATATAAGTTGTAGCACACAATCTATATAATAACGGAGCTCAGTTTTTAAATCTTATATACATAGTTATAAATCTAGACCCTTCATTTCTAAATCCTATGGTTAGCAAGTGTTAAGAGTTTCTATAAATCTAGACCATCCATGTTTTGCTACCAACTGCTAGGATCAAATTCCCAAACACTTATCTAAAAGAAATGATTTTGGACCGATTTTGGAAGCAGAACTTTAATTGACACACACACACACACATATATATATATATATATGGTAGTCAACACAATCCATGTTGATTTTATTTGTTATGGAAGTAAAACTCATATATGGTAGAACTTTAATTGCGCATTCGAGCCGTGCCTTCAAGCACGGGCAAACATTAGTGAATGAATAAAGTATCTCAAAAATCTTCTAATACTTTCTCTCCTTCGCCTACCATTCTTATCAAGAGGTGATAGTTTGAAAGAGAAAATCATAAAAAAAACTTTTCACTATTTGATTGAAACCTTTGTTGATTACTAGTAGTACAATGCTATCCTATTAGTATTAATTTTCTTTTTTTGACATGATCCTATTAGTAGTATTAATCAGTTATACATAAAACCCTAATTCCACAAGTGGAGTTAAAAATGGTCAAACTTGAGTCTATTGAACTCGATCTAAGTTTCTACCAGATCTATTTTGCCAAATGATGCATCAACATTGCTGCGTATCATGAAGTAGTATATTATCTTCCCAGATTAGCTGCGCACTATATTACTTTTGTTTTGTGCTATTTTATTCCTGTTGGACTAGTGTATTTCTCTCGTACAATAACTTCTTCCAACTTGCACACTTCTCTAATCTTTGTATAATTTGTATGTTTGATTCTGCAGTTGGTAACAGTGAAATCTCTAATTCCCTCATGCGTGCCTCTTTTCCTTAACGAATTTCTTCTTTATGAAGAGGAAAAAGGGTTACAGAAGAATCCTATAGGCCAAAAATGTTACAAATTGTTATATTTAGATTCCCACAAAAATTTTGTTGGTAGGGATGTCTGTTTTCATGAGCATATCTTACCTTATAAAGGGACGTCTTCTCTTGATTTTCACCCCGTTTCTACACTTGCACCCGACCTCAACTACCCCACACCTTTACCCAATTCTACTACCCCACTTACCCACGATATACCAACTAATTACCTAACTGATTCAACTACCCCAACTACTCCACCCAACCCCACCGATCCACCAACCGATCAGTTCACCCACATTCCACCACCAATCACTCAATCGATTACTCTACCATACCCACTACCTTCCATTACTACTTCCACATCATCTAATGCTCCTCGTCACTCGACCCAACGTCGCGCCTGACCTGCGTGGCATGCCGACTATCCAATGCCCTTTGCCCATACTGCTTCCCCACAATCATCCATTCCATCGCCATGTCCAACCCGAGGTACAAGGCACCCTCTTTCTCTTTCTCTCTCTCTCTCTCTCTCTCTCTCTCTCTCTCTCTCCTTCTAATTCACTTATTTCTCCTGCCCATTTTTTTCTTGCTTCTATTTCTGGTCTCCGTGAGCTCACTAACTATGATCAAGCAATTCTTGACCCGAAATGGAGGGGTGTTATGCAAGCTGAACTTTATGCCCTTGCTCGCAATATTACTTGGTCTCTTATTCCTCTACGTGCTGGTCATAAACCCATGTGTTGCAAATGGGTCTACAAGATCAAGTACAATTCAGACGGGTCTATTGAACGTTACGAGGCCCGCCTCGTTGCTAAAGGTTACACTCAAATTGAAAGAGTTGATTATTTAGAGACTTTCTCCCCCACTACCAAGCTGACCACTGTGCGCTGTCTTTTAGCGGTGGCTGCTTCTCGCAATTGGATCTTACACCAAATAGATTGTAACGCCCCTGAATTTTGGTCTCTGAAAATTTCGTTAAATATTTGAATTTTATTTAAATTACTTATTTTCGCTTGAGTGACTATATGACTTCTTGTTTATTTTCGTCTAGTTGGATTTTGGTCGTTGATTAAACTCTCGACTAAGAAAAACCTTCGTGACCAATTCGGTTAGTTTCCAACCGACTAGTTGGAGGAACCGAGCAACCAACTTACCTAGTTACTCGACGAACCTTTTGGACCTTTTGAAACTTTTGAACCTTTGCTTTTATCCATTGGTCCATAATGGTTAGGGTAATTTTTACCCATTGGACAATACAACTTTTTTATAAAAGTACATGTAGTCTTTTTAAAATATTATTTTAATAAAAGGTACTTGTACTTCTTTTGTCCATTGGTTATTAAAGGCAAGAAGAATTACTACCCATTGGGTAATAACCATTAGGGAAGTTAGTAACCATTGGGTAATAACTCTTTTGACCAAATAAAGTACCGATGTGACTAGGGAACCTTCCAAATAAAGTTGATTTGACTTGTACTTTATTATTATTTTAATGGGGAGAATCCTAATCTTTTTATTTAATTGGGGTACTTGGTACCACACCTATATTTAATATAGGGCTTTTGTCACATGCTTTAAAGGACCTTGATTATTTTAAAATAAAAGTTTCCTAGTAACTGTTGTCCATTGGACAAAGATTGTTAGGGTAATCTTTACCCATTGGACAATAGTCCTTCCTTTATTATATTTGGTGAAGTACATGTATATATATACACATGTGTATCTTCAAAGGACATGTAGTCTTTTTAAAAGGACTAAGTTTAATATTTAAAGTACTCGTACCTTATTAACCTTTGGTTATTAACCGTTAGGGATTTTATTATCCATTGGGTAATAGCCTTATTCTTTCAAATCAAGTACTTGGGCTATTTAATCTAGTCTTTTCTTAAACCCCATGTGAGGAAGTACCAATATTTTAATTTGAAAGTACTTTAGTAGCCTTGATAGCCCTTAAGGCCTAAAATTTTCCTAAGTACTCTTTTATTATTTTGTATTGGGGTTTTGTACCCAATTGGATTAATTTATTGGGGAGTTGATCTTCCTAGATTACAAAGTACCCTAGTTTATTTATTTTACTCAACATGTGCCTAATTGTATTTCTTTATTAGGATTTTGATTTGGGAAAATCTTGTACCTTTGTACCTTTTTTATTCTTTCTTGCATTTGTTATACATATATATATGTGTGTTTGTAGTGTACTTGAGAGAGAGAGAGAGAGAGAGACCCGAGAGAGAGAGAGAGAGAGTGAGCCGAGAGAGAGGAGGGAGAGAGGAGAGAGAGAGAGGAGGAAAGTGAGAGGAAATTGTGTGGTACCTTGACTTGACCTTCCTCATCCTTTCAAATCCTTGGTGATATCTTTCTTCCTAGCCTAAATCTTTCTCCTAACCAAACATAACTCCCATTGTACTTCTAGGATTTGTTCAAAGCCAAATCTTGTACCTTTGTCTCCAAATCTTCCAACCAAATCTCCCATAATCCCATCCTTGGTACATCTTAGCCATGCAAGCCTAGGGTTAGCCTTTTGACCTTCCATAAAGTGCTTGACATTTGTCAAAATTTGAGGAAGAGAGGGAGAGAGGGGGCCGGCCATGGAGAGGAGAGGGAGCCAAGAATTTTTCCTATAAATAGGACCCCATGTTTCTCATTCAACTCACACCTTCACCTAGCAACTTCTCTCTCTAGAAAAATTGTGTTCTTTCTTTGTTCTTTCCTTTGTTCTTCACATTCTTGAGTGTTCTTGAGTTCTTCAAGAAACTCATCCTAAGCCGCCACTAGACCGCCACTCGACCACCCCTCGATCCAAAAGTAGAGTAGTGTTAGTCAAGTAGGAGTTTCGAGAGAAACCTTTCTCTTTCGAAGCTACCGGAGGCATACCGTAGGACGTTACTCCGTCCGACCACCGACGTACTTTCCGACCGCCGACTAACCTTCCGTAGCCGACTACCGCCAAGAAGGATTGTAAGGAATACCTTACTCACTCCGTATTTACTTCGTATTTACTTACTTCGTATGTACGTACTTACTCGATGAATACGTAGATTAATTACTTCCTATGTACGTACGTATTCTAGTATATCGTAAGGAATACCTTACTCACTACCTATTTACTTACGTATTTAAGTTTAACGTTGTTATTTTGAATTGCTAAGATAGAACTATTGTTTGTTTAGAAGTAATTATATTTTGATATTTAAGATGGTTATGAGTTGAATTTATGAATTGCTTGTATTATTTGTGGTGTGATAAAGCATAAGTGATTTCACTCCAAAGACGTCCGTACATGTGGCGTTGTGCTTGAATAAAGCATAAGTGATACACTCCAAAGGCGTCCGTACATGTGGCGTTATGCTATAAGTAGTGATTGAGCGTGATACGTAGTATAGAATTGGATGATCTTGTTAGTGTGTTTCATGCTTACCGCGGAGTCTTTGCATGATAACGAGACACGAGAATCGAGAAAGTAGAAACATGACACCTAGGGTGTGGTTAATAAAAGGAAATGTTTTCGAGGAAGAAAATATTTTGAAACCACATAATGACCGGTTTTGGGTGGCATTATGTGAGTTGTGTGTGTGCGTATTTTGAAAAGGGTGAAATGGTTTGGAAAACCGCAATGTGGCCGGACTTGCCCATTGTGTGGTGTGTGTGTTTTGTGTGTGTGCCAATGGGAACCCGGCGCGGCGGAACCATTGTGAGGATACTTGGGAACCCGGCGCGGCGGAACCAAGGTTGGGTGTGTATGCTTGGTTATCCGCGGTTCGGAGCCAATGCAATTGTGTGCCAATGGGAACCCGGCGCGGCGGAACCATTGTGAGGATACTCGGGAACCCGGCGCGGCGGAACCGAGGTTGGGTGTGTATGCTTGGTTATCCGCGGTACGGAGCCAATGCGGTTGTGTGCCAATGGGAACCCGGCGCGGCGGAACCATTGTGAGGATACTCGGGAACCCGGCGCGGCGGAACCGAGGTTGGGTGTGTGTGCTTGGTTATCCGCGGTACGGAGCCAATGCCATTGTGTGCCAATGGGAACCCGGCGCGGCGGAACCATTGTGAGGATACTCGGGAACCCGGCGCGGCGGAACCGAGGTTGGGTGTGTGCTTGGTTATCCGCGGTACGGAGCCAATGCAAAACGATTTTGAAAATGTGTGGCTTGGTTATCCGCGGTACGGAGCCAATGCAAAACGATTTTGAAAATGTGTGCTTGGTTATCCGCGGTACGGAGCCAATGCAAAACGATTTTGAAAATGTGTGCTTGGTTATCCGCGGTACGGAGCCAATGCAGTTGTGTGCCAATGGGAACCCGGCGCGGCGGAACCATTGTGAGGATACTTGGGAACCCGGCGCGGCGGAACCAAGGTTGGGTGTGTATGCTTGGTTATCCGCGGTACGGAGCCAATGCAATTGTGTGCCAATGGGAACCCGGCGCGGCGGAACCATTGTGAGGATACTCAGGAACCCGGCGCGGCGGAACTGAGGTTGGGTGTGTAGCTTGGTTATCCGCGGTACGGAGCCAATGCAAAACGATTTTGAAAATGAGTGGCTTGGTCATCCGCGGTACGGAGCCAATGCAAATGATTTTGAAAGTGTGTAGCTTGGTTATCCGCGGTACGGAGCCAATGCAAGTTATTTTACAAAGGTTGTTTTGTAAATGAAAATATTGACACGGTCTACGATGAGTCGCGTAGGAGAAACACGGAAATCTTGGACACCAACGATAGTTGATTAATGAATGTGGATGTGTCATTGTTAACTGTGTAATTACGTATCATGTGGAAATTGATGTTTGATTTTAGCCTTGTTGGTAAGTTAAGGTTGGTGGGTTAGGATTTCCCTATTGAGCGTTGTAGCTCACGGTGTTGCCTTTTTGGTGACCCTGACATATTATATTGGTGGTGACGCCGGTATAATGTGTCAGACCTTGTAGATGTTCAAGACGAACAGTTCACCGTGGAAGCCTCTGGAGCTGAAGAGCTGGCTAGGATGAAGGAGCAGGAGAAGCTGTAGTTAGGAACCCTAGAATTCCCCTTCATTTATGTATATATTGAACTCTTATTGAGAGATTGTTGTAATAAGAGCCAGACTCTATTTTGAGGTTTTCAATAAAATTGTCCTTTTAACGTACCCAAAATTCGGGGCGTTACAGCTTGGTATCAGAGCTTTAGATTCAAAACCTCGGCCATGGGTAGAATGGGTAGAACCACGAGATAAGCTGACCGTTGCACCGTTGTGAATTGAGTTTAAGTTTACCGTCCCAAATTGGGTGGAATTCTGTCAAAACAATCTTCGGATTGAAGCAAGGCGTGGAAATTGGCAGTACCGCTGAGCTGGGAATTCCCGAACAATTGGATGATGACTTATCAAATGTGGGACTTAGAAACTCAAGTGTTTTCTTTGGAGTTAGTGAAACGCTGTTACTAATTGAGGTTGAAACCATTTCCTTGTAGATGAACCATCTAGTTAACCTATTGGTTGGAGCTCGCCAACTCAAGGACGCCATAGAAGCTATGACAACTCAACTAGTGGAGAATCCCGACTTCATTGCTGCTATACTTGCAGAAAAACGAGATTTTGTGAGGGTGCAGCAGAATACCCCTATTCCCGTAGAGGAGGACCCTTGGTTTTCTGCAATGTTTCCTATCCTGTCTGCTTTCTATGAGTATTTCGGTGTTTTACCCCCGATGGAGAACTTTGAGGTTGAAGAAGAAGTCAATGGTGATGAAGACGCCAATGAAGTGGCTATGGGGGAAAACCGTACGAAGGAAGAGGATCTCGAAGAGGACGAGGCCCTAGAAGATCTGTGAAGGCCAAGAATACTACTTAGGCGCACCTGGAATAAACCTAGTAACCGTTGTAATCCTTCAGGACGTAAGATGATAAGGATTTGGTAGTAGTGGACCTTTTGTTGTAACTAGAGATTAGGCTAGCAAGCCATCTTCGTTGTACTCATTTTGTTTGGTAATAAGAGACTTATGTTTTCTTTGGTATATGATTATTGTTTATGTGTAGACTTGCATCTTACTCTTTTTGGCGTGAAAACTACCATTGCCCCGATAAGTCTAGCAATATGACCTTCCTTATTGTTATAGATGTCGAACATACCACAAGGAGGACGCCCACCTTTTGCCCCGCGTGTTTTAGCCAATTATCGCTCGTTACTAGCACCTGAGTACCTTTGACCAACACCCCCACCAGAGGATGACATGGAGCTCTATGATGTCCCAATCACTTGGGAGATGCCTCCACCCGTTGCAATTCCCGAGAACTCTCCGCCTACCTTAGTCCCTGCACCGCTTGAGCAAAACTTTGAGCAACCCAATGATGATCTCATGTTTGACCCAGAGCTAGAAGCTGCGATACTAAACCTCTCTCAGTACTACCTGGAACCAGTGGAGGAGTCAAACATCCCGACTATGGAAGAACTGCTCGCACAAGAACGTGAGCGTTTTCTTAGGGAAGAAACCGCAGCGGAAAGAAGCTACGAGATGTGGCTGAGGGAAGTCTTCAGAGTCGAACTACCCTAGAATATTGCACGAGCAGTATGGAATAAGGCTTGCCCAACTGTAGGACTGTGTAGGACTGTCTCAGCTTGTAGTAGGAATTCGTGTTCTGATCTATTTGTTGTGTGGTAGAACTCTATGTTTGTAATTCTATGCTTATGTTGTGTGATGTTCTTATCTATGAAAAACTCGCTTTATTTTTAAAGAGTACCGTTGCATACTATCTGTTAAACTACTTTTGACTTTTGAAAGATAGACCATTTGCAAAAAGAAAAATTTGTTTTGGTAAAACCCCTTTTGATTTTCTCTCGTAGATTGTTAATACGCGCCGCGAATTAGGATACGATAACGGAGAATTCCTTAACGTAAACCCCAACCTAGCCTTGATCGTGCTAGCGTTTGTCGCTGCTTTGAACGCCAACCGCCAAAACCAAAACCTCGACGATGGATCTATGACTCGAACCCGAGCGATGAACGAGTTTTGTAAACGTCGACCTCCGACCTTTCACGGAGACACCAACCCTATCGTAGCCGAGACGTGGCTGAATGAGGAGTTAACCAGGACGGAGATCGTGTGGCCTTGTCCACGTACCAGCTGAAGGGAGTACAGCTATTAGTCTAGTGCGTAAGGGGTACGAACTAGTAATAGCCAACCTACGTTTAACCTGCGCCTATCTTGCCACCATCAAGTGATCGACAAGGCGGATATCGACGTAATCCTAAGGATGGACTGGCAAACTACATGTCGAGCGGTCATAGATTGTCATTTAAGGATGGTGACATCTTATACCCTAGAAGGGACTCGATTCCTTTTAAGGGGGATAGACGGACGGTGAGCCCGACGACGAGAAGATCAAGGTGGTAGAATCCACTACTTGGATGGCAGCTAGTTCCAGTAGGAAGAAGCTGATAGAATGGAAGTGGGATTTCCACACATCGTGTGCGAGTATGCCGATGTTTTCCCTGAAGGACTTCCTGGCTTATCGCCTTAAGGAGAGATAGACTTCTCCATAGAATCCAACCGGGAACGACACCAACTTCTATGACGCCATACCAACAGACCCCTGCGGAACTAAGGGAGATCAAGACCCAATTGCAAGAGCTATTGGATTGGGAGCCTATCAAGTCGAGGACATCACCATAGGGAGCGCCCGCACTGTTCGTGAAGAAGAAGGAGGGACGCCTCGACTATACATCGACTATAGGGAGCTAAATCAAGCCACCATCAAGAACTAGTATCCATTGCCAAGGCTCGATGACTTATCAAGAGAAGCATGAAGGACACTTTCGAATGGTACTACAAGTACTCTGAGATAGCCAACTTTATGCCAAGACAAGTTCTGGCTCGAAGTGGTTAAGTTCTTGGGGCACGTGGTATCCAAGGATGGAATCGAGGTCAAAGCAGTACTGGATTGGAAGCAGCCGCTAGAAGTCGACGCTGCCAAGGTCTTATTTTCCGTGGCTGCATAGGTTCTTTCAATGCCTTTGCGAATACTGAAGAGTATCGTAGGGCTTACCTACTGATGTTGGGTGGAATACTCATGCCTTACGATTATGAAGAATGAATCCATTGTTTCCTACTCTTGGAAATGGGTTTAATATCGAGAAGCATGAGGGCTCAACAAGGATGTACTAAAGACGCTTGAGGGATGCTAGTCCGCATGATGATTTGGTAGAAGTTCCATTTTTGGCGTTAGTATTTACGGTGGAGACCTTACCGAAGACGTACGACGAGGCAAGCTGTTCGACGGCAAGAGCAACTTCAACCCCATCTCGTTAAGCAAGTGATGAGGCTTAATTCGATTGATGGTGACCTACTTCAAAATTTTTAAGGGGGATAGTCGATGATTCCGTGATTGGTTTAGCAACCAAGTCTAACCTGTAGCTGCGTGCCAATTTCGGGGACGAAATTATTTTAAGGGGGATAGATTGTAACGCCCCTGAATTTTGGTCTCTGAAAATTTCGTTAAATATTTGAATTTTATTTAAATTACTTATTTTCGCTTGAGTGACTATATGACTTCTTGTTTATTTTCGTCTAGTTGGATTTTGGTCGTTGATTAAACTCTCGACTAAGAAAAACCTTCGTGACCAATTCGGTTAGTTTCCAACCGACTAGTTGGAGGAACCGAGCAACCAACTTACCTAGTTACTCGACGAACCTTTTGGACCTTTTGAAACTTTTGAACCTTTGCTTTTATCCATTGGTCCATAATGGTTAGGGTAATTTTTACCCATTGGACAATACAACTTTTTTATAAAAGTACATGTAGTCTTTTTAAAATATTATTTTAATAAAAGGTACTTGTACTTCTTTTGTCCATTGGTTATTAAAGGCAAGAAGAATTACTACCCATTGGGTAATAACCATTAGGGAAGTTAGTAACCATTGGGTAATAACTCTTTTGACCAAATAAAGTACCGATGTGACTAGGGAACCTTCCAAATAAAGTTGATTTGACTTGTACTTTATTATTATTTTAATGGGGAGAATCCTAATCTTTTTATTTAATTGGGGTACTTGGTACCACACCTATATTTAATATAGGGCTTTTGTCACATGCTTTAAAGGACCTTGATTATTTTAAAATAAAAGTTTCCTAGTAACTGTTGTCCATTGGACAAAGATTGTTAGGGTAATCTTTACCCATTGGACAATAGTCCTTCCTTTATTATATTTGGTGAAGTACATGTATATATATACACATGTGTATCTTCAAAGGACATGTAGTCTTTTTAAAAGGACTAAGTTTAATATTTAAAGTACTCGTACCTTATTAACCTTTGGTTATTAACCGTTAGGGATTTTATTATCCATTGGGTAATAGCCTTATTCTTTCAAATCAAGTACTTGGGCTATTTAATCTAGTCTTTTCTTAAACCCCATGTGAGGAAGTACCAATATTTTAATTTGAAAGTACTTTAGTAGCCTTGATAGCCCTTAAGGCCTAAAATTTTCCTAAGTACTCTTTTATTATTTTGTATTGGGGTTTTGTACCCAATTGGATTAATTTATTGGGGAGTTGATCTTCCTAGATTACAAAGTACCCTAGTTTATTTATTTTACTCAACATGTGCCTAATTGTATTTCTTTATTAGGATTTTGATTTGGGAAAATCTTGTACCTTTGTACCTTTTTTATTCTTTCTTGCATTTGTTATACATATATATATGTGTGTTTGTAGTGTACTTGAGAGAGAGAGAGAGAGAGAGACCCGAGAGAGAGAGAGAGAGAGTGAGCCGAGAGAGAGGAGGGAGAGAGGAGAGAGAGAGAGGAGGAAAGTGAGAGGAAATTGTGTGGTACCTTGACTTGACCTTCCTCATCCTTTCAAATCCTTGGTGATATCTTTCTTCCTAGCCTAAATCTTTCTCCTAACCAAACATAACTCCCATTGTACTTCTAGGATTTGTTCAAAGCCAAATCTTGTACCTTTGTCTCCAAATCTTCCAACCAAATCTCCCATAATCCCATCCTTGGTACATCTTAGCCATGCAAGCCTAGGGTTAGCCTTTTGACCTTCCATAAAGTGCTTGACATTTGTCAAAATTTGAGGAAGAGAGGGAGAGAGGGGGCCGGCCATGGAGAGGAGAGGGAGCCAAGAATTTTTCCTATAAATAGGACCCCATGTTTCTCATTCAACTCACACCTTCACCTAGCAACTTCTCTCTCTAGAAAAATTGTGTTCTTTCTTTGTTCTTTCTTTTGTTCTTCATGTTCTTGAGTGTTCTTGAGTTCTTCAAGAAACTCATCCTAAGCCGCCACTAGACCGCCACTCGACCACCCCTCGATCCAAAAGTAGAGTAGTGTTAGTCAAGTAGGAGTTTCGAGAGAAACCTTTCTCTTTCGAAGCTACCGGAGGCATACCGTTGGACGTTACTCCGTCCGACCACCGACGTACTTTCCGACCGCCGACTAACCTTCCGTAGCCGACTACCGCCAAGAAGGATTGTAAGGAATACCTTACTCACTCCGTATTTACTTCGTATTTACTTACTTCGTATGTACGTACTTACTCGATGAATACGTAGATTAATTACTTCCTATGTACGTACGTATTCTAGTATATCGTAAGGAATACCTTACTCACTACCTATTTACTTACGTATTTAAGTTTAACGTTGTTATTTTGAATTGCTAAGATAGAACTATTGTTTGTTTAGAAGTAATTATATTTTGATATTTAAGATGGTTATGAGTTGAATTTATGAATTGCTTGTATTATTTGTGGTGTGATAAAGCATAAGTGATTTCACTCCAAAGACGTCCGTACATGTGGCGTTGTGCTTGAATAAAGCATAAGTGATACACTCCAAAGGCGTCCGTACATGTGGCGTTATGCTATAAGTAGTGATTGAGCGTGATACGTAGTATAGAATTGGATGATCTTGTTAGTGTGTTTCATGCTTACCGCGGAGTCTTTGCATGATAACGAGACACGAGAATCGAGAAAGTAGAAACATGACACCTAGGGTGTGGTTAATAAAAGGAAATGTTTTCGAGGAAGAAAATATTTTGAAACCACATAATGACCGGTTTTGGGTGGCATTATGTGAGTTGTGTGTGTGCGTATTTTGAAAAGGGTGAAATGATTTGGAAAACCGCAATGTGGCCGGACTTGCCCATTGTGTGGTGTGTGTGTTTTGTGTGTGTGCCAATGGGAACCCGGCGCGGCGGAACCATTGTGAGGATACTTGGGAACCCGGCGCGGCGGAACCAAGGTTGGGTGTGTATGCTTGGTTATCCGCGGTTCGGAGCCAATGCAATTGTGTGCCAATGGGAACCCGGCGCGGCGGAACCATTGTGAGGATACTCGGGAACCCGGCGCGGCGGAACCGAGGTTGGGTGTGTATGCTTGGTTATCCGCGGTACGGAGCCAATGCGGTTGTGTGCCAATGGGAACCCGGCGCGGCGGAACCATTGTGAGGATACTCGGGAACCCGGCGCGGCGGAACCGAGGTTAGGTGTGTGTGCTTGGTTATCCGCGGTACGGAGCCAATGCCATTGTGTGCCAATGGGAACCCGGCGCGGCGGAACCATTGTGAGGATACTCGGGAACCCGGCGCGGCGGAACCGAGGTTGGGTGTGTGCTTGGTTATCCGCGGTACGGAGCCAATGCAAAACGATTTTGAAAATGTGTGGCTTGGTTATCCGCGGTACGGAGCCAATGCAAAACGATTTTGAAAATGTGTGCTTGGTTATCCGCGGTACGGAGCCAATGCAGTTGTGTGCCAATGGGAACCCGGCGCGGCGGAACCATTGTGAGGATACTTGGGAACCCGGCGCGGCGGAACCAAGGTTGGGTGTGTATGCTTGGTTATCCGCGGTACGGAGCCAATGCAATTGTGTGCCAATGGGAACCCGGCGCGGCGGAACCATTGTGAGGATACTCAGGAACCCGGCGCGGCGGAACTGAGGTTGGGTGTGTAGCTTGGTTATCCGCGGTACGGAGCCAATGCAAAACGATTTTGAAAATGAGTGGCTTGGTCATCCGCGGTACGGAGCCAATGCAAATGATTTTGAAAGTGTGTAGCTTGGTTATCCGCGGTACGGAGCCAATGCAAGTTATTTTACGAAGGTTGTTTTGTAAATGAAAATATTGACACGGTCTACGATGAGTCGCGTAGGAGAAACACGGAAATCTTGGACACCAACGATAGTTGATTAATGAATGTGGATGTGTCATTGTTAACTGTGTAATTACGTATCATGTGGAAATTGATGTTTGATTTTAGCCTTGTTGGTAAGTTAAGGTTGGTGGGTTAGGATTTCCCTATTGAGCGTTGTAGCTCACGGTGTTGCCTTTTTGGTGACCCTGACATATTATATTGGTGGTGACGCCGGTATAATGTGTCAGACCTTGTAGATGTTCAAGACGAACAGTTCACCGTGGAAGCCTCTGGAGCTGAAGAGCTGGCTAGGATGAAGGAGCAGGAGAAGCTGTAGTTAGGAACCCTAGAATTCCCCTTCATTTATGTATATATTGAACTCTTATTGAGAGATTGTTGTAATAAGAGCCAGACTCTATTTTGAGGTTTTCAATAAAATTGTCCTTTTAACGTACCCAAAATTCGGGGCGTTACATAGATGTTCATAACGCCTTTCTGCAAGGCGATCTTGATGAGATTGTCTATATGGACCTTCCCTCTGGTCTTTGCCGACAGGGGGAGAATATGATGTGTTGGCTCAATAAGTCATTATATGGTTTGAAGCAAGCTTCTCGTAATTGGTTTGCCAATTTTTCTTGTGTTATTCAAAAGGCAGGTTTCACTTAATCAAAGACCGACTATTCTCTATTTACCAAGTCCGAAAGCAACACATTTACTACAATACTTATTTTTGTGGATGACATTATTGTCGCCAGCAATAATGAATAGGCAATCAAGTCTCTCAAAGACTTCCTCTTGCAACAATTTCATATCAAAGATCTTGGCAATCTCAAATATTTCCTTGGCATTGAAGTCTCCCGATCCAAAAAGGGAATTTTCATTTCCCAACAGAAATATGCATTGAATATTCTGAATGATGTGGGATTATTAGAATCTCGTCCTAATTCTTTCTCAATGGAGGCATATTTGAAATTGAATCCCGACGATGGCGATCCATTACATGATCTAACCAAATACAGAAGATTGGTTGGGAGATTGATTTACCTAATAGTAACAAGGCTAGATTTAGTATACTCTATGCAAATCCTAAGTCAATTTATGCAGGACCCTCGAAAATCACATTGGGAAGCTGCTCTAAGAGTTTTACATTTCATTAAAGGGATTCTGGTCAAGGATTATTCTTTCTTTCGTTCAATGATCCTACATTAAAGGCTTATTGTGATTCAGATTTGGCGGGTTGTGAGACTGTTAGTAATTTATTTTAATCAACGGGTATCTGTAATCTTAACGTGGGAAGATTAATAAGTATTTAATAACATAGAGCTCGAAATATAATTAAGATAAGGATGGGAGTGCAATTACAATTCTGTGTGGGGTGAACTGTAATTTATGTGATAAGAAATAAAATTCTAGT
Source organism: Rhododendron ovatum (assembly GCA_019656835.1). Taxonomy (NCBI): domain Eukaryota; kingdom Viridiplantae; phylum Streptophyta; class Magnoliopsida; order Ericales; family Ericaceae; genus Rhododendron; species Rhododendron ovatum. The sequence goes on along the minus strand of CM033791.1, from coordinate 21,528,766 downwards.
GGGATTAAGATTTCTTATTTACACAAGGAGCCCAGATTTATTTCTCCTTAGATCCCTGCCCTAGCCCTATCAATATACCATTTCGTTCTTTAGGTCAAGAGATGTTTTTGAGAAATTAGAAAAATGCATATAGAGAGAGAACAAACAATCACGTAGGGTTTTCACAAACAGGTATGTGATTCGAGGTATAAGGGAATATGGCAGAAGATCGTAAGGTATAGTCGAGCAGTATTTGTGGCATACAATAAGATATGCTGTAACAAGTTCAACCAGCGTTCGTGACGCGGGAGTTGTGGTAAAACCCTAATTCCGCTTTGTAGGGTTTTCGCAATTTTTTTGTTTTCTAATCTGTACACGTCATTACTGGGTCTTGGGGATTCGGTTTTCTAACAATTGTATCAGAGCCGGCTGTAATCACGCGTATGGATTAAACATGCCATATTGTCCGTAGGTTATAAAGGGTAGAACGTAGAACTGTGCTAACCCTTGTTTTGCAGCGTTCTTACCCAGCTATTATAGTCATATTATTTTTTGTTGATTTTGTGTGATTGGATCCCACGATAATTTTTTGCGGTTATTGTTATTTATTGGGTACCACGATTAATTTTCGTGGTTGTAATAATTAACATTGCATGTGTTATTTATTGGGTACCATGATTATTTTTCGTGGTTGTAATAATTAACGTAGCATGTGAACTTCAATGGGGGCATAAGATTGACTTATGTATTTTTCTTCGATTGTAATAGCATTCGACGGTTATTCAAAGATCGAAGATGGTAGATACAGAAGAAGATTCAAGATGTTTGGCTCGCAACGGATTTTTCTCAGATTTGTAGGGTCTGAATGTAGGGTGATTTCGATCCAGTAAACATTGGAATTAGAAAATCTATTCTTCACAGAAATTGTAGATAATTGAATTTCGAATCCAACCCAATTTGAATCAGTTAAATCGGAGGTCGGATGAGGAAGATATGGCCAAAATACTGAAGGCTGTGCAGTTTATGCATGAATATATTAAATCCGAATTTTCTTGCCTAAGCACGGTTGGATTTTGGTTTCCTTGATTGATTCAAAGTATTTAAGCCTTCCACACAAGTATAGTTGAAGGATTTCAAGTTTGGAAAGATTGCTTAAGGATTTCAAGTTTAGATGGACTCCTTATTGCTTAAGGATTTCAAGTTTGGAAGGATTCCTTATTGCTTAAGGATTTCAAGTTTGGAAGGATTCCTTATTGCTCAAGGATTGCATCTTTGACCATAATAGCTGGATTCTTTATCTTGTGTTTCCTTATTATTTGTGTTTCTATATTGTTTGCATATGTGATAGTTTACCATATTGGGACAACATGGTAATATTTGGCTTTTGACCTAGATCACGTTTTTTTTTTTGCAAACTTGAAAATTTGATAACCCTCACAAATTTTTTAAATAACTAAGTGGGAGAGGGAATTTATTTTGGATGAATCACATGGTTTCCATTCCTAGTCTGTAGATGATATAATTAATTTTGTGTGTTGGTTTCAGAACCTTCCTTCCTATCAGACAAAATAAATTATGACATCATTGGTACAAACTCCAAAAGGGATAGCTCTAAGATAATTGTTGTGTGGGTCACTTCTCCATCTAAGGTGGTTCATAACGAAACAATAGGTCTAAAAGTTAGGTAATGGTATACACTTAGCTATAAATAATAATATCCTCTCTATCTGAATCACTGTTATTATTTATAGGACTGATGCAATATTGGCTATTTAATTTTGCTTGGCATGGTCTAGTGTCTAGATAGTAAAATTAAAAGGTTGTGCCTATCTACACGAATGATGAAGAGTAGACGACCTTCCCATCGAGGCCTGCTGCCAATGTTTTTCTTTTAACACGTGGTTGAGGGAACCAATATTAAAGTGAAATTCAAGTTTGTATTGCCCTTCATAATTGTTGTTATGTGATTCTCGGATTCAAAAATGGATTTTTTCAATCCATTTGCAATTATTCTCAAAGATAATAAATTTACTAGATTGAATTATATTGACTGGAAAAAGAATTTGGATATTGTGTTAACTGCTGAGGGGCACAAATTTGTGTTGTCTAAGGTGTGCCCTCCTAGACCTGATGAGAATGCCACAAAACAGGAAGCAAAATTTTATAAAAATTGGTGAGTATCACCCATGTTAAAGGGACCCTGATTAGGGATCATGTTCTGAAGATGATAGCTCTTCTTAATGAACTAGAGATCCTTGGAGTTGAAATTGATGGAGAAACCAAGATCAATTTCGTTCTTAACTCACTGCAGTCTGAGAATTTTAAGTAGTTTCACCTGAACTATTCTATGAACAAAATGCATTTAATTTTGGCGAAACTTCTTAAGGAACTCCATGCATTTGAGGATCTTTTGGGTGTGAAGAAACCATCTATATTAGTGGCGGAAAAGGATTCTACTTCTAAGTTGAAAGGCAAGAAGAAGCAGAACAAGTCTTAGAAGAAGGTTGTGGAGCCAATTAGAGCACCTTAAGATGGAGTGAAAAAGCCTAAGGGCAAGTGTTTTCACTGTAAGCAGCAAGAACTCTAGAAAAAGGAATGTCTATTCTATGTCAATAAAGTGAATAATCAAGATAGATCTTTTTGCTAGTCGTTGAATCATGTTTAGTTGTGTTATCTACCAGTGCCTAGTGTGTAGATATGGGAGCCACTAATCATGTTTGCAATTTGTTGCATGGGTTCCAAGAAACCAAAAGACTAAGTGATGGAGAGATTTATCTGCACATGCGTAACGCTACGAGAGTGGGAGCAGTTGTAGTAGGAAATGTTATTTAAATTTTAGTAACAATAGGAGTTTAATTTTGAGAGATTATCTTTATGTTCTCATACTTAGAAGAAACTTGGTTTCAATTTCTAAGTTGATTAAAGATGAATATTTGGTTTATTTTAGTAACTTTGTGGTTATTAAGTTACATAAACTTTTTATCTATTCTGGTTCATTGGTGGATAATCTCTACTTTATTAACCCTATATTTCTTATAGTGCGACTGCATGAATTTAATAATACTAATAATATGCCATGTAAGAGAAATGAGCCTTCAAAATTGAACCGAACGTATCTTTGGCACTTACGCCTTGGTCATATTAATCTGAATAGGATTTCTAGACTGGTTAGGGATGGAGCTTTAGGTTCATTGAAAGTTGAGGAACTTCTAGTCTGTGAATCTTGTTTAGAAGGTAAGATGACCAAGAAGTTTTTTTATCAGCAAAAGGTTATAGAGCCAAAGAGCCATTGAAATTGGTTCATTCTGATTTATGTGGACCCATGAATGTCCAAGCAAGAGGTGGTTTTGAGTTTTTCATCACCTTGATTGATAATTACTCAATGTTCGGATATATTTATTTGATGCACCGTAAGTCCGAATGCTTTGAGAAATTCAGGATGTATAGGTCGAACACGGAGAAGCGTCTGGGTAAAATGTCTTAAGACACTGCGATCTAATTGTGGTGGCGAATACCTCATGAGAGAGTTTAGCGAGTACTTGTTAGCTGAATGGATTACATCCCAGTATCAGCACTAGGTATCCACGTCAAAATGGTTTAGTAGAAAGAAGGAATATGACTCTTATAGATATGGTCAGATCAATGATGAGTTATTCACATTTACCAATTTCGTTTTGAAGACATGCACTAGAAACAGTAGTGTACACTCTTAACTTGGTACCATCTACGTCAGTACCATCTACACCCATAGAACTATGGACTGGGGGCAAACCTAGTCTGCAACATGTTCGGGTTTGGGGTAGTCAAGCATATGTGCTAGATGGGAATGAAGATAAATTGGAATCAAAGACATAAGTTTGTCTGTTTGTGGGGTACCTTAAAGGAACGAAATGTGGATTATTTTATAGTCCTAAGAATTAGAAGGTCATCGTTAGCACCATTGCCCAATACTTAGTGAAGGACTATGTAATAGACCACAAGCCCAGTAGCAAGATTGTTCTCAATAATTTGAGAGGACAGGGACCGACAAAAGCTTCTTCAACACCAGTAGAACAGGAGGTTACACTGCAAGAAAGAGTTTTTGACACACCGGTTCCTCATTGTAGTGGGAGGGTTGTTGTCCCACCCAATCGGTATAGGTTCTTGGGAGAATCTTATGATATGATCCTTAATGAACAACATGCTAAACCCTGCAACTACAATGAGGAACTAGAAGATAAAGATGCGGAATTTTGGCAAAAGGCTATGAAATCTGCATTCCTTAATGGAAATCTGGATGAACGCATCCACATAATGGAACCGGATGGATTCAAAGCAAAGGGTCAAGAGCACATGTTGTGCAAACTTAAGGAGTCTTTTCATGGACTCAAGCAAGCATCTAGATCTTGGAATATCCATTTTGATCAAGCAATCAAGTTTTTTTTTATTTTGATCAATATTCGGATGAGTGATGTGTGTACAAGAAGAGCAACGGAAAAGTGGTGGTGTTCCTAAGATTATATGTTGGTTTACCAATCAGATAGTCTAATACCTTATGGGTACACAGACTAAGACTTTGTGTTAGATAAAGATTCCAAAAGCATACCTCGAGAAATGTGTTTACCTAGGAGGTAGAGCCATAAGTTGGAGGAGTATCAAACAATCGTGCATTGATTGATTCCACCATGAAGGCCGAGTATGTGGTGGCTTTTAAGCAGCCAAAGAGGCCGTTTGGCTTAAATACTTCTTGAAGGATCTAGAAGTGATTCCTTTAGTGCAATTAGCTATTACATCTATTGTGACAATAGTGGTGCAATTGCTAACTCTAAGGAGCCATTGATTTATAAGAAGGAAAACATGTTGAGCGTAAGTATCACCTGATTCGAGAGATCGTCCAGCGAGGTGATGTAGATGTGTCCAATATCACATCAGTAAACAACTCAGCAGATCCTTTTACGAACAGCTTACAAGCTAAGACTTTTGATAGTCATGTAGAGGAAAAGTGAGTGAGATGCGTGGCAGCATGACTTTGAGTCTTAGGGGAGTTTGTTAGAAAATTATACTAAAAGTCATGCTTTTATGTAATGAATTAATATTTCATTGCTATGTATTAATCAGTTTTATCCATTGTTTGATGAGAATCTTTTATGGGCAATATTTGCATAATATTTTTGTATGTTGTGCATGTGTGTCTTTTATTTTACAAAGTAGATGATCCGGTGTGTAGAGTTCAGCTTACATACAGAAGATCAGATCATCGGTTCTTGTAAAATATAAGATATGGTTTACAGTCTTAGATGGAACTGGACACACCATCGGTAGGACTGTAGTACAATGTTTAGTAGGTCTGTCTTGACTACAGGGAACAATCTAGTTCCAACTCATTGTGCTAATATACTTTGTGTGTATTGAACGAGACCATATATATTGAGGTAATTGTCTTTGTACTAATTTTATAAGATAATTGGAACCTTATGGTTATTATGAATGCTTATGTTCTTAATCCAAAGATAATTATTAGATGTATATATTTAATGTTGTTGACTTTGATTTATTAAAGAGTGAGATCTTTATACGATCAATAGTTTTGGTAAGTTGGGTCACAACATTATGTATATGATAATTATTAATGGAATTTACGTCCCGATAGGGATTGATGATACCCCTTGAGTAAGCTTATAAGTTTTGAATATGTCAAACCCTGCAGATGAATTTTGTATCCGACATTTCAAATAAGTTAAGCGAACAGTCTCAAGATAAGATGTTGATTAAGTGGGAGATTGTTAGTAATTTATTTTAATCAACGGGTATCTGTAATCTTAACGTGGGGAGATTAATAAGTATTTAATAATATGGAGCTCGAAATATAATTGAGATAAGGACGGGAGAGCAATTACAATTCTGTAGTGGGGTGAATTGTAATTTGTGTGATAAGAAATAAAATCCTGGTGGGATTAAAAAAATTTATTTACACAAGGAGCCCAGATTTATTTCTCCTTAGATCCCTGCCCTAGCCCTATAAATATACCGTTTTGTTCTCTAGGTCAAGAGATGTTTTTGAGAAATCAGAAAAATGGGCTGAGAGAGAGAACAAACAATCACGTAGGGTTTCCCACAAACGGGTACGTGATTCGAGATATAAGGGAATATGGCAGAAGATTGTAAGGTACGGTCGAGCAGTATTCTTGGCATACAACAAGATGTGCTGTAACAAGTTCAACTAGCGTTCATGACGCGGGAGTTGTGGTAAAACCCTAATTCTGCCTTGTAGGGTTTTTGCAATTTTGTTGTTGTCTATTCTATATGTGTCATTACTGGGTCTTAGGGATTCGGTTTCCTAACAAAGACAACTCGGCATTCAATTACAGAATTCTGTGTATTTCTGGGAATTTCTTTGATTAAATCAAAGAAACAAACTAATGTGACCATTCTTCCGCTGAAGTCGAATATCGAGCCATGGCTACAGCATGTTTAGAAACTACAAGGATACAACACATTTTGGAAGATCTCAAAGTTCCACAAAACCAGCCAGCATCTTTATTTTGTGACAACCAGGCAGCTCTCCCCATTGCCAAAAATCTCATTTTCACGAATGCACGAAACATATAGAGATTGATTGCCACATTGTTTGAAAAAAATTGCAAGCTGGAGTAATTGTTGTCCCATCCTATGTTTAGTCAAAATCTCAACTTGCAGACATCTTCACCAAACCTTTGGAAAATGAACAATTTCAATATTTAAGTGACAAGTTGGGACTTCATGATATTCACTCTCCAACTTGAGGGGGAGAATTAAAGGAAAATCCGGTTGATAGGTTGCCTAATTGATTGACTGAAAATCCTTGATTGTAGCATAGGAATATTGTATATTTATTCTTTCCTAGTTTAGCTTCTCTTTATATAAAGAGTTTCGTATCTTGGTAAAGTATTCATTCAAGAAATACATAAATATTCTCTCAATTTTCGCTTTCCTAAATTCAACATGGTATGCTTCGGACATAGATTCGGACAAAGATGTGTGCCGGGTTCCATATGCACTGTGTGGAATTCATGTGCATCTACATAAGAGTTCCACGTGCATTGCGTGGAATTCACATGCAACAAATAGTTCTGGACATGTGTATCCAGAGCACTGCTTGTAAAGTTATCTTCTTTCAATTTTTTGTTATTCACCGTTTGGTTTAAAGATTAATTGCTGTTGATTACTTGGTGGAATTTCTATTTCAAGCATGCTTTTCGTGTGCTCAACGATGTGAGATACTCCCGTTTCACTCACTCTTTTCACTATGTTATGAAGATTTCACCTTTCTTGTCTACCAATGGTATGTTTGTTCTTGTGTAAGTGGTCCTTCCTGCCAAAAGCATCTTTTCATAAGCTGTGATCCTCAGCCTCGGGCTACTGAGTGAATGACGTTGACCCTTTGTCTGCAATCATACAAAAACATTAAGGAAGTAAAGAAAATGGTAGGTACAGATCGTCTTTTCTCATAATCTTCCATCACAATGCGATGTAGGATAACTTCCCCCCATCTTTTCTTTGTTTTCTTACCTTTGTGCTCTCTGTTTCCAAGTAATTAACTGTATGTGCTGCTCTGCGTTGCAAGACAAGCTTAATTTGAGTTTATGTGTCATTTGAAGTAACAAGATATTGCAGGAGTGCGAGGACATGCGGCTAGTTCATTTGCTTAGTCTTAAATTGATATGCAAGTACTGAAGTCCACTGGTGGTAATTATTACATGGTAAGTTAACATTTTTTAAACTATTACACTGTCTGTTAAGTCTGCTTGTTTATCGTATGAAGAATAATTGGATCTTGCTTACCCAAAAAAAAGAGTTGGGTCTTGTATTTTCTTTTCATGTGCTGATTATTGAGCTTGTATCAACATACAAACTTGTCATCAATTCATTGAAATCGACTTTTTCTTTTTTCAACATCATGTCATCCATCACAAAATTATTTGCCCACTCACAGGAAGTTTTGCTATAGTAAGGTGTGCCATAACTTCACATCATACCCCTGGCCTCAATGCAGTTTTACTATGATATGCTCTATTTAACAGCTCAACTTTAGCCTTTTGTACTTACCAAAAGGAACAAGAAAATGACCTTTAAAGCCGTAAGGGCGCTAAACACCTTTGGAACATCGCAATTAAACATGCTCATCCTACAAAAATGCAAGGATGGGTGATCTACTAGGAAGTCCAAGGAGGTTTGGTGGCCAAAGTGGACAATATTGTACGAGGTGGGAGCAGGTCGTTACGACTACTGCCTCTCCGAATTTTATTTGCAAGAAAAACAAAACAAAACAAAACAAAAAAAGAACAAGAAAAGAACTTCAGCCATTGACCATGGGTTATATGATTTTTCTTTTGTGCTATGTCTGTTTTGTTTTGGTGATGTATGATATGTCTAATGTGGGAAATGAAGTAAGATGCCTCCTTAATTTTGTTTACTCCCAAAATGTGAAACTTTTTTCAACTCAAGTCCCTCTGATATGGAGTATCTTAGTGAATGACATACAAAATACTTAAAAGAGATTTTATTTTTGACTTCGTGCCAAAGGGTAAGGATCTGAGTATGTAAATTCGGAACAATATTTCGAAGTGAATTCCTATTTCAATGTACAAAGGGGATTTTTATGTCCTTGAGGTGATTGTTTGCAATAAGATACATTCCCTTGAAATATGAGAAAAGGACAAAAGTGGCTTTGACTACTGATGGCAATAATTGTAGATATGCTTCTGAGAGAATTCAAAATTTTTTTTGGAAGAGATACATCCATGTAATGTTCGAAGAATATGTCTTCTGAATCAACTGGTGCTTGATTTTGCATACCAACATTTGAATAATTCTAGTTTGTTCTGGTTATGAATTTAAACACTTAGTCAGATATTTATTGGTCGTAAACCCATTCTTTAGTATATGAAAGAGACATTTGTAGGTTATGACAGTTTGGGACGCTGAATTTTAACTCGATTTTTCTGTCTGTACAACAAAAATCGGGAGATGATGCTGCGATTGAGGCAGATAATAATACAACAGCGCTAATGCTCCCTTGGACGTATTTTATATTGCATTTCCTTGCTCTTTGTGATCTACAATTATGTCCAACTGAAGTCCTTCAATCATACAATCTGTTGAGTGAGCTGTCAGAAGCCAGGTGTCTTTATTCCGACAAGCATGCTACATAAACAGTCGTGGCCTCCTTTTTGCCACAGGAGGAATTCGCATTCTTCATCTCTTCCTAGTATGAACTCAACTCCTAATTACCTAATGTACTATTCTTTGATCCTCAACATTGAGAGGAAGTGCTGTGGAGGGATCTAGGATTCCAACCTTGGTGGCCAAGCTCCTATACTCTTTTCACCTTGGGGGTGCGAGCTCCTATAATATGGGGGGATGGATCCTATAATTTCTAAATTATCTTAAAACTAATAGTAAATTATGAGCTTGTTTGATTTTTTTTTGGGGGGCGCCATCCCATAAGACTATGTTGAAAATCTGACGTTGACTGGAGCTTGGAGGTGGATAGTAGGGCAGACTGACCTTGACTGCAGGCTGATAGTAATTTTTGGTTACGTTGTGTAAATTTGAAGGACATTAATTGCTTTTGTCACTGTTGTTTGTGACTAATCCATGGTCATTGCGTTGAAGCTGCGAGATTTGCGATAGGCAACTACACAGTATCCTTTTCCTACTAGTTCTGAAGCAGCATGAGGTGCATGCACATGCTTTCAAATCACTACATTGTCAACTGTTTTTACCTCCTTGAAGGACCACAGTTGAAAAGAACATTGCTTGTTCTATATTTTATTTTATTTTGTCATTCAGAGCTCAACAATAAACAAGTGAAGAAAACTGAGATGATTAACTTTTCATTTTAAGCACCACAAATGGCAATTTACCTTGTTCTCTTATTTGTTCCTTTTGAAGAATAGATTTTCCATGTACTTTTATTTCCATCCTACAACAACTTCTTCCTTTTTCTTTTTCTTTTCCAGAAATGTTTTCTTATCAGGCTTAGACAAGTTGAGTTTTGTTCACCCTCCACTTAAGAGGGTGAACATTACTCTCTTTCCTATTGGTTGAAATGATGTGGACCCCACCACAAAGTGATATCATTCTTGCCAAAAAGTGTATTGCATGGAAAGAATGACATCATTTTGTAGTAGGGTCCACACCATTTCAACCAATGAGAGAGAGGGTAATGTTCACCCTCCTTAAAAGAGGGTGAACAAAATTGCACTCGGCTTAGACCCCCATGATTTTATTTGATGGTAGGGGCTGCATGGGCGGCAATTTGGTTTATTCAAACTCTGGCTTTTATGACATAAAGGAGAAATTCACTAAAAGATCTGTGACTAAAAAATCATTTTAAGTTCTTGTTTGGATGCATGTATTGTTCATGTTACATCGTGGCACGAGAAACTGATTGCTCAATTATTTTATATAGGGAATATGTCAATGGTGCTAGATTATCAGCAAAAAGGAAAATAGACAAGCCTGTCTACTAGTCCCGCAAGAAGACAGAAATCTTTTTATACATCACCTAGAAGTATCTTTCTTTGAAGGATAGCCATTGGTGAATAATCTGTCTAAAGATTGTTACTGTATTTGCTAAAAAAGCCACCATTTTGGATTATAAACTTGATGTCAGTTATGTTTTCAATGTCGTAATGATGGTTATCTGGGCAGATATGCAGGGAACATAGGAATGGTGTGCATCCCAAATATCAGCAAAACTTGCTAGACGATAGGTTTCTGTTTTTCAAGGGAGGTAAGATGGTTGGTTTATGTAATGCAAGTGATCAATAAGCAATAAGTAATTTCAATTCTAGCTGGCTGACTTGATTGAAGAAGAGACGAGTCGGCCAATATGTAGCAGTGGTAACTAGTAAGATCCTGGAAATGACAATATTGTCCTCCACAGAGAGAGAGAGGATGAAAACAACATGCGAAAGAAGACAGGACATTGAGCTGATTGCAAGTTAGAAAGTTGCAGTGGCACAATTTTGCAAGGAAACGAAAGAAGTTGAGAACATATGGAATCTTGGTAGGTCTTTTATAGTATTATTTTTTTTCCCTTTTGGTTGGTCTTTGGATTACTGTTGTGCTGGTTGGTCTTTGGATTCCTGTTGTGCTGATCACTGAATCACAATGTGTAACACCATACTTGGGCCATTATGAATTTCCAAGATGCTTATTGGTCCGTTGGTGAAGTACAAATGTACCCACAAATGTACCCATGGTATTTGACCCTGATGCCACTTGGCATGCCGTGATTGGTGGGCAATAGCCTAAGATGATAATCTGGATACTATAGGAGGATGCTTGGGTTTTGTCCATGTTGAAGGATGTCTCCATTCATCACGTGGAGGGGGGCTGCCTAATGGCAACCCTAAAAGACAAAGACATAGTCCTTTACAAAATCTCCTCTAATCCCTTCTCCACCAATTATCATCTATCTCTCACATGGGAATCCTTGGCCCACCCCACCACTTCTACTTTCATTGTTATTTTATTCTTTTCCAACTCTCTAGGTCATGATGCATCATCATATGAAACCAACTCTCCCTCTATATATATTTTTCTCATACTATATTTGTTTCCCTACTTGTGTTTTCAGCGTATATACCTTGTAGTATCAAGTAAAGATCAGAGAGAGAGAGAGAGAGTATCATGGGGGACTCATTTGCCTCATATATACATATGGTAATGGAAACAAACTTCTCATGTTTGATCGTATGCGTTTAATATTACTATTTTTGGCCTGTTGATTTCTGATATTAGCTTCGTTGTTTTCATTGTTATTTTTCTTTGTTCTGTTGTAGTATTTATATGGGCTTTTGTTAGTTACTCGTCTTAGTTTCATGTCACATGATGTTTTGTAATGCGTTTTTTATGCTGCTTTTGCTTTTCTTGATTACGGGTACAACAACCGAATACAGGTGCAACACCTAATAGAGAAGTGTCTGATATTCCACATGACAAAAGAGGAGTGCATGGAAGCCCTTTCTAAACATGCAAGTATTGAACCAGTCATCACTTCCACTGGTTAGTTTCCAATCAGTCACCTATTATTGTTACTCATGCGCATGCACCTAAGTACACAGTGACTTATGCTTGGTTTGGAACATGGGGAAATGAAGGGAAAAGAAGTGAAAGTTTAAAAAATTCCCTTCCCTTATTTGGTTTGAGAGAGAAGAGAAAATGACAAAATAAGGTTATAAACATTATAAAAAATTTCCCTTTCTTTTCTTACATTTACCTACTTAATTATTTTTTCCCTTCTCTTTTCTCACTTTCCACAAGTTCCGAACAAAGCATTAAATAGAAACCTGCAGAAAAAGAGAGACAAAATAAACAAAACTTGCATAGAAAGTATACTCAACAGAGAAAATTCAAAATTAAGTTTCGTTTCCTTTACCATGCGTTTTAGGACTGTACATCAAGCTGGTAACCTAACCTAGCTAGACACCAATCGCTTCAGTTTTAAAACCAAATAAACGTTGTTTCATAGTTGTATTTTGTCTGTATCAGCTTCTTCACTTTATTATATTATATTTCGTTTTCCTCTGTAAATTCCTCCACAAATTTGTAAATATAGATAACGGTAACATCATATATGGCCTAAGTTGAATCGCTCAATGCAGTGTGGAACGAGCTGGAAAAAGAGAACAAGGAATTTTTCGAGGCATACTCCTAATCTCAGGGCAAAGAAGACCGAATGTCAGATGCCGAGACAAGTGAAATGATTCAGAGGATGATATCTGATTCCTCGAAGGATACCTCAGACGACTAAGATATATACATATGCGTATCTATAGAAAAAGTGAGCACATATTTGGGTTCTTGCTGGCATGCAGTTGGTTACCCTAGCATCCTTCCCATCCAGCCAAACTCAACAGGGCTCTATATATTCATATGTACATACCTAGTATTGTGTGGTCCCTAAGATGAATCTAACGATGGGGTACTCTGTGGTCCTCAAATGTTGACTCATGCAGTTATAGCTCAAGAGCATGTGCACAACCACAGGATGTGGTGTGTTGACATAGGAGAACTGTTGGAATTGCAGAAGATGATACCTTAGAGATAGAGCCAAAATTGTGGAAAGTTTTGGCTCTTTTGCTGTCTGTTGTGCCAGAGAGAGAATCCCATGTGATGTAAGTGTCTTTGTTACTATTAATAAATGAAGCATGAAAAGTGGGGACTAAAATGTTATGTAGCGTCATAATCACGTGCTTTTTACAAGTCTATATAATTGAATGAACTAATGAGGTGGATGTTTTAACTGTTTTTATGTGAACCAACGGTCTGAAATCATTGCCGGTGGTGGCAAAGCTCTCTCTCTTACCTCAGCTTATCAAAATCAAATGCGTTAGCATCAGATGTGATGAGCATAGAAAAAGGGTGAGTGCAAAGGGCTGCTAAGTAGCCAGCTTAGGCCTATCATTTTAACTTGTTGGTTGTGTATGTAGGGAGGTATTCCCGAGCAGATACACTTAGTTGCCGAACACGTGATGTTTGGTAACATGTGATGAACACAAACGGTACTTATCGCCGGGCAGTATAGTTAACAGGGACACGTATCAGTGATATGGGAAGTCATTGATCTATAGAGTTTGTTCGGCTAAAAGAAAAGCAAATGACAAGTGAAGTCAATGATGTGAGACCAAGCTGTTCGGCAGATAGAGACATTCTCATTACGCTTGGACCAAATTACATGTGAAGTCATTGGTCCAGGCAGTCTGTTCGGCAACGAGATGGCCGAACAAGCAAAGAACCCCAAATTAATTGTTCTAACATGGGGAACATTCTGGAAGAATGTTCAGAATGTTGGTATTCTGATTAAAGAATAAGATCCCGTGAATAAAGGATCTGGGAAAGATACCCAATGAGAATGGGATGATCGGCCAGTAAAGGAAAAGAATCCTAATGAGGACTCTTTTCCATTAAACTGATAAAGGAAACGAGAATCCTTGATATCCTTGGTTTCCTATACGAGTTGGGAATCCTATGGCAATAGGAATGCTTGGGCAGCAAGCATACACAAGTCTATAAATATGAGGTGAACCTAGAGGAAAAAGGTACGCAATATACTGCATTATTATTGCTTTCCTACTGATAATTAGGGTTTTGTTCTTAGTACGTGATACTAACAAAGGCATCGGAGGGCCTTTGCCACGAGAGGCAAAGGTGCACTCACCCCTTGTCTATTTTGCAGATTAGGATTCAGACGTCGAGCTAGGGTTCCAGTGAAGAGGCACGAATAAGCCGTTGCAATCCAGTTGAACCAAAGCATCAATTGTTTTCATCCCCCTACAATTGGCGCCGTCTGTGGGAAAGAACAGACTTTTTGCAGAAAGTAATCATGACGGAAGAAAATCCAGTCACACCGTTTAGTCCAAAGGACCAGTTAGGTGGAGGAAGAGATAAATCTCCACCAGGTGCTCCGAGAAAGCCCACTGGTAGACATGACAGAGAAAACTCCAAAGAAAAAGGAGACAAGACTGCTACTGGTTCCACGAGAAGGAGTAAGTCTCATCGAGTAGAAGAGTCTGTTACTCGTTCAAAGAGTATTCATAACGATGATGATGTCCTTGATAAAAAAAGAAGAGAAATCGAGGAGTACGCTCGTTTAATTAAAAAACGAGAGTATGAGATACGGGAGCTGCAGAGGATATGAGAGCACCCCGAGGATTCTGGACTCTCTCGAAGGAATTCCCGAAGGGACGGACGGGCTCTGGTGATTCATGATGGGACTCATTCACGCAGAAGGGGGAGCAGAAGTCCTGTTATAGGGCGTCATAAGGCTTCTCCACGAAAAAGGGGAAGAAGAAGTAGAAGCCGAACACCAGAGAGAAGGACTTCTTCACGAAAAATGAGGAGCAGAGACCGAAGTTCTACCCCTGAAGAAGAGGATACGAGGAAACATCATCGAGATAGGTACGAAAGACCAGATGCTGATTGGGTCAAGACTTCGGCCCACAAATTAAAGGAACAAGAGGATGGGATAGTGACTGCACGAGAAGCAGCACGAAAGGCCCTGAGTAATATTGCAGCCTCCCCCTTTACAAAGAGGCTACAAGAAGCGAGATTGCCGAGCAGAGTAAAGCACGGAGCGTTCGTACTTTACGAGACAAATACGGATCCTGTGGCTCACATACAGCATTATCAACAGGCCATGTTTATGCATGAGGGGGATGATTCCATCTTGTGCAAGATGTTTCCCTCTAGTCTTGGCAAAGTGGCTTTGTCCTGGTTTCATAAACTGGCCCCACGATCCATACGAGGATGGAGGCAGTTGGCAGAGGAATTCACTGCTCGGTTCTTGACAAGCAGAAAAGCCCCGAAGACTTTTGAAAGTCTTTCCACCATGAAGCAGGAGGAGAACGAACAGATCAGGGATTATGCAAAGAAGTACTGGGAGACTTTCAACGAGATTGAAAGTTGCAGTGAGGAGTATGCAATTGCTACATTCAAAACTGGTTTACCTGTTCGGGGAGAGCTGCGCCGATCATTGAATAAACATCCGGTAGCCACCCTGGCTAAATTGATGGAACGGATAGAACAACATGCCAGAATGGAGGATGACATACTCCGTGAGGACGGCAGAATGGTTGCCGAACAGCCAAAGGCACCTGCTAAAAAGGTGGATAAGCCAGAACCCAAGACTTACAGAGATAGAAAGGAGTACGGGCAGGCTAAGAAAGAGTCATACAAAGAAAAGCAAGCTCCAGACCCTAAATCCTTCTTTTCTATCACTACAGTTTGGAAGGAGCCAATTTATAGGATTCTTTATCGAATAAAGAATCAACCATATTTCAAATGGCCTCCGAGTCTAGGAGGAGACAAAGATGCAAAACGTGCTACGAATCAGCACTGCAGTTATCATAAGGATTGGGGCCATATGACTGAGGACTGTGAGACATACAAGAGGCACCTTGATGATTTGGTCTCTCGGGGCTATCTCAAGGAATTTATCTAGGAGGACCCTAAAGAGAAAGGGAAGGCTATGGAGGTGGGTTACGAACAAAACCCCAAAGGCGTCATCCATATGATACATGGATTGGCCACACCTTACACGAGAAGTGAGGTTAGGCTATTTCAAAGGCAAGTTAAGCATGATCAGCATGTGATGCGGTTGGGAAACAAGAGGGGGCGAGAGACTGATGTATGCAAAGAGAGCATGGCATTCAGTGATGAGGATTTGGGGGAGGTCCAAATACCCCACAATGATGCATTGGTCGTAACCCTACGAGTTGGGGAATACGACATCGAAAGAATTCTAGTGGACTCGGGGAGCTGTACAGAGGTATTGTACTATGATGCATTCAAGAAGATGGGGCTGGCACAATCAGACTTAGAACAGTCTACAACGCCTCTTATTGGGTTCGGTGCAGGAGCAGTTTGGCCCCTTGGAAAAGTGACATTACCTGTTCGGGCCGGATCAGTGGTGTTGAGAACGGACTTTTTAGTGGTTGATGTCCCTTCTTCCTATAACGCGATTATAGGGAGGACATGGTTGCATAAGATGAGAGCAGTCTCCTCGACTTATCATCAGATGGTGAAATTCCCAGGATCAAATGGGATTGAAGTTCTTAAAGGCAACCAGAAGGTGGCGCAACAATGCTTGATTTCCATCATCAAAACAGCCCCAAAAGTCCACCATGTTCATACACTGGAAGTACCAGATCAACCAACCATCGAAGATGTTGGAAGAAGCCCAGCTGAAAAAGTGGTTGAGGGCTTGGAGAAGATTCAGATCAACGAGATTGATCCTGAACAATATTTTTTAGTTGGGGAATCACTGCCAGTAGATGAAAAGGCCGAATCGATAAAATTCCTAAAAGAGCATATTGATGTTTTTGCATGGGTGCCTGAGGAAATGCCTGGGGTGGATGCAGATGTGATCTGTCACCATCTAAACATTGACCCTCAGCACAAGCCGATCATTCAGAAGAAACGAAGGGCAGCCGTGCAGCATGTAGATGCAGTGATTGAGGAGGTCGATCGTTTGTTGGAAGCCAAAGCAATACGAGAAGTCTATTACCCCGAATGGTTATCCAACACTGTTGTAGTAAAGAAGAAGAATGGAAAGTGGCGAGTCTGTGTGGACTTCACAGACCTAAACAAAGCGTGCCCTAAGGATAGTTTTCCTTTGCCCAGGATTGACCAATTGGTTGATGCAACCTCTGGCTACGAACGAATGAGTTTTCTCGATGCATACCGAGGATATCATCAGATTGCTATGTTTGAACCTGATCAAGAGAAGACTTCCTTCATCACACCTCGAGGATTATATTGCTACAGTGTCATGCCGTTTGGGCTGAAGAATGCTGGGGCCACATACCAAAGACTAGCAACCATCATGTTCAAAAATCTCATTGGGAAAACTTTAGAAGTTTACATTGACGATATGGTGGTAAAAAGTCGAGAAAAAGGAGGGCATATTACTGATTTAAAAGAAGTCTTTGAAATCTTGAGGAAATACAAGTTGAAACTCAACGCCTCGAAGTGTGCGTTTGGAGTCGGTTCAGGAAAGTTCCTAGGCCATTTGGTAACCATGAGGGGGATAGAGGCAAATCCCGAGCAAATCGATGCTTTGCAGAAATTACAAAGTCCCAAAACTACCAAGGAAGTCCAGAGGCTGACTGGAATGGCGGCAGCACTAAACAGATTCATCAGCAGGTCAAGTGACAAGTGCAGACCCTTTTTTCAGTTACTGAAAAAGAGGGAGGGATTTGAATGGGGAGTAGAATGTGAGCAGGCCTTCCAAGACCTGAAGAAGTACTTGGCCGAACCCCCATTGTTGTCAACCCCACAGCCAGGTGAGTCTTTAATTCTATATTTAGCTGTTTCCGAGCACGCAGTTAGTGCAGTCTTGTTGAGGGATTTGGGGATCGAGCAAATCCCCATTTATTATGTTAGCAAGACATTGTTGGATGCAGAGACGAGATATCTGCCATTAGAAAAACTTGTCCTGGCACTTAGGACAGCAACCAGGAAATTGCCACACTACTTCCAAAGCCATAAGGTTGTGGTTTATACTGAGTATCCATTAAAATCACTGCTTCGAAAGGCAGATTTCTCGGGTAGGATCTCGACATGGTCCGTTGAGTTAAGTCAGTATGATCTTGAATATCAGCCACGCACAGCAATTAAAGGCCAAGTGTTGGCTGATTTTGTAGCAGAGTTTTCCCCCAGTGTTGCTCCCTTGCCTCCTACGAGGAAGGAACAGGCGGCTAAGACATCATCCTTCATGGATCAACCCGTCGCCGAACAGGATCCCAAAGAATGGAAGCTATTTGTTGATGGATGGGCATGCAATACCGGTTCTGGAATTGGAGTTGTCCTCTTTCCTCCTGAAGGAGTTCTAATTGAACTCTCTGTTCGGCTTGGATTCAGTGCATCGAATAATGTGGCTGAATATGAAGCACTCTTGGCAGGATTGAGAAGTGCGAAGACCCTTAAAGCAGAACGGGTCAGGGTGTATTGTGATTCCCAGCTTGTTGTGAATCAGCTGTCCGGCGAGTACGAAACTCGGAACGAAAAGATGGTGGCCTACGTGCAGGCAGCCAAAGACTTGCTTGATACCTTCGAAAGAGTGTATATTGAGCAAATAAGTTCTGGACAGAACGCTCATGCAGATTCTTTAGCCTGGTTGGCTGCGGCAGTACCAACAGAGTTTAAAAGAAGGGTGGCAGTAGAATACCTAAATGAGCCAAGCATTGGGGGGAATGTGGACTTGGTCTTGGACGTGAACCAAGGACCAAGTTGGATGGACCCAATAATAGAGTTCTTATGAGACGAGATACTCCCTTCTGATAAAAAGGAGGCCCACAAGATAAGAGTCAAATCTGCTAGGTTTTGGCTGTCCCCAGAGGGCAAGTTGTACAGGAAATCCTTTACAGGTCCTTATTTGCTATGCGTACATCCTGAGATGGTACAGAAGTTCCTTCATGAGATCCATGAGGGAACATGTGGGAGCCATGCTGGAGGGAGATCCATTGCTCACCGAGCAATTACTCAAGGCTACTGGTGGCCACACATGCAAGAAGATGCAAAGGTTTATGTAAAGATTTGTGAGAAGTGTCAGAAATTCTCACCAATGATTCGAACACCTGCCGAGGATCTGGTGCCTTTGACGAGTCCCTGGCCTTTTGCCCAATGGGGAATGGATATCGTGGGTCCATTGCACAAAGCAACTGGGAATCGAAAATTCCTGCTTGTAGCAACTGATTATTTTACGAAGTGGATTGAGGCAGAACCATTGGCCAAAATCACTGAACCTATGATAGAAAGGTTCGTGTGGAAAAGCATCATCACTCGTTTTGGGGTCCCTTATTCATTGATTACAGACAATGGATCCCAATTTCAGAAGAAATTCAAGACTTTTTGTGCTCAATATGGAATACGAAACTATTATTCCACCCCAGCCTACCCTCAGAGTAATGGGCAAGCGGAGGCTTCTAACAAAACTATCCTTGATGGGATCAAGAAACGGCTTGACAAAGCCAAGGGAAAATGGCCTGATGAGTTGCCATTGGTTTTATGGGCTCACCGAACAACGCCTAGGAGGTCTACGGGAGAGACCCCCTATTCGTTGGCATTTGGAACAGAGGCTGTCATACCTCTGGAAGTGGGTCTGCCGACCAACAGAACAGCTTTGGTTGAAAGTGGAGGCAATGACAGGGCCCTTGAAATCGAGCTTGATCTTGCCGAGGAGAAGAGAGAAAAGGCCTTGGTACATCTTGCTTCTTACCAAGAACAGCTGATGAAAAGCTACAATAAACATGTTCATCCTAGAGAATTTGGTGTTGGGGACCTTGTGCTACGAAAAGTGCTCGGCAACACCAAAGTGGCAAACGAAGGCAAGCTGGGGGCCAATTGGGAAGGCCCGTATAGAGTAACTGAGGTTGTGGGCATAGGAGCCTATAGATTGGTAGATCTGGATGGTGATCCAATTCCAAGACCTTGGAATGTTCATAATTTACGAAAGTTTTTTGTTTAGAAGTATTAAAATCTGTTTTGGATTTGCACTACGTGATTGTGTAGGAATTACGAATATAATTCCTCTGATTCTAGTTTTTATTATTGATTCATGGGGTACGAATAAACGCCCTCTTACGTTTTTTACAGATCATGAATAAAATTACTTCTTTCAAATAACTGTTGTGGTATTTAAATACGACCTACGAGTTCGGTTCCTCATATTCGTATTGGGGAGCAGGATATACCTTTTGAGTATGTGAAACTTAAAAGATTTATAAGTACGTGAAACTTAATAAATACAAGTACGAAACACTTGTATAGAATTAAAGTACGTGAAACTTGGGTATACACTTGAACACAAGTATGAAACACTTGTGTGCTTGTCAAACTTTTTAAAGTACGTGAAACTTAAAAGTGTTGCAAGTTTGAAAACACTTGTATATTATTACAAAATACAAGTATGAAATACTTGTATGGACGTTTAAAGAACGAGATACTTATAAGTACGTGAAACTTACGATTCCTAAGTATGTGAAACTTGAGGAAATCCTTTATGATCAAGTGTCTGTATGACAAACACTTGAAAGACTTGTAAAAAAGCAATTGGCTTGGCTTACAAACATAACGAGTATATGTTCAAAGTACGTGAAACTTATAAATATCTGTTCTTAAGTACGTGAGACTTAAGGAACAAATTGTATGTTTGTTCTGGTTCTTAAAATATGTGAAATTTGCATAAGACAATCAATAGTACGAAATACTTGAGATTAAAACAGTGCATCCGAACACATGCAATAAACAGAAGAGAGCCGAGCAAATGCCACAGGGGGCCAAATACCTGTTTAGACAAAGTATTAAAAGTATGGGAGCCACACAGGGCCAAATTCTTATGGTCACGCAGGACCAGCAACCAACATCAAAATAGTTCAAACAAACTTACCAAAGTTAATCCACATTCTGGACTTCCGGAACATCATTATTAACCTGGGGACCTGCCTCATTCTCCTCCAACACTATGGGTTCATTAACTGCATCATGAGCTGGGGACTGGACAGCCTGAGAGCCAGATGGGATGTCTTCTTCTGCTCCAGTGAAATCTTCGATTTGCTGCTCAACATCATCTTCCAGAGGAACATCTTGCTCTTGGGAAGCTGCAGTTCGGCTGCTCGGTAGTTCATTATCAGTCCACAATGGAGAGTCTTCTGCAACGCCAACCTTTGTTAAACAAGTTTCCCAGCAAGCAATCCAAATTTGATCTTGAAGAGCAGGAATCTGTTGAACATAGTTCGCAGTTGTGGTGTCGAATCCTTTCTAGTACCCATCCTCATACGCAGCTTTTTTGGCAGTATCAATCTCTGATAAAGCCTGATTGAGGCTCTCTTCAGCAACTTCAAGTTTTTCTTTAGTTTGGTTGAAGTCAGATTTGGCCTTGTCTCTTTCTCTTTCCAACCTGGTAACTGTTCGGAGCAGTTTGGTATTGTCATTCATCAGCCTCACCCTTTCAGCATCTGCTTCTTGGTACTTTTTACCTAAAGTGACCATTTTTTGAATGAACTGGCAAAATGTCAACGAGTTAGAAACGGGTATGGCAATACATGTTTAAATGGTATACGATATATACATAAAAGACCTTATAAAGACAAACCAAGTAACAAATACCTTGCTACCGCTGACAAGTCCAGTAGAAACAAGCCGATCAGGAGTGGATGCATTTTCCTTTTGCACATCCACTGGGAGGAGCAATCCTTGAGCTAGGGCAAGTGCGATTTCAGATGAACCAGCACTATCCCCGACGTGAACGGGACGATCTCCCCTAGTGAAAGAAGGAGTCCAAGTTTGAGGAAGGACTTCAGTTGTTGGAGAGATGGGATGATGAGTTTCGGTAGCTGCTCGGGAAGCAGTACCATCTTGATCGTCGACTCTTGGGCGTTTATCTCGATGGAGGTCAGTGGCCTCTGTAGCGGTATCAACTTCTCGAGGAGAAGATGATGACCGTGCAGATCCCCCCCTATTACGACGAGATCGTGGGGGAGGGGCGCCAGTTGAGGCCACCCGGCCAGTACCGCGTCCCCGAGAAGAAACGGTAAGGAGGGAACTGAGATTAAGAGGTTCACGAGCCATTGTCTCTAAGATAGGGGGAGATGGAGTATAACCTGATGAGGACGATTGGCTGGTTAAACGATTTGAGGAAGGCTGTTCGGGCTGTTGAGAGACTGTTTGACTCTGGATGGTCCTACGAAGTCTTAAACGTGGCAATGGAACTCCTTCTGAAATGGGAATTTCTCCCAGTTGACCGGCAATGGTAACACCGGATTGACGTCTTGAGGTACGTGGTTGGGGAGCAGCTGATGTAGAGGTAGAAGCAGCACTGGTGCTGGGATGAGCTAGTCTTCTGTCGATGACTCCTCTGTATGAAGGGTCGTATCCTAGCAGCACCTCAGCGTTACGACCCCGACCAGCTGTGGGAGTACCAGGTTCGCCTTTATATTTCAGGATTTTGTTGATGTCCTCTGTTCGGACGTAGCTAGGCTCTCGTCTTGGACGTTTGTTGACGTTTTCAGCTGCACAATCAGAGTTATCAAATCAAAAAATTAGATGCAATAGAAAGCTACGAGAAAGCAGCAAACAAACAAATAGCAAAAGATAAAAAAAGAAGCATACGTGGGTATCCCCATATATGGGGGCAGTGGAGACCCACCACTTGACCATCCTCTCCTAGTGGCTCAAAGGCTCCAATGACGTAAAGGAAATCGATTTCATGATCCCGAGCAGAGTCTGGCAGGTTTAGCACGAGACGCTTGTCGGCCCTTCTAACTTTGAAGTAATAGGTGTTGTAATCAGGGTTCAGTACAATGCTGTACCACCACTGAATATCCCAAATTCCTAACTGGGTCCCAAGAATCCTATTCAAAGCTATTACTCCCATTATCAACCTAAAGACGTTTGTTGATACTTGCATGGGGGTGAGACGATACCAGTTTAGGATCTGGCGAAGTAATGGATGAAGGGGAAATCGAACTCCGCCTTCGACGATAGCAACAATGGGAATACACATTCGATCCCAGGAACCTCCGTCTCTATCTGCGCCCAGGGGGGCTAGTTCGAGACCAACGTTCTCTGGAACGTTATACTCCCTCCTAAATGCCGCCATGGCAGAAGGGGTTTCACATAGTTTCCTAAATTTGCTGGGTCTCAGGGGAATCTCACCATCGTCAGCCATGGGACTCAGGAAAAAAGAAAGACTGAAAAAGGGAGCAACAGAAACCCTAGAAAACGACTCACGAAATCGAGAATGGAGATCTCAGATAAAGAATCTAAACAGAAGCAAAGAAGTAAGAACGAGGATCTTACAAGAGTATGTTGACGATCCCCTGGAAATGCAATCGAGTTTTGCAGACGACGGCAATGGCAGAAAGTTTAGAGAGAGAAAGAGTTTTGAAGTTTTGGGTGGGGAAATCCAAAATAAGCCCTTTCTGGGGTTTAGGTGCCAGAGACGGAGACAGAACGAGGATCTTACAAGAGTATGTTGACGATCCCCTGGAAATGCAATCGAGTTTTGCAGACGACGGCAATGGCAGAAAGTTTAGAGAGAGAAAGAGTTTTGAAGTTTTGGGTGGGGAAATCCAAAATAAGCCCTTTCTGGGGTTTAGGTGCCAGAGACGGAGACGAAACGTCTCGTCTCACACCGTTACCTTTTAAGTAACGGGAAAAAGAGATCAAGCTAACGACGTAATGGCGTCGTTAAGATAAAACGTCAATTCACATTTAATGTAAAAGCGTACGATATGCGGCACGTGGAGTCATTGCCTCGAGATGGTATAATGACGGAGGCGCCAAAAGGCATCAATGAAGATATTGAAATTGTGACTGCATGGGATCAGAAGAATCTGGTCGTAGTAAAAATTCTGTTTCTAAGCATCATATATTGCCCCCGAACAGTGGTAAATACATGAAGCTGGGGAGCAATTGTAGGGAGGTATTCCCGAGCAGATACACTTAGTTGCCGAACACGTGATGTTTGGTAACATGTGATGAACACAAACGGTACTTATCGCCGGGCAGTATAGTTAACAGGGACACGTATCAGTGATATGGGAAGTCATTGATCTATAGAGTCTGTTCGGCTAAAAGAAAAGCAAATGACAAGTGAAGTCAATGATGTGAGACCAAGCTGTTCGGCAGATAGAGACATTCTCATTACGCTTGGACCAAATTACATGTGAAGTCATTGGTCCAGGCAGTCTGTTCGGCAACGAGATGGCCGAACAAGCAAAGAACCCCAAATTAATTGTTCTAACATGGGGAACATTCTGGAAGAATGTTCAGAATGTTGGTATTCTGATTAAAGAATAAGATCCCGTGAATAAAGGATCTGGGAAAGATACCCAATGAGAATGGGATGATCGGCCAGTAAAGGAAAAGAATCCTAATGAGGACTCTTTTCCATTAAACTGATAAAGGAAACGAGAATCCTTGATATCCTTGGTTTCCTATACGAGTTGGGAATCCTATGGCAATAGGAATGCTTGGGCAGCAAGCATACACAAGTCTATAAATATGAGGTGAACCTAGATGAAAAAGGTACGCAATATACTGCATTATTATTGCTTTCCTACTGATAATTAGGGTTTTGTTCTTAGTACGTGATACTAACAAAGGCATCGGAGGGCCTTTGCCACGAGAGGCAAAGGTGCACTCACCCCCTGTCTATTTTGCAGATTAGGGTTCAGACGTCGAGCTAGGGTTCCGGTGAAGAGGCACGAATAAGCCGTTGCAATCCAGTTGAACCGAAGCATCAATTGTTTTCATCCCCCTACAGTGTACACTGTAATGACTGACTGGGCCTTCCTTAGGGAATCGTCACATGCACACTGAGCCAGGATTGTCCTGATTCCACTTTCAGCAGTGATACATTAGCTGCTACACACAAACATAAGGCTGTTATTGAAGCTCAACTGGATTTGGTCCATTCAAAAAGCTCATCGGTATTGGTACTGGTAGGTGCGGTGTTTAAAATGAAAGCTTGAACACTTGGTTGTTTCTGGATTCGACTCGATAAACTTGTACACAAACTTGTTTGACATCAGTTTGAATGCTAGACAAACCAAGCTTGAGTAACCTTTAGGCTCTTTAGGACTTTGATTTGTTCACCACTAACATAATGCTCAACTTGATTACGTTTCTTCATAGTTTATTATGTTAAGTTACTAATTATTATCAAAAGCTTAAATTGATTAAAAAATAGAATTCAACAATACATATCAAGCTATCTAACTTTCAAAGGCCACAAAGTAAAATTCGCATGTGAATCAGAAATGAAGATGCTAAAAGAGAGTTTATTGATTATGTTTTGAGTAGTGCTACGTACTATGTGAGCATAAAACTTTTGCATAAAAGAGCCACCGTACAATTATGTGACCGATGTAAGTTCTTTAGCATGAAAACCCCATTATCGTGGTTCATAACTTCAAAATTACACCAACCAACGACACCTTGAAGATAATTTCTGTGAAGTACTCCCTCTGTCCCATAATCTTTGTCCGGTCCGCAAAACGAGATCGTAAAAATAATTCAATTTTTGTATAAAAAAAATCAAAATTTTTTCAACAATTCATTAGATATCGATGAGTACTTTTAGTCCTCGTTTTGTGGACAGGGCAAACAATTTGGGATGGAGGGAGTAGTTTCTTTTTTTTAGGAACACAGACATAATAGCATAATAAATATGAGATAAACAGTTGTGCATCCACCAATACAAGACAACCCAAAGAAAACCAATGCAACACAACCTAGTAACAGAACTCAGCCCCGACAAGCTTACACAACAAAGGCCAAGACAAAGGACACACAACAATTCCTAACAGAAAACACCAGGGTACTGACGCCTGCAACACAGAACACACCATAAACCTGCAAAACGAAGATTTGGACCAGAAAAGATAAATCAATGAAACGCATGACGTTGAGGAGAGCAATAGGAATGCAGATCATCTTTTATAACCCTTTTCCCATTTCCACTTACTCCAAATGGGATGTGGGAGTGCCTTATCACAACCATTACTACCTTGGACACTGTCAACCTTTGTCCGCTTCTGCTAGCCAAAGTGCCTCACAAGCATTATCACAGTCCTCTAACTGGTATTGCCAAAAAGCCACAAGCCACTTTAGCTTGCAAATTCCGAGGTCCCAAAACAAAATCCATCTCCAACCCTATAAGATGAGGAGTCCTCAATGCTCAGCTAATGGTGATCAGGTATTGGAGAGTTAGTCACACAACTGGTTGGTGAAGAAGGAATCTCTTCTACCACTTCCATCCAGAAAGGACTAAAAAGATCAGGCACACCAACCAAAGGATTATCATTCTCTAGGACATCAACACAAACCCTCCGAGACATATGGCCATTAGGGCTACAAGGATGGCTGACTGTCAAAGATGGCTCCTGAACTTTAACTTCCACAACCGAGAGGCGCGGCATATGGAAAAAATGGAACCTCTCATCTGAATCCCAAAGGCAGAGTCGACTTACTAAGAGAAACTCATGCCCCATAATGACCTTTTTCTGTCGATGGCAAAACTTCATACCATCACAAGACATCAAATTCTTTCCAGGTTCTTTAGGCCTTCAAACCTATCAAAAGACCCCGAGCCCGTAGGAAAGCAACAGTCAACCTTGGACTCCATAGCAACACAACCAAAAAAAACCATAGCACAAGGGTCATTGGACATAACACCCAAATACCTGATCCCATCCACTCGCATGCCTCTAATGTAGCAGTGGATCGTGAAGATTCCCCAATACAAAAATTAGTAAAAGCAAAGGAATCCCCATAGGATTGATTAGGAAACTCCATGTCCCCCGAATCGGTATGGTCCCAATTGCCACGGACTTCTTCCCACGGCTCATAAGCCAAATCAAAAAACTCACAAAACTTAGATTTTGCAGCAACCCTAGCTTTAGCTAAACGGGAAGGCAAAATCCAATAAGATCCAAAATCCTCTAGACACATGTCATCCAAAACCATATCCCATTCCGTATCCATGTCTAGAGACCCAGCAATACCTTTACCCTTGACCACGGGGACCATGAGAAGACTCCGAAAAAAAACCTTTGCTCAATCAAAAATTCTTGGCCATCGTAGAAAATAGAAATCAAATAGGAGGATGGGCCCAAATCAAACCCTTCACCTGCCTATTCGGATGCAGAATAGCCAAAATCAGGAATAAAAATCTACAAACAATGGGTCCCTCAGCAATAAACATGAACCCTGTGACCCATCTTTCGCCGGAACAACTGAATAAAGATGGACGGAATAGACGACGAGGACCAACCCAGATTTTGGGTTGGTACAAGACGAAGCCGGAGCACCACACCTTGTCGTTGTCCAACCAACGGTCGAGCCACGAGCACAGCTGAAAGATCATTGGAGGGGAACAGTGCTGGGATGTTTCTAGAGAAGACAGTTTCTGTGAAGTAGTTGTATTAGTTTTTGTCCTTTGATGTGTCAATTTACTAGAATTACCTTTCATTTGTATATTCTTTCACTCTTAAAAGGACAACGTATAAATTCACATTTCAATAGCATAAAAAAAAAGGGGGGTACATTTGGGCTTTAGCTATGATGCTCCCAAGTGGTTTGAGAATTGAAGCATCATGCTCTCAAGTCATTTTTTCTTTATTCTATGCTAAGTGTTATCAATAACATGGTAAGTGTTGTCAACAAGTATATTAAATGTTTTTTAAGGAAGTGTCAAACCAACAGCAAAAGTATGCTATTCCCCGATCGGTTAATCATCTTCTTTACAACTTTTTCTATGAAACGACCCGCTCTAGGAGGATTAACATAATCAGTCTAATGAAAGCTTAATATCAACCTTAATGAAATTCGTTCCATAAGCGCAAGACAATGTCGACTAAGTATATTACAACTGGCTTCCAAAATAAAATTTACAAGTGAACTACACAAGATGAGTTGCATCTACATACGGCACGACAACTCTCCAAAAATTGATATTACAAAATGTATACGCCAAAAGGACACCAAGTCGCCCCTCCTCTCCACTCCTACAGCCTGTCAGACCAGTAGTGGACCAAAACTCTACTTCAGTTACCTGGAAGGATTGTGAGTGTTACTACTTCATTCAAACGGAAAGCATAAAACAATTTACGTGAGCAAATATGGATCGAGTAATGCTTCCAACCATATTTAACAAGAAACATACTATTTTTCACAAACAATTAGGCAAACAACAATATTTCAAGAAATCATAGGGTTGCTTCCCTCGCAACCAGGAGTTATGACGGTACCGTGACCCTGTGAACAGGGTACTTCCAACAATTTATACCCTATTTGTGTACAGCAAACAGACAATTTATACCCTTCTTGTGTACATCAAGAAGAAGATAATTCCAACCAACAATACAACTATGGCATGCTCTTGAAATAAAATCATGTTTCAAGCAACTTGATCCATATCACTACCGTCAAAATTTCCAACATTTGCAGAAAAATGATAAATTTATTTTTAGCAAGCCAGCTTCAATGAAATAGCATACTCACCTTAGAGATTCAAAAGACAAAAGCGAAACGCCTCCTTCTCAACCTTGAGGTGGAGACTCGTCCCCCGATCCTAGAATATGAATGACACTACATGAGACTAATGCAATAAAAACAATGGATGATGTGCTTCAATGCTCAAAAGATGATTCAATGAGATTTGATACCAGAATTCCCAAGAATAAGGCTTAGACCATGACCAACATGTACTGTTCTGACCATATCCGAAACATAATCGTGATTTGAAGAATGACACTTTAACCATTGAAAAGTAAACTTCTTCCTCTTTGAATCGATAGGTCATTCATAAAAAATGGGGTTCGGGTAACCTTACTACTGCCTCGCGACTATAACTTAACAAAATACCAAAATTGGTGCAGAGACAGATTTTAGGTCAACTTCAACAGCAAAATCTGTTATTGCTCAGGCATAACCAAAGCACATGGGTTGCATCGTTGGAAAGCTCTACGAGTCTAGTTTTCAGCAAAACAAGCGGAATGTGATTTCGAGTCTCGAGCTAGGAGATATGACTGTTTTCCCAACTTGTGTCAGTGCAGTCAGCAATACGAATTTCACAGCAGCAGTTCGGTGCGTGATTTTTAACTTTTTCCCCTCTTCGAAATAAATTCTGAAAATTTTACCCAACAAACTAGACATGCATATCCATCTCCAGTAAAAATTTCAGAAAATTACAAGGTCAGAAAGTCTGTGAGAAAAATTTGCTAAGAATAGAACAGATTCAATTATGTTCTAGCGCTAATTGAGACATGTCCCACATATGGACGAATTTGCTAGGTTAAAATCCATTCTCTTATGAACCAATTAGAATTTAAACTACCAGGATATCCAGGTATAAACATGTTTGATCAAAACCCAAAACATAGATTTGATATAAAATAGAGTTTACCTTCAATTAGATTTTCCCCAATTCCTCCTCCTCTTCTTCTTCTTCTTCTTCTTCTTCTTCTCTCTCTCTCTCTCTCTCTCTCTCTCTCTCTCTCGATCTCTCTCGACGTTACAAAGGAAACGGTGGAGGGGTGTGGAATGGTGTAGAATACCGTAGAAGCTAGGTTTATTAGGGAAAAGTTATCCCATGAGGTTGGGTGCATGGTTTCAAAAGGGTAATAACTCATCTTAACCCTTCATCCACCTACCAAGACCAAACCCTTTTAATTAACTTATTTAAACCCTCAAACTTAATCATGTATCACTAAACAATTAATGAATGATATGCGAATGATAACACAACACGTGTAACAATTAGCATGACCTATGCAACATAAAATTAAATGTCATATGCGATGCACGTGCATGCTCGGAACGGGTGTTACATTCTATCTATCCTTAGGAGTAGGGCCCGGCTTCCTCCATGACCCCCGTTCCCGTTGGTTTACTCGTAGCTTCGCGGGTTGATAGTTGGTTTTGTTTAAACCATAACAACGTTTTCTCAACCATGATTCACTCGATGTTTTAGGGGCGTTCGAAGTAAGGGATTGTCCACCTCACCACCTCGAAGAGCAGTGGCTCTCTTGTTTTTGAGCTAGGTTTAAGAGATCAGTTCCCTATGCTCGACGTTGTTGAGATAAAGACATATAACATAATAAGTGTTACCTTAAAGAGATATATAAAACATGTTTTTGTGGCAAGTAATTTACATTTTTTTGGTAAAAAATTCTTAAAACCATTTCGTTTTTAGCAAATTCACCCTACTTTTTATAAGTGGTTTGGATCTAAGGGCTGTAATTTACTTACTTTTCAATCTAAGAGTCCATATTTGATAGGAGTATCAGAAGTTTTGGTACATTTGTGGAAAAGGGAGTGAATCGATTACCAAAAAAAAATGTAGAAAAGTAAATAAGACCTCGTGATGCCAAAAATATAAACTGATCAGACCTTGTTCCACTAAACTTTTTCTAAAAGTTACTGTTTCGTCCTTATTTGAATTTTTTTCACATTTGTTAGTTTTGTGCTAAATTTTTATGACTTATTGATTTGTCTTGACAAAACAAATTGAAAAAGTAAAAAAAATTTACTTTTGCCCAAATATTTTGGGAAATAAACACTTTTTAGCAAACAAAACAAAGTCAAAAAAATTTGACTTTGTTAAAAAGTGGTTATTTCTTAAAATATTTGGGCAAAAATAGTTTTTTTTACTTTTCCGATTTGTTTTGATGAGACGAATTGGAAAACCAAAAAAAAAGAGGCACAAAACTAACAAACGCACACCGATTTGGTGGTTAATCAAGCTTGATTTGAAAATTTAACGAGTTGCAAAATAATGTTCGAATTTAGCTTGTTTATGACATGAGCCAATCTCAAATAAGCTTTAATCAAAACCAAACATGAGCCAATGTCGTGTAGCTTAAATTTGTTATACACCGCACACTGATCAAGCCGAGTAGTATCTTGTTTGAGCTTGCTTTGAAACCTTAACGAGCTTTAAAACAATGTTCAAGCTTGGTTTGTCTATGTGACAAGCTGATCTTGAACAAGCTTCTAACAAACAAACACGAGTTTGAACTCGAGTAGTTTGGTTTGTTCAGCAGCCATACTTGCAAGTACAAGTAGAAATATGCAAGGTTTTTCTTCCTCCTCCATCTTAACTAAGGCTCTGTTTGGAACTTATGGAAAGGAAAATAAAAGCGAAGAAAAATGAGAGAAAAATAGGAGGGAAAATTTACTGTTCACCTCAAAATCTTTATTTCTTCTCTCTTTCTCTACAACCAAATAATAGGAGAAAAAATTCTTTAATTTTCTTTTCTTTTCTCTAAGTTCCAAACAGAGCCTAATTTTTCAGAAAAAGAAATCACAAGTATATCCACATCACCTTTCCTGTGTCCAATATCTTTTTGTCACGGGTCTGAGAGCTTCTTTCCTTACTCTAGAGAGAGAGAATGCACTCTCCATAACCTCATCCATCCTAGTTCCGATCTGAAGTAAACAAGGCTCAGAGTCTCAGACTCAGTACCATCTGGAGCTGATGTAGGGGTGCTCCATATTGGGTTCAACTATTTTTAGGTTCTAATCTACCACTACCCATCTTCTTGTTTTACTCGAGTGATTTCATGGGTTGTAGAGCTGGAGTTCCATTGGAGGACATCCTTGCAAAACCCACCTCTGAACATTTGGTCTTAGAGAAAGCTCCTCACTGGAAATTCCTACCGGAGACATTAAGCCGCCGGTGAGTTCAGTTTCGTACACTTGATGCCCGCCAGAAAGGGTCAGGTTGCTTCATCTCTCTCATCCAGTGGAAGCCGTGGGGTTGGATGATGACGATCGATGGTCAGCAAATTCGATCTAGGGCCTCTTGCTCATGGGCCCATTTACATGGTAAAGGAACGCATGGCTCTCACTCGTGGGAGTACAATCATGAACTAGAACCAACGCGCCAAACCTTGACAACGCGCCAATGGCAGGTATCTTTCTTTAGACTTATAGATCCGTATTGTGAAACTCGGTCTGAGTCAATCAAAGTCCGGCGGTCTCAGTTACCGGCGGTGGGTCAACCAGATCCTTCAGTGATTTGCTTCGGGTCCTTGGCGTAGATTCAATATGGGCGCCGTGAACCGGGTGGTGGTTGAGCGGTTTCAGCTTCGTCTGTAACCCTAGGATTGCCGGAACAGTTCCTACGGTAACTACATCATACTGTCAAATGTTGATTATTTACTGTCAAATGTAGGATTTGTTGCTGGACTTATGGGCTAATGTAATGTTAGTATTTGGAGTTTCAGTTCAGGGGTTGCAAACATCATCATCAAATGTAGTGTAGTTTGACACTATGACTCATGCCCAGTTTAGTTACTAGGCGCATATTGCCCAATTTGGAGCTCAAATGCTGTGCAACTTGTTGTGGAGCTCTATTAATTCCTTGATTCTATGTTTCACTTGCCTAGTTCTTTAGCGTAGTGTGGTGAGACTAGGGTTATCTTCGACTAGATTGGTGGTTGCACTCTGATCTAAAGGGGTAGCTCGCTGGTTGTCATTGATTAGATTGGTGGTCGTGCAGTGATTGAAAGGGATAACTTCACAGGCTGTCGTTGATTAGATTGGTAGTCGTGCACTGATCGAAAGGGGCAGCTTGGTTTCACCTGCGGTTCAAGTGACCTCATTTCAGTGGTTATGCGTTGTTTATAGTACTTGAACTGTCCCGCTTTTAGATTATAGCTAGCGAGCCTAGGGGATTAGGTTGAGGGTGTAGTGGTGTGGATGGAATGGGCGTGGTGTGCAGGGTACGTGGGAGGGTAACCTTGTCAGATGCCGACATCTCCAGAGCCTCTTCTTGGTGTCTAGTCCCTCTGTAGTAGTTGTTCTTTTAGTAATGGGTTTTATGCTTGTTCTCTGGGTTTGGTTGGAGTATTAGTTTCCTGGTGTGTTTATCCCTTCTCTAGAGACTGTGGTCAGTGGTAGTTGGCTGTGAGTGGGTTGTTTCTAGCGAGCCTTTGGCTTGGATGAGGGAGTATTAGGCCGGATGGAATGGGCATAGTGTGCAGGGTGGGGCCCTCTGTCGGATGTCGTCATCTCTGGTTCGAGCGTCTTCTTGGTGCCTTGTTCCTTTGTAGTAGCTGTTCAACCTCCTTTGATGCCGAATTACTATGTTGCTGCTAGTGTTCTGTGATGGCTATCATTTGGTCATTTCTGACCGTGACTATTTATTTATTTCCTAGCCTGGCGGATTGTGCTAGGTAGTAGTTCGCTTTCATGATATTACTCCTCGTATCACTACATATCTTACCCCGTTGTACTAGCCTTTCGCTTAGATGGATAGTGCAACGGGGGTATAATCTCAGCACTAATGACATTATTGTTATTTTACTTACTATACCATACTCTCCATGCGGGTTGTGCATGGATTATCGCACTTTTTTCAATCTTTTTTTTTTCCCTTTTCTTTTCCTCCTGGGATATGCCTCTTGTAGGCTATATATTCGGTTAACGTTTTTTAATTTTAAGCTAAATTACAACCGCCCCCCCCCCCCCCCCCCCCCCCCAACAAAAAAAAAAAAAAAAGAAAGAAAGAAAGAAAGTATATCCACATCCCTAACGGACCGATTGGATGCGGGTAAAGAAAAGTGGATGACTCTTGCGCCCGGATGAGAGAATCAGGACCCACTCTTTACCTTGGATTTTTTTTAACAGTAGGTGAATTGTGATGTGCAAGGCACGTTTGTCATGCCCATTGTAGAGAACAATTTTGAATGTTTCTGAGCCCAGGAACAACAATGGCGTCTAGGCGTTCAATTAACAACAGATGAGAATAAATTTAGTCTCAGAAGAGACAAATGGAAAAAAAATAATCGGGAACTTAATTAAGAATTCCTATAAGAGCTACAACAACAGATGAGGCATAGCTGAAAACTATTGGTAATTTGGTACCGACACAAATCACTCTGAACCACAATATATTAACTTGATGAATGCCGAAGTGTCTTGATCGCTCGAAGGTCACTTTCTAGCTATGTGCTATGGTGTTCACCTGGGATGTAACCCCGAGCTTTGACACCAAACACAATCAATAACTAATAAATTAGTGATTCCAAGCCTAGACCTCATGAATCTGTAGCTGCAAGAAAATAAACATTCAAGTGAAGCAATTGGTCATCAATTTCTCAACTTATAGGTTAACAACGTCAATGCTACTAACAAATAACAAGTTCATAGGTTCAAGTCAACCAACACATATGGGAAAAAAATGCCAAGACAGTACATATTACCCAACAAAAAACATCGAGAGCGGATTGAGATAGCTCATGAATTTAGAAGTGGACACCGCAAATGCAAGTATGCTATTGAGTGCTGAGGTTAACAACGTCAATGTTATAATAGACAAGGAAAACTATTAAGCACAATGACACAATCTATTCATCACAATGGTAGAGGCAATTTATATTTACATCGTCTGAGTCATACAACAACCAAAATCAAGTTGGCATAGGGCCACAAGCGAAAAAGAAAAAGAAAAAGATCACAATGGCCCAATAATGAGGGCTCCGTTTGTTTCTATGTAAAATACTTTTTCCAAAACCAAACTTCAAACTTTTATTTTTCAGTGTTTGGTTGGCACTTGAAAATATTTTCAGAAATCAACAAAATAGTGTAGAGAGAGAGATGGGGAGCTTAAACGGTGGAGAGATATGAGATTATTGGAATTGAACGTGGGTCAGGATTGACGATCAAGAAAACTAATTAAGCAGTGTGAATTGCAGTAGAAGGCAACGGGTTCATTTCGGAAAATAATTTACTGAATATTTAAAGGTAAGTCATTTTCATTCAATTGATGGAAAATATTTTACATGTAAAATGTTTTCCTTATTTTTTACACAACCAAACACCAGAAAATAGATAAAATATTTTACCGAAAAATATTTTACGTCTAAACAAACGGAGCCAAAGTGTCATAATACTTTCACTGGATAGTAATTAGTACCTACTTAGTACTCCCTCCGTCCCTTTTTTTGTGTCCAGTATTCCATTTTGGGCTGTCCCTTAATAAGTATCCATTTTGTAAAGTTAGGGGGGTAAAAGTTGATGTATTGTCTATTTTGTCCCTAAAAATAGACTTTATTTTAAAAAGTTAGTGAGTAAAAGTGTAATGATTATGGGTAAGTAGGGAAAGTGGGGGAAAAAGTTGATGTGAAAGGTGTAATGATGATGTCTTTTTAATAAGTTGGAGTTACGAAACAGGACACTTAAAAAGGGACGGAGGGAGTACTTGTTACTACAACATGAAGCAAGACATACACATAAAGTCATCATTTGTTTCACCTTCTAACATCCTTTTTTCCCATATCGCTTTAATAGTACCATGTCCCACCCAATTGTGTTCTTTGATAATTAGAAGATACAATGGAGATCACGAAGTACAACAAAAACCAATAAAACTTGGTTGCATATATCTATATAGCTTAAACACAAAAACCAATCAAACTTCCCCTCATATATATAGATAGATTTAACTATCTACATTCTATGCAACTTTGAGACCCGCACATTAATTAAGCATAAAGAGAGGCCCAAATTATGCAGATGAGTAGTGACACATGGACCTGAAAATTATACCAAAATAAACCTAGTGCTGTCTCAAACTACAAATACAAAATATCCAAATATGAAATTCAACTGTACTTCGCCCCAATTTTATGGCTAAGGACAGATAGTAGGCAAAAAATAAAGTATAATTGCTCTTACTCATCAGTTTACCTTATATGTGCAAACAACTTGTCCACAAGTTCTTATTTTATTTATCTCATTTAGTCTCATTCAATCTTTTCCAAGATTTGCTCTCCATTTATTATCTGTTGATTCTCACAACAAAGAGCACAAAAAAATAATTAGTACCATAGCAAGAACATAATTAATACTTCAAAACAAGCTCAAACATTATAGAATTTTAGAGCATCTCCAAATTCTAGGAACACTATACCACAGAAAAGTACTACCTTCGGATTCTAAATTTAAGCAAAACTTCCTGCAAAGGGAGAAAATGTAATCAAAAACTAAATCAAATAGAGAGAAATGAGGTGAGAAAATTATCAGACTCTAGAACTTTCACACAATATGGAAGCCTTGAATGTCAAGTAAACTAAAAAGTCATTTTAACCATTGAGGAAAATAATCATGTTATTTCGCATGGGCAATTGGGCATCATCACCATGTTGGAGGAAAGAAGTATCACTCAAGCTTAGCCTACAGACATTCATCTTCATCTTCAGGTGGAATCTTATGTGCATTACAGAGACATGAGCCAACTTTCCCACATTGCAATGAATCAAAATGGCATATGAGTTGGTAAAGTAACAATGTCAAGTAAATGTTAGAATCATCTCAGGAAAGACAAAATCTGATGTTGATATTTACTTTGAGTGTATATTCTGTATAGCATATAATAGGCAAGAGAATAAATTCAGACATGCTGGTTACCCACTTATGCATATTGTAGGGGTTCAGATTTGGAGGGACCTTTGCCTGAATCAGTACTTCTCTTCCGTTGTTCCGTTCACCTGCCTCTTCACCTGCCTCTCAACCTGCAACAAGTCACTAGGGCTAGGATAGCCCAGTGACCCTCCGACGATCAAGTTAGATCTCAGAAGGGGATATAGATCTAGGGTTAGGGATAGACAACATACCTCTTTAGGTTAGAGTCCCTATGTATTTCTAGACCTAGGTTTACTTGGGCTCCAAGCTAGCGCGTGAAGAATACGCTCGGGTAACCACCTCGGGTGACATCACAAATGACGTACCGAATAAGGTGGCTACGAAGCACATGGCCAGATCCGCCCTAGGTGACCCTATCTGCCACGTAACGCCCTTGGTCCCCTCCTGATAAGCTTCATTCCTTCCATAGATC
The DNA here is from genome assembly GCA_019656835.1 of Rhododendron ovatum. Taxonomy (NCBI): domain Eukaryota; kingdom Viridiplantae; phylum Streptophyta; class Magnoliopsida; order Ericales; family Ericaceae; genus Rhododendron; species Rhododendron ovatum. The sequence goes on along the minus strand of CM033791.1, from coordinate 21,491,910 downwards.
TAACGGAATGTGTGCCTCAGTAACTAACCGAAGCGCTAACAGGAGGATTGATACCGAGCCGGTGAGTATAAGTATAATTGCAGGGGCTCGACTGTACAAAACTACAGATCATACCTACTATGAGACCTCGGTTATCGGTAGTCTGTTTACCGAGGCCATAACCGAAGCCTCCACAATAGCCCCTCAAGCCCCTGGAGCTTTGCACCCCTGCTTCAGGGTCTTGACCCCATCACACGAAATATCAGGCCCTGATGAGAGCGCCCGCCTCGGTTGATTCCACTCATCCTATGCCAGTGGTGAAAGCCACGCGTCAATGGTTGCCGAGGTCTCAGGACGGAAAGGCTGTCTCAGCACGTGCAGTGTTAGTTGATTGGTACGAAATGTCGATTCGGTGACATGCGTCATCACGCCTAAGGCCCAAATATCCGACGCCTGTCCTCGGTGCAGAGTCCCTGATACTGGCCGTCCGATAATGACACGCGTCAAAGATCTGATAGCTCGGTACACGACGCTTCGTTTCCCGCGCAGGTTTCCATCTCTCCCATTATAAATAGGAGAGTCAGAGGAGAAACGGCCACCTTCTCTCTGCTTCTGAAGTCGAACCGCCGCCGCCGTCTACTCCCAGCTTCCAATCGAGATTTTGAGCGTTTTGGACGCGGATCTCGTCACAAAACTCAGGTATGATGATTCCCAATCGTTGGTTTTTGATGTTTTGATAATTTTCTTCTAGTTTTCTTCCTTTCTTTTCACATTCCTCACGCGTAGTGGCTATACCGCCGCTCACCGCTGTTCTTTTTACGGCGTCGCTGGGGGTCTCCAGCGCTGTTCTTGGTTTTCCCGAGGTCTAAATTCGACCCGAGGCCCACATTCTTCCTGAGGCCAATCTTCAACCCGAGATCATAGAAACAACCATTGGCCTCGGAGATCTTTCTCGGGGTGAGATCCCATGAAACGTATCGAGGAGCGATGACCATTTCGTCCCTGTCTACTAGGTCATGTTGCTTTTCCCTCGGCATATAGCTAACGGGTTTTTGCACACCCCCTTTTTTTTGCTAGGTAGGGGCGAATGGTTATTGAAGTCTCCTCGAACAGTACCAGTAGCTCCACTTCTGCTGACCTTGAGGAGATCTTTGCAAAGTGTCATGCCCAAGCTGTTTACCGAATCCCTTTGGATATCATCGAGCCTTCGGACCCTCTCAGAGCCTCACGCCCAGTTACAGCCTTCGCTCCTTGGGAGATGGAAATCCCTAGTACCTCGGGCCATGGACAGGGCCCATTCGCCGATGCCCCGGAGGAGGTTCGGGGAAGAAGGAGGCCGATGAGGCCATGCCCTTACTTGAACCAATACTTCAATGGGACACCGGCTGCCCTCGCCGAGTTCAGAAGGGTCTACAGCATCCCTCCGGAAGTAGAGGTCCGGTTGCTTCCTGACAACAACCCCAAAACCCTTCTTCACCAACCAGGGGAATTGATCTTTCCCTTGATGGTAATCACTGAGGGAGGGATTAGATTCTCCCTCCATCAATTTGTCTGACGAGTCCTCCGAACCCTTTCCCTTACCTCCTCCCAGCTTACAGTAAACTCCTACCGAATCATCACAAGCATTATTGAGCTGAGGAGGCAATTCAATCTGACTTTTGGGGTCGACGAGCTCTTCGGAGTATACCTCCTAGGAGTCAACCGGGAGAGCAACCGATACAACCTCTCGTGCAGGACAGGATACGATACGTTTCTCATCGATCGTTTCCCCGACTCCGAGGAGTGGGCAAATATTTACCTCTCGGTAACCGGCAACTTCATGTTTGGGCCTGGGGAAAATGCTGATACAACTACTAGGGTGCAATTTGGGACCGGGGCTCCTGGTCGGTAGAAATTTCTCTTCGGTAAATACTTTTGCTTTTTGTTATGCCCTGCGTTCTTATATTGATCCGTTGTTTTGATTTTACCATGCAGCCGAGGGGATTGTTCAACAGCTTCGGGAGAGAGCTAACCGGTCCCGAATTACAGCAGCCTACGGCATTCCCATCAGCAGTCGGTACGCTCCAGAGCTGCTCGGGTACGTCCCAACGTATACAAGCTTCTTAAAGAAGAAACCGAGACAGCAGGGGGTTCAAAGGGCAGGCCGAGGGCGAGGCCAAGGAGGGAGAACCGGAAGAGGTGTGGGAAGAGGGGAGAGGAGGACAGGCGGGGAGAACAAAGCCGAAGGTAGCACATCAGCGCCTCAGGGAGTCATTCGCCAGGAGGTTGATCATGAGACTCTAGAGAGAACCGGGCTGAGCGAGGAAATGGTGGGAACCGAAACTCGCGAAGTGCTGAACAGGCGCCAGAGGCCGGCTGGTCAAGGCAGGGGAACAGTCCCCGGTACTCCTGGTGCCGGGACTTCGAGGGCGCCTCCAGCTTCCCCCCATGAACCCCCAGAGAAGAGACCACAGTTCGAGGACTGAGGGGATGGCCGAGGGGGAGGCCAGGAAACAATCGAAATCCCCGAGGAGGAGGAGCAGGACGGAGGAGCTGGGAATGCCGGGGAGGAAGGTGGAGAATGGGTTAATCCTAGGGAGCTCCCTTAGGCCCCGGAGTTCTGGCACTTTGCTGGCCGCCCGATCCACCACGCTGACAGCGTCAAGAACCTCGGCGTAGCCTTCGGGATGCTCCGAGGAAGCAATCCTTCCGAGGGACGCCCGGGCTGTCACCGGCTTGACCGAGGACGTTACGGCCGAGATAGCTCTGGCCCTTTTCAATGTAAGTTAGTGTTCGTCCATCTTTCTTCAATCAGAATGTTTGCACTCGTTGAATTCCTCGTATTTTTTTTGTTTGCAGGTTGGAGCTCGGGCATTGGCTATCAATGATCGATGCAAAAAGCAGGAAGAGAAGAACGACAAGCTTGCTCGGGAGCTGGCTTGGAAGGAGGAAGACCTCAAGCTGGCTCGGGAGACTTGCGAGCTCTACCTGGCGGACTTCCAAAGGTGCGACAGGGAGAGAGTGGAGGCAGAAGCCAGAGCCGCCAAGGCCGAGGAGGATGCCAACACACTGCTAGTCACCCGGGCCACAGAGGTTAACTTCGCGAGGAAGGGAGGCTACGATAAAGGCTGGGATGCAGCCGAAGTAGAGTACAAAAAGCAGGTTCGGGAGATTGAGGCGGAGCTGCATCGAGACTGTTTCTTGGACGGCCTTTGGTATGGCCATGAAGCCTTGGTGAAGAGGCTTGACCTCCCCGAAGACTCTGATCTCCAAGTCCTCCCCGAGGCGCCTCCCGAGGAGCTTGTCCTTCCAGAAGAAGAGGAGGAGGTGGTAGAGCCTGCATTCGAGGACCAAGGCCTCGGGAACCAAGCCGATCCAAATGCCCCAGCGTCCGAGGACCAGCTCGACCACCCTGCTCACTCTTAGGATAGTGTCTTCTTTTACTTTTGTCTTTGAATTCTGTAACTTTTGACTGGATGGCTCCGAACATTGGGAATTTGCTGTTCCAGAGTTTGTAAATATTTGATATTGAAGCAGTAACTTTTTGTTTTTGGATTGTTGGAAACCCATAATGCTTTGTGAATGAATGCTTTCTTGTCTTTGAATGTCATCTTTTGAAATGCTTGTATGATTGGTTTGCCCCTTAGGCTATGATGCCCCTGCTTCGGTGATACTTGGAAAGTGTAGTAGAGAAGTTTGACCGAAGCATTAACCAAAGAGGTTTTGCCAATCGTAAAAGACACGTTTAATTAATGAAAAAGTGATTTGATCCGAAGCCCCTGCTTTAAGGAGGGTCGGTAGGGACCGAATCAGAAGTAATTATTTAATGAATTTTGGGTTTGTACGCCCGTTTGTTTAATGGAATTGAGTTTAGCGAGTGAACGCGAGATCGTATTACTGCTAGGGAACGTAGGCCGGGGGTATGAAGGGGTATGGCTTGTGCCATAGGTTCGTAACATAGCGAGTCCGAGCAGTGGGAAACTTCTGGTGGGTCGGTATAAGGGGCTCGGGGGGAGGCCGAGTGTCCTTAAAGTGAGTGACCAGAAATCCAGACGACCGAAGAGGCCTGGACGACTTGGTGGGAATTTTGCCCGAGGGTATCACCTATGGGAGAGTAATATCCCTGAAGTCGGTATAAAACTATCCGGGCAAGAACGGACCGAGTAAGTAATTTAAACAGTCAGATTCAAATTGTACGAATAGAGCCAAAAAAGGAATTCTCATTTAGACTTGAAGTGCTGCCAATACATAAGCGACTTGCCATCCAAACTTGTTAAAAGAAAATGCAACATAATAAAGACTTAAGCGGGCTTCAGTAACCGAGCTTTATCCGTAGAACTTCTTCAAGTTGTTTGCATTCCATGTTTTGGCAATAGGGGAACCATCCAACTTTTCTAACTTGTAGTTTCCTGATCCGAGGTGCTTGAGGACTTGGTAGGGGCCCTCCCAATTGGGCATTAGTTTTCGCTTTTTGGATTTCTCCACCACCTTCTTCCAGACAAGGTCGTCAGGCTTAAATGACCTGAGGCGGACGCTTCGGTTGTAACCCTTCGCGACCTCCTGTTGGTATGAAGCGAGCTTGATCCTTGCGTTTTCCCACTCTTCTTCGGCTAGGTCGAGGTCTGAGGCAATGCTGTTATTATTGACCGACTCATCAAAGTTTTCCGTGCGCATTGTTGGGAGTCCGACTTGGAGAGGGATGACCCACCTCCATGCCAAATGCTAAGGAAAAGGGAGTGCGACTAGTGGATCGTCGAGGAGTAGTACGATAGCCCCAGAGTACCCTGGGTAGCTCTTCGGCCCACTTTCCCAGTCGTGACTCGAGTCGTCGCTTGAGCCCAGATGAGATTGCTTTGTTTGTAGCCTCGGCCTGTCCATTACCCTGGGGGTAAGCCGGAATGGAAGTGTCCCATTTGATACCGTATTCGTCAAGCAGGGCTCGATACTTCTGTCCTGTAAACTGCCTTCCATTGTCTGTAATTATGGCGAACGGTACACTGAAACGAGAGATGATGTTTCGCCACACAAAGCGGATGACGTCTGTTTCTTTGATGGTGACAAGGGGCTCGGCCTCGACCCATTTTGTAAAATAATTGGTTGCGGTTAAGAGGAACTTGAATCCTCCTGGAGCGACTGGGAGCTTGCCAACGATATCCATGCCCCATTGGGATAAGGGCCATGGGCTGGTGAGAGGGCTAAGGTCCCGGGCCGGTTGATGGATAATGGGAGCGAACATCTGACACCTCTTGCAACACTTGACGAATTCTTCGGAATCCTTTTTCATCGTCGGCCACCAATACCCCTGAGTGATGGCTCGGTGGGCGAGGGACCGTCCACCGGAGTGGCAACCGTTATCACCGGCATGAAGCTCTTCGATGATGCCCGGGACTTGATGTGGGTGTGCAACCAATAAGTATGGCCCGGTAAATGATCTTCGGTAAAGTTTGCCGTTGGGATTGAGCCAGAAGAGAGAGGCTTTGTTTCAGAGTCGGTGAGCTTCCTTTTTGTCAGCTGGAAGGGAGTCATCTCTCAGGTAAAGGACAATTTTGTCCATCCAGCTCGGGCCAAGCTCTATGTTGAGTACTTTCTTTTGTAGATCTTCGAGCTTGAAACTGGGCTTATCAATAGAATTGAAGGAAATGGATCGGTGACCAGTACATGAGAATGCCGAAGCGAGCCCTACAAGGGCGTCGGCGTGGGCATTTTGTTCCCTAGAGGTGTGCTCAATTCTGATTGCTTTAAAGCGTTGGATGAGTTGGACCGCGGTGCTGAGGTAGCTACGCATGAGATCGTCTCGAGCTTCATACTCTTCGGAGAGTTGGTTAACCATTAATTGGGAGTCGCTGTCAACCACAAGCTCTTCAATGCCAATGGCGTCGGCGGTCTTGAGTCCGAAGATTAATGCTTCATATTCGGCCTCGTTGCTGGAGGCTGGGAAGTTAATGGAGATTGAGCTTTCGTGCAGGACACCGGAGGGTGAGAGGAGGACGATGCCTGCACCAGCTCCTCGGCTGTTGGAAGCGCCATCGACGTACATTTTCCAAACGTCTCCATGAAAAAGCTGCCATGCTGTGCTAAGGTTGGCCTGGAGTAGTGCCTCGGCGCTTGGGGTAGGAGCCAAAGCGGTTGTAGTGGGTGGTGTAAGCTCGGCGATGAAGTCGGCAAGCACCTGAGCTTTTACTGTTGTCCGAGGCTGAAAATGGATTTCAAAATTGGCAAGCTCAATGGCCCACTGTGAGATTCGGTTGGAGAGGTCGGCCTTCCGGAGGAGAGACTTGAGAGGGTACTTGGTAAGGACAATTATACGGTGTGACTGGAAGTAGGGAGCGAGCTTCCTAGAGGCTGAGACGAGGGCAAGGACGAGTTTTTCTAATGGTAGATAACGCGTCTCGGCGGGATTCATTGTTTTGCTGGAATAGTAGATTGGCTGATGATCCCGATTCTCCTGGCGAATGAGGACCGAGCTGACAGCATGCTGAGAGACAGCTAGGTAGAGGAACAGGTCCTCTTGGTCCCGAGGAGTGACGAGGAGGGGAGCTTTGGAAATATACTCCTTCAGTTGTTGGAGGGCCCGGTCGCAGTCTTCTGTCCAGTTGAAGCTCCGTCGGCTGCCTTTTAAAAGTGCGAAAAATGGCTGGCATTTATCCGAGGAGCGGCTTATAAATCGGTTCAGGGCTGCGGCCATGCCGGTCAAACGCTGAACATCTCTTTTGTTGTGGGGGGCCAAGAGTTGAGTAATAGAGAGGATCTGGGAAGGGTTGGCCTCAATACCGCGTTGGGAGACGAGGTGACCAAGAAATTTGCCGGAGCTAACACCGAAGACGCATTTCTCGGCATTGAGGCGGAGCTTGTGTTTCTTGAGTATCTCAAAGACTTCGGCGAGGTGAGATAAATGATCACCGGTGCGCAAACTTTTAACCACCATATCGTCAATGTAGGCCAGCATAGTGTCGCCCAGTAGTGCTTCGAACATCTTGGTGATCATTCGCTGAAAAGTGGCCCCGGCGTTCTTTAAACCGAAGGGCATAACCAGGTACCCCAAGATGCCATGGGGGGTAATGAAGGCCGTATTCTCTACATCGCCTTCACTCATGGCAATCTGGTGGTAGCCCTGGTAGGCATCCAAGAAGCTAAGACGCTCGTGACCGGAGGTGGCATCGATGAGCTGGTCGATACGGGGGAGTGGAAAGAAATCCTTTGGGCAGGCGTTGTTGAGGTTTGAGTAATCAACGCAGACTCGCCATTTGCCATTCTTTTTCTTGACTACGATGGTGTTGGCCAGCCACTTAGGGTACTGAACTTCTCTGATTGCCCCTGCGTTCAGGAGTCGGTTAACTTCTTCAATAACTGCTTCAGAATGATGAGGAGAGGATGGTCGTGCCTTTTGCAAGACCGGGCGTTTAGCTCGGTCGATGTTGAGTTCGTGGCAAATGAAGGAAGGGTCGATCCCAGGCATTTCATATGGGGTCCAGGTGAACACTTCGATGTTCCGGTTGAGAAAAGCTACTGTGTCATTCCGTTCAGTATCAGTAAGTGAGGAACTGACAAGGAAGAAACGGGAACCATCTTCTGTTATTGGGATGGTGGCTACATCTTCTATGGTTTTGTCGTCGGGGGATCTACCGACGTCTTCTAAAAGTGGGGCCTCGGGGACTTCAACGAGATTAATCAGGGAGGTCTGTTTGTTACTTCGGACGGCGTTGATGTAGCACTTCTTGGCCGCAATTTGGTCTCCGTACAAGTCTTCCTAGTGCCCGTGAGTGCCAATGAAACGGATGACTTGGTGATAGGTGGAGGCAATCGCTTTGAGCCTATGCAACCAGGTGCGTCCAACAATTGCGTTGTAAGGGCTAGGGACGTCAACTACCACAAATTCCATTTCAAGAGTCACCGAACCGGCACGAACGGGAAGAGTAATCGTGCCGATGGGCCAGACAGGAGCTCCGTTGAAGCCGATAAGAGGAACTTCGGAGGGGCGGAGGTCGGTGTCGGCGATCTTCAGTTCCTTGAACAGAAAGTAGTACATGACTTCGGCCGAGCTGCCCTGGTCTACGAGGACGCGACGGACGTTGAAAGTTCCGATGCGTAGCGTGACCACGAGGGCGTCATTGTGGGAAAGCTGGATGTGGTCGAGATCCTTTTCGGTAAATGTTATCGTCCATTTGGAACCGTCATCAGTTCTAGGGCGCTTCGGTTCGGGACCGACCAACATGACTTGTTTGGAGGAGGAAGCTTCGTTCAGATCGGCTCGGATGATGCGGGCGGCTTCAGGGTTTAAGGGACCATGTATGACGTGGATTGTTTGGACTTCTTCCTCAGTGTTTGCTTCAGTCCGTTGTGCCCGAGCTGTTGTCTTCTCGTGATCGATGAAGTTGCCGAGGTGACCACCAGCAACAAGCTGTTCCAAGTATGCCTTGAAGGGTTTGCAAGCTGTGGTGAAGTGACCCTGCTCGTTGTGGTAATTGCATCAGACGATGGGGTTCTTGATTTTGCCATTCTCGATTCCTAGCTTTTGATCTGGGAAGGAGAAAAAGGGCTGATCCTTCACCAGATCAATGATTCTGTAGATAGGAATGGTGAAAATAGTTTTCTCGGCATTGAAGTCATTTGGCTTCGGTCCTCTTCTCTGAGACTGCTTGATGGTATTGACCTATTTCTTTGGCGTTGAGACAGGTGCGGGGGCCGGCGTGGATACCAAGGTGTTTAATGTCTTGGAACTCGTTGGCTTCCCGATGCCTCTCTCTGCCTTAGATTCGATGAGCTGGCACCAGCCCTCAATACGAGTCATAAGGTCCTTCATAGAGTTTGGCTTATGGCGAGCGAGGTCGTCATAGACTTGCTCATCCTGGGAGGTGAGGCCGAGCTTGAACCCACAGGCGGAGATGATGCCGTCACAACCTTCTATCTCGTTGAACAGTTCCTAGTAACGATCGGCGTATTGCCGAAGCGTTTCGTCGTTCCTCTAGCGGAGGGCTAAGAGGGAATCGATCTCCTTCTCGTGCTTGTTGCTTGTTACGAATCGGGCCATGAAGGCATCGCAGAGGGAATCAAACGAAGAGATTGACCGAGCCGGGAGTTGATTGAACTAGGTGAGGCCCAGGTTGCCGAGGCTTGCAAGAAACACTTTGCATAAGAAGGCGTCGTCCGAGGGTTCGTTCCGAAGAAACAGAGACATGACGAGTTTATACTGAACCAGATGAGTATACGCCTCGGTCTTGCCATCGTATTTGGCAAACTTGGGTTGGGTGAATCCTTTGGGGGGGGTAACCGAGTCGATCTCTCTTGTAAAGGGAGAGGTCGTGAGTCGCGTAAGTCATGCGTCGCGGTGAGGTCGGATCGAACGGTCGGGGCCGTCTAGACGCTCAGTCGATGTACGCTTCTTGGGAACGAGTTTGTCCAATCATTCGTATTTCTTTTTATTTGGGGTAGTACTAACCGATTTCCTGGGAAAGCGCTCCTGGTGATGGTGGCGGTAGCTGTCCCGAGCAGAAGGCTCGAGGTGCTCGGTGATCGGGCTCCTGCTATGTGCGGCGCAGGGGTTTGTGACGATGGGGCTTCTGGGACCGGAGCCCTTTAGGCGCCCACGGTATCCCCTGGTCTGGATCTCCACAAGGCCGTCATCTCCCCTGGCTGCCCTTGTGAGGCTAGGGGTAGATTCCTGGCCTGCCTTGCCCACCTGGACCGAGTGAGAGGAGGAGGCAGAGACGCTCCCAGCACCGAGCCTTTCGAAGGCCGAAGGTCTCCTTCGAAATTGCACGAGGGAGCGGAAATGGTCCCTGTGCGACGTGTCCCTCGGGGCTCGAGTGTCCGCTGCTCTAGGTGACTCGAGACGATCCTTGACGGAAGGGCGGGGTCTTTGCTCTAGCAGGTGACCGGCTTCGTGGCTGCGAGGGGGGGTACGACGATCCTTCCTTCCGCCGCGACTTCCAGAGGAATGAGATGGGGAGATTTGGAGGAGGTGTTTAATCTCCGCCAACTCATCTCGGACGTGTCTGTCGCGCTCCATCACCGTTGTGAGATCGTCGATTTTCCGCTCAAGATGGCGGATGTAGGAGTGGAGCTCAGAGGATGGTCCTACTTCTGGAACTAACGTTCCGACGCCAATTCCGACGGATACATGGGTCTTTCCAAGAGCGGCTGCTCCGCGGGAAGCCAGGCTATGATCCACGAGGGAACCGAGCCCGTGGGCGGTTCCACTGTGATGCGTATCATCGATCTCCACCATGTTTGATTCAGGAACGTTGAATGAAGTAGGAGAAGGAAGATGAAAGTTGATGTTGGATTGATGGCTAGGTCCCCAGCAGAGTCGCCAATTGTAGGGGTTCAGATTTGGAGGGACCTTTGCCTGAATCAGTACTTCTCTTCCGTTGTTCCGTTCACCTACCTCTTCACCTGCCTCTCAACCTGCAACAAGCCACTAGGGCTAGGATAGCCCAGTGACCCTTCGACGATCAAGTTAGATCTCAGAAGGGGATATAGATCTAGGGTTAGGGATAGACAGCATACCTCTTTAGGTTAGAGTCCCTTTGTATTTATAGACCTAGGTTTACTTGGGCTCCAAGCTAGCGCGTGAAGAATACGCTCGGGTAACCTCCTCGGGTGACATCACAAATGACGTACTGAATAAGGTGGTTACGGAGCACATGGCCAGATCCGCCCTAGGTGATCCTATCTGCCACGTAACGCCCTTGGTCCCCTCCTGATAAGCTTCATTCCTTCCATAGATCTAACAGAATGTGTTGCTTGACCGATTCCTAGACCTAAAATAATGGGTTGCCCTAAGCGTAGGGCTGAGACCGATGCAGCACAATACCCGGTAAGACCGGAGTCGAATCCACTAAGGACAGTGATGTGTGCTGACTAAAAACTCGGGTTATTATAATTTAAATGGGCTCTTAGGTAGCCACCCCTTGTCAATTTGGTTGAGATTAATAAAAACTAACAAATTGATGTATTCTTTCAAATAAATAAAAGGAAGGTACTGCCATAGGGTTCATAGCACTTTTAACTAGTCCGGATTAGCCTGTTCTGTTTGGAGTTCTTAAAAACGTTTAATTTTAGATTGAAATAGATACCCTGCAAGATGCAAGACCCTATGGTCGCCGTATACCCATGCGCAGCGAAGAATGAGTTTTGGACCCCCATTCTCCCATTCACATGGGCTCCGACGATGCCCACGTTCGTCCGCGGGAAGTATTTTCCAATCTAAAATCGTTTTTTTCATTGTTTGATAAAAGAAGCAGTGCCCGAACTAGCCATGGTGTGCTAATCACCCCGCGATCTTACCTGTACGACTACTTACTCATTATTAAACAAGAAGCAAGAAGCAAAAGAAACCCTAGATTGAAACATACTTCTATTACACGAGATAAAAAATAAACATAAAATAACAACCTATTAAATACCAGTGAATAACTTTTATTAAAAACAGAAATTAAAGCGAGTTACCTCAATACGAGTAATTAAACAAAGCTTCAAAACTTGAAGGAGAAAAACTCAGAATAATAAAAACTATCGAAATACAAGTCTCGGCCGGGCACTGTCAATTTCTGCGTCGTTTTTCCTTTTTTTCCTGGGCTGCCGCTTCTTCTTTTTCTGAAGTTAGTACCATTGACTTTATAGAGTAGGGTTTTAATCCCTAATAACATAAAAAGCCCTCGGACTTCATATTATAACACATTAGTTATTCAATTTCAAAGGACTTTGCATTTTGATCCAAAACTTCTATGTATTCTTCTTTTTATCTAAAGTCTCGGACAACGGGCTCGAGCAACCTATAAACATAAAAACACATAATAAAAATCAGTTAACAAATATAAAAGACTAATAAATGAAGATTGGAGGGCCAAAATATGTATATTTTGGCACTTATCATGTGTGCCTCAGTAACTAACCGAAGCGCTAACAGGAGGATTGATACTGAGCCGGTGAGTATAAGTATAATTGCAGGGGCTCGACTGTACAAAACTACAGATCGTACCTACTATGAGACCTCGGTTATCGGTAGTCTGTTTACCGAGGCCATAACCGAAGCCTCCACACATATGCTAGATATTATCCGAAGACTAATTCACTACCTTCGACAACCAAACCATCTCTTCTAAAACATGATCCCAATGCGTCTTAGGGAAGGTCGAGGCTCTTTTTAAGCTTCAAGTGCCTACAACAGCCAAGCATCCATCAGAAAGGTTAAAAATAGCAACAGACGAGTAAACTATAGACTTGTTCATGCTGTACTCTAATAAGCATGAACCAAAATGTAAAACCATAACTTGAAAAATAATTCATGACTCCATTCTCTATTTTATTCTGTTCAACGTGCAAGAAACTGCAATGCTTTATTCACCCAATAAGTTAGTTTATAACAAGACCAATTGCTAGCCAAGTGTTATACAAGCATACAATAAAGCATGGTCGTAAATGAGGAAACACTCTATGATTTCCCAATAACAAAGCCCAAATGCAATAAATGATTAACCCACAGCTTTCATAAACTTGGAAGAAACCTAAAGAAAACCCTTAAAAAAATAAGTTTAAAATAAGATTTAACCAAAAAAAAAGTTTAAAATCATATCTCAAAGTCCTAAAAATTGAATCCAATAGTTCAGAAAGCATTAACGGCAAAGGAAAGAACATAAACACACCCTTCAATTTGAAAATACAAGTAAAAGAACTCTAGAAAGGTGAAACAAAGAGAGATACCATACCTTACAAAATTCAAATCATTACTGTGGACACCACAATCTGGGCTTCCAGATTAGTTTACTTTCGATTTTTGACTCTCCAATGATGAAACGGATCAAGAACACCCCGGGAATGTCGAGTGTTTGAGTTTTGAGTATTTGCAAAACCCTTAAACCTAATCTAGCCGAAGCCACTTCAAAAGCCAAAAACCCTACTGGCACGCGTTGGTTGAGAGCCTACGCGAGCAGATAAACTTGACAGGTGTTGGTTAATGGTCAAAGTTTGACCATTGACCAGCGCGTGAATAGGTGGTACACGCGCGCGTACCTCCCAAACCCGCACGCATGGGTCAAGCTGCCAGGTGTGGTCAACAGTCAAAGGTTGACCGTTGACCCACGCGCACCAGGGCGCAACACACGCGCCGGTCAAAACCTGTCCCCATCACCTTTATGGGTTGGTAAGCTTAACCACCAAGCAACTTCAGCCAGGCCCCATGGACTGGCTGAGCTCCTCTCTTTGCACCATATCTACCTTCCTCTCTCCCTATATATACCTCCTATGGTTCTCCATTAAAAGGGTTCCAAAAAAAAAGAGATTCATAGGGTTCCAAGTCTTTTAAAAAGGTTACAAATTTTCATACATCTAGGGTTAGAAAAAATCCAAAGTTTCCAAGAACATAGCTTGTTTTTCCTCCTCCATAACACAATCATTCAACCACTCAAACAACCTTAACCTCAAAGCTCAATTACTCTTTCAAATTCAATCTAGGTATAGCATACCTACTGTTTTCCTATTCTGATCCCTGAGGGGGGTAGGCAGGGCCAAGGCTGGTAATCAATACCAGTCCTGACCCTAAAGCTGGCGAGATTTCAAAAATCGTCATGGTAGGAACCAGCGCACGCAGGTCGTCTATACGCGCGCACCACTACGTGGCTACGCGCATAGGTCTGCGTGGGGTTTGGTGTCCTTCTGTTTATGCTTTACTTTGTATGGATCACTGTTAAGCATGCTAATAACCAATTTACTGCTTTTCTTTGTTAGAACTATTAGTTGTATTTCAATATGCATATCTGTTGCTGTGTAGTACCCGTGGGATCATTTTGGATATGTTCCAGAAGCCAGAAACATGTAAACCAAACACTGGTTAAATGGCTTAGACATGCGCACGCCAGAGCGCCATACGTGCGCGCCAATTTGTCTCTGACCAGTGAGTGGCCTTGCATGGGTAACTTGGCCTTGTCCATTGTTTTGTCCCCACACTATTTATGGGATATTCTGTTCATTAGTAGGGCTTTTCATCCTTTAAATTGTATATTATAACTGTTTGGTTTGTCCTGGGTGTGCACTGGTCCTTTCAGAGCCTAGAGGGTTTGAAAATAAGAGTTGTGGGCTTAGGCTTACTGGCACGAACAGGTTGTGTAGTAGCGCGCACAGGTGTGATCAACATGCAGTGATTTGATCAGTACATACTGGTTTCCACCTATGCACGTCACTCCAAAACAGCAACCTTCTAGTCTGTTTAAACTCCCACAGAAGTCTGTTTTCATCCTATATTTACTACTTTCACATCCGTGCTATGCAATCACATCTTGCAAATCATGTTACAACTTTAATCCCCATTAAACTGTTCCCCTGCCCTAAATGGCCAAAGCATTGATTAATCAAACAGAATCACAAATATTTTCACAAAATGCCTAAGTAGAGACCGCCTTTTGGATTGGGCGAGAGGGGTGCCTTAAAACCCTTCCCCTCTGGTAACCTGGCTCCCAAACCTAGATATGGTTATGATGGACTGGTGCTTTCACTTTTTCAAATCAAACAGCGCGACAGGTGCTTCAAAATACGGTTCCTTGGGTGTCGGACCTTCAAACCTGAGTGGTGACTATGTATTCTGACCGCTTGCCATCCGCACTTGCGCTCCTTCAATTATAGGCCTTGCTTTGGAAAGGAACGAAATCCTTCCTAAGGGCATGCCACCCACAATTACTTATTAGTCCTCTTCTCTCTTCCCCTCCAAAATCCAGTATCAAAAACCCTAAAAAAAATCTAAACTCTAACCCATCTTTCATCCTCAATAGGAAAAGATGAACGCATGCAAGGAAAACTACATATAAAAATGCCGAGAAAACCCTGATCAACAAGTACCAAACCTTAAAGAAACACCTCTATAGCTACACATATTGAACCCAACAACACGCAAATCATAGCCAATGGTACTCCATAAACGCAAAGCAGACAAAAAGACATGATAAATAGGAATAGGGACAACAAATGGACACTTGCAAATTGGGTTAAGTAGTTTATAAAAAAATATTTTTATCCACATTTTTATTTGCACGTCCAGTCTCACGTACTAATCCCTACAGGTGCCCATATTATGCCGGCCACCCTACCTAAACTAATCATCATATCGGTCCCTAGGCCTCATTGCTGAAAAGGCTAAGCTTCAAAACCGTACGTGGAGCTTCCGCCTCATACGGCTCCTCTAGGGATGGAGGTAGGCCCAGCCCAGGCTTGTGCTGTTAAGGTTGTTGTACACGACTTCACAAACATAAAAAATCCAAGAAACCCACGATCGGCAACTAACAAACCCCATGAGAACACCTCTGTAGCTACACCGATGGAACCCAAACACATGCAAACGAAATTGGAAAACAAAAATCGGAGGGAAAAAAACAGCCAAGAAGAGAGGCCAACCTTTTCAAGGGAGGAGTAATCAATCTCAGGGGTGAACAAAGCAAAAGAGTTAGGCGATCAGAGTTGCATATTCATCGAAGCAAAAGATTTCTCCCAAGAATTGAAGGATGGAATCCGAACACCTCTGTACATGGCAAGAAAGACTTGGGCTGTAGAGACCCACATAAAATTTTAATTTATCCAAAGATTATATAATTACTAGAATGTTGGCAAAAATGTGGTTATGTGATTTGAGGTTGATATGATAAAATTATTAGTGGAAGGGTACAAGTGTAATTTGCATTGGTGCTAGTATATATAGGACGTGTGTGTAAAGGATCAAAAACTCAACTCTTTTCTCTCTCTACTCTCATGCCTCTTTCACTCGGCTCTCCTCTCTCTCACTCTTTCACTCAAAATAACATCCAACAACTAAAAACCCACAAAGATCTAGCCACAGTCAATCATGTATTTGCGATATAGGCCTTGAAAATCGTGTGTACAAGCTTGATGGAGGTGTATCTTGGTGTATCTCATGCTTGGAGAGTTAGGTTTGTTTGAATCTTTTGGGGTTTTGCTCAAAACCTTTGAGGCAGGGAGATCTAACTACTTTTATGTGTTTATGAGTTAGTTTGATGCTTGGCTATTGAGTTTGATCATCCTCTTGTTGATTGCTTGAAGCTTAGTCATGAGATTTCTCCCTTTCATTTGAATTTTCTGCTGAAAAATCATACCTTCAAGACTCAAGGTATCCATACCCCCATACCTCAAAATGGGGTATGGATACCAGTCTCAAATCTAGAAATTTTTGTTGAGGTATCGATATCTCAAAATAGGGTATCGATACCCCTTTTTAATCTGTCCATTTTCTGTTGAGGTATCCATACCCCTACCCTATTTTGGCAGATTTGGGTTGTTCTTCCACCTTTGGCCTTATATGTTCGAGATTCCTTCTAACCATTTTGTAAACTTCATTTGAGCTCTGTGAGGGGTTGGTTATCGTATGCTCTTTAACTTAGGAGTGTTGTAGTTTGGTTGAGGCTTGGTGGTGGGTGTCGAGTTTCGTACGAGTCTAATGATACCGAAATGAGGACTTAGTAAACGTAATGAACGAATGTAGTTGGAGGTGACACGTGTTGATATGAGGTAGGGGAAATGGAAATCTAGGACATTCTATTTTTTTTGTAGATAAAGCTAGGGTTGGGTATGAGGAACGTTTCGTTGTGTTTAAGGCATAACATATCGCTAGTGTAGCTTGTAAGGGTAAATGGGTTAAAGACGGGGAACTACGAATTTGTGGTGAATGAATGTGCTAGATATGGGATAGGTGAATACTTGCATGATCATATGGGAAATTGATAGAGTTAAGTTTGCAAGTCGATTGAAATGTGATCTATCCTTAAAATTTCTATATGAATGAGTCTTGTTCATGAATTCATTACATGCGATTGAGATGAATGGTAGAGTTACGAAATATAGTAAGGAAATGGTGGTGCTACGAACTGTGAGCAAACTGAATTCCCAAGACCCAGTAATGACGCGTACAGATTAGACAACAAAAAATTGTAAAAAACCATACAAGGCAGAATTAGGGTTTTACCATAACTCCCGCGTCACGAATGCTGGTTGAAATTGTTACAGCACATCTTGATGTATGCCACGAATACTACTCGATCGTACCTTACGATCTTCTGCCATATTCCCTTATGTACCTCGAATCACACACCCGTTTGTGGAAACCCTACGTGATTGTTTGTTCTCTCTCACAGCCCATTTTTCTAATCTCTCAAAAACATGTCATCGACCTAGAGAACGAAGCGGTATATTTATAGGACTAGGGCATAGACCTAAGGAGAAATAAATATGGGCTCCTTGTGTAAATAAGAAATGGGCAGAGTGTGCAGGGTGGGGCCCCCTGTTGGATGCCGACATCTCTGGTTCGAGCCTCTCTTGGTGCCATGTTCCTCTGTAGTAGCTATTTAGTTTCCCTTGATGCCGTTTTGCTATGTTGCTGCTAGTCCTCAGTGTTGGTTATCATTTGATCATCTCAGGCCATTACTATTTATTTGATTTCCTAGCCTGGCGGGATGTGCCAGGTAGTAATAGTTCAATTTCATGTTATTACTAATAGTATCACTTCATATCATATCCCATTGTACTATCCTTCTGCTTAGATGGATAGTGCAATGGGGATATGATCTCATCACATATGGCACTTTTGTTATGTTATTTACTCTACTCTCCATGCGGGTTGTGCATAGGTTATCACACTTTTTTCAATCTTCTTTTTTTTTCCTTTCTTTTCCTCCTAGAGTATGCCCCTTGTAGACTGTACATTCAGTTAACCTTTTTATAATTTCAAGCTAATTTACCCCAAAAAAATTACAATTCACCCCACTACAGAATTGTAATTGCACTCCCGCCCTTATCTCATTATATTTTGAGCCCAATGTTATTAAATATTTATTAATCTCTCCACGTTAAGATCACGGATACCAGTTGATTAAAAAAAATTACTAACAATCTTCCACTTTAATCAACATCTTATACCTTGAGACTATCCACTTAACCTATTTGATATGTCGGATACAAAATTCACCTGCAGAGTTTGACATATTCAAAACTTATAAGCTTACTCAACGGGGTATCATCAATCCCTATTGGGACGTGGATTCCATCAAAAATTAATAGTTGTCATATACATATTGTTGCTACCCAACTCACCGAGACTATTGACCGTATAAAGATCTCACTCTTTAATGAATCAAAGTCAAGAGCATTAAATATATAACTCTAATAATTATCTTTGGATTAAGAGCATAAACATTCATAATAACCATAAGGTTCCAATTATCTTATAAAGTTAGTACAAAGACAATTACCTCAAGCGGTCCTATTCAATACACACAAAGTGTACTAGCACAATGAGTTGGAACTAGACCGTTCATTGTAGTCAAGACAAACTTACTAAACATTGTACTACAGTCCTACCGATGGTGTGTCAAGTTCCATCTAAGACTGTGAACCATATCTTATATTTCATAAGAACTGATGATTTGATCTTCTGTGTGTAAGCCGAACTCTATACACCAGATCATTTATTTTGTAAAATAAAAGACACACATGCATAACATACAATAATATTATGCAAATATTGCCCGTAAAAGATTCTCATCAAAAATGGATAAAACAGATTAATAAATAGCAGTCAAATATTAATCCATTACACAAAAGCATGACTTTTAGCATAATTTTCTAACAAACTCCCACTAAGACTCAAAGTCATGCTGCCACGCATCTCACTCTCATTCCCTCTACATGACTATCGAAAGTCTTAGCCTGTAAGCTGTTTGTAAAAGGATTTACTAAGTTGTTTACCGATGCGATCTTGGACACAACTACATCACCTCGCTGAACAATCTCTCGAATCAGGTGATACTTACGCTCGACATGTTTTCCTTCTTATGAGTCAATGGCTTCTTAGAGTTAGCAATTCCACCACTATTGTCACAATAGATGTAATAGCTAATTGCACTAAAGGAATCACTTTTAGATCCATCAAGAAGTTTCTAAGCCAAACGGCCTCTTTTGTTGCTTAAGAAACTACCACATACTTGGCCTCCATGGTGGAATCAATCAATGCACGATTGCTTAATACTCCTCCAACTTATGGCTCTACCTCCTAGGTAAACACATATCTCGAGGTATACTTCTGGAATCCTTATCTGACAGAAAGTCTTAGTTTGTGTACCCATAAGGTATCAGACTATCTGACTGGTAAACCAACATATAATCTTTAATTCTTTTCAGATACTTAAAAATATGTTTCACTACAGTCCAACGCTCTTACCCTAGATTAGACTCAAATCTACTAACCATGCCAACGACAAAGCAAATATCAGGTCTAGTACACAATATAGCATACATGAGGCTTCCTACTGCCAAGGCATAAGGAATTGCCTTCATCTTCTCCATCTCCTCAGGTGTCTTACGACACTGATCCTTGGATAGGTTGATTCCATGTCTAAAACGAGCAAGGATCCCATCGATATAAGAAGCTTATGATAAGCTCAACATCCTATACTTGCGATCTCACATAAGCTTAATTCCAAGGATGTGACCGGCTTCTCCCAAGTCCTTCATTTCGAACTGACTAGATAGTCACACCTTTACCGAAGACAACATTCCCACATCATTTTCGATTAGCAGAATATCATCTACATATAATACCAGGAACACCACCACTTTTCCGTTGTGCTTCTTGTACACACTTGACTCATCCAAACATTGATCAAAACCAAAAAAAAACTTGATTGCTTGATCGAAACGAATGTTCCAAGATCTAGATGCTTGCTTGAGTGCATAAATAGACTCCTTAAGCTTGCACAACATGTACTCTTGACCCTTTGCTATAAATCCATTTGGTTCCATTATGTGGATGCGTTCATCTAGATTTCCATTAAGGAATGCAGATTTCACAACCTTTTGCCAAAATTTTGCATCTTTATCTTCTAGTTCCTCATTGTAGTTGCAGGGTTTAGCATGTTGTTCTTCAGGGACCATATCATAAGATTCTCCCAAGAACGTATACCTATTGGGTGGGACAACAACTCTTCCATTATGATGAGGTACTAGTGTTGTAGGGGGATGAAAACAATTGCTGCTTAGAACAGAACTAGATTGCAACAGCTACTTGTGCCTCTAAACCGGAACCCTAGTTCATCGTCTGAACCCTAATCTGCAAAACAAACAAGGGGTGAGCGCACCTTTGCCTCTCGTGGCAAAGACCCTCCGATGCCTAAGTTAGTATCATGTACTAGCAGAAAAACCCTAATTATCAGTAGGAAAATGATATGAATGCAACGTATGCGTACCTTTTACCTTTAGGTTTGCCTCGTATTTATAGATCCATAGAGGTTTGCTGCCCAAGCATCGCTGTTGCCCTAGGATTCCTATCTCGTATAGGAAACCCAAGATATCTTGGATTCTCGTTCCCTTATCAGTTCATTACTTTAGTCCTTTTGGGACTCTTTTTCTCAGCTGGCCGAACATCTCATTCCCGTTGGGTATCTTTCCTAGATCTTACATTCTCGGGACTTATTCCTTATGGGGTCCCACTGTTCTGGATCCTTCTAGAATGTTTCTCTCGCTTTAGCATTCAAGGCTACTTTCTCAATAGTTCTTTCCATGTTCGGCAACCTCATTGCCAAATAGTCCTTCTAGACCAGTGACTTCACATGTCACTGGTCTTTATCAATTATTTGGACCAATGACTTCTCATGTCTTTTGTCCTTATATGCTGAATAGACTGCCTGGACCAGTGACATGTGCTGCCACTGGACCTCTATCGATGACTTGGATTACTGACTTCTCATGTCTTTGGTCCTCTTCGCCGAACACCGCCCTCATCGGTAGTACGGCCTGTCTCATCTTCCACGTGTTCCTATGTACCACGTGTTTGGCTACTAATTGTGCCTGTTTGGGAATACCTCCCTACAATTGCTCCAAGCTTTGCTCGCTGCCACTACTCGGGGCTGCTGGTAAAGTTAGAAACAAACCTTGAGCCGATCTCCTTTGGTCCCGTGGAGTCATAGCATCTATACTCATTGATACTTTTGGTGCCTCAATCAGCATGCCTTCTTGAGGCATGAAATCCACGTGGCGTTTCTCATACACTTCACATTAAATTCGAACTAACATTTCAGCCAAACGGCGCCAGGACGGCATCCTTAGAAGCTTTCTTTCCGTTACTTTTTCTTGTAACGTCGTTAAAGGCGTCATTTCGCCTCCATCTTCTTTATAGATCCTCAAAAGGTTCATTTAAGATTTTCACCCTTATTTCAAAAGACCCTTTTCTCGTTTATAGCTCCAAGCAAAGCTCCCTTCCTCCACTACTGTTCATCGTCGTCTTCATAACACGACTCTGCTTTTTGATCACCGTGGCATTACCCTTGTAAGCTCTTCATTCCATCTATTCTTACCAATCTACTTGGGATTTTCATTCTTAGATTTACCCATTTTAGGGTTTCAATCTTGCCCACTGTTGGATTTCGTTTTATTTTTAAAAACTTCTATCATCTCCCATGGCTGATGAAAACGTAAATCCTCTTAAACCCAACAAGTTTAGGAAGCTTTGTGAAACCAACGAAGCTTTGGCAACCTTTAGATTTGATTACAATGTCCCTGATAACGTTGGGCTTGAACTCGCCCCTTTAGGCGCAGACAGAGATGCTGGTTCATGGGATAGAATGTGTATCCCTATTGTTGCCATCATTGAGGGTGGAGTCTGTTTCCCCCTCCATCCATTACTTCGCCACATTCTGAATTGGTACCGATTTCCACCCATGCAAGTTTTGACCAATGTCTTTAGGCTGGTGATGGGGGTCATAACTCTGAATAGGATTTTGGGGACTCAATTAGGAATTTGGGATATTTAGTGGTGGTATAGCATTGTGCTAAATCCTGAGTACAACACCTACTATTTTAGGAAAGCAGATAAACGTTTCATGCTAAACCTGTCAGACTCTGCTCGTGATCATGAAATAGATTTCCTTTACGTACTTGAGGCTTCGAGCCGACGAGGGAAGATGGTCAAGTGGTGGGCTTTCATTGCCCTCACGTATGGGGTCACCCACGTATGCTCCTAATTTGCTCATATTGCTGTTATTTCCATTTTATGTACCCTTCTGCTTTGTCTTTAACTCTCTCTGTGCTTTTACATGCAGCATCCAACGCCAACAAGAGGCCAAGAAGGGAACCCAACTACATCCGAACAGCAGACATCAACAGGCTTCTTAAGTTCACCAAAGAAACTGGTGCCTTGACAGCTGGTCGAGGTCGCAACACAGACGTGCTTTTGGGCTACAATCCTGCCTACAAGGGTTTTATCGACATAAGACTCAGCAACCCAAGTACTAGTTCTGCTTACACATCCACTGCTCCCCAATCAAGGAACCTTAGATCCCAAGCTGGAGTGACGATTGTTGGGCAACCTAGTGAAGTACCCATTTCTAAAGGTATTCCACTTCCTCGTTTGATTGTCAGGAGGACTCCTCATTGACAGGCCAAACAACAGGTCGAAAATCGTGATACCAGCCAATCTTCTTCTTCAGGGTATTCCCTTTCGCCGCCAAACCCAGGTACTATATCTCGTCAACCTATAAACCTCTGTTCTCTTCTTACCGTTTCTGCTCAGGGTCATGGTACTGGGCGAATAACATCGACTGGTCATGCTCCCCCACCACCCCATCGTAATAAGGGGGTTCTACCCGGTCTTCCTTGTCTCCTCGGGAATGTGACACTTCCCTTAAGGCAAATGAAGCTCACCGAGACAAACGTCCCAGAAATGATACCGGGGATGCTGTAGCTCAGGCCGCTGCCTCTATTCCACAACCACTCTCACCGGCTACCCAGGCACTTCCTCAAACCTGGGCTCCTCCACTCATCAAGGGTGATCGGCCAGTACACATCAGGGATAGTGCTAGTTCGTCGAAAACTGCACCAGCCATCGCCCAAGGCCTGCTATTGCCAGTTGATATGCAAAAGGAGTCCGCGTCTCCTCCAGATCGACTTATATCCACTGGCCTTGTTAGTGGAATTAAGGTATCTCATTTTTTCATTTGCATCAATTCCCATACTTTACTCTTTTACATATCACATATGTCCATATCGCTTGCTAACTGCTCGATTCCTGCTAGTTTATCCAAAAAATGGTGGTGTTGGGTCAAAAGATGTAAGAAATTGAACCTGAACGCAACAAGCTGCTCAGGGACAACACTAGGCAGCTGCAAACAATCACCAGGTTAGAAAGAGAGAGAGATAAGGCCAAGCTTGATGTAGATGCCATGAAGGTGAAGCTGGAGACTACTGAGGGCAACCTCAGCCAGGCTTTGTTCGAGATGGAGAATACAAAATAGGCTGCTTATGATGAAGGACATCAGAAGGGCTTTGACACTATGACTGCCAACTACATGGAGCAAATGCCAACCATCCAAGATCAAAAATGGGTTGCTTGCTGGGACGCATGTCTTACCAAGCTAGGGGTTGCTGAAGACTCTCCATTATGGGTTGAGAATGACCTTCCGAGCAGCCATGCTCCGGCCTCCCATGAATTTGAGGAGCCCCCAGAAGAAGATGTCGAGCAGCAGATCGGCGAATTTGCAGAAGTTGATGAAGATATCCCAACGGAGCATCAGGATGCTACTATTGAACATTCATCTGTTCAGGAAGCCATCAATGAGACCACCAACCTGGAGGAAAATACTGCTGGTGGTGGTACCAGTATTGAAGCAACTATAGAAGTTTCACGTGAAACTTCTCTAGAGGTCCAGAACTTAGGCTGATAAGTAAGTACGTTGTTTTGCCCTTCAAACATTTTAAATAAATCTTGCAGGACCTGCGTGTCCTTGGTATTTTGCCCTGCATGGCAACAATACTTTCATACTTTTGATAACACAGGTATTCGGCCCTTTGTGGCATAACTATATGTTTTTGTTGGCCATGCATGGCCTTTATATTTTGCTCGCGGGCCCTTCGTGGCCATAAACTCTCGTCTTAGTTTTAAAACTTGTTGGGTATCTCATATCACCATAGAATTGTTCATTTAACCTTTTGTCGGGGTAAATACATACTTACCAGGTGTCCCCAGGAGAACTGTGTATGCTTGTATACACCTGTTCGTTCCAGATGCATATATTTGGCTAAGTATTTCATACTTAGTCAAAATATTCTAGACATACCCCGTTATGTATCTACCCCAAGTATTTCATACTTAGGAAACATTTGGTCGTATGTTTCTAAGTTTCTCATACTTAGACAGAAGTCTAAGTGTTCTTGTACTTAGCAATCTGTGCATATTTATGTATGTAGTTTAAGCGATTTCATGCTTGTGAAATCTAAGTTTCTCATACTTAGCCACATGATACGTGTATCCGTATGTACCAAAGCATTCATGCCTAATTCTTGCTCCCCAATACGAAAAAAGGAAAACAAGTCTGAAGTTCGTATTTACAGAACAAAGAACTAGGGGTAGCCAAAACGGGAAACAAAATTTCTTAAAAATTGATGTCTTGCAAAAAGATGATTTTATTCATAATCCTTTGAACTCAAGGGGGCGTTACTCGTACCACTTGCAACTAATCAATAATAAAAAAAATAAGGGAGTTTTATTCGTAACTCCCACACAATCACGTAGTGCATCCTAAAACAAAATGAAATAAAACTAAACTCCTTTAAACAAAGAATTTTCTCAGATTGTGGACATTCCAAGGCCTTGGCATTGGGTTTCCATCTAGGTCTGCCAATCTATAAGCCCATACGCCCACAATCTCAGTCACTCGATATGGGCCTTCCCAATTGGCCCCCAACTTGCCTTTGTTTGCCACCTTGGTATTGCTGAGCACCTTTCGTAGTACAAGGTCCCCTATACCAAATTCTTTTGGGTGAACATGTTTGTTGTAGCTTTTCATTAGTTGCTCCTGATAAGAGGCCAAATGCACTAGGGCCCTCTCTCTCCTTTCATCGGCAAGATCCAGCTCAATTTCTAGAGCCCTGTCATTTCCTCCACGTTCAACCAATGCTGTCCAGTTGGTTGGCAGACCAATTTCCTAAGGTATAACTGCCTCTGTACCATATGCCAATGAATAGGGGGTCTCTCCCGTAGACCTCTTTGGCATTGTTTGGTGCACCCAAAGGACCAATGGTAGCTCATCGGGCCATTTCCCTTTGCCTTGTCCAACCTCTTCTTGATCCATCAAAGATGGTTTTATTAGATGCTTCTACTTGCCCATTACTCTGAGGGTAAGCTGGTGTTGAGTAATAGTTTCTTATCCCATACTGGGAACAAAAGGCTTTGAATTTCTTCTGGAATTGTGCCCAGTTATCTATAATCAAAGAGTAGGGGACCCCAAACCAAGTAATGATATTCTTCCAGATGAACCTTTCTATCATAGGCTCTGTAATTTTGGCCAAGGGCTCTGCCTCAATCCATTTAGTGAAGTAATTTGTGGCAACCAACAAGAACTTTCGATTTCTAGTCTCCTTGTGGAGTGGACCCACAATGTCCATCCCCCATTGAGCAAATGGCCAGGGGCTTGTCAATGGCACTAGATCCTCGGCTGGTGTCTTTATCATTGGTGAAAACTTTTGACATTTCTCACAAATTTTCACATAAGCTTTAGCATCTTCTTGCATATGAGGCCACCAATATCCCTGGGTTATTGCTCGATGGGCTATAGATCTGCCCCCAGCATGACTCCCACAAGTCCCTTTGTGAATCTCGTGAAGGAATTTTTACAACATCTTGGGATGCACACAAAGCAAATATGGTCCTGTAAAGGACTTCCTATATAGTTTACCTTCTGGTGACAGCCAAAACCGTAAAGATTTGGTTTTTACTTTGTGAGCCACTTTCTTATTAGAGGGGAGTGTTTCATCTTGTAAAAACTCCACAATTGGATCCATCCAACTTGGTCATTGGTTCATGTTCAGGACTAGCTTTACACTTCTTCCAATGCTAGGCTTACTAAGATAGTCTACTGTTACCTTTCTTTTAAACTCAGTTGGTATGGCTGCAGCTAACCAGGCTAGAGAATTCGCGTGAGCATTTTTTGTCCAGAACTTATCTGCTCGATGTAAACCTTTTCAAAAGTATCAAGCAGATCCTGGGCTGCCTCCACATATGCTGCCATCTTTTCACTCCGAGCTTCATACTTCCCGGACAACTGATTCACCACAAGTTGTGAATCACAATACACCCTTATTCATTTCATTTTTAGGGTTTTGGCACTCCTTAACCCAGTTAAGAGTGCCTCGTCCTCTGCCACGTTATTTGTTGAACTAAAACCCAGTCGAATAGATAACTCCAACATTACTCCTGCAGGAGGAAAAAGCACAATCCCAATTCCTGAACCAGTATTACATGCCGAATCGTCAACAAACAACTTCCATTCCAGGGGATTCTGTTCGGTTGGGGCTTTGTCCTTCTTAGCTGGTGGCCTAGTCACCCACTCCTTTCTCATAAGAGGCATTAGTGCTGCTGCAGGTGAGAACTCCGCCACAAAATAAGCCAACCCTTGGCCTTTGATCGCCGTGCGTGGCTGATAGTCAATGTCATATTGGCTTAACTCAATGGTCCAAGTTGAGATTCTTCCCAAGAAGTCTGCTTTTCGTAGCAGTAATTTCAATGGGAACTCTGTATAAACTACAACCTTGTGGCTCTGGAAATAATGTGGCAATTTCCTTCTTGTTGTCCTTAAGGCTAGGACCAATTTCTCAAGGGGCAGATATCTCATTTCTGTGTCTAACAACGTTTTGCTCACATAATAGACAAGAATTTGCTCAGATCCCTTAGTCCTCGATAGAACTGCACTCACAGCATGTTCAAAGATAGCCAAATATAAAACTAAAGACTCACCTGATTCTAGCGTTGACAAAAGTGGGGCTTCAGCCAAATACTTCTTCAGATCCTAGAAGGCTTGCTTGCACTCTGCTCCCCATTCAAATCCCTCCTTTTTCTTTAGCAGCTGAAAAAAAGGGTCTACACTTATCACTTGATCGACTGATGAATCTATTGAGAGTTGCTGCCATTCCAGTTAACCTTTGGACCTCCTTTGTTGTCCTAGGGCTCTGTAGCCTTTGTAAGGCTATTATTTGATCAGGATTTGCCTCAATCCCTCTAATGGTCACTAGGTGGCCTAGGAATTTGCCAAAACCAACTCCAAACGCACACTTCGAGGCGTTGAGTTTTAGTTTGTACTTTCTCAGGATTCCGAAGGCCTCCTTCAAATCCGCTATGTGTCCTTGTCTGGTCTTACTTTTCACCACCATATCATCGATATAAACCTCCATGGTTTTGCCTAGCAACTTTTTGAACATGATGGTTGTGAGTCTCTGATATGTCGCCCCTGCATTTCTTAGCTCAAAGGGCATGACACTATGACAATATAACCCTCTCGGTGTAATAAAGGAAGGTTTTTCCTGGTCAAGCCCAAACATGACAATCTGATGATATCCCCGATAAGCGTCGAGAAAACTCATCCGCTCATATCCAGCAATTGCATCTACCAACTGGTCGATCCTGGGGAGAGGGAAGTTGTCTTTTGGACATGCTTTATTCAAGTCTGTGAAGTCCACACAGACACGCCACTTCACGTTTTTCTTCTTTACTACCACAGTATTGGATAACCACTCCAAATAGTAAACTTCTCGTATTGCTTTGGCTTCCAACAAACGGTCTACCTCTTCGATAATAGCATCGACATGCTGTACGACTACCCTTTTCTTCTTCTGAATGACTAGCTTATGTTGAGGATCAACGTTTAAGTGGTGGCAAATCACATCTGCATCTACTCTAGGCATCTCCTCTAGTATCCATGCAAATATGTCGACATGCTCTTTTAAGAAGCTCACCAACTCGGCTTCTTCTTCTACTGGTAACGATTCCCCAATTAGAAAATACCTTTCAGGATCAGTCTCATTGATTTGTATTTTCTTTAGTCCTTCAACTACTCTTTCAGCTGGGTTTCTTCCGACATCCTCAATTGTCGGTTGATCCGATACTTCTACCACATGAACATGATGTGTAACGCCCCGAATTTTGGGTACGTTAAATAGATAATTTTATTGCAATTTCAAAATAGAGTCTGGCTCATTATTACATCACAACCTCCATAAGAGTACTTTCATTACAAAAGGGAGGGAAACTAGGGTTCCTAACTATAGCTCTGCCTACTCCTCCATCCTAGCCAGCTCCTCAGTACTAAAGGCCTCCAAGGTGTACAGCTCACCTTGATCATCTACAAAATTTGAAATATTATATCAGTGTCGCCATCAGTATAATATGTCAGGGTCACCAAAGATAACACCATGAGCTATGAGAGCTCAATAGAATAATCCATACCCATTAACCCTTAACTTACAAGCAGTAGATCGTAATACTAATGATTTCCACATAATACATGCATATTTAACAAAACAGTTCACAATAACACATCCACATTCGCTAATCAACTATCGTTTGTGTCCATGATTTTTTGAGTTTCTCCTACGCGACTCGTAGTGGACCGTGTCTCCATTTATCACTTTCAAAATCATTCTTAACACACTCAACCTCGGTTCCGCCATTCCGGTCTCCCGATTATCCTCACAATGGTTCCGCCGCACCGGGTTCCCATTGGCACACAAAACTTGCATTGGCTCCTCTCCGCGGATAACCAAGCCATATTACCAATGAAGCTACCACGTCCGGCCCCATTGGCAATCTTCGCAATGGACTACCACGTTCGGCCACATTGCGGTTTTCACGGACAGTAAATCACCTCCAATGAGACTACCATGTCTGGTCCCATGGCAACACACACTACACAACAGGCTACCAAGTCCGGCGACATTGCGGTTTTCAAAATCCTAACACACAATGGACTACCACGTCCGGCCACATCGCGGTATCAAAACACATCTTTTCATTAACCACACCCTAGGTGTCATGTTTCTAACTTCCTCGATTTTCATGTCTCGTTTTCATGCAAGATTCCGTGGTAGGACTTTTCACAAAAGTAATCATATCATTCATTGTAATCTTGAAACTAAACTAGCAAGATCATCGAATTCCATATTACTTAATCATGCTTAAATCATGTTTTAAAGCATAACGCCACATGTACGGATGCCCTTGTAGTGAAAATCACTTATGCTTTACAACAAGACAAGTAATGCAAGCAATTCATGTATGCATGCTCATAGTCATCCTAAAGATCAAAATACGAATACTTATATCAAACGATAAAATCTTATCTTTCGAAAATCGTTCTTTCTTCTTTTGTGGGAAGTTCAAAATAACACATGTTTATTGAAGTAAAAGTTCACTATACCACCATTAGCAAAACAAGTTTTGTTAACCATTATGCATTATAAACATTATAAGCGATAGATAACCTTATCTACTTGAAAATATTTCATGTTATGCTTTGAACTAAAGAGTAAGGACATTCTACTTTCTAACATACGGTTCTATACGTAGAGTTAGGGGACAAGGTATTCTACGTATTCTTAGAGATAACGCATATGAGACTCTACATATACTTAGAGATATGGGATAAGAATAGTCTACCGTTCTTCTTGACGGTAGGGCGGCTACGGAAAAGTAAGTCGGCTATCGGACGGAGTGACTTCCTACGGTAAGCTTTCGGTAGCTCCGAACGAGAAAGGTTTCTCTCGAAACTAGTTCTTGACTAAAAGCTACTAACTTTTGGATCGAGAGGGTGGTCGGGTGGCGATTTAGTGGCGGCTTAGAATGAGTTTCAAAAAGAACTTCAAGAAAAACTCAAAAACACCAAGAACAAGAAAGAACAAAGTAAGAACTCAAGAATTTCTAGAGAGAGAAGTTGAAAGGTTGGAAGGTGTGAGTTAAATGGCAAGAATGGGGTGCTATTTACAGCAAAAGTCTTGGTTATTACCCAGGAGATAAAAAATTTCTTAGCAATTATTGTCCAATGGGTAAAGATTTTTTTAGAAAAATAATAGGCCAAAAGGTTCATATACCCATATATAAATATATTTGTGTACTTAAAAAATCTAGTAAAATACTTTACAATGTACTATATAATCTTTTAAGATTTTCTAAGCCAAGATTTTCCTAATAAACTAATCTAATAAGCACATGTTCCTATTATATTATATTAGAGTACTTTAGTACACATAATTATATATAACAATATCTTTAGAAAATCTAGGGCAATAGATTTATAAGGTACATATACATATTTTTAAAGATATAATCACATGGAAAATCTAGAAAATGACTATTTAATAAAATCTTAGTACTTGTTGGTAGACTAACCTTATTATCCAAGGGGTAATATTTACCCTAGCATGTATTGACCAATGGTAAAAAAAAAGATAATACTTGAATAAGACTTGAATGACTACATGTCCTTTTAATCAAATATATATGTAGGTACTATTAGGTACCATATAATCTATCAAGATTTTCAAGTATCAAATAAAATATATGGCCAAGATTTTCTTATTAAAAATCCAAGAAGTACTAGTACTTATATATTTATTAGTGTACTTAGAAATTTAGGTAATTAGATATACACATATCTTTAATGCATATAAGCACATGGGAAAATCTAGGAAGTGATTTATTTAATAAATCATAGTACTAGTTAGTAAGATTAACTTATTATCCAATGGATAATATTTTTTCTTGCATTTTTTGACCAATGGATAATAGGAATAAGGTAATATATACTTGAATAATATTTGAAATAACCAAATGTCCTTTAGGCATGTGTATATAAGTCTATATACAACTATATATGAGTACTTTATCAAATCTAGCACAAAATATCTTTGATAGAAAATCTAGGTTTCCTATTGTCCAATGGTTAAAGGTTCATCTACGGTTGGGAGAGAGTAACTAGATGACTTGGTAGCTCGGTTCTTCTAACCAATCGGTTGAAAACTAACCCTACTTGCCAAGTAGGATTTGTAGCCAAGAAATAAAATTTCAAAGACTTGATTTCACTAGGAAAACATACTTGCCTTAGAAAAGGACTAGATTGTCCGATGTTTTAAAAGATTCAATTTTATAAGTCTCAAATCTAATTATGACAGATTATTAAAGTTAAAAAAGAATTTTTTTAAAAAGTAAATCCAAGTAATTAAAAAATAAAAATTCAAATTTTTAACAAAATTTTTATTTACCAAAAATCAGGGTTGTTACATGATGGGTCTTCAGGACTTCTTTGATTACGAAAAGCAAGCATTGTTGTGCTACTTTTTTACTACCCCTAATCTTTTCAACCCCGTTAGATCCTGGAAATTTCACCATCTAATGATAAGTAGAGAAAACAACCCTCATTTTATGCAACCAGGTCCTCCCTATAATCACATTATAGGAAGATGGAACATCCACAACCAGAAAGTTCGTCCTCAAAACTACTGATCCAGCTTGAATAGGCAGCGTTACCTTCCCGATGGGCCACACTATTCCTGCATCAAACCCAACCAGTGAAAAACCGAGCAGTGAATTCTTTGACCAACTGTCTCCATCCTCGGATGGTGCACGGACCCAACTTATGGAACCAAGACAAACCTACCTTACCTAAACTCGATGGGACATTTACCCAGATGCTTCTCCGTTTTCACCCTATACTCCCTGAATTTCTCAAAGCATTCAGACTTGCAGTGCATCAAATAAATGTATCCAAACATTGAGTAATTATCAATCAAAGTGATGAAATACTCAGAACTACCTCTTGCTTGGACATTTATGGGTCCACACAAATTAGAATGAACTAATTTCAACGAATCTTTGGCTCTTATATCCTTTTGCTGATAAAAATGCCGCTTGGTCATCTTACCTTCTAAACAGGATTCACAGACTAGAAGTTCCTCAACTTCCTATGAACCTAAAGCTTCATCCTTGACCAGTCTAGAAATCCTATTCAAATTAATATGACCAAGGCGTAAGTGCCAAAGATACATTTGGTTCAATTTAGAAGGCTCATTTATCTTACATGACATATTATTAGTGTTATTCAATTCATGTTGTTGCACTGTAGAAAATATAAGATTAATAAAGTAGAGATTATCCACCAATGAACCAAAATAGATAAAACGTTTAATTAATTTAATAACCACAAAGTTACTAAAATAAACTAAATATCCATCTTTAATCAACTTAGAAACTGAAACCAAGTTTATTCTAAGTTTGAAGACATAAAGACAATCACTCAAAATTAAACTCCTATTGTTACTTAAAATGACATTTTCTACTACAACTATTGCCACTCTCATAGCATTACTCATGTGCAGATAAATCTCTCCATCACTGAGTCTTCTAATTTTCTAGAACCCATGCAACAAATTGCAAACACAATTAGTGACTCCCGTATGTACACACCAGGTACTGATAGATAAACAACTAAACATGATTCAATGACTAACAAAAAGATCTATCTTGATTATTCACTTTGATAGAATAGACATTCCTTCTTCCAGTGTTCTTGCTGTTTGCAGTTAAAACACTTGCCCTTAGGCTTTTTCACTTCACCTTGAGGCTCTGTAACTGGCTCTACAACCTTCTTCTAAGACTTGTTCTGCTTCTTCTTGCCTTTCGACTTAGAAGTAGAATTATTTTTCACCACTAATATGGATGGTTTCTTCACACCCACAAGACCCTCAACTGCATGGAGTTCCTTAATAAGTTTGGCCAAAATTAAATGCACTTTGTTCATAGAATAGTTCAGGTGAAACTACTTAAAACTCTTAGACTGTAGTGAGTTAAGAACGAAATCGATCTGGGTTTCTCCATCAATTTTAGCTCCAAATATTTCTAGTTCATTAAGAAGAGTTATTATCTTCAGAACATGATCCCTAATCAGGGTCCCTTCAACATGGGTGATACTCACCAATTTTTATAAAATTTTGCTTCATGTTCTATAGCATTCTCATCAAGTCTAGGAGGGCACACCTCAGACAACACAAATTTGTGTCATTCAGTACTTAACACAATATCCAAATTCTTTTTCCAGTCAATGTAATTCGACCCAGTAAGTTTATTTGCTTTGAGAATAATTGCAAGTAGATTGAAAAGAACCCATTTTTGAATATGAAAATCACATAACAATAATTATGGAGGGCAATAAAAACTTGAATTTTATTTTAATATTGGTTCCCTCGACCACATGTTAAATGAAAAACATTAGCAACCTTACACACCGTGAAGAGCATGCCTCGATAGGAAGGTCGTCTACTCTTCATCATTCATGTAAATAGGCACAACCTTTTAATTTTACTATCTCAGCACTATACTATGCCAAGCAAAATTAAATAGCTAATAATACTTCGGTCCTATAAATAATAACAGTGACTCAGATAGAGAGGATATTATTATTTATAGCTAAGTGTATACCAGTAACTAGTTTTTAGACCTATTGTTCCGTTATGAACCCCTCAGATGGAGAAGTGACCCACATAATAATTATCTTAGAGCTATTCCTATAGGTGGTTTGTACCGATAATGCCACAATTAATTTTGTCCACTAGGGAGGAAGGTTTTGAAACCAACACACAAAATTAATTATGTCATCTACAGACTAGGAATGGAGACCATGGGATTTATTCAAAATAAATTCCCTCTCCCACTTAATTATTTAAAAAATTTGTGAGAGTTATCAAATTTTTCAGTTTGCAAATAAATTGTGATCTAGGTCAAAGGCCAAATATTTCCATGTCGTCCCAATATGGTAAACTATCACACATGCAAACAATATGGAAACACAATTAATAAGGAAATACAAGATAAGAGAATCCAGCTATTATGGTCAAGGATGCAATTCTTGAACGACAAGGAATTCTTTCATAACTTGAAAACCTTAAATGAGAAAGAATATTTCCATAGCTTGAAATCCTTAAGCAATAAGGAATCATTCCATAACTTGATCTACTTCAGCCATACTTGTGTGGAAGGCTTAGATACTTTGAATCAATCAAGGAAACCAAAATCCAACGGTGCTTAGGCAAGAAAATTCGGAGTTGATATATTTCCGCTTAAA
Organism: Rhododendron ovatum; assembly: GCA_019656835.1. NCBI lineage: Eukaryota > Viridiplantae > Streptophyta > Magnoliopsida > Ericales > Ericaceae > Rhododendron > Rhododendron ovatum. The sequence continues at coordinate 21,458,029 of CM033791.1, read as the reverse complement.
CTGCACAACCTTTAGTATTTTGGCCATATCTTCCTCGTCCGACCTTCGATTAAGTGATTCAAATTGGGTTGGATTTAAAATTCAATTATCTACAATTCTGTGAAGAACAGATTTTCTAATTCCAACATTTAATGGGTCGAAATAGCCCTGCAATCAGACCCTAAGAATCTGGAAAAAATCTGTTGCGAGCCAAACAACTTGTTTCTTCTGTATCTCCCATCTTCGATCTCCAAATAACCGTCGAATGCTATTACAATTGAAGAAAGAAACATACATCGATCTTATACTTCCATTGGAGTTCACATGCTATGTTAATTATTACAATCATGAAAAATAATCATTGCACCCAATAAATAACACATGCTATGTTAATTATTACAACTACAAAAAATAATCATAGTACCCAATAAATGACAATAACCACGAAAAAAATTGTCGTGGAATTCAATCACACAAAATCAACAAAAAATGATGTGACCATAATAGCTGGGTAAGAACGCTGCAAAACAAAGGTTAGCACAGTTCTACGTTCTACTCTCTATAACCTACGAACAACATGGCATGTTTAATCCATATGCGTGATTACAGCCGGCTCTGATACCACTATTAGGAAACCGAATCCCTAAGACCCAGCAATGAGGCGTACAAATTAGACAACAAAAAAATTGCAAAAATCCTACAAGGCAAAATTAGGGTTTTACCACAACTCCCGCGTCACGAACGTTGGTTGAACTTGTTACAGCACATCTTGTTGTATGCCATAAATACTGCTTGACTGTACCTTATGATCTTCTGCCATATTCCCTTATACCTCGAATCACGTACCCGTTTGTGAAAACGCTACGTGATTGTTTGTTCTCTCTCTCAACCCATTTTTCTGATTTCTTAAAACCATCTCTTGACCTAGAGAACGAAACGGTATATTGATAGGGCTAGGGTAGGGACCTAAGGAGAAATAAATCTAAGCTCCTTGTGTAAATAATTATCTTAATCCCACCAGGATTCTATTTTTTATCAAACAAATTACAATTCACCCCACTACAGAATTGTAATTGCACTCTCGTCCTTATCTTAATTATATTTTGAGCTCCATGTTATTAAATACTTATTAATCTCCTCACGTTAAGATCACAAATGCCCATTGATTAAAATAAATTACTAACACAAACAATACTGTGTGACTTGAAATTGGCTCCATTGGTGAGAAAGGTACTTGTAGAAGGTAACAGGACTCCACGAATAGCCCGGAAGAGCTTTTGCTCATGACGTATGATGTTGGTTTGCAAACAGTGAGATGAAAACGAATAAAGGGTTAGCGAAATGAATTCACGAAAGGAATGGTTGGTTGGTCAGACATGATACCGTAAAGATTACTTGTTTCATTTAAGCATGTGTTGTTATGTCTGTTGGGAAGTCGAGATATCGGATAGGTCATTCAAAATAGGATGAGAGGCAATGGTAATTGTGAGTAAATTGTATGGATAGTAGATCTTCGGGTAGACTAGAATCATGGTGCGTAGTCATTGTGCTTTACTTCCAAAATCGATGGGAGATGTCTATCGTTCTCACTCTGTTTTTCACTTGAAACACCATATCTTCCCTCAGTTATCCATTCTACCTGTTATCTCATTTTCATATAAGAGTTGTGTATATTTCTCTACTGGGCGCGTGTTTACTCAACCCTTCTTTTTCAGGTGTGAGCCCGGAGCTGTAGCATGGAGTGACGTGCATGGATTAGAGTGTATTCTTTCGAAAGCAGAGAAAGTGAAGACATTTAGTTTACTTCATTCCCATTTTGAAGGTGTAATGTAAACTCTTATTACCTTTCGAACTCATATGTTTATGAAGTTATTGGGCTGCGGTGCCTCAAGATGTAATGTTTTCGAAACTCGACTTGAAAATGATAACAAGGAACTCTTTTGGGAATATTTGTGGGCATTATGTGAGGATTTCTTTTATGGAAAAGTATCAATATTTATGTTTAAAAATCAAGGGCGTGACATGAGCAGACGGCCATTGAGTCGTGAAGAAGAATCGCAAGGGGGGGGGGGGGGGGGGGGGGGGGGGGGGGGGGGGGGGGGGGGGAGGGAGGGAGAAATGAAGCACAATAGTCGACAAAGAAAAGGGAAAGATTCCTGTGTTAAACCCACACACCACCATCAGGTGAGGGCGCCACGTAGCCCAGTAAGTACAAAACGTAAAATGACAATTCTAGCCAACCGACCAAGAACCACACAACTATTGAGGGATAAAACTGTCCAAATTGGGCATAAATTGGCAAGTGAAATCTCCCCCAAAGTATTTCTTAGGCTCTATTTAGACCTTATAGAAAGGAAAGGAAAAGAAAATAAAATAAAAGAGAAGGAAAATGAGAGAAAAATAGAAGGTAAAATTTACTATTCACTAAATTTGAAATCTTTATTTTCTTCACTCTCTCTTTCAACCAAACAATAGGAGGGAAATTTTTTTAATCTTCCTTTCTTTTCGTTTCTTTTTCCTAAGTTCCAAACAGAGCCTCAAAACTCACCCTAATTAGTCATCCCTCCTGCCATTTTATCCGCAGCCGAACCTGGGCGCAGGTGGATTAGTTTAGGATGGCTGTCGACCACTCCATAAATTATGGTTGAGCAAAAAAATCCGTTAAACTATGAATCCAATCCAAACCAATCCAAACCGAAAGGTTTGGTGCGGTTTTTCAGTAGTATGATTTGGCCATGATTTAAAAAATTAGAATCCACATTATATGGTTTGATTTGTGGATACACGTTCACGGTTATGGTTCCAAACTAATCCAAACTGTATAATACATACATATTACATATATATAGTTTAATTATGTTTCACCAAATAAATATGGGCAAGTTGGTTGCTACATACCATGCTGCTACTACGCCCCTTTTGTTGCCTCATTCAATTCAATAGTTTTATGGATTTTCTTTGACCTTTCATTTGGTTAAACTATCTTAAGATGTTTAGTAGTTAGTATTTAGTTGGTTCATTTTAGTGACTTACAAGTATTTTATTTACTTAGTTTAAGACTTGAGGCAAGCAATTGTTGGTATTCTACTCTTTAGTTAGTTTGTTGATGTTAGTGTGTTTTGGTATTTTAAATAAAATTGGTTTTAATAAGTATAAGTTTTCTTTTAATTTAGCTTCTTAATGTTAATTACTTTTTTTTTTTTGAAGATGATAGCTTATTCAAAGCAAACCGTGGTTTAAAACCGAAATTGAACCGTATTTAATGGTTTGGATTGGATTGGTTCTATGCCTTTTATGGGTTGGTTTGGTTCTTCAAATTCATAATCCGTAGGTATTGGTTTGGTTCTTAGTTTACTATAAAATCGAACCAATCCGAACCATGCTCACCCCTACCATAAATTATCCAGGCTAATCCAACTAGTTTGTTTGACCATTTCACCCCTCCTCATCCACCCTCCCCTAATATCCCAAATCTGTCGCCCCCTTTTTTTCTGTTTCATTCAAGAGAGAAAGAGATAGGGTTGTTGTGGCGATTTTCGACTGGTTTTTTAGAGAGGGTTGCATCGTTAACTCAGGTACAAGCTCAATCGATCTTCGTTTTAGGGTTTCAATTTCTCTAGCTTCATTTTAGGGTTTTGATTTCTGACTGCGTGTGTGATTACTATGTGTGTGGTTAAAAAACCCTAAACCAACTGTGTGTATACTGTACAAAACCCTAATTTCGACTGTGTGTATACTGTACAAAATGCTGCGTGTGTGTGAGCAAAAATTGCTTGCTTTATGTGTGTTTGTTCGTGAGCAAATTATGGACTTTTTTATGCTGGTGTTGCTTCTGTGTGTGTTTGCAATAGGTCTTGAGCAAAATCTTAAGCAAATTAAGCATGAAAATTTTCAATTATTGAATTTATGTGAGAGAAGTTCCCCTTGGATTGAGAAAGAAGGAACTAATGATTCGCATAAGATTAATCAGTAGTTATAGTTATTACAGTTTCTATTGTGAGGATTCAAACAAAATGAATGGTTTTTGGGGTATGTAATTGGAAATATGTACTTTGAAATATGTTGCCTTGGCAGGTTATCAATGAAGCAATAGGGCGATGAGGAATCAATTGTAATGTTGTTATTTGGATTAATGAAGGTAGTTACCTTTGTCGGTAAACTTAGTTGAAGCCATGAGTACCCTTATGATTCCATAATAACTGTCTGAGCCTAGTCTGAAGTTCATCTAGACAGCCCCTAATAATTATGAACTTTGTGAGCAAATCTTGGACTTCGTGCATGTGCGTGTGTTTGCTGGGTTATCCAGATAATTGGCTATGATGATAAATTTCCATAACACTTACAAATTATTTGAGCCAAAAGGATTATGAATGGTGATTTATGAGTAGAATTATGTTGCTTTGGAAGGTTTTACTTCTAGTTTTTAGCTGTGTATATGTGTATGCAGGTCCAGTTTTCATAAACTGCAAGTTTTACTTCCAGTTTCTAGCTTTGGTTAATGGTATCCCACTGTGAACTAGTATGAAACTAGTGTGTGTGTGTGTGTTTGCAGTAGGTTGTGAGCACAATGTGGACTTTGCTGGTTGTTGTGTGTGTTTGTGAGCAAAATCTAGACTTCATTATGACAGGTTGCAATATCCACAAACTGTGTGGTGTTGTGTGTGTCCAAAGTGTGTTGGTTGACAATTTAGGTGTGTCTATATGTATCCAAACTGTGCAGGGTGTGTGTGTGTGTCCAAACTTTGTGAGAAAATTGTGGACTTTCTTATGCCAGTGCTGCAGTTGTGTGTTTACAGCAGGTCTTGAGCAAAATCTAAATTGTGTTGGTGTTGTGTGTGTGTGTGAGTGTGTGTCCGAATTGTGTTGGTTGGCAAGGTGTGTGCATCAGTTGAACTCTAAGTTAACCTAAGGTTAATAGTAGCTTGTGGGCCTTACCTTATAAACCATTCATGTTTCTATTATTTCCCATTGTGTGATAGGGGCTTCACAATCTCCCCACCTTATGATGTAAGGTCCTCATTGCATTGGCCCAACAACCTTTCCCTTGTGGTCATGGTGTGATACTTAGCTCTATACAACACATCATCAAGCTCGTACCAAATTCAAGAGGTGGCCCACCATGTAGACCAGGGTTGTGTTGTAATACTTACTGTGTAGAGACCCATATTTATTTTATCAATGTTAATGTTTTATAAATGCTTGATTATTGAGAAAGAAATATGAATCAATAGTGTTGATGTGATTTGGGGCCAAAGTGAAAGAATTGATTGTGAAAGGGTGTAAGGTGTGATTTGTGAATATGGGAGTATATATAGGAGGGTGAGAGAGTAGGAAATCATTTTTTCTCCTCTCCCTCATGCGGCTCTTTCTCCCTCTCTCGGCTCTCTCCCTCTCTCTTGCTCTCTCTCCAAATTTCACCCGAACCCACTCAAAACAACCTCAAATCTTTCATCCCTATGCGTATTGTGATCCGTATCTCGTTGGTTTGAGCTCGGGGAAGTCGTATTCCGGTCAGATCAAAGTTTTTGGAAAGTTAGGGCTCGTAACTTCTTGGGTTTCGTGCTTCGACTTCGAGGTACAGATTCTACCTCTCAATATATGTGATGAACATGTTTTCTAGCCTTGAAATTGTGTCTATGGTTGTTGTTGTTGTTGTTGTAGTTGGAATCCTTGAAATCTGCAGAAAATCTACTCGAACAGGCATCTGTATCAATACTGCTCTAGTTAGTATCCATACCAAAATCTCTGGAATGTTTTAAGGCACTTTTGTATCGATACTAGTTTGGCTAGTATTATACAACAGGGCTTAAGGATAGATTTTGCTATTTTTTCCAAACTCCATTGTTTTGATCCCCAATCATTTCTAACTTGTTCTAAACATCACCAAATCATCCCATAATATGATTAAATCATATCCGTTGAGTTCATGGAGTATCTTTGCATCCCTCACCCTTTGTTTGGTATAATTTGACGTTGATTTTCATATGGACTTTGATTGAATTGGAATGACACATAACAAGGATATGATACGCTCGAACACTTACTGACACAACGAATACATTCAGGACCTATCGACGGGTAGGTGCCTGGCAGGGGGTATCGGGATCTCTTAATCGGCCCGGCAGGAGCAAAAGCTCATATTGATTACATTCAGGACCTACCGATGGGTATGGTGCTTTGCAAGGGGTATCGGGATCCCTTAATTGGCCTGGCAGGAGTTTTGGCTCATGACACCTATGATGAAAAGACGTTGGACACATGAAAGATGAAAATGGTTCTAGTTTGAGTTGCATGACGTTCACTAAGTCTTCGTTTAGGAATTGTTGAGCTAAAGTTATCGATTACCGTATAGTCCTTGTTCTTGTTCCTACTTTGTGATTTCTCCTGCGTTTCTCTCACATATAATGTTAGTGTAGAATTTCCTACGGGCTAGTGTAGCTCAAGCCTATTATCATTTTCAGGTACTAACACATGGCAGTAGCGTGCATGGTTGAAATGCTTGGATGTGGAATTATTTTTGAAAGCTAACAATTGAGGAGTTAGTTAGTCATTTTTGTAAATCTCTTTTGAAAGATGTATTTGTAACTCTAATTGTAAATCTTTTAACTTGGAATATTGTAATCCTTAATTTTCTTTCATTACTCAATACTTATGTTAATTTGGGCCTTAGAGCCAAAGATGTAATATTTTGGGAACTATTGAATGATGGACGTGAATATGAAAATGGGAATGCTACATTATTTTGGGTATCGTACGGATTATTGCGAGGTTTTATTTATGGAAATCATTTATATTTATGTTGAAAATCAAGGGCGTGACATATTGTAATAACTCATGCTAATTGACCTGCCACGTGACTCAAAAGGTTAATATCAGGTTAATAGTAGCTGGTAAGCATTACCTTATAAACCACTTTATGTTTCTATTATTTTTTGATGTGGGACAGGGGCTTCGCAATAGAGTTAATTTTTATTTTTGGCCGCTCCAATTTTCCAATTTCATAGCCCACTAGATCCCTTTTTTATAGAGTGCAATTCCTTATAGATCCTATGGATTGTATTTTACATTTTTACCCCATTTAAAAACAAATGTACCCCCATCTTGTCATTTTTAGGGTTTCAAATCTGAAAAATAGGAGCAGCCCTCCTCTCCCTCTCCCCCTCCCCCTCCCCCTCTCTCTCTAGTCACCACCGCCCATCCCTTCAACCACTGCCGCCCTTCCACTGCCACTATCTCTGCCTCATCTCCCTCCTATCTAACAAGTCCCCGTCCGCCGCCACTGCCTCCGCCTCATCTCCCTCCTCTTCGCCTCCCACGGCGATGCCCACTCCCCGACTACGCCGTCCGCTGCCTCCACGACCCCCCACTCCAGGTAGCGGAGGTTGGCTGCTTCACCCCAGATAAGGAGGTGGAGGGAGACGTAGAGGAGCTCGCGGCGGTGGTCGGACTTGCGGCGGTTGTTGTTGGAGATCCAGACGTTGGACTTGCAGCCGAGGAAGGAGCACCAGGCGGAATAGTTGCCGAGAAGCTTGTGGCCGAAGCGGCGAAGGATGGAAGGGTCGAGGGAGTCGATGTTGGGGGGAGGGGAAAGGCACTTCTAGGTGTTGGCGAGGTGGAGGATGAGGTGTTCGCGCTGATTGTAGATGTTATTGCTCTGGAAGCCGAAGAGGAGGCCGAGCCAGTCAAGGACGTCGCAGTCATGTGGCCATGGGGTAAGGGGGTCTTGCAGAGCTCGCCGATGGAGCGATGTGCGGAGGCGGCGGTGCAAACCTCCGGGTAGTGGAGGGAAGGGTGGTCGGCGAGGAGGTTGTGGATGGGGATGATGTTATATGGGGTGTCCTCTTTCGGAGGGCGGGTTGGACTGGTGGTGGTCGCTGCCGGAGGCTCATGGGATGAGCAAATTTGGTCTTTTTTCAGTCGTACAGGGATGTTTCGTTGGGTACCGGGCTGGTTTTCATAATCAGAAGATGAGGCAAGTTGTCCGCCGGTGAATTAAACGCAGCATCGCCGGAGAGAAATGAAGTAGAAAAAGATAGAAACTTTTTGATGTGTGTAGTTTTCGATAAAAGCTGCTACAAAAGGACAAAGTAATTAAAGAGCACCTACTCATCTACTTGGGTATTTTGTTGCAGATAAAAAAACACCTACTGGGGGAATCCATACAAATATCACGTAGATTGATGATTGAAAAAAAATACATAGATAAAAAAATGAAAAAAACTCACTTTTCTATTCTACGCATGACTTATCTTACATATTTCTATATTTTTTGTGATTTAAAATGGTTATTTATAAATATTATTATACATATAGCGATAAATCTGAAATGGTACCCAAAATATGATTGGTACCGTACGTACCATACTAGTGACAAAAAATGGTACCTTAACTAGTACGGTATTCAGAACATTGGACTTAACTAAGAGCATCCACAATGGAATAACCAAAAGCATAAGGTTGTTAAAATTAGTAATGTTCTCTCAAAAAAGTGCTCACAGTGGCATAATCCAAACTTAACAATTTCTTAGCAATTCATCAAAATTTGGCCATTGGATAGTCAAAATTAGCAACATTTTGACAATAACCAAAACCTTCTCTCTCTTTCTCCCTCTCTCAACAATGTTTCTAGAAAAAATATTTTTAAAGGTTCTTTTCTTTTTGACAAAAACAGTTGAACCGTTTTTCAAAAATTGTTTTTTTATTATTAAAAATTATCTCTTTATTTTTTTCAAAAACCATTTTTTAAAAACCTTTCTTGGAAAAGTGTTTTCAAAAAATTGTTTTCTATTTCTAATAACATGTTTTTATTAGTTTGAAAGCTATTTTAAGAAAAATATTTTATATGATGACAATTTTTAGATTTTTACATGTTGAAAAGATGATGTGGCAAGTTTTGATTATTCAATATTCGATTATGCCTCTGTGGAAATTTACATTGATAACCTTAGTAATCCCTTAAATGAATAATCAAAAAGTGATGTGATAACTTTTGATTATTCAATTTTGATTAGTCCACTAGTACCGAAATATGACTGGTACCATACGTACAAAAAACGGTACCTTAACTAGTACGGTATTCAGAAACATTGGACTTAACTAAGAGCATCCACAATGAAATAACCAAAAGCATAAGGTTGTTAAAATTAGTAATGTTCTCTCAAAAAAGCGCTCACAGTAGCATAACCAAACTTAACAATTTCTTAGCAACTCATCAAATTTTGGCCAATGGATAATCAAAATTAGCAACATTTTGACAATAACCAAAACCTTCTCTCTCTCTTTCTCCCTCTCTCTCGACAATGTTTCTAGGAAAAATATTTTTAAAAGTTCTTTTCTTTTTTACAAAAACAGTTGGACTGTTTTTCAAAAATTACTTTTTTATTATTAAAAATTGTCTCTTTATTTTTTTCAAAAACTATTTTTTAAAAACCTTTCTTGGAAAAGTGTTTTCCAAAATAAAAGTTTTCAAAAAATTATTTTTTATTTCTAATAACATGTTTTTATTAGTTTGAAAACTATTTTAAGAAAAATATTTTATATGGTGACAATTTTTATATTTTTACAGGTTGAAAAGATGATGTGGCAAGTTTTGATTATTCAATATTCGATTATGCCACTGTGGAAATTTACATTGCTAACCTTAGCAATCCCTTAAATGAATAATCAAAATATGATGTGACAACTTTTGATTATTCAATTTTGATTAGTTCACTGATGTTCTAACCGTGGGAGTGTGATTGGGGTTGAGTTTGGGAATGCGAATGGGATCAAGGGAAGAATCTAGAGAGAGAGAGAAAGGAGGGATGGTGTGAGTGAAACTTCTCCTTGATGAGAGTGCGGGCGGGGGGAGAGGGAAGATAACACTGTTAATTGGTGGTAGCGGCGGTATGGTGGTGGTGGCGACGGCGTGGTGGTGGTGGTGGCTAGATCATCTCTCTCCAATCATCTTTTTTTTGTGAGAGGTATTTTTGTCAACAAAATAATTAAGAGGACCTACTGTGCTATGGGTTCTTTGGGCTGGATCTAGTGGGCTATTCTTCACCCAAGAATGACCGGTTAGGAAGTTCCCCTTCGCAATAACACTTACAGATTATTATATAAATATGTGATTTTGTGGTTATTATAATTTGAGCCAAATGGGAACCAGTGTCCCAAGAGTTGGGAAATGAAGCATCAGAGAGTGCTCAGGCCAAGGGAAGAAGTGGAGATCAATTTGTTTTGTTAAGGATTTAGGACCAGTTTTTTCTGATGTACATTTACGTACATTTTGGACCTTTTATAACACTATTTTGTCAATAGAGTTGTTAAATTTCTTTCAATGGTATGGATTTCTATGAAATTATTCCATGGAATTGAGTCGTTAGTTTTGTATTCCAAGCTTCCTTAGGCTTGGCGACACCATGGCTCCCTATTTTTTTTTACTTTTGCCTTGCAATTTTAGCTACTCGATGATTCTTAGTACAAAAGCCAAAATAAAAAAATTAAGACATTAGAACACAATAATTAATACTTACTTGGCTATGTGCATGCGATACAATAATTGCAACATTATAATTAATTAGAACATAATAATAGTAATAATACTTACTTGGATATGAATTAGGTCCCGACCAAAAAAATAAGCTATAAAAATTTTAAATAACTAAACTTGACATTTTCAAAGATCATGTTTTAAAAACAAAAAAAAAAAACAAAATGGATAATAAAACATTAGAAGAAATGAATTTTTAAAATTTTAATTTATTAGATTAATTAATATATCACTGAAATAAATTATTATTGCTTAATTGTTCAAAAGTAATTAAATTTATTAGATTTTGCAATTATATAATTAATATAATGTATAACTAATTTTGGAACTGCACATGGGCAATCATTTCACAACTTTTTACACCATCTACTCTTTTCTATCTCTCCATTTTATCTCCATCCAAACGAAGTACTATTTTATACCCCTATCTCTAATACATCGTCTAAACCAACTATTTTTTTATCAGAAATGATACAATTTTTTTGCACGAATCATGCATAGATCGTGATGTGGGGCCCACTCCGGGTCCCACACAAACGATCAGACCCGTTCATTAAATGTAAAATATTTTTTTAAAGGTTTCACGAAAAATCAGCTCAATTCAATACCTATAAGTGCTCCATTCAATCATCTAACTTTTTATTATCCTGAAATCTAAATGAAAGGTTTGATGATTGAATCGAAAACTTATAGATATCAAATTGAACTGATTTTTGGTAGGAACCTTTGAAAAATGTTTACATTTAATGAACGAATCAGATTATTTGTGTGGAATTCGGAGTGGGTCCTACACCACAATCTATGCACAGTTGTTGCGTGAGTAGCATTAATCCTTTTTTATCTCCCTTCATAAAAATCACATCAATATGAACCCATCTTCCATAAATAATACCCCTATTATTTTATCCTCCTCCATAAATAATCCTCCAAAACTTATCCCGCATCCAATCAGCCCTAAGAGCAAATACTTAAAAATGGTAAGAGAGTTAGACGAAAAAAATTGCCATAAATTGGTTGAAATTCGTTTGAACTTGACCTTAGCAGTGCCGTCGTATATAAAAAAATTCTCTTGAAGTTCCATTTGATTTTGCACTTGCATAAAATCCAGTTTTTATCGAATGTTTCTTTTGGGTAATTGTTTTTATCGAATGTTAAGTAGTTGTTTTTAGGACTAGACTCAAAGTTTTTACACATCCAAACAGGACCAGAAGTGTTGAGATTCATGAACCGGGCATGGCGTAAAAAGATAAAAGCAGCAAGTTCTAGGACAGCACTCAATCGATTAATGTCTGAGATGAACCACCATGACCTTAGACCCGCATACGGGCATTTTTATTATTCATAGGACCAAACAGCATCTGTTCTGGTTCGAAATGTCTGAAACGCACATATGTCTCTAACCAAACCATTATAACTAGCACAAGCTACATATCAACTACAATTGATAATAGCTTCATGTGTTGACCTTTGGCGCCCATCCTGCAATCACATATTCTTTCGCAGGCTCGGTCTTCTTGAAAGAATCCCGGGAGAAGAGCAACTGCAGAATGAGAAAACAGTCAATCCTGCTAACACTTATCTTTTGTTTCCATTTCTTCCCTATTGGAACAGATAAAGTTATCTTCCAAAGTTTTCTGGACAGAAATATTTACACGTATTAACTGCATAAACATGCATTTAAGTGTTAGCACACGCAATGCTTTACGGGACTAAATAGAAGGAAAAATTCTATAGAACTACCATAAGACCAGTAATGCTTTACAGGACTAAATGTTGGCCTATTAAGAAACAACAGGTATGCAAGATGAGTGTAGCGGAAATGAGAATATTGAGGTGGATGGGTGGTAAGATTAGACGAGACATGATTAGAAATAAAACGGTTCGTGAGATGGTAGGTGTAGCACTTATAGAGGAGAAGTTGAGAGAAAACAGGCTAAGGTGGTTTGAACATATCTACCATAGACCTGGAGATGCAGTAATTAAGAAAGCAGATAGGATAGCTTTGAGTAGTAACGTTGTGGGGAGAGGAAGGCCTAAATTGACATTACTTAAGAAACAAAGCAGAAATTGACATCCAAAACTCTTTAACCAAATATCCAAAACTTGAAGACTTAACGGAAAATAAGAGTCAAACTATGTCTACTGTAGAACTCTAAATATCTGGCAACATTAGAACTTAAACTAGCAGCACAATGTAGGGATATCTTATTTTACTCAGAGTTGTGGCATAGAGATAGAGGATCTGTTTCAGGGGAGGAACCATTTGAGCCATTTTCCTGGTAAGTTGGATTTCCATTTTCTTTGTGGTTTTTTTCTTGGTAAGTTTTTGTTGTGTTCACACATGGGAAACAGTATGGGGTCCTCACTTCTTGAAACAACATTTGTCATTTGTTAGGCGGCCATTGACATAAGCTAATGGTGGACTTTCAAATATTAATCCTGAGTGATTCCTCATCTATGTTAAATGTCCGCACACTGCACATCAAGAACAACCAGTGAATCCCCATTTTGGACGATGAGGTTGCCTGGGATCTTGAAGTTAATACTGCTGGCTTGGTGCCTCTCTTTCAAAAAGAAAAGGGGAAAAAGAAAATTTAAGTAGCAGTTTCAAAATCAGTGCGAAAGGTGCAGTGTTTCAATTTCCTGTCAATTATCTGGAGATAGAGGTGCAAAAAAAGGAGCAATGATCAGGACTCAGGAGTTGCCTCTGTTGAAGCTTGAAGTTAATGGAAACCCTTGTCAGTATATCGTTGAATGAGGGTAATTCATGAACATGTTCTATAATCCACTCAATACTACATGGAAACTAATATCAACACCATAAACCCAAACACATGTCCGAAAACAAAAGGTTCACCTTTTTTTTTTCATAAAAAAAATGCTAAGCAGCTCATATTTCATCAGTTTAGAACCAGATAACAGATGTTGCCAAAGTAAACAGAGCAAAAAAACATGTTGGCAATAACACATACCTTCATATACTTATGGATATGGGTCAAGCTTTCTGGAACTTTCCACCCTTTGAAATAATCAAGAACCACATCCAGATGGAAAAGCTTTGGTGCCAAACTCAAATCAACAGCACAAATGTTCTCCCCATTAACATATGGCCCCTGATCATTAGATAACTTTTGGTATGCACTTACACTACTAACAAAAATAAAAGGTGCTCATTCTTTGTTAATGATCTCAAATTATTCCAAAGGTACAAAACATACATGTGCCTTAAGATGTTCATCCAGTGCCTTCAACTCATCAAGCAAAGCCTGCTCTGACCCATCATTGGGGTCCTTGCTCTTCAAGAACTTGACAAAAGAAGGGAATATCTTGGATCCGCTATAATCTCACAGTAGTTTAAGAGCATAAATCAGCAAACAAAAGCTTTGAAATCAGGTCAAGCAAAGAACAAAAAAAAAAAGGCTAGTTTTTACATGAAAATTGTAGTTCATTCTCACAACATCAAATCGATTGCCAAACAGTAACTTCAAACACAAAATGCAATAAATTGCCGTAAGAAACCGTGCAATGATTAGCGATAAAAAAAAAGAGTAGCGAAACAAAATAGCTTAGATTGGTAGTTAGTTTCTGAAAACTCTGAGGACGAAGGCAAAAAATACAAAATTATGAGCTAATCCTAGCAGTTTACCTCGGTCGTCTAAGAACATGCAGCTTTAAAATCTCCAATAGTTTCTGAAAATTCCCAGTCCACCAAAAAAAGAACACAAAATTCCAAAGACACTACTGCAATAAAATTGTGTAAATAACATGTTTTTCAACAAATAGCTTTAGTTCTGCTGGAGCACAAACGGTTCACAAAGGGTTTAGAATACGACAGCAAGTTGCAATTTTGACCAAACCCATCCCATCGAACCGTGAAAGTCAAAGAACGTGTTAACCAAAAAACAGATTGTATTGACCTTGTTACACAACTCAACATACCCGGGTACACATACATCCAACGTATGCATTGCATAAGAGCCCAACTGTGGTCTCTGGGTACACCGTATTGTGTGGGACTCACCACCTCGAGGTCTCACACAAATAATCCTACCCATTCAATTTGTTTAAAATATTTTTTTAAGAGTTCCGGTAAAAAATCAGCTCAATCAAATATCGATAAGGGCTTAATAACTCATTTGGTTTTTGGTCCCTGCAAATTAAAGAACCCAAATCGAAGGACTCACACTCGGTGTACCCAAAATGGTTTACCTATAGTTTTTCTGTGCAAAAAGATAAAAACAATTGAGAGAGAGAGGAGAGGCGTACACAGAAGCGACCTCGGGGGGAGGGGAAAGGGGAGGGTTTGGGTATTTTTCTTCAATGAGGCCAACTATAACATCAGAGTCAGGAATACATTTGTCGTCAAACTTAATCACAGGCACCTTCCCCTCAGGATTCACTTCCAAAAACCTAGATAGATCATCACCAGAAAACAGTGAATATATAAATAGTAGTAATTCAATCACTGGGGCTAACCTAACAAAACAAAAACAAAAAGGAGGCAACAAAATTGCTTGATTGTGACTCTAACCACTGGGGCTTCTCGCTGACATTGATCAGATGCATCTTGTAAGGGACTTTCTTCTCCTCCAAAGTCAGAAGCACCCTTTGGCTAAAAGGACCTGCATTTAACACAGTAACTAACCATTCACAAAGCCCACAAAATTACCACCAACACCGACGGAGATCTAATCAAATCAAAACCCACAAAACCAAATGACTATAGATGCGCGTTGAAATATATATATATATATATATATATGAGAGAGAGAGAGAGAGAGAGAGAGAGAGAGAGAGAGAGAGAGAGAGAGAGTGTACAGTCTCCAAGAACATCAGGGGCACCAACGGCAGCCTTGACGCAGACCTCAAACAACATTTTTGTGGTATCTAGGAAGTTCTCAAGAGGGATTGAGATATAGAGTAGAGTGGAAGAGGAGAGGAGAGAGACGGTGAATAAATATATAAATATATATATATATACACACGCGCGCGAAATTGATAATACCAATTTTTTTTTCCTGCCAAAACACTTTTTGTTCTAATAGAAATTGAAAAGGCATTTTCTTAAAATAAGTAGCGTAACGGAGGACAATTAAATCATATAATAAAAAATACATCATGAATTTTGGCTGAAATAAAAAAGGTTTTGACTAAAATAAAAAGAATTTAAGCATTATTAGCACCCTCTATATATATATATAAAATGCTATTACGGTGGATGGACTTTGTATATGTTACAAAGCATGTTTTGGGGTGATTTGCTGACCGAATTAGTTTTGGCTGAATACATTAGAGATGGTTTGTTAATTTTGTTTTAAAATGGAGATTGTCGACGGGGAGATAAAATTACTTAAAAAGAAAAGTACTAATATCTTCGTAATTAAAAAGCTGGAGGTGAGTGCGGATCCAATAAGAATATGGAGATGTAATTTTGTTTGTTATTAAATGCGGGTATGTAGTAGTAAATAATAGACATAAGTAATTCGAATATACTATTAGGATGATTTGCATGTCATATAAGGTGGCTGTAAATGCAGTGGATCTTTAAAATAATCCCTGAATTCCGCGCATTCAGTCTATTTTCTATCAAAATAATGCTGAAACTCACGGGAAACCGACCCCTTCTCTCTCGACCTTAGTCACCACAACCGCTCTTCTCTCTCTTTGGGTTCATTATCCGTGTATGGCGGCGGGAGGAGAAGGCTATGGTACTATTCCGACTTCCTTTCTTTGTTTTTCATTTTTTTCTTTCGTCTCTCCAAATCAACGACTTGCCATCTGATCTGTGAAAATTGTCTCTAGTTTTATGAGAGGAATTAGTTTCGTCTTTGGACGAATTTTATCTACATATCGGATTCTCTTAATCAACTCGTGGCGACTTGGCAGATCTGTAATTCTTGGAAGTTCATTGGTGTGTTCATACTTGTTTGGAGTGCATTTGATCGTCTGAGTATTTGTGTCTTTTGTCCTTAACTTTGAACTTTTTTTCATTTGAGACTCTTAATTAAATGTTAGGCAGTTTAAAAATGTCGTTGCGTCAGACCATATCTAGGTTAGAATGAAAGACATTGATTGCCTTGTGATTTACTCATTTTGTATTTGTTAGACAATTAGTTTGGTTTTGTCCAAATTCTTTATAATGATTTCCATTTTGTAAATGCTTAAAATATTTTACTGTAGTTTAGTCGATCGTATTAATGACTAGCAAGGTGACTAGAGGTATTAAGGAGCCCAAAACTCGGACTGGAAAATCCTATAGTGCAAGGCCCTGCAAAATACCTTGTAGAGCGCACACGGGCTATCGATCTTGACGATGAATAGTTGAGATATAATTTTTAATTATGACCAGTAAGAATCATTTATTACCAAGCACAATTGATTTTTAATGTGGACCGTTGATTGATAAGATCGACTGCTGTGTGTCGTCTTACATATGCACTACACACTACTGCACCCCCCGAATCCCCACCCTTTTTTTTTGGTAAACACAAAAAAAAAATCCTTTTAATCCCGAAACGACATTTGCTTCCAAAAATTTCTTCCCCTAAAATTGTAATCTTCCACCTCACTCCTAGTACAGATTCGAAATGACATTCCTAAATAAACAACTCTGATCTCATTGGATTCATTAGAAAAGTCGCTGATTTTGCCACTTTCTTTTTTGTTAACGCCACTTCCCTGCAAGTGTAATAAAAAAAGGAGTGGCAAAATCATTTTCTATTAGGAAAATAGCAAATTGGTCTGCAATCCAAATTGGACTAGCCCATTTGGATTCTAGCCCAACTTCTTTTACCGTGCTGAGGTTGGCCCATTATATGTTTTTATTTGAAGTCTAAGGTCTTTGAATTTACAATTTTAGCCACTTGTATTTAAAACATGGGCCTATTTACATTCAAATCGCGTTCTCTCTCTAATTTACGTTCAAATGGTGCGTTGAAGGCTAGGGCTGGCGATCGTCTCTCTCTCTCTCAATCTCGATCTCTCTCTCCATTTTTGAGGCTATCGCTTTGTCTCTCACTGTGATTTATTTGTGCTATCATGTAAGTTCTTTCATCATTTGGATTGTAGACCAAGGTATATATATATATATATATATATATCTCTCTCTCTCTCTCTCTCTCATTGTTGTTTTTGCAAGTTATGCCTTAGTTTTGAGTTTGTGCGAGCTGTCATTGTTCAGTAATGTTGTAGTTGATTTACTGGCACAATGATCGTTTGTGTATTGGCATATTTGTATCTGTTAGTCTCTTTGTGTATTTGTCATCATGTTTTTGTTCGTATATTTGTATATGTATCTATCAGCATGATTTTATTGGCATATTTGTATCTGTTATTCTCTCTATGTCTCTGTATGTTTTTGTTTTGTATCTGCCAGCATTTTTGTGTATCTGTGTCCCTGTCTCTCTCTGTTTTGTTTAGTATATGTGTTTATAGCTGTTCTGTAATGCCCCGAATTTTGGGTAAGTTAATAAGACATTTTATTACATAAATAAAGAGAGTTTGGCTCATTACTACATCATAATTCTCACAAGAGTACATTTATTCAACAAGGGAGGGAACTAAGGTTCCTAACTACTGCTCTGCTTGCTCTTCCATCCTAGCAAGCTCCTCGGCTCCAAAAGCCTCCAAAGTGTACAGATCACCCTGTTCATCTACGAGGTCTGACACATTATACCGACGTCGCCACCAATATAATATGTCAAGGTCATTAAAAAGGTAACACCATGAGCTACAACGCTCAATAGGATAATCTTTACCCATTAACCCTTAACTTACGAACAATAGATCATAAAACTGATGAATTTCACATAAATCATACATACATAACAAAACGGTTAACAATGACACATTCACAATCAATATTCAACTAGCGTTGGTATCCATGATTGTCCGAGTTTCTCTTGCGCGACTCCTTATAGACTGTGTCAACATTTTCCACATTTCATAACCATGTAATCATTTTCAAAATCGTTTTTACACACCCAACCTCGGTTTCGCCGTTCCGGTCTCCCGAGTATTCTCACAATGGTTCCGCCGCACTGGGTTCCCATTGGCACACTTTGCATTGGCTCATCTCCTCAGATAACCAAGCCACACAACCAACCTCGGTTCCGCCATTCCGGTCTCTCGAGTATCCTCACAATGCTTCCACCGTCCCGAATTCCCATTGCCACACAAAACACACATCACACAATTGGCTACCACATCTGGCCACATTGCGGTTTCCAAAATATTTCACCTTTTCAAAGCACACCTTTTCTTTAACCACACCCTAGGTGTCATGTTTCTACTTTCTCAATTTCCGTGTCTTGTTTTCATGCATCAACTCCGCGGTAGGACTTTACATGTAATCATAAATCATTCATTGTAATCTTAAACTAACATGATCATCCAACTCAATATTATACCACAAGTAATACAAGCAATTCATGTATGCATGTTCATAACCATCCTAAAGATCAAAATACAAATACTTCTAAACAAGTGATAAGTTTCTATCTTTCAAAAAAAATCCATTCTTTCCTCTTTTGTGAAAAGTTCAAAACAACACATGTTTATTGAAGTAAAAGTTCATTATTCAACACGTTTATACCACCATTAGCAAAATGAGTTTGTTAACCATCATACATTCTAAGCATAATAAACGATAGATAACCTTATCTACTTAAAAATACTTCAAGTTATACTTTGAACTAAAATGTAAAGACATCCTATTTTTCAACATACGGTTCTATACGTAGAGTTAGGGAACAAGGGATTCTACGTATATTTAGAGATAGCGTATATGGGACTCTACCTTACTTCTTGGCGGTTGGTTGATTTTGAAAATAGGTCGTCGGTTTGGCGGTGTAACAGCTCCGGTTTGTTTCGAAAAAAAGAGATACATTTTCTCTTCCTAGAAATAACTTTGCTAAATAAACTAGGCTATTTTAAAGATCTAGAAGTGGTTTTTGGAGGTGGTTTGGTGGTAACTCTCAAGAATTTCAAGAAAACTCAAGAAACTTGAACTTTGGAACAAAAGAAACTTAGAAATTCTAGAGAGAAGTTGGAGTAAGGAGTGAAGGTGTGAGTTTAAGCTTAGAATGGCTTGCTATTTATAGGCAAAGGCTTGTCTCTCTCCCTCTGCACCCGAAATCTCTCTCTCTCTCTCTATATATATATATATCTTTGATTTCTTTCACTTGTCAAGCTTGATTGAAAGCTTGATGGGTTAGGTTATGGAGTTACTTGTATATCTTCTTCCTAGTTCTAGGCTTGCATGGCTAGATTTTGTACTTCTAGGGTTAGTTTGGAAGATTTTGTGGAAGAAAGTGGGGTTGTACAAAGATTTATTGATTAATAAAGACAATGGAAGGTAGATTTTGCTTGGAGAAGTATATAACCCAAGATTAAAAGGATGTAAGAAGATTATGAAAGATCAAGTCAAGGTACAACCAGATCTCCCTCTCTTTTTCTCTCCTCTCTCTCTCCTTCCTCTCTCTCTCGGCCCTCCTCTCTCTCTCTCTCTCTCTCTCTCTTGTACAATATATATATATATATGAGTATGACCAAGTATATATAAAAGTACATAAGTACTATGTGATCTACTAGATTTCAAGTCAAGATTTTTCTATTAAACTATTCTAATAAAATATGTGTACTTTGTAATAATATACGTGTGTGTGTGTGTGTGTGTGTGTATATATATATAAGTGTGTACCATGCAATCTAGGTAGATTTCCCAATATCCAATAAAAAAATTATAAGATCAAAATCCTTTATTAAAATAGTCCAAATTGGCACATGTTCTTATTATAAAATTAGATTATGTACCTAGGAAATACATTTGTTTTTTATTTGTTTTTGTAGAGTAGGATTACTCTATTTCAATGGCTTCTTCGGTTATATTGATGTGCAAATATGATGAAGTTACTTTAGTTGTCATGGCTACAAGAGGTTTTGGTTTCAATGATCTGGTGGAAAGCATTCATAAAAAGTGACAGAATTTGGGTAGTTTTGAGCTTTTTTATACTTTTGCTGACCATCATAATTGCATTCTGGACAATGATGAAGATTTTTGTACCATGATTGCATTAGCTGCAACATATGGTGTGACTTGTGTTGATGTATCTATTGGGGTTATTTCTTCTTCTACCATTGAATGTGGTAAAAGTTTGGGCGGACAAAATGGTGGATGTGTTAGGGGTTTTGAATATGGTGAGTGTAGTAGTTTTCAAGGAGAGGAAGAAGATCCACTTGAAAAGTTTTGTCCTCATCATGAGACGGTGCGTCTTTCAGCCGATTGGGTTAATTTGCTTAGGTGTGTTGGTCGAGAGTTCAGAGGTGGTGTAGATGATTTTAAGGCTTGTTTGTTTAAATATGCCATTGAAGTTGGTTTCAAGTATAAATATCTGAAAAATGACGAAACAAGAGTAACAGCCGAGTGCTATAAGAAGCTGGATGGTTGTACATGGCTTATTCACGCTACTTTGGAAAGATCGAATGATTTTTCTCTCTCTCCCTTTTCGTTTCCAGAGAAGTTTGAACATGCGTACAGTGAAGTTTGAGAGCCGTATATGAGGGCTTGTGTGTTTTTTTTTGTAAATTCAGGGCTCGGGTGAGGTAGGGGGCCTTTTTTGTAAATTTTGGACAAATGTCCTTTAGACTTTAGGGGGAAATATTTATGTCCTTATTATAGCAAAAAATATTATAGTATGTCCTCCTACTCAATTTTCCCTTAAAAAAAAAGTCTCAATCTATACTAGAATTTTTTATTTTGTGTTGATTAAAATAAAAATCCTCGGCTCCCAAGTCTCAATGATCTATACTAGAATTATCGAGTAATCACACGATGTTTACTCTTATTGATTACACTGCAACGGCAAAACGATCTTTTTCGAAAATTGAGATTATCAAAACTAGATTTCAGAACAAAATGGAGAATGATTTTTCTCAAGCTCTTAGTTCATAGTTAATTTTATATGATTTTTGAGATTTGAAAACATGTCGATTTTTTTATATGATTTTTGAGATTTGAAAACATGTCGATTTCCCATTTTGATAGATTGTTAAACTATTTTTGTTCTATTTTGATTGATGATCAATCTAGAAAAATGTGTTTTCTGCTTTCTCTTTGACTATAGAATGCAAGGATTTTGATAGTTGTTTTTTTACTTATTTGTTGAGTAAGGAATAGAAAGATGTTTAGGATGAAATTTTTTCCATGCCTCCAGGAATCTTAATCATAGGTCCGGCATTGGGTGGGGTAACCATATGAAGCTGCTAGTTGGTCATAATTTGTTGACCTTACTCTATTGTTGACGATTAATTTGATGTCAACCAATATTTTTGAGTGAATTTGAATATTCAAGCAAAATGTATCCATATGTTGATGCTTGTGAAATGCGTATTAAAATTCTAACTTTTTCTATCGTTATATGCATATTATTCGTTTTTTTTTTCCATCGGCAATTTATCCATTGGCTAGTGGATGTTGGTTCAGAAGATTTTTTTTAAAATTTTGCAACAGTAACTTTTACTTTTTCATCCAAATACTTTCTTATCGAATTTGGCTCAATAAGAGAACTCTAATAAATAATCTGAGGATACTACCAAGCACCCAAAACGACCAAAAAACTAGAAAAATGGGCGCCACACCATAAGGCACAATACTTGTTTGGATGACAGAACATCTATTTGATTTTTTTGATTTTTGTGGGGCCCATTACGGGTTCTACCAAGATGATTCAAACTGTAATTATTCTAAAAATAATTTTTTTATGGGTTTCTAAAAAAAATTAGTTTAATTTGATATCGGGAAGAACAATTTCAAAAATTCGTATGACGTCCTACGAATTCTGAAGCACCCTACGAATTTTGAAACAGCCCTTTACCGATATCGGACTGAGCTAATTTTTTTAATAACCCCTACCAAAAATTTTTAAGAATAACTCATGGTTTAAATTATTTTGTAGAACCCGTAATGACTCCCACAAAAATCAAGCAAATCAAACAGATGTACAGATCAAACAGACTGGGCAAAGACATCTGTTTGATTTTATTTTATTTTTTGATTTTTTTGTGCCTATTAAGGATCCCATTCAAACCACAAGTTATTCTTGAAATGTTTTGTCTTATGGTGTGTTGACTGGGCAAGGACATCTGTTTGATTTTTATTTTATTTTTGTGGACCTATTACAGATCCCATTCAAACTGCAAGTTATTCTTGAAATATTTTTCTATGAGTTCTTGAAAAAATTAGCTCAATCTAATATTGGTATGGGCTATTTCAAAATTCGTAAGGCACCCTATGAATTTTGAAATAGCCCTTCCTGTCGTTTCCAATATCGGATTGAGCTAATTTTTTTCATGAACCCATGAAAAAATATTTTAAGAATAATTATAATTTGAATTATCTTTGTAAGACCCGTAATGGGCCCCCAAAAAATTTAAAAAATCAAACAGATGTTTTGCCAACCAAACAAGTACTGTGTCTTATGGTGTGGCCCCCTCCCCCCCCCCCGATTTTTTTATTTTTTGTCAAAATGACGCCGTTTTGGGTGCTTGGTAGAGCCTGCTTGGTAGTGTCCCCGGATTATGTAGGTATATTTCTCTCGTAAAAAACGAATCAATTTTTTTTGAAAAAATTACTCTAAACTACTATCTATAACATTTAAGAAATTAAGACAAACAAAAGCAAAGTTATTTAAATTATCCCAAACCAACTAGTGACTTAGAATAATCAAAAGCCAAGATACGTATCTTAATAAACTTCTTTCACTCTTCAATCACCATTGCATAATTTATGTACCATAACTTTTAGAGTGTAATGATAATGTTTCTATAAAAAAAATAGATTTACAAAGTAAGACTCTTAAAAGGAGACAAAGAGAGTATGTTAAACGCATTCAAGGAAGAGAATATGGAGAAATTTGGACTTTGAAGGTTCATACAAGAAGGAAACTTGACTTCATCCCAAAGGGTGGCCCCTTGTTCGTTTGGGGGTTTCAAATTTGGTTGGATTTTCATTTCGATTTTTGCGCAATATGAGGATCTATGAGGATCTCCAAGGAGCCTTGATAAGTTCAGTTATGGATTTCGTTTTGATTGATGTTTACTTTTCATATTGGTACTTGATAAATTCAATTTTGATGATATTCTATTGCTTATGATTTATGTGATGTGAATTTACTCAGTTTGATTTTAATTTTTGTAAATATAACTTTATCTCTCGCTTTGCTTCAAAAAAATTTAGACCAATTTTTTGATGAGAAATACCAAGATTATATTTTTAGAGATAACTTATCTGTTGTTTTTCTTGAAAAATATAGAGTTTAAATTTGAATGGACAACTTTTATCTATTGGTATACTTTTTTATCAACAAAGAAAGGTTTTCATATCATTCATAAAAATGATATAAAACAGAAACCATGTAATGATACATCAGGAAGCATCACGTACAGACGATAGTACCTCACCTATTACTACACCTGTCACGCCCTCGATTTTCAACATAGATAAATAATCCAATTTGATAAAAGACCCTCGCATAACATAAATAATACCCAAAAAAGTTCCCAACTGTTTAAATTTATGAACAAGTCCCTAAAAGTTAAAATTATATAACTTTGGAACCACGGCCCAAATTAACTTAATTACAAGTACGAATCTGTTTAGAATATTAAAAAATTTTTAGTCAAAAGGAATTCAAGAACATTTAGTTACAAACTCATCTTTACCAAAAGTAAATCAATTACAAAAGATGATTAAGTAACTAAAACAAGGTTAGCTCCCAAAAAGTCTTCATATCCGAGCACACGAATGCATGCAATCTATTGCCCAGCATTTTGTCCTGAAAAGAAAGATTAGGTTGAGCTACACTAGCCCAGTTGGAAAATCTTTACCAATCTTATGTATTGATATGATGATAAGTGCAAAATGAGAAGACAAGAAGACATAATTCAAGCAAGAGATAACAATTGACTCATTGGTGTGTCGACATTCTTTTCAATCATTCAAACATATGCCATTATTACACATAGTCACACATTTCACATGATTTATGCACTCTACAATCTCAAGTTGGCTCGCTAACCTAGATTCCCACCTTCGGTATTTCCACCCCTTGCGTTACCGTATAACACCATGAGGATTACTGTGTTACCACTCTTTGTGTCACGGTGATATTTAACGACTCGGGTTACCGTATTACCACCCCTTGCATTACGAAACCCGTCTAAGTCTCCGTATTACCACCCCTTGCATTACAAGACTTCCTAAACCAACTTTTGACCCAACCAACTATTTTCTCATACAATATGCAAATTAAGGCTCCCCCATGATCACATTCATAGATGAAAAATCATACAATATGCCAACATTATCCTAAATGCACCATGAACAATCCCAAATTCCAACAATCAATAGTGTGCATTTAAACGACATTTTAACTAAGTAATTTCTTATTCGTTCCTTACTATGGAAGACCAACGGAACAATAATAACATTGAACAATCAAAGGAAGTCCATTAGACATGCTTGAGGTAGGTTAGGAGGTGTCCAAAAGGGTTTAGAAGTGATCGGGAGTCAAAACAATCGACGGAGAAGCAGCAGGAGCAAAACTGGACTTAAGCTCCCGGTGTCAATACACACCAAAGTCGTATTGATACAACATTAACTGTCCTAAAAGATAACTTTGTAGTAGCGATACGACATTTAAGTCGTATCGATACATAAGTGTTTCGAGTAGCGATTCTGTAGAGTTTCAAGGGCAAACACAACAACAAAAATCCAACGATCCAAGGCTTGATTCTACACCAAATCAACAAATAAACACATAAGAAGGGTAAAGAAGTCCTTACCTCGCAACAATGGTCGAGATTCAAGCGATTTGAACGAGCCCTAACCTCTTTGAACCTCGAAACTTTGATTCAAGCTCGACCCAAGGATCGTCGAGCTCAAGAACGCAAATGAAAGGCCGGAAGGAGGTTGATTCTTGAAGGTTTTGTAAGATTGAGTGGAGTTTTTAGTGAGAGGAGAGCAAAAGAGAGAGAGATCAGCAGGGAGAGAGGGAAAGAGACGGATGAGAGAGAGAGAGAGGAATGGAGATAAATGATCTCCTACTCCTCACACACCCCTATATATACTCATGTATCTTTTTATCACAACTACACTCCCTCAACTCTCTATTCTTTCACTTCAAGCCCCAATTTAATTAATCACCAATTATGCCATACTTTCCCTGTTAGACATTTAATAATTGTTTCAAAAATTAAAGAAAATATGGATCTCTACAGTTTATCCTCCTTAAAGAAATTTTGTCTCTAAATTTACAACGTAAGCCAGCTAAGATCATGCATCACGTAAACATGTTCATGCCACAACATATATCACCCAACATTGAATCAACAATCATAAAATCGAAATTTATAACTCACCTTGATCAATTCAGAAACAAATGTGGTATTTCTCCCTCACTTCGTCCTCCCTTTCCCACGTTGATTCTTCTTTCCCGAGATTACTCCATAAGACTCTCACTAACGGAATGGTTTTACCCCTCAATATTTGCTCACGCGAATCTACGATACGTATCGGCTCCTCCCCATAAGATGCATCGGCTTCCAACTCTAATTCAAACCACTCTAGAATGTGTGACGGATCCGGCTCATGCTTTTGTAACATCAACAAGTGGAACACATCATGAACGTTCGATAATCTTGGTGGTAATGCCAATCGATATGCGACTTCTCCAATCTTTTCGATAATATCAAACGGTCCGATATAACGCGATGAAAGCTTGCCCCTTTGCCCAAAATGAGATAATCCCCGACGCAGCGATACCTTAAGAAACACGTGATCTCCCACTTCAAATGATAATGGTCGGTGACGATGATCAGCATAACTCTTCTGCCTACTTTGCGTGGTTAACAACCGTTGACGAATCACTTTGATTTGCTTGGTAGTTCTCTTTTGTGCTTCTAGAAGACATAGATGAATCGCTCTCATGCTTTCGAAAGTTTTGTGGATCAATTCCGGCCCTACTAACGTAGCCTTGCCCAACTCAATCCAACAAACGGGTGATCGACACAATCTCCCATACAAGGCTTAGTGCCATCTCGATACTAGATTGGTAACTATTGTTGTACACAAATTCGACTAATGGTAGGTGATCTTCCCAATTTCCCCGAAAATCCATAACGCAAGCTCGAAGCATATCTTCTAGAATTTGGATCGTTCTCTCGGATTGCCCATCCGTTTGAGGATGATACATGGTACTAAATAAAAGGTTTGTGCCAAGAGTGGCCTGCAGACTTTGCCAAAAGCGTGTAGTAAACCTTGGATCTCGATCCGACATGATAGAAATGGGGATCCCATGAAGACGAATAATCTCACGAATGTATAGGCGGCTAAGCGTATCAATCGAATCCGTAACCTGGATCGGTAAGAAATGTGCTGACTTGGCCAATCGATCAAGTATCACCCAAATGGCATCATGCCCCCTCGGCGATCTTGGTAAACCGATAGCGAAATCCATTGTCACGTTCTCCCACTTCCATTCAGCGACTGGCAATGGTTGTAACTCCCCTGCGGGTCTTTGATGCTCGGCTTTGACTTGTTGGCACGTTAGGCATTTGGACACGAAGACGACGACATCTCTCTTCATTCCCGGCCACCAGAACTGTCTACGTACGTCATGATACCTTTTCGTTCCTCTTGGATGCATGGTTAACGGTGAATGGTGAAATTCTCCCAAAATTTCCTCCCGACACAAAATGGGTACGAACAATTTTCCTTGGTATCGTAAACCTTGATTGGCATGTAGAAACTCCCCCGCTTCTTCATCTTGCCATTGGGCCTCAATTACCCGATTCGACAAAGTCGATTGAACGATCAAGTTGCACAAAGTGACTCCATCATGGACCTCTTCAAAATGTAGCGCATACGAACCCAAGTCGTTCATCGTTTTCCACTCATGGATAGCTAAACTCACAAGGTGTGTTGATTTTCTACTTAACGCGTCTGTTACTACGTTCGCCTTTCCCAGGTGATATTGTAACTCAAAATCATAGTCTTCTAAATGTTCCATCTAACGGCCTTGTCACAAGTTGAGCTCCTTTTGGGAAAACAAATATTTTAGAGTCTGCTTATTGGAAAAGACTTTGAATCTCTCACCATAAAGATAATGACACCAACTCTTTAATGCAAAGACGACGGCCTCAAGTTCTAAGTCATGGGTAGGATAGTTTCGCTCATGAGTTTTCATTTGCCGCGATCCATATGCTACCACTCACCCCAATTGCATCAACATGCACTCCAATCCCTCTTTTGAAGCGTCAAAATACACGGAGTAACCAACTCCTCGTTCGGGCATAATCAAAACTGGCGTAGTAGTTAATCCTCTCTTCATTTCCTGAAAGGCTATCTCACACGCATCACTCTAAACGAAACGAGTTCCCTTATGAGTCAATTTAGTCAACGGAGCCGCTAGGCGAGAGAAATCAAGTACGAAATGACGATAGTACCCGGCCAAGCCCAAGAAACTACGGATCTCGAACACATTCTTCAGCCGCTGCCAACTGATAAGTGATGAAAAGCACCCATTTACTCCCTCTAATTTACGCTTTGTTTATCCGTTTACCTTGTTACTTGACGCGTTTTAGTGTTTTTTGGTGTTTGCAGGCCTCAAAGATTGATGGATGAGAAAATGTGCAAATTGGGTTGAATAATAAGAGGATTAAAAGAAGCTTGGGGTTGTAGTGCAGATTGTTTAGAAGTTGCATGATTAATCTATTATTACCCAGAGTCCAAAGGGGCTTAATGTAATTCATGGCTTAAAAGTTAATAAAACCCTACACTATAAAGTATATATGTGGCTATTGTGATCAGGCAGTAATTTTTTGGACGAGATCAGGCGTGGTTCTTGGACGTGGGGCTCTGACTGGCATCAGTGGATTTTCTAGCATTCCGATCGTGAGTTCATCAATCCATACTTCTACGGTTTCCATTCCCATGACCGGCTAAACCTCTTGTCTAGGGGGAAGATGAAGCACCGTTCCAAGTAACTTTGTATATGTATATGTTTAGGTTTTAATGTAACGCCCCAAATTTTGGGTACGTTAATGAGGCATTTATTACATAATAAAGAGAGTCTGGCTCATTATTACATCATAAATACATCAAAGGGGTACATTTATTCAACAAGGGAGGAACTAGGGCTCCTAACTACTGCTCCGCTTGCTCCTCCATTCTGGCAAGCTCCTCGGCACCGAAGGCCTCCAAGGTGTACATCTTATCCTGTTCATCTATGAGGTCTGACACATTATACCAGCGTCGCCACCCATATAATATGTCAGGGTCACCAAAAGGTAACACCGTGAGCTACAACGCTCAATAGGAAAAATCCTTACCCACCTATCTTAACTTACAAACAATAGGTTATAATAAAACATCAATTTCCACATGATACGTGTATACACAGCTACAAAAGACAATATCAATAACACATCCGCAATCGCTATATAACTATCGTTGGTGTCCAAGATTCTTCGAGTTTCTCCTACGCAACTCATCGTAGACCGTGTCTCCATTTTCACATACAAAACAACCCTTCAAAATCATTTGTTTAACTCACCCAACCTCGGTTTCGCCGCGCCGGGTTCCCGAGTATCCTCACAATGGTTTCGCCGCGCCGGGTTCCCATTGGCACACAATTGTATTGGCTCCGTACCGCGGATAACCAAGCCACAATTCAAAACCCTCGGTTCTGCCACTCCGGGTTCCCGAGTATCCCATAATGGTTCCGCCGCTTCGGGTTCCCATTTAGGTTACCAAAAATTCATCCCTCGGTTCCGCCGCTCCGAGTTCCCGAGTATCCCCACAATGGTTCCGCCGCTCCTGGTTTCTATTTGGGTTTTCAAAAATTCATCCCTCAGTTCTGCCGCTCCGGGTTCCCGAGTATCTCCACAATGATTCCGTCGCTCCGGGTTCTCATTGGGTTTTTCACAAATCTTTCTTTTACACACGCACACACATAACTCACATTATGCAACCAAAACCGGTCATAATGTAGTTTCAAAATATTTCCTTCCTCGGAATACATTTCCTTTCATTAATCACACCCTAGGTGCCATGTTTCTACTTTCTCGGTTCTCATGTCTCGTTTACATGCAAAGACTCCGCGGTAAGACAAAAGTAAGCATGAAACATTCTAACAAGATCATCCAATTCTATAATATACCACAAGTAACACAATCAATTCACATATGCAACTCAAACTCCTTGAAATATCAAAATACGAATACTTCGATCCAAATAGTAAAGTTTTAACTTTTCGAAAACCGTTCTTTCTTAGCAATTCAAAACAACAACGTTATACTTGAGTAAGTAAGTAAATAGGAAGTAAGTAAGGATTTCCTTACCGTTCTTCTAGGCGGTAGTAACGGCTTACAGATGGTAATCGGCGGTCGGACGGAGTAACTTCCTATGGTATGCCTTTGGGAGCTTCGAAAGAGAATGGTTTCTCTCGAAACTTCTTCTTGACTAACACTACTCTACTTTATGGATCGAATGGTGGTCGGGTGGCGGTTTAGTGGCAGTTTTGGATGAGTTTCTTGAAGAACTCAAGAACGCTCAAGAACAAAGTAAGAACAAAGAAAGAACAAGATTTTTCTAGAGAGAGAAGTTGCTAGGTGAAAGTGTGAGTTGAATGAGAAACATGGGGTGCTATTTATAGCCAAAATCTTGGGCTCTCCCTCCCCTCTCATGGCCGGCCCTCTCTCTCTCCAAATCCTCCATAGATTTGCTCCATTAAGTTATCAAATCAAACCTTTCAATCAAGTCATAGCCTTCTCTCCAATCTTAGGCCAAATCTTAGGTGTAAGGCTATGAAATCAAATAAGATCTTTAGCCTTTCTAGGTGAATCTAGGTAATTACAACCTAGGTCTAGCTTGTAATCAAATCTTAGGCTAACGAAGGCTAGGATTGTGTCATAATGGCCCATCAATAGGTTGTCATTAGGCAAATAGGCTTAGGGCTATTAAGTAGCTTGGAGTGTACTACACACTAGCACACACCTCACTTTCTCTTTCCTCTCCCAACCGGCCTCTCTCTCTCTCTCTCTCTCTCTCTCTCTCATGCTAGTATACACACACACACACACACACACACACACATATATATATAACCAAGTACAACTACAAATAAGTACTATATGAATCTTTCTAGATTGCAAATACAAGATTCCCTCATTAAAGAAATCAAATAAGCACATGTTTTTATTAAACTATAATATTAAAGTACAAAAGAATCTCAAGGTACAAGTTAAATCTTTTAGTCTTTCAAGTACATGTCAATTAAAGAATGACTAATGGTATTAATCAATGGGTAATTATTTCCCTAGCGGGTAAAGACCAATGGATAAAAGAAGTACTTTTATACTTAAAATAAGATTTCTTAAAAGACTACATGTCCTATATGTACTTTAAACAAAATAAAATAATGAAAAGGTTATTAACCAATGGACAAAAGTTACCCTAAAATTATGGACCAATGGATAAAGAATAAAGTAAGTTTTCTGAGAAAGTTTGAAGTGACAAGGTTGGCTTCTAGGAAACAAGGTATAAGATTCCTTTATTATGACTTAGTCAAATCAACTTTATTGACAGATTCTTTAGTCACATCGATACTTTATTGGTCAAAAGACTCTATTACCCAAGGGTCACTAACTTCCCTAACGGTTATTACCCAATGGGTAAAGGATCCAAGGAACTATGTAGTTGGTTTCTAACTAATTGGTTTAGAATCTAGTTCTATGTGCTCGGGAAACTACCTAGCCAATGGTTAAAATTTAGGGACGAAAATCTAATTATCACGAAATATAAAAAGTAAAAATAAAATTTAACTATTTAACGAAATTTTTACTGACCAAAATTCAGGGGCGTTACAAGAATTACCCCACCCACAACTTAGAATTAGCTGCAGTAGTATTCGCCCTCAAAATCTGGCGTTACTATTTGTGGGGAGAACAATTCGAAGTCTTTACCGACCACAAGAGCCTCAAGTACCTATTCACTCAGAAGGAGTTGAATCTGAGGCAACGCCGATGAATGGAATACTTGGAGGACTACAAGTTTACGTTGCAGTATCGCCCTGGCAAGGCCAGCGTGGTAGCTGATGCTCTAAGCCGAAAGGAGAAGGCGCAAATGGTCAAAACAACCATCAAGGAATGGGAGATGGTAGATACTCTCAACGAGTTCAACCTGTGACCGTCGTCAGAAAACGGGAACGCTCGATTGTACGCTCTAGTTGCAGAACCAACACTTTACCGAGAAATATTACTGGCCCAAACCTCTGAGCAGGACTGTGAGTTCATACGGTATCGAATTCGAGAAGGAAAGGCGCTACCAAGATGGACAATCGAGAAGGATAACAGCCTGAGATTCAACGGAAGGGTATTTGTACCTAATATTGGAACCCTTCGAGAAGCTGTATTCCGAGAAGCTCACCATTCGAACTTCACAGTCCACCTTGGCAGTACAAAGATGTATCATGACCTGCGGAGGACGTACTGGTGGGAAGAAATGAAGAAGGACGTAGCCCGATTCGTGTCTACCTGTTTAATGTGCCAGCAAGTCAAGGCTGAACACCAGAAACCTGGAGGAGACCTTCAACCATTACCAATTCCAACCTGGAAATGGGAGCACTTCTCCATGGACTTTGTGACCGGACTACCAAGATCTGCCAAATCCAACACTGCAATCTGGGTGATCGTGGATCGACTCACCAAATTTTTGCATTTTCTGCCTGTGAAGACGACAGAGAACGTGGAGCAACTGGGCCTGTTGTACATTCGAGAGATTGTACGCCTTCATGGAGTACTATCTCGATAGTATCTGACAGGGATCCACGTTTTGTATCACATTTTTGGAAGGGATTGCAGAAAGCTTTGGGAATAGACATAAGGCTTAGTACAACCTTCCACCCACAGACAGATGGACAAACGGAGAGAACTATTCAGACACTAGAAGATATGCTGAGAGCTTGTGCCCTGGATTTCTCCGAAAACTGGGAGCAGGTGGTGGAGTTTGCCTATAACAACAACTACCAAGCAAGTATTGGGATGGCACCGTATGAAGCTCTCTACGGCCGACCTTGTCGATCCCCGGTCTGCTGGACAGATGCTGGAGACACGGGATTGATTAGACCTGACATTGTGTGGGATACCACAGAGAAGGTCAAGATTATCAAACAAAGGATCCAGACCGCTCAGAGCCGACAGAAGAGTTATGCGGATAAAAGGAGCAGACCTCTAACCTTTGCAGTAGGAGATCACGTGTTCCTGAAAATAAGACCAAAGAAAGGAGTCATAAGATTCGGGAAAAAGGGAAAACTATCCCCACGCTACATCGGACCCTTCGACATTGTAGAGAAGATTAGGAAGGTTGCGTATCGTCTAGCCCTGCCACCACAGCTAGACAAAGTGCATAACGTATTCCACGTTTCGATGCTTCGCAAGTACCTCGCCTTACCCACCCATGTTCTCAATTGGGAAGACGTCACCATCGAGGATGACGCGACATATGAAGAGGAACCCATAGAGATTCAAGACCGAAGCGAGAAGATAATTCAAAACAAGACCATCAAATTGGTAAGAGTTCTATGGAAGCACCGTGGATCTGGAGAAACCACATGGGAAAGAGAAGAGACCATGAAAGCAAACTACCCTCACCTGTTCGAATTCGAGCGTATACCTGATTTCGAGGACGAAATTGTTTAAGGGGATAGGTTGTAACAACTCCAATTTTTAGTAAATAAAAATCTCGTTGTTTATTCAAATTCTTAAATTTCCTCTTGACTGGCTTATTGATTTCTCGTTGATCTCTGTTAATCCATCATACTTAGATTATATCTCTTGGCTAGGATAGTTAGCTTCTAACCAAATTAGTTTGAGAGACTTATCTACCAAACCATTTAGTTACCTTTGGACCATTACCCATTGGTCAATAAATGTTAGGATAATCTTTGTCCATTAGACAATAGGCCATTCATTAGAATATTTGATTAGTACAATAATATAGTATTATATTGGTGTATTTTCCCATGTACAAAGGACAAAGATGCATTCTTTATTATTTGATATCATTTTCCCCATTACCCATTGGTTATTAACCGCTAAGGAAATTATTATCCATTGGATAATAGTTCTAATCTTCCTACTAAGTACTAGAATCCTATTAAATATTCAAGTGTTGATTTTCCATGTACTTTTATGCATTAAAATATGTGGGTAAATCTAAACCCTAGATTTTTAGTATATTTTTTAATGAGTTAGTACTAATACCTATATTATATTTTAATGGGAAAATCTTAAGCCATATATTCTTGGTACCTATGTATATATAGGCATGTGTACATATATACAATATTATATATAGATATAGATTTCCAAAAGTACAATATCTATTAGTTTAATAGAAACATGGGTCTTATTAGAATTCTTTATTGGGATATTGATTTTGAAAATCTTGTACCTTTGTACTTTTACAATATAATATATGCATATATATATATAGTGTACTAGGAGAGAGAGAGAGAGAGAGAGGAAGGGTTGGAGGAAGAAAGAGAGAAAGAAAGAAAGATAGGGTTGTACCACATTGATCTTCTTTATCTTTTCAAATACTTGGGCGTATCTTCTTCCTAGCCAAAATCTATCCTCTCATTGTCCTTCAATGCTTATTTAAAGACTAAATCTTGTACAAACTATCCTTCCTTCCACCAAATCGTCCATAATCCAACCCAAGGTATAAAAATCTAGCCATGCAAGCCTAGATAGCCCCATGGCCTAACCCATCAAGCTTTCAATCAAGCTTGACATGTGAAAGATTGAACTATGGAGAGAGAGAGAGAGAGGGGTCAGCCTTTAGAGAGAGAGAGGGAGTCCAATTTTGGCCATAAATAGAGCCACTCTCATGCCATTTCAACTCACACCTTCACTCCTTTGCTCTCACTTCTCTCTAGAAACCAATTCGTTTTCCAGACAGCATACTGTTCCTTCACAAATCCTCATTTTTCTCCTGCTTAGAGTAGTTTTTAGAACCAACTCCCTTTGGGAAAGTCGTAGAGCACTTCGAGACCTTCAAGTTAGACTCAAGAACCATCATATTCGGCCAACGATTGACCAAGTTACTGCCATCCAAAATTCGGTCCAAATTTGCGAGTTTCATCACCCGTAGGATTTTTCAACTAGCTTATTCGGCCCCGACTAGTTTCGGATCAAGGTAGATTATCCTTATTCCCTATCTCTAAGTATACGTAGAATGTCCCTAACCGTTTTCTTTAAGTATATAAGGTTATTTTTCACCTATGACGTTTGAAATGCATGATAATTTAGAAACTTGTTTTCGCTAAATGGAAGTTTGAGCATGTTGGAATAATCAACTTTTAATTTTGAATAAATATATGTTGTTTTGAACTTCCCACAAAGGAAGAAAGAATGGTTTTTGAAAGGTAGAAACTTATCGCTTGTTTAGAAGTATTCGTATTTTGATCTTTAGGTTGGTTATGAGCATGTATACATGAATTGCTTGTGGTATAATATTGATTTGGATGATCTTGTTAGATTAAATATTACAATGAATAATATCGTATGTGAATAGTACTATCGCGGAGTCAATGCATGAAAATGAGACACGAAAATCGAGAAAGTAAAAATATGACACCTAGGGTGTGGTTAATGAAAAGGCTTGTTTTGAAAAGGGTGAAATGTTTTGGAAACCGCAATGTGACCGAACGTGGTAGCCCATTGTGTGGTGTGCGTTTTGTGTGCCAATGGGAACCCAGGACGGCGGAACCATTGTGAGGATACTCGGGAGACCGGAATGACGGAACCGAGGTTGGGTGTGTAGCTTGGTTATCCGCGGAGAGGAGCCAATGCAATGTGTGCCAATGGGAACCCGGGATGGAGGAACCATTGTGAGGATACTCGGGAGACCGGAATGACGGAACCGAGGTTGGGTGTGTAGCTTGGTTATCCGCGGAGAGGAGCCAATGCAATGTGTGCCAATGGGAACCCGGGATGGAGGAACCATTGTGAGGATACTCGGGAACCCGGAACTGCAGAACTGAGGTTGGGTGTGTTAAACAAAGGATTTTGAAAAATGATGATTGGTATATGAAAATGGTGACACGGTTTACGAGATGTCGCGTAGGAGAAACTCATAACTCTTGGACACCAACGTTGATTGAATATCGAATGCGGATATGTCACTGATAATTATTTTGGCTAGATTAGCATGTGTTATGTGGAAATTATTGACTTTATGATGTATTGTTTGTAAGTTAAGGGTTGGAGGGTTTGGATTATTCTATTGAGCGTTGTAGCTCATGGTGTTGCCTTTTTGGTGGCCTTGACATATTATATTGGTGGTGACGCCGGTATAATATGTTAGACCTCATAGATGAACAGGGTGAACTTTACACCTTGGAGGCCTTTGGAGCCGAAGAACTAGCCCAGATGGAGGAAGAAGCAGAGCAGTAGTTAGGAACCCTAGTTCCCTCTCTTGTTGTATAATTGAACTCTTGTAAGACTTTGTGATGTAATAATGAGCCTGACTCACTTTATTTTTGTAATAAAATGCCCTATTAACGTACCCAAATTTGGGGGCATTACAGGTTATTAGCATGCAGTAAGGTGTCAATATGAAAAGAAAGGCACAAAATGGATAATCAACAATCCCCACGCCAGTATTACATGTACTACCACAACCGGTGTACAGCTCATTCCTACTGGCGTATGGCTCATTCCTACTGGCATGCGCCACTGACCACCACACACGATCTTTGAAACTCTACTAGCTTTAGGGCTAGGACTGGTATAGATTACCAGGCTTGACCCTGCCAGCCCCCCTCAGGGGTCAGAACAGAAAAACTTTACAAAGGTGATATACCTTTGGATTGAGTTTGATGGAATGTTGGAGCCTTGAACTTAGGGTATATAGGATGCATGATAAATGTAAGGGTGCTATGGTATGTGGAAAAGAGCTTCCTTGCTTACTTTTTCAATGGACAAAGAGGAAGCAAAGAAACGAGGGGAATGAAAGAGAGAAGGGCTTGAAAACTTTTATGGTGGTTAACCCATTGCTTATAAATGCAAGGGAGGGTATTTATAGGCCAAGGGATGACTGAAGGGGGGGTGGTAACCAAGCTGGTTGAGGCTGGTTGGGTTAGAGAGGGAGCCTCCCATGCATTAAATGCATGGGACTTGCATGAAAGGGCTTGTGGGAGAAGGGGGAACATCCCTGCACAATTATAACCATCAGGAAACTGTTCATCGTACTGGGGTGGCCGCAAAAGTCTGGTGCACATGGTTGAATAGTGATATTTGACGGGCTTTGACCGGGGTACGCCATCTAGGTACCTGCGTGTGCCAGTGGTAACTGAGTTAACGGTCGATAACTGACACATGGCAGTTTACTAGCGCATGCCAGAATAGTACCAGCATAAGCTAGTAGGGTTTTGCTGAGGCCATTTGGTTCTGGCTTAAAGGGTTTGGAAAGGGTTTTAATGATGGTTTGAATGAGGTTCGGAACACTCCAGGCTCAAACATGCCAACAATCTCAGGGTGTTCTTGACCTTGATCATCATCGGGGAATCAAAAACCGTAAGTAAACTAATCTGGGCAGTCCAGAATAGGGTGTCTACACTAGCAAATGAAATTAATTAAAAAGTTATTAGATTACACGTTCATATTTTTTGATAGTTGCTACTACTATATATGCTTCATGAATGGTTATCAGACACACTTAATGAATTAGATGGCTGTAGTTTCGTTGTTGAACTGCTCTATTTTTTAAAAACTCAGTTCCTAAACTTGATTGAATGAGCCCTATTCGAAACTTGTTTTAAAAGTAAAAAATGAAAGGAGGTGGGTTCATTTACGAGGGGTCCTTAGGAGCGAAATGTGGGTCATTGATTTCAGGTTATTTGCTTCTCATATAGGGTACATAGTTAAAAAGTCGGAAGAAACGTTTCCCACACTTTTGAACTCTTTTTACTCTCTCTTACACTAATGTGCCCTAACCTTTTATACGTTAGCTTTTATGTAGTTGTTGGTACACAAGGCAATCACCCTGATTTATTAACTAGGGAAACCATATATTTCATTCGCAGAGAAAGTCAACTTAAATGTACACGTTTATACGTATATTTTAATATGAATATAATGTCCGTGTCTAGAGAGAGGGAGTCAGTAAATGATTTTGTACTTTTTGCTAAACTAATTGTTCTGACTAAACTAAAGGTTTCTACTTTACTCGAGCATCTAGAGCTAGAATTTTTGATCAGGTAGTCAGAGTGCTCTTGGTGCTTTTTGGATGAGAGTGATGATTGGAACCCCGAGTGGTGATGATTTGATAAGCATAGTGAAAGCATATTATCCAGATTTGAAGTCACTGGCTAAGAGACTCATTGGTAGGCAAGTTCTATATGTTTTAGTTGTTGGCTAGAGTTTTTTGTCCTTTGACATCTATTGTTTATTCTGGTCGAGACTTTTGATAGGGTTAATTGGCTTGCAAGATCTCTAGTTATTCTTCCAGTTCTCTTAGCAGATTCTCCCTAGGGTGGTAATTTTGTTCACTTTTTCTGCAAATGTACTTGGCTGTTATAGAGTATATGACCTATGTTAGGCAACTTTATCATCGCTCCACAATTTATTTGTTATACAATTTAAATATTTCTATTTATCGCTCTACAACTGCAGGGATCTAATGAAATGGTGCAATAGGATTGATGCTCTGGGATTTAGTGTCGGCAGGGATCGTCTGTCAACTTATGTGTGTAGCTGTATTTATAAAGAGGTTTGGAACTGTTGTCTGTACTATTTCGCGGCTGATTGGTTTTTTGTAATTGGGGGTAGTAGTTAATTGTATTTTCCAATTGTTTCTTAGGATATTTTGGCATCTTTCACAACTTCCATGGATAATCCACTGAATATCATGAAATGCATTGCGAAGATGTGGGCACTGCCCATTTCTACTACAGAGACTTTGTATCCTGTTAATAAGCCTGTGATCCAGGTCTTCACTATTCTATATGCAACATCTTACTTTAGGCTATGTTTGGATAAAGGATTTGTGGAGTGGTGTGTGGAGGGGACAAAAAGGTAAGGGAAACCAACCTTGAATTTGTGAAGGAAAATCCATCATGTTGTTGATTCTGTCACTAATCCCTCTGCACCTCCCAAAGAAATCCTTGATCCACACACAACCTTATGATGGCATGCTATCAATTGTTCCTTATAGTCGCAAGGGAAAATGACGGCCCAGGACGTGTTTTGATAATTAATACCCGCCAAGGACAAGCTAAGAACATTTGTTAATGTTGAAAATGTCCTTGGCGGGTATTAATTATCAAAACACGTCCTTAGCCGTCATTTTCCCTAGTCGCAACTTGCAGGAGCTGTGCTCAGATTTACATATTGGATGAGTTACTCTCCAACGCGCTCAAAAAGCAGTGAGTGCATGGAACCGATTTTGTGTTCTTCTGTATCGTTTTAGCTTCTTTGCTGATATGATGTAACTTGGTGGTTGCAGTTCATTATGAGAGAAAACCTTTTTTTGAAATTCGTAGTGCAATACATGTTCTTGAGAAGATAGTTCCTCTGTTAAGTTAAGTGAGCCTGTTCTTTTGGTGGGTGAAACTGGTACTGGGAACACTACTCTTGTGTAGAGTCTGGCCTTTAGATTGGGTCAAAAACTTACTGTCTTGGTAAGTTCATCTCAGATCTACTAATGTTCTTAGAAGTTGTTTGTCATGCATTCATGATTTTGACTCATCACCAATTTGTTTTTGGACCAGAATTTAAGCCAACAAAGTGATGTTGCTGATTTGTTAGGAGTATTTAAACCTATGAATGCCTATTTTGTGTGCATTCCTCTTATAAGGAGTTTGATAATCTTTTCACCAGTGCATGTCCTTCAAATGTATTTGTTGGTTTGTTATGTTTTGGTGCTTGTCATCTCACTTCTCAACTTCTTCAATTGGAATTATTGACTTGTGTTATTGGTTGTTGCTATTCAGGATAATGAGGATTTTCTTGTTCGTCGAAAGAAATTTGTGAACGATAAGAACTAGAAGATGTTTTTAAATAGGTTTCAAAATGGTGTTCGGAAGATACTTGAAATAGGAAGATCTGGGCCTGGTACCAAGCGAAAAAGACCTTTAGGAGAAGAACTACTGAAAGCTTGGAAGGTTTTTCTTTGAAACTTGAAACTGCTCATGCACAAATGAATGATTCAGCCGGAATGATATTTTCATTTGTAGAGGGAGCTTTCATGACTACTCTTAGAAATGGCAAGTGGATTTTGTTCGATGAGGTGAATTTGGCACCTCTGCAGACATTACAGAGAGTTATTGGCATTCTTGAAGAAAAGAACATTTACTCTGTTTAGCTGAAACAGGTTATATTGATTATTTCCATAGACATCCCAACATCTTGGCAAGGGAGATTTGCCATACTCGTTGCGGAGCAGATTTATGGAATACTTTGTAGATGATGAAGAGTTAATTATGTTCATAAATCAATTTATGGATGACAGTCATTCAAATGTTGAAATTGTTAAGCAAATAGTCCATTTCTATAAAGCTGTTAAGAAGGAATCTGAAGAAAGGCTACAGGATGGGGCGAATCAGAAGCCCCAATACAGTTTAAGGTCTCTTTACCATGAACTTACACAAAGAAGGCAAGAAGAAAGTTTAGACTTTTGAAAGCCCTCTCTGAAAGATTTTGTAATGCCCCGAATTTAGGGAACATTAAATAGACAATTTCATTGAAAATAAATGGAGTCTGGCTCAATATTACATCCTGATCCTTACAAAGTACTTTTATTCAAATAAGGGAGGGAACTAGGGTTCTTATCTACTACTCCACTTTTTCCTCCACCCTGGCTAGCTCTTCGGCTCCAAAGGCCTCCAAAGTGTATAGATCACCCTGTTCATCTATGAGGTCTGACACATTATATCGGCGTCGCCACCAATATAAAGGCTCAATAGAGTAACCCAAACCCTCTAACCCGTAGCTTATAAACAATATGAACATATAATCAATGATTTCTACATAGTTCATACATATTCAACAAAATGGTAAACAATGACACATCCACATTCATTATCCAAACTAGCGTTGGTGTCCATGATTGTCCGGGTTTCTCCTACGCAACTCCTCGTAGACCGTGTCACCATTTTTCCACATTTCATATTCATATCAACATTTCCAAAATCGTTTTTAACACACCCAACCTCAATTCCGCCGTTCCGGTCTCCCAAGTATCCTCACAATGGTTCCGCCGCACCGGGTTCCCATTGGAACACTTTTGCATTGGCTCCTCTTCGCGGATAACCAAGTCACACACCCAACCTCGGTTCCGCCATTCCGGTCTCCCGAGTATCCCCACAATGGTTCTGCCGTCCCGGGTTCCCATTGGCACACAAAACACACACCACACAATGCGCCCTAAATATCAATAGGAAGTATCGTATGAATGCACCGCATTGCGTACCTCTTTTCTCTAGGTTTACCTTGTTTATATAGGCATATGGATTCTTGCTGCCCAAGCATCCTTATCGCCCTAGGTTTCTTATCTCGTATGGGAAACTCAAGATAACATGGATTCTTATTCCCTTATCAATTCATTATCTTAGTCCTTTTAGGACTCTTTTACAAAGCAGGCCGAACATCCTATTTCCGTTGGGTATTTTTCCTAGATCCAATATTCTCGGAATCTCATCCCTTACGGAATACCATTGTTCTAGGACCTTCTAAAGTGTTCCTTCCGCTTTAGCACTCAAGGCTGCTTCTTTAAGAGTTCTTTCTTTGTTTGGCCTCATCATTGCTGAATAGGCCACCTGGACCAGTGACTTCACATGTCTCTGTACTTTATCAATTACTTGGACCACTGACTGCTCGTGTCTTTGGTCCTCATCACAGAAAATCGCCCTCATCGGCAGTATGACTTGTCTCATCTACCACGTGCTCGATTACTATTTGTACCTGTTCGGGATTACCTCCCTACAATTGCTCCTCAGCTTTGCTCGTTGTCAGTGTTCGAGGGCTGCGGGTGAAGCTTAGAAACAGACTTTGAGAGGAACTCCTTAAGTCCCGTGTAGTCATGGAATCTATTCATTGATGTTTTTTTTGGCGTCTCAGTCATTATGCCTTCTCAAGGCACGAACTCCACATGGCACATACTTGGTACGCCTTGCATTAAATTCGAACTGACGTTTTAGCCAAACGACGTTAGAATGGCATCCTTACAAGCCTTCCATCTGTTACTTTTTGTGTTATAGCGTAAAAGGTGTCATTTCACATCCGTCCCAGCCCTTTATACTCTTTTAGAGGCCTTCATAGGGTTTTCGCCCCTATATTCAAATCTTTTTGTTTCTCTCTCTAAAATCAGGTGAAAGCTTTTCTTCTCCTCCACCATCGCCGCCATTTGCAACTCGATTACGTCCCTGGCAACCACAGCAACAACCTCGTAAGATTCTCATTCTTTCTTCTTCTTGCATTTCTTTCTGAGATTTCGTTCTCAGATTCACCTGCTTCTAGGGCTTCGAACACACCCATTTTCAGATTTTGTTCTATTTCGGAGTTTCTATAGTATTCATGGTGGATGAAAACGAAAATGCCCTCAAACCCAGTAAACTTAGGAAGCTTTGTGAAACCCTTGCAGCCATGGCGGCTTTCAGGACTGAGTATAATATTCTGAATAACGTAGGGCTTGAACTCGCCCCTTTAGGTGCGGACAGGGATGCGGGTTCATGGGATAGAATGTGTATCCCTATCGTTGCTATTGTCGAAGGTGGAGTCCGTTACCCCCTCCACCCATTGCTTTGTCATGTCTTAAATTGGTACAGTCTTACTCCCATGCAAGTTTCAACAAACATATTTAGACTGATAATGGGGGTTGCAGCCCTAAACAGGATTCTGGGTACCCAACTAGGAATTTGGGATATTCAGTGGTGGTATAGCATCGTGCTAAACCCTGAATACAACACTTATTATTTCAAGGTTAGAAAAGCAGAAAAGCGTCTCGTGCTAAACTTGCTAGATTCTGCCCATGATCATGAAATTGACTTCCACTACGTCATTGGAGGCTTCGAGCCAACGGGAAAAGACGGTAAAGTGGTGGGCTTTCACTGCCCCCACATATGGGGTTACCCACGTATGCTCCTAATTTGTTTCGTGCTTCTTATAATTTTTGTTTACTGCTTTCCTGCACTTTCTAACTCTTGTTTATGCTTTAATCTGCAGCAACTAATGTTAACAAGTGCCCTAGATAAGAACCCAACTACGTCCGAATAGCAAAAATCAACAGGGTCTTTAAATACATAGGAGAGCCTGGTACTTTGTCAGCTGGTCGGGGACGTAATGCTGACATGCTATTAGGATATAACCCTACTTACAAAGGAGTTATCGGTAGAAGACTCAGCAACCCTAGCACCAGTGTTGCCTTGACCTCATCTGCTCCCCAATCTAGGAACCTAAGGTCTAGTGCTGGGTAACAATTGCCGGGCAACGAGGTGAAGTGCCTATCTCCGAAGGTGTCCCGTTGCCACGTTTAATGGTCAAACGGTCCACTCAATGACAAGCCGAACAACCAGCTCCAAATCGTGACACCAGTCAATCTTCATCATCCGGGTATTCTCCATCTCCACTAAATTCAGGTACAATGTCTCATCAACCCCAAAATCTAAGTTCCCTTCTCACTGTGTCTGCACGAGGACGTGGTATCTCTGGTTAGGTCCCATCTATTGTCATGCCCCTCTGCCATCTCGTCGTAACACGGGTACCCGATCCACGTTGTCTCCTCAGGGGTTCGACGCCGTGCTTGAAGCCAGTGACCCCCATCGGGACAAACGTGCAAGAGCTAAGGACCTCATGAACGCTGCCGCGTAGCTTGATGTACCCCTCCAACAGCCCCAGTCGGCGACCACCCAAGTGCTTCCTTAGACATGGGCTCCCCAACTCATAAGGGGAGACCGGCCCGTTCATGTCGAGGATAATGCCAGTTCCTCAAAAACCGCGCTTGCACTTGCCCAAGGGTTACTGTTACTAGTGGGCATGCAGAAGGAGTTTGGGTCTCCGCCAAATCGGCTAGTATCCACTAGTCTCATTAGTAGGATCCAGGTAAAAATGTCTTCACATCCTTAATCAAATTACTAATTTTCTTGTACTTTATTGGTTCTCAATTTCTTTCATCGTACTTGGTTGTCTTAGTTTATTCAGAAGATGGTGGTGCTTGGCCAGAAGCTACAAGAGATAGAGCCCGAGCGGAACAGATTCTTGAGGGACAACACCAGGCAGTTGCAGACTATCACCAGGCTGGAGAGAGAAAGAGAGAGACAAGGCAAAGCTGAAGGCGGATAGATTAAAGACGAAGCTAGAAACTGCTGAGGACAGCCTTAGCCGAGCACTGTTTGAGATTGACAGTACTAAGAAGGCTGCTTATGCTGATGGCTATCAAAAAGGATTTGATGCTACAACAGCCAGCTATGTTGAACAAATGCCGGCCATTCAAGACCAGATTTGGGCTGCATCCTGGGAGGCGTGCTTAACGAAAGTTGGTGTTGTAGATGATTCTCCCCTCTGGGTTGAGAATGACTTACCAAGCAACCGTGCACTGACCACCCATGAACCCATGGAGAATCTGGAAGATGATATTGAGCAGCAGATTGAGGAGTTTGCTACATCCCTATAGAATCTCATGATGCCTCAATTGACCGTTCGCCTGCTCGGGAAACACACGATGAGACCATCAACCTGGAAGAGAATGTTGCTGGAGGTGGTACCAATACTAAGGTTAATGCAAAAGCTCCAAACGAGTCTCTTCCAGAGGTCCAAGATTTGGACTAACTTAGTAAGTACTCCTCTTGCCCTCCTAATACTTAGAGTAATTTGCAGGTCCTGCGTGACCGTAGTTTTTAGCCCTGCGTGGCACCAGCATACTTCAATACTTTGATAACACA
The DNA here is from genome assembly GCA_019656835.1 of Rhododendron ovatum. NCBI lineage: Eukaryota > Viridiplantae > Streptophyta > Magnoliopsida > Ericales > Ericaceae > Rhododendron > Rhododendron ovatum. The sequence goes on along the minus strand of CM033791.1, from coordinate 21,413,521 downwards.
GGTATTCGGCCCTTAGCAGCATAACATTTGTTTTGTGGCTGTGCATGGCCTGGTTATTTTGTTTGGCCCTTCGTGGCCCTTTGGTAGGATCAAGTCAACTGTCTTTCATTACAGTAGTCTTATATTAGCATCATACAAGTTAAAACATCTCTATGCTTACCAGGTTTATCCCATATGTTTGTATGCATGTGTTCGATTTTATACAAGTATCTAACAAAAAACATCCAAGTGTTTCACACTTAGACGAAGGTTGGCGTATGCTTGTGCGCTGTTTAAACTGTTCATACTATTAGACATATTTCGTCAAGTATGCACCCAAGTGTTTCATACTTGCAATAAATGCAAGTTTCTCGAACTTGACATAAGTTTCTCATACTGTCTCAAAGTTTAAGTATTCTCGTATTTATACAAGTACCCAAGTTACTCATACTTGGATTGAAGTATTCTCGTAATTCATACATGTACCCAAGTTACTCATACTTGGATAACTCTTAGCGTTTAATCGTACGCAACTAAGGCATTCGTGCCTAGTCCCCGCCTGCCAATACGAATCAAGAAAAAGGGAAAACAAAGTCAAGGTTCGTATTGAAACGGATATAGAAGAACAAAGAAAGAACAAAAATTGACAAAAACTCATATGCACTATAACAGTAGAATTTTATTTAGAATCCTTAGACTCAAGGGGGAGTTACTCGTACCCCTTACAACAAACAAATAAAGAACAAGGGAATTTCATTTGTAACTCCCACATAATCACGTTATGCATCCTAAAACAGAATGAAAAAGAATTTGAAGTCTTTCAAACAAAGAACTTTCTTAAATTGTGGACATTCCAAGGCCTTGGGACCGGGTTCCTGTCTAGGTCCGCCAATTGATAGGCCCCTATGCCCACAATTTCAGTTACTCGATATGGGCATTCCCAATTGGCTCCCAGCTTGCCCTTGTTCGCCACTTTGGTATTGCCGAGCACCTTTCATAGTACAAGGTCTCTAATACAAAATTCCCGTGGGTGAACGTGCTTGTTGTAGCTTTTCATCAGTTGCTCCTGATAAGAGGCCAAATGCGCCAAAGCCCTCTCTCTGGTCCAACTCAATTTCTAGGGCCCTGTCATTTCCCCCACTTTCAACCAATGTTGTTTTGTTGGTTGGTAGACCAACCTCCAATGGCATAACTGCCTCTGTACCATATGCCAGCGAATAGGGGGTCTCTCTCGTAGACCTCTTAGGCGTTGTTCGGTGCGCCCATAGGACCAGTGGTAGCTCATTGGGCCACTTTCCCTTTGCTTTGTCCAACCTTTTCTTGATCCCATCAAGAATGGTTTTATTAAATGCTTCCACTTGCCCATTACTCTAAGAGTAGGCTGGGGGTGAGTAAAAGTTTCTTATCCTATACTGGGAATAGAAAGCTTTGAATTTCTTCTAGAATTGTGCCCCATTATCAGTAATCAAAGAGTAGGGGACCCCAAACCGAGTAATAATGCTTTTTCACACGAACCTTTCTATCATAGACTCTGTGATTTAAGCCAAGGGCTTTGCCTCAATCCACTTTGTGATGTAATCTGTGGCTACCAATAGGAACTTTCGATTTCCAGTTGCCATGTGGAGTGGACCCACAATGTCCATCCCCCATTGAGCAAATGGCCAAGGGCTTGTTAATGGCATCAAATCCTCAGCTGGTGTTCTAATCATTGGTGAAAACTTCTGACATTTCTCACAAATTTTCATGTAGACTTTGGCATCCTCTTGCATATGTGGCCAGCAATATCCCTGAGTTATTGCTCGATGGGCTATGGTTCTACCCCCTGGATGACTACCACAAGTCCCTTCATGAATTTCGTGAAGGAATTTCTGCACCATCTCGGGATGCATACAAAGCAGATATGGTCCTGTAAAGGACATTCTGTATAGCTTTCCCTCTTGTGACAGTCAAAACTGTGTAGATTTGTCTTTATCTTTTGAGACTCCTTCTTATCAGAGGGGAGCATTTCATCTCGTAAAAGCTTCACAATTGGATCCATCCAACTTGGTCCTTGGTTCACGTCCAACACCATCTCCACAGTTTTTCCAATGCTTGGCTCACTAAGATAATCTACTGCTAACTTCCTTTTAAACCCAGTTGGTATGGCCGCAACCAACCAAGCCAAATAATATGCGTGAGCATTCTGTCCAGAACTTATCTACTCAATGTAAACCTTCACGAAAGTATCAAGCAGATCCTTGGTTGCCTCCACATAGGCCGCCATCTTTTCACTCCGGGCTTTGTACTCCCCGGACAACTGATTCACCAAATGTTGTGAATCACAATATACCATGATTCGTTTTGCTTTCAGGGTCCTTGCACTCTTTAGACCTATCAAGAGTGCCTCGTACTCTGCCACATTATTTGATGCATTGAAGCCCAGCTGAATAGACAATTCCATCATCACTCCTTCAAGAGGAAATAGTACTACACCAATCCCTGAACCTGTGTTGCACGTTGATCCATCAATGAATATTTTCCATTCTAGAGGGTCCTATTCGGCTGTGGCCTTACCTTTCTTAACAGGTAGCCCAAGTGTCTCTTCCTTTCTCATAGGAGGTTGGGGTGCCACTACAGGTGAGAATTCTGTCATAAAATCAGCCAACACTTGGCCCTTGATTGCGGTGCGCGGTTGATAGTTGATGTCATTCTGGCTTAACTCGACGGACCAAGTCGAGATTTGTCCTAAGAAATCTGATTTTCATAGCAGTGATTTCAATGGAAACTCTGTATAAACCATAACCATATGGCTCTGGAAGTAATGAGGTAACTTCCTTCTGGCTGTCCTTAATGCCAAGACCAATTTCTCAAGGGGCAAATATCTCGTTTCTGCGTCCAGCAACGTTTTACTCACATAATATATTGGGATTCGTTCGGATCCCTTATCCCTTAACAGAACCGCACTCACAGCATGTTAAGAAACTGTTAAATACAAAACCAAAGACTCACCCAGCTCTGGGGTTGACAGAAGTGGGGCTTCTGTCAAATACTTCTTCAAATTCTGGAAAGTCTGCTCGCATTCTGCTCCCCATTCATATCCTTCCATTTTCTTTAAAAACTGGAAAAAGGGCCTATACTTATCACTAGACCGGCTGATGAATCTATTGAGGGCTGCAGCCATTCCAGTTAACCTTTGGACTTCTTTCATTGTCCTGGGACTTCGTAGCCATTGCAAGGCTGTTATTTGATTGGGATTTGCTTCTATCACTCTTATGGTCACAAGGTGACCCAAAAATTTCCCAAAACCAACTCCAAACGCACACTTCTAGGCGTTGAGTTTTAGTTTGTACTTCATCAGGATTCGGAAGGCCTCCTTCAAATCCACTATATGTCCTTGTCTGCTTTTACTCTTCACCACCATATCGTCTATGTAAACCTCCATGGTTTTTCCAAGCAACTTTTTGAACATGATGGTTGCCAGCCTCTGGTACGTTGCCCCTACATTTCTTAGCCCAAAGGGCATGACACTATAATAGTACAACGTTTGTAGTGTAATGAAGGAAGTCTTCTCCTGATCAGGCCTAAACATGGCAATCTAATGATATCTCGATATGCGTCGAGAAAACTCATCCGTTCGTATCCAACAGTTGCGTCAACCAACTGGTCTATCCTTGGAAGAGGGAAGCTGTCCTTTGGACATGCTTTGTTTAGGTCCATGAAATCTACACACACGCGCCGCTTCCCATTCTTCTTTTTTACAACCACAGTGTTGGATAGCCACTCCGGGTAGTAAACCTCTCGCATTGCTTTGGCCTCCAACAAACAGTCTACCTCTTCGATAATAGCATCAACATGTTGCACAGCTGCCCTTCACTTCTTCAGAATCACAGGCTTATGCTAAGGATCTACATTTAAGTGGTGGCAGATCACATCTGTATCTACTCCGGGCATCTCCTCTGGTACCCATGCAAACACATGAACATGTTCTTTTAAGAAACCCATCAATTCGGCTTCTTTTTCTGCTGGCAATGATTCCCCAATTAGAAAATACCTTTCAGAATCAGTCTCGTTGATCTGTATTTTCTTTAAGCCTTCTACTTCTTTTTCTGCTAGGTTTCTTCTGATGTCCTCGATAGTCGGTTGATCCGGTACTTCTATTGTATGAACATGATGGGCCTATAGGACTTTTTTGATGATGGAAATCAAGCACTGTTGTGCTACCTTCTAATTACCCCTGATATTTTCAACCCCATTAGATCTTGAGAATTTCACCATCTGGTGGTAAGTAGAGGAAACAACCCTCATCTTATGTAACCAGGTCCTCCCTATAATCGCATTATAGGAGGATGGAACATCCACAACCAGAAAATTAGTTCTCAAAACTACTGATCCTACCCGAACAGGCAGCGTTACCTTCCTAAGAGGCCACACTGCTCCTGCATCAAACCCAACCAAGGGTGTTGTTGATTGCTCTAGGTCTACCTGGGCCAATCCCAATTTCTTAAATGCATCATAATACAATACCTTTGTGCAACTCCCTGAGTCCACAAAGATTCTCTCGATGTCATACTCCCCAATTCGTAGGGTAATGAATAAAGCATTGTTATGAGGAAGCTGGACTTCCCCCAAATCTTCATCTGTAAAGACTATGCCTTCGTTGCATACGTCACTTTCTCGTCCCCTTTTGCTTCCCAACTGCATAACGTGCTAGTCGTGTTTAATTTGCCTGCGAAGCAGTCTCACCTCGTTTCTCGTATAAGGTGTGGCCAATCCATGTATCATATGGATCACACCTTTTGGATTCTGTTCGTAATCCATCTCTAATGCTTTCCCATTATCCCTAGGCTCCTCTTGAATAAATTCTTTGAGATAACCTCTAGAGACTAGATCGTCGAGATGCCTTTTAAACATCTCACAATCCTCAGTCATGTGGCCCCAATCTTTGTGGTAACTGAAGCGCTAACTCATAGCCCGCTTCGTGTCTTTATCTCCTTCTAATCTCGGAGGCCACTTAAAATAGGGCCAATTCTTTATTCGATAAAGAATCCTATAAATAGGTTCTTTCCAAGCCGTTGTTATTGAAAAGAACGACTTGGGATCAGGTGCTTGCCTTTCTTTGTACGGCTCTTTCTTAGCCTGCCCATACTCTTTCTTTTCTCGATAAATCTTGGGCTCTAGTTCTTTAATTTCTTTGTGAGCCCCTTTGGTTGTTCAGCGATGACCTTGCTATCCTCTTAGAGTATATAATCCTTCATCCTGGCATGTTGTTCAATCCGCTCCATTAACTTTGCTAATGTTGCTACAGGAGTCATGTTCAGTGACTGGCGCAACTCTCTCCTAACAGGCAATCCCGTTTTAAATGTAGAAATTGCGTATTCCTCGTTACAACTTTCAATCTCATTGAAAGTCTCCCAATATATCTTTTCATAGTCTCTGATCAGCTCAATTTCCCCCTGTTTCATCGCGGAGAGGCTTTCAAACGTTTTGGGGGCTCTCCTGCTTGTCAAAAATCGAGAAGTGAACTCTTCAGCCTACTACTTCCATCGTATGGAGCATGGTCCCAACTTATGGAACCACGATAAAGCCACCTTCCCCAGACTTGACGGGAACATTTTGCACATGATGGCATCATCCCCTTCATGCATGAACATAGCTTGCTGGTAATGTTGTATGTGAGCAACGAGGTTCGCGTTTGTCTCGTAAAGAACAGACGCACCGTGCTTCACTCTACTCGGCAATCGTGCTTCCTGCAACTTTCTTGTAATAGGGGAAACTTCTATATTACTGAACGCCTTTCGTGCTGCTTCCTTTGTAGTTGTAGTTCCTTCCTTACGTTCCTTAGTTTTATGAGCCCCAGACTTATTCCAATCGGTGTCAGGTGTCTCGTACTTGTCCCTATGGTGTTTTCTGGTACCTTCTTCGAGTGAAGAACTTCGGTTCCTGCTTCTCCTTTTACGTGGAGAAGCCCTTCGTCGACTTGGACTCTTGCTCCTTCTTTTTCGTGAAGAAGATCTTTTCTGTCTTTAGGTAAGACTCCTACTCTTGCTCCTGCTCCTTCCGTGTGAAGGAGCATCTTTGTATTTTACCATAGTCCTTTTGCCTCCTCTGGAATTTCTTCATGAAAGTCTAGAATCCTCAGGGTGCTTTTGAATCTGTTCTAACTCTCGGATCTCATACTCTCATCTTTTAATTAATCGAGCAAACTCCTTGATCTCCTACCTCTTTTTATCGAGGATGACTTCATTATTGTGCACACTCCTCGAATATGCAACCGACTCTCCTCTACAATGGGATTTGCTCCTTCATGTGGATTTTGTGGCCGGCCTACCCTGCTTATTCTTAGAGCCATCCAGGACAGTTAGAGGGTTACCTTTGCTAGCTATTTTCTTCCCATGTCTGCCATTGGGATTTCTCGGAGCGTCTGGTGGGGATTTATCTCCTCCCCCACCTGGTAGATTCTTTGGGTCAAACGGCATTTTTGGATCTCCTTCCATCATGGTTGTTTTTCAAAGAGAACTCTTTCATTTCCCACAGGCAGTGCCAATTGTAGGTGGACAAAATCAAAGGATGCTTTATATAGCACAAGTTTGAAACGGCTATTCGTACCTCTTCATCGGAACCCTAGCTTGACGTCGAAACCCTAATCTACAAAATAGACAAGGGGTGAGCACACCTTTGCCTCCTTGGCAAAGGCCCTCCGATGCCTAATATAGTATCACGTACTAGCGTATGAATGCAACGTATTGCGTACCTCTTTTCTCTAGGTTTACCTTGTTTATATAGGCATATGGATACTTGCTGCCCAAGCATCCTTGTCACCCTAGGTTTCCTATCTCGTATGGGAAACCTAGGATATCGTGGATTCTTATTCTCTTATCAATTAATTACCTTAGTCATTTTAGGACTCTTTTCCATAGCAGGCCGAACATCCTATTTCCATTGGGTATCTTTCCTAGATCCAACATTCTCAGGATCTCATCCCTTACGGAATACCATTGTTCTGGGACCTTCTAGAGCGTTCCTTCTGCTTTAGCACTCAAGGTTGCTTCTTCAAGAGTTCTTTCTCTATTCAACCTTGTCATTGCCGAACAGGCCACCTGGACAGTGACTTCACATGTCTCTGAACTTTATCAATTACTTGGACCATTGACTTCTTGTGTCTTTGGTCCTCATCGCCGAACATCGCCCGCATCGGCAGTATGACTTGTCTCATCTACCACATGCTCGGTTACTATCTGCACCTGTTCGAGATTTACCTCCCTACATTGGGGAATCAAAGACCGAAAGTAAACTAATCTGGAAGTCTAAATTGGGGTGTCTACAATTTTCTGAAATTCCACAAGTATTTTTCAAGTTAGGCTCTCTTTAATCAATACTCTGAAAAGATTACACAAATGAACAACCGAAAAAGTTCCAGGTTGGAAAGGCTGGATATGAGGATCCAGATAGAATTGCCATTTCCTTCCTCAACAAGCATAGAGCAATTGTTGTTTTTAACAGAATTTTGAGGGATTGTTCGCGAGTGTATTAAGTTCAAAGTATGGATTAAGTTTCCTCAACAGAGTCACCACTGTGGGCTTCCAGAGCCCGGGGCCTTTTGGACCCCTTGCTCGTTTTTAGAAGGGTTTTGATTTTTGAAAAATAAAAGAATGTCACCACCCGAGTTTCTATAAGATGGTTTGCCACCTAAGAAACCTTGAACTTGAAAGTGATATTTGAGTTTGAAAATAAACCAGAGATTTTGAGCTCAGCCAGGTTACGAAAAGGAAAGATTTTTGTTCGGCACCCTTCTTCCCTGATACGGAGATTAGTCTCTATTAAATATTTGTGGGATTTTTTTAGAAAATGCTTACATCCTTAACCTTTAAAAACATGTAGCAAGTAAAATGTATGGTATAAGCATGTGCTGAAGTGTACAGTATATACAGAAGTAGAATAGAACATAAAGTTATATGCGATGAATGAAAAGAATACAACCTGTTGAAAACTTCAGGAAATTGAGACAACTCCTTTGCGCTGGGGTCCAAGTGCCCAACGCAAAGCACCTATCCAGATCAGTTTCTAAAAATATTTTCTTTTTATCTAAACTGTGGATTAATTGGTAAAAATGCATGGATTATAGCTTTGGAAAACCTTTTGAGGTGCTTCTAGATGAAGTAGTAAAAAGACAATATTGAAAAGTATTGAAAATGAGTAATGAATGCTAGAAATGGACGTAAAAGCCCTTGGACCCCATTGATATTTGAAATAATCAGCAAGCCCAGGAGGAGCTGCTTTGCACTGGGGAGTTAATGCCCAATGCAAAGCACTCGTGATCACATTTTTTTCATAACTAGAGCCCATGATCGCTTTAGCCTATTTGTATCCCTACTTTGGGTTCCTGGTTTCCTCAGATGAACAAAATCCAGAATGTAGGTAGCTTACTACCTTTTGAATGCTTGATCAATATTTTTGAGCTTCGGTTTGAATGGTTTGATGATTGTTTCAAGTTAAGGAACAACGAAGAAGCTTCTTTACGGTGGAGTATTGAGGAAGTAGAGATTTGGGGGTGAAAATTGCGTTTTTCTCTTCAAATATAAGACATTTCAAATTTTTCTTCAAGTATATATGAAGAAAAGCCAACATATATATATATATATATATATTCTAGAGAGAGAAAGGAGCTCCAAACTTGAAGAGAGTTTCAAGAATGGCAGGAGTATATTGTGTCCTTTTTTAGTTGCTCTAAACACCCCTATTTATAAGAAAAAATGGAGGGGTGTCTATACAGAATTAGAGTCGGCTAGATGCTTTGTAGGGGTCATGATGAGATTCCTGCAGTAGTCAAAACTGTCAGAAATAGAAAAAATTCCCTAGCGCTGAGGAGGTTGTGTTCAGCGCTGGGCAGTCTGTTGGACATCTTTGTGCTTGGCAGTTGATGCCTTGTGCTGGGCAATTGATGGATTCAGATTCTGGGATACTCAAGAATCATTGATCAAGCCTTTTTTTTTTTGGTGGCTTAGCTTGAAATTAAAAAAGGTTAATCGAGTGTACAGCCTACAAGGGGCATACCCTAGGAGGAAAAAAGAAAAGAAAAAGAAGAGTGAAAAAACTGTGATAACCCATGCACAACCCGCATGGAGAGTAAAGTAGAGTAATGTAACATAACAACATGCAATGTGGTTTGGTATCCTACCCCTCGTTGCACTGTCCATTTATCAAGAAAGATAGAGACGGGGATGGGATAAAGGATGATACAAACCATGCAATGTAATGCAAGTAATAATAGATAATGATAACTACCTACTATTGGCACATCCTGCCAGGCTAGGATATAACATAAATAGTCACGATCGGATAATGACCAGTTAATGAAACATCACTGAGGAAAAGCAGTACATAGCAACTCGTATCGAGGGAAAATTGAACAACTACTATAGAGGAACAAGGCACCAAAAAGAGGCTCAAACCGGAGATGTCGACATCCGACAGGGGGCCCAACCCTGCACACCATGCCTGCCCATTTCTGCCCAGATTATTACTCCCTTAACCAAATTCCCAAGGCTTGACAGAAAACAACCCGCTCTCAACCAACTACCAATCACCACAGACTCCAGAGATGGGATATGCAAACCAAGATACTAATACTCCAATCAAACCCAGAGTAACAAGCATAATACCCACTTCTAAAAGAACAGCTACTACAAAGGGGCTAGGCACCGAGAAGAGGCTCGAACTGGAGATGTCGGCATTCGATAAGGTTACCCTTCCAAGTACCCTGCACACCACGCCCATTCCATCCAGACTACTACACCCTCATCCTAATCCCCTAGGCTCGCTATAATCTAAAAGTGGGACAGTTCAAGTACCATTAACAGTTCATTACCACTGAATTGTGGCCACTCGAACCGCAGGAGAAACTAAGTTGCCCTTGTCAATTAGTGCACTAACACCAATCTAATCAATGATAGCCCGCGAAGCTACCCTTTTCAATCAGTGCATGACCACCAATCTAGTCGATGATAGCCCCAGTCACACCACACTACGCTAAAGAACTAGGCCAGTGAATCAAAGAATCATGAAATTTGATGGAGCTCCACAACAAGTTGCACAGCATTTGAGCCCCAAATTGGGCAATGTGCCCAATAACTAAACTGGGCATGAGCCCTCAATGGCTTGAGTGTCTAGTAGCTAAACTGGGCATGAAATGAGCCCCGGGTTTGGGTAAATGTGCCCAGTATCTAAACTAGGCAGAAGTATGAATATGCATAGCGAAACAATGCATTTCTGCTGGTGACTTGCGCGCGCCAAATTTTAGTACGTGTGCGTGCATCCAGGCTTAGATTCTCAAAGAACAAGAGCATAGCTGAATATCATGGACAATTTGTAGACACCCAATCTAGGTCTCCCAATTGATTTACTTCATTTTTCGGTTTGTTGTTTCCCCAATGATGAATTGGATCAAATAGCAGTCTTGAGGACGAAAAGGTTTGAACTTGGAGTGCTTGGAACCCCTTTTAAACCCCAAAACCCTTCCCCTCTCGTAACCTAGCTCCCGAACCCCAGATATGGTTATGACAGACTAGTGCTTTTGTTTTTCAAATCAAAAATAGAGTATAAGTGTAACGCCCCTGAATTTTGGTCTCTGAAAATTTCGTTAAATATTTGAATTTTATTTGAATTACTTATTTTCTCTTGAGTGACTATATGATTTCTCATTTATTTCGTCGAAGTTAGATTTTGGTCTTGACTAAAAACCCTACGTGACTAATTTGGTTAGTTTCCAACCGACTAGTTGGAGGAACCGAGCAACCAACTTACCCAGTTACTCGATGAACCTTTTGGACCTTTTGAAACTTTTGAACTTTTGCTTTTATCCATTGGTCCATAATGGTTAGGGTAATTTTTACCCATTGGACAATAGTCTTTCCTTTATTATATTTTGGTAAGTACAAGGATATAATATTTTAATGGGTTTATAAACACATGTGCTAGTACTTTTATTCTTTGTTTATTGGGTATTCTTCCACCCCTCCATTATCCATTGGTTAATAACTACAAGGGTAATTTTTGTCCATTGGATAATAAACTTTTTATTTTAAAAGTACATGTAGTCTTTTTAAAATATTATTTTAATAAAAGGTACTTGTACCTCTTTTGTCCAATGGTTATTAAAGGCAAGAAGAATTCTTATCCATTGGGTAATAACCATTAGGGAAGTTAGTAACCCTTGGGTAATAACTCTTTTAACCAAATAAAGTATCGATGTGACTAGGGAACCTTCCAATAAAGTTGATTTGACTAGTCAACCTTTTCAACCCTAGAAATTTCTTATTTATTTTCTTTGATTGTTTTGGATTTATTCTTTGTCCATTGGACAATAAATGTTAGGGGAACTAATATCCATTGGATAATAGAAACCCAATTCTTTATATTAAAAGGGTTTAATGAAAGATTTGATCAAAGTACTATTATAGACTTTTATAAAATTTCTTTAAAGTACTTTTTGATTATTTTACTATAAAAGTTCCCTAGTTATTATTGTCCATTGGATAATAAATGTTAGGGGATTTATTATCCATTGGGTAAAAGGATTATTCTTTCAACTAGTACTAGGGTTTTAATAAACTAGTCTTTTCTAAAAATTCCCCATGTGATGAAGTACCAAAATATTTTATTTGAAAGTACTTGTTAGCTTTGTAGCCTTTAAGGCCTAAGTTTTCCTAAAGTACCCTTAATATTATTTTGTATTGGGGTTTTGTACCCAATTGGTTTAATTTATGGGGAGTTGATTCTTCCTAGATTACAAAGTACCCTAGTTTATTTATTTTCATCAACATGTGCCTAAAATTGAATTTCTTTAATATAAGTACTTTGTACCTTTCTTGCATTTGTATATATATGTATATATGTGTGTGTGTGTACTTGAGAGAGAGAGAGAGAGAGAGAACCCGAGAGAGAGAGGGAGAGAGATGCCGAGAGAGAGGAGGGAGAGAGGAGAGAGAGAGAGGAGGAAAGAAAGAGGAAGATAGGTTGCACCTTGACTTGACTTTCCTACATCTTTCAAGTCCATGGGAGAATCTTTCCCCTAACCAAACTTAACTCCCCATTGTACTTCTAGGATTGGTTAGTACCCAAATCTTGTACCATTGTCTCCTTCTTTCCAAACAAATCTTCCATAATCAATCCAAGGACTAAACCTAGCCTTGCAAGCTACCCTATTAGGCCTAAGTCTTTTTAAGCCTAATGACAACCTATGATGGACCTTTATGACACAATCCTAGCCTTTATTAGCCTTAGACCTTGACTACAAGCTAAACCTAGATTATAATTACCTAAAAAGCCTAAGATCTTAGTTGATTACATAGCCTTACACCTAAGATTTGGATTGGACAAGGCATGACTTGGTTGAAAGGTTGATTTGATGACTTAATGGAACAAATCCATGGGAGATATAGAGAGAGAGAGGGCCGGCCATAGAGAGAGGGGGAGAGCCAAGAATTTTGCCTATAAATAGCACCCCATGTTTGCCATTCAACTCACACCTTCACCTAGCAACTTCTCTCTCTAGAAAAATTGTGTTCTTTCTTTGTTCTTTCTTTTGTTCTTCATGTTCTTGAGTTGTTCTTGAGTTCTTCAAGAAACTCAACCTAAGCCGCCACTAGACCGCCACTCGACCACCCTTCGATCCATAAAGTAGAGTAGTGTTAGTCAAGATTAGTTTTCGAGAGAAACCATTCTCTTTCGAAGCTACCGGAGGCATACCGTAGGACGTTACTCCGTCCGACCATCGACATACTTTCCGACCACCGACTAACCTTCCGTAGCCGACTACCGCCAAGGAGTAAGGTAGTTATCCTCACCTACTATCCCAAATATAAAGTAGTTTTGAATATAAGTTCATTTAAAAAGTAACTTTGATCGTTATGTTTAAAGTAGATAAGGTTATCTTTTGTTGAGAACATATGAAATGCATGATGTTCATTGTTGTGATTCAAGCATGTTATGTAGTCTAAAGTTTGATGATCTTGTTGGATTCATTTTGAGATTTATAAATGTTTGTTATGTGGAAAAAGTCCTACACCACGGAGTCGTTGCATGATAACGTGACACAAGAACCGAGAAAGTAGAAACATGACACCTAGGGTGAGGATAATGATGAGATGTGTTTTGAAACCGCAATGTGGCCGGACTTAGTAGCCCGTTGTGTGTATGAAAACTCGTAATGTGGCCGGACTTGGTAGCCCATTGCGTGGATTGTGAAAACCACAATGTGGCCGGACTTGGTAGCCCATTGTGAAGATTGCCAATGCGGCCGGACTTGGTAGCCTCATTGGTAATATGGCTTGGTTATCCGCGGAGAGGAGCCAATGCAAGTTTTGTGTGCCAATGGGAACCCGGCGCGGCGGAACCATTGTGAGGATACTCGGGAACCCCTCGCGGCGGAACCGAGGTTGGGTGTGTAGCTTGGTTGTCCGCGGTACGGAGCCAATGCAAAACGATTTTGAAAGGTTGGTTTGAATGTGAAAGTATTGACACGGTCTATGACGAGTCGCGTAGGAGAAACAAAGAGAATCTTGGACACCAACGATAGATGATTAACGAATGTGGATGTGTGATTGCTAGTGTGGTTATAAATGATTTACTGTTGTAAGGTTGGTGGGTAAGGATTTCCTATTGGGCATTGTAGCTCACGGTGTTGCCTTCTTTGGTGACCCTGACATATTATATTGGTGGTGACGCCGGTATAATGTGTCAGACCTCATAGATGAACAGGGTGAGATGTACACCTTGGAGGCCTTCGGAGCCGAGGAGCTAGCCAGGATGGAGGAAGAAGCAGAGCAGTAGATAGGAACCCTAGTTTCCTCTGTTATTTGAATAAAAGCACTTTTGTAAGGTTTTTAATGTAATAATGAGCCAGACTCATTTCGTTTTTATAATAAAATGTTTTATTTAACGTACCCAAAATTCGGGGCGTTACAGCTTGGTATCAAAGCGTTAGGTTCAAAACTCGGCCATGGGTAGAATGGGTAGAACCACGAGATAGTTTACCGTTACACCGTCGAGAATTGAGTTTAAGTTTACCGTCCCAAATTGGGTGGAATTCTGTCGAAACAATCTTCGGATTGAAGCAAGGCGCGGAAATTGGCAGTACCGCTGAGCTGGGAATTCCCGAACAATTGGATGATGACTTAAATCAAGGATCGAGTGTGGGACTTAGAAACTCGAAAGTTTTCTTAGTATTAGCAAAACCCTGTCCTAAAACCATTTCTAATTGAGGTTGAAACCTTTCCTTGTAGATAAACCACCTAGTTAATCTATTGGTTGATGCTCGCCAACTCAAGGACGCCAATAAGGTGACCGAGGAGGAAAACCATGCGGAGGAAGAGGATCTCGAGGAGGACGAGACCCCAAGGGATTTGTGAAGGCCAAAGAGATTGCCTAGGCGTGCTTAGAATAAACCTAGCAACCGTTGTAGTCCTTCGGGATGTAGGATGTTAAGGATTAGGACCGTCTCAACTTGTTGTAGGAAATCTTGTTCTAATCTACTTGTTTTATAGTAGAACTCTATGTTTGTGTTTGTAATTCTATACTTATGTTGTATGATGTTCTTATCTATGAAAAACCTATTTTATTTTTAAAGAGCACCGTTGCATATTATTTGTTAAACTACTTTTTGACCCTTAGTAGGAAGCGCCTTTTTAAGGGAAAAATCGATTCGGTAGACTAAAACCTCCCCTTTCAATTTCCACTCGTAGATGGTGAACCGACGCAGCGGAATAGGATACGAGACCGGTGACTCCTCTAACCCTAATCCCAACCCCGACCTAGCACAAATCATGCAAGCATTCGTCGCTGCCCTGAACGCTAACCGCCAAAACCAAAACCACGACAACGAGCCTATGACCCGAACTCGAGCAATGAACGAGTTCTGCAAACGTCGACCCCCGACCTTCAATGGAGATACCAACCCCACCGTGGCTGAAGCCTGGCTGAAAGAAACCAAGGTGATCCTGGACACCTTGGAGATTACCCGAAATGGAGACCGTGTAGCCTTAGCCACTTACCAGCTGAAGGGAGAAGCCCGTTACTGGTGGGAGTTAATGGAGGCCACCCATGCCATAGCCACCATGACATTTGCCGAGTTTGAAACCCTATTCCTCGACAAATACTTCCCTACACCCCTTCGCCTAACCAAGGAGCAGGAATTTATGAACCTGAAACAAGGGACGATGACCGTGACCTAGTACGCGGCCAAATTTGAAGAGCTATCCCGTTACGCCCCAACCGCTGTAGCAACCGAAGACAGGAAGGCAAGAAGATTCGAGTGGGGGCTGACTACCGCTCGTAGGGCCGTAGTGGCACAGGCCTTTACCACTTATAATGGTGTGGTCCAGTGTGCTCTCCGCTTGGAAAGCGAGGAGGCTGACTTCAAAACTCGATGGAGGAAGGCAACGGGCAACACCGGTGGGCCAATCCGAACCCAAACCCCCAGCGATAGCCGTGGACTCTACTCCACCAAACCCTTTACCCCGTCTCAAGGCAGCCAACCCTGGAAGACTGCAATCTCCGGAAATGGCGAGCAGAAGAGAGGTGGTCGAGACTTAACGACAGTTCGGTGCTACAACTGTCAGGCTATGGGCCACTACAGACACCAATGCCCGCAACCTCAGAAGGAGGGTAATGGGAGGCTTGGACAAACAGGTTTTGTGAAGCAAAACCCTGGAGGCTCATCACAGCAGCAAAATGGGCAAAACAAAGGAAAGCAGCCCATGGGATACCAGCAAAACACTGGAGGGCGTATCTTTGCGCTACAAACTGAGGCACAGGAGCAGAATCCCTCGGTGATCTAAGGTACGATATGATAGTACCTACGTTCAAGCTTTAGCATCCCATTCCGTTGTATTTACTGCCTACGTGACTGCATCAGCACTAGAAACAGAACCCCTAAGCACGAGTATAGAAATAACATCACCATTTAGGGGGAGTATAACTGTTAGTCTAGTGTGTTGAGAGTGCAAATTAGGATTAGCCGACCTGCGCCTAGCTTGCGACCCTCTAGTGCTCGATATGGTGGATTTCGACGTAATCCTAAGGATGGACTGGCGATCTGCACGTCGAGCGGTCATAGACTATCATCAAAAGATGGTGACAGCTTATACCCTAGAAGGAACTCGATTCCTTTTAAGGGGGATAGACGGGCAGCGAGTTCGGCGACGAGGAAATGAAGGTGGCAGAATCCACTACCCGGATGGCCGCTAGTTTCCAGTAAGGAGAAGCCGATAGAATGGAAGTGGGATTTCCACACATCGTGTGCAAGTATGCCGATGTTTTCCCTGAAGAACTTCCTGGCTTATCGCCTTAAGGAGAAATAGACTTCTCTATAGAACTTTAACCGGGAAACGGCACCAATTTCTATGACGCCATACCGAAAAGACCCCTGTGGAACTAAGGGAGATCAAGACCCAATTGCAAGAGCTATTGGACCGGGGGTCTATCAAGCCGAGTACGTTACCATGGGAAGCACCGACGTCGTTCGAGAAGAAGAAAGAAGGCACGCTTCGACTGTGAGAGGATAATCTTCCGTGGCTGTAAAGGTTCTTTCAGTGCCTTTGCGAATATTGAAGAGTATCGTAGGGTTTACCTACTGATGTTCGATGGAATACTCATGCCTTACGATTATGAAGAATGGACCCAATGTTTCCTACTTTTGGAAATGGGTTTAATATCGAGAAGCATGAGGGTTCAACAAGGATGTATTGGGAACGCTCGAGGGATGCTAGTCCACAGGATGATTCGGTGGAAGTTCTGCTTTTGGCGTTAGTATTTACAGTGGAGACCTTACCGAAGACGTACGACGAGGCAAGTTGTTCGACGGCGGAAGCAACTTCAACCCCATCTCGTTAAGCAAGTGATGAGGCTTAATTCGATTGATGGTGACCTACTTCAAATTTTTAAGGGGGATAGTCGATGATTCCGTAGTTGGTTTAGCAACCAAGTCTAACCTGTAGCTGCGTGCCAATTTCGGGGACGAAATTGTTTTAAGGGGGATAGATTGTAACGCCCCTGAATTTTGGTCTCTGAAAATTTCGTTAAATATTTGAATTTTATTTGAATTACTTATTTTCTCTTGAGTGACTATATGATTTCTCATTTATTTCGTCGAAGTTAGATTTTGGTCTTGACTAAAAACCCTACGTGACTAATTTGGTTAGTTTCCAACCGACTAGTTGGAGGAACCGAGCAACCAACTTACCCAGTTACTCGATGAACCTTTTGGACCTTTTGAAACTTTTGAACTTTTGCTTTTATCCATTGGTCCATAATGGTTAGGGTAATTTTTACCCATTGGACAATAGTCTTTCCTTTATTATATTTTGGTAAGTACAAGGATATAATATTTTAATGGGTTTATAAACACATGTGCTAGTACTTTTATTCTTTGTTTATTGGGTATTCTTCCACCCCTCCATTATCCATTGATTAATAACTACAAGGGTAATTTTTGTCCATTGGATAATAAACTTTTTATTTTAAAAGTACATGTAGTCTTTTTAAAATATTATTTTAATAAAAGGTACTTGTACCTCTTTTGTCCATTGGTTATTAAAGGCAAGGAGAATTCTTATCCATTGGGTAATAACCATTAGGGAAGTTAGTAACCCTTGGGTAATAACTCTTTTAACCAAATAAAGTATCGATGTGACTAGGGAACCTTCCAATAAAGTTGATTTGACTAGTCAACCTTTTCAACCCTAGAAATTTCTTATTTATTTTCTTTGATTGTTTTGGATTTATTCTTTGTCCATTGGACAATAAATGTTAGGGGAACTAATATCCATTGGATAATAGAAACCCAATTCTTTATATTAAAAGGGTTTAATGAAAGATTTGATCAAAGTACTATTATAGACTTTTATAAAATTTCTTTAAAGTACTTTTTGATTATTTTACTATAAAAGTTCCCTAGTTATTATTGTCCATTGGATAATAAATGTTAGGGGATTTATTATCCATTGGGTAAAAGGATTATTCTTTCAACTAGTACTAGGGTTTTAATAAACTAGTCTTTTCTAAAAATTCCCCATGTGATGAAGTACCAAAATATTTTATTTGAAAGTACTTGTTAGCTTTGTAGCCTTTAAGGCCTAAGTTTTCCTAAAGTACCCTTAATATTATTTTGTATTGGGGTTTTGTACCCAATTGGTTTAATTTATGGGGAGTTGATTCTTCCTAGATTACAAAGTACCCTAGTTTATTTATTTTCATCAACATGTGCCTAAAATTGAATTTCTTTAATATAAGTACTTTGTACCTTTCTTGCATTTGTATATATATGTATATATGTGTGTGTGTGTACTTGAGAGAGAGAGAGAGAGAGAGAGAGAGAACCCGAGAGAGAGAGGGAGAGAGATGCCGAGAGAGAGGAGGGAGAGAGGAGAGAGAGAGAGGAGGAAAGAAAGAGGAAGATAGGTTGCACCTTGACTTGACTTTCCTACATCTTTCAAGTCCATGGGAGAATCTTTCCCCTAACCAAACTTAACTCCCCATTGTACTTCTAGGATTGGTTAGTACCCAAATCTTGTACCATTGTCTCCTTCTTTCCAAACAAATCTTCCATAATCAATCCAAGGACTAAACCTAGCCTTGCAAGCTACCCTATTAGGCCTAAGTCTTTTTAAGCCTAATGACAACCTATGATGGACCTTTATGACACAATCCTAGCCTTTATTAGCCTTAGACCTTGACTACAAGCTAAACCTAGATTATAATTACCTAAAAAGCCTAAGATCTTAGTTGATTACATAGCCTTACACCTAAGATTTGGATTGGACAAGGCATGACTTGGTTGAAAGGTTGATTTGATGACTTAATGGAACAAATCCATGGGAGATATAGAGAGAGAGAGGGCCGGCCATAGAGAGAGGGGGAGAGCCAAGAATTTTGCCTATAAATAGCAACCCATGTTTGCCATTCAACTCACACCTTCACCTAGCAACTTCTCTCTCTAGAAAAATTGTGTTCTTTCTTTGTTCTTTCTTTTGTTCTTCATGTTCTTGAGTTGTTCTTGAGTTCTTCAAGAAACTCAACCTAAGCCGCCACTAGACCGCCACTCGACCACCCTTCGATCCATAAAGTAGAGTAGTGTTAGTCAAGATTAGTTTTCGAGAGAAACCATTCTCTTTCGAAGCTACCGGAGGCATACCGTAGGACGTTACTCCGTCCGACCATCGACATACTTTCCGACCACCGACTAACCTTCCGTAGCCGACTACCGCCAAGGAGTAAGGTAGTTATCCTCACCTACTATCCCAAATATAAAGTAGTTTTGAATATAAGTTCATTTAAAAAGTAACTTTGATCGTTATGTTTAAAGTAGATAAGGTTATCTTTTGTTGAGAACATATGAAATGCATGATGTTCATTGTTGTGATTCAAGCATGTTATGTAGTCTAAAGTTTGATGATCTTGTTGGATTCATTTTGAGATTTATAAATGTTTGTTATGTGGAAAAAGTCCTACACCACGGAGTCGTTGCATGATAACGTGACACAAGAACCGAGAAAGTAGAAACATGACACCTAGGGTGAGGATAATGATGAGATGTGTTTTGAAACCGCAATGTGGCCGGACTTAGTAGCCCGTTGTGTGTATGAAAACTCGTAATGTGGCCGGACTTGGTAGCCCATTGCGTGGATTGTGAAAACCACAATGTGGCCGGACTTGGTAGCCCATTGTGAAGATTGCCAATGCGGCCGGACTTGGTAGCCTCATTGGTAATATGGCTTGGTTATCCGCGGAGAGGAGCCAATGCAAGTTTTGTGTGCCAATGGGAACCCGGCGCGGCGGAACCATTGTGAGGATACTCGGGAACCCCTCGCGGCGGAACCGAGGTTGGGTGTGTAGCTTGGTTGTCCGCGGTACGGAGCCAATGCAAAACGATTTTGAAAGGTTGGTTTGAATGTGAAAGTATTGACACGGTCTATGACGAGTCGCGTAGGAGAAACAAAGAGAATCTTGGACACCAACGATAGATGATTAACGAATGTGGATGTGTGATTGCTAGTGTGGTTATAAATGATTTACTGTTGTAAGGTTGGTGGGTAAGGATTTCCTATTGGGCATTGTAGCTCACGGTGTTGCCTTCTTTGGTGACCCTGACATATTATATTGGTGGTGACGCCGGTATAATGTGTCAGACCTCATAGATGAACAGGGTGAGATGTACACCTTGGAGGCCTTCGGAGCCGAGGAGCTAGCCAGGATGGAGGAAGAAGCAGAGCAGTAGATAGGAACCCTAGTTTCCTCTGTTATTTGAATAAAAGCACTTTTGTAAGGTTTTTAATGTAATAATGAGCCAGACTCATTTCGTTTTTATAATAAAATGTTTTATTTAACGTACCCAAAATTCGGGGCGTTACAGCTTGGTATCAAAGCGTTAGGTTCAAAACTCGGCCATGGGTAGAATGGGTAGAACCACGAGATAGTTTACCGTTACACCGTCGAGAATTGAGTTTAAGTTTACCGTCCCAAATTGGGTGGAATTCTGTCGAAACAATCTTCGGATTGAAGCAAGGCGCGGAAATTGGCAGTACCGCTGAGCTGGGAATTCCCGAACAATTGGATGATGACTTAAATCAAGGATCGAGTGTGGGACTTAGAAACTCGAAAGTTTTCTTAGTATTAGCAAAACCCTGTCCTAAAACCATTTCTAATTGAGGTTGAAACCTTTCCTTGTAGATAAACCACCTAGTTAATCTATTGGTTGATGCTCGCCAACTCAAGGACGCCAATAAGGTGACCGAGGAGGAAAACCATGCGGAGGAAGAGGATCTCGAGGAGGACGAGACCCCAAGGGATTTGTGAAGGCCAAAGAGATTGCCTAGGCGTGCTTAGAATAAACCTAGCAACCGTTGTAGTCCTTCGGGATGTAGGATGTTAAGGATTAGGACCGTCTCAACTTGTTGTAGGAAATCTTGTTCTAATCTACTTGTTTTATAGTAGAACTCTATGTTTGTGTTTGTAATTCTATACTTATGTTGTATGATGTTCTTATCTATGAAAAACCTATTTTATTTTTAAAGAGCACCGTTGCATATTATTTGTTAAACTACTTTTTGACCCTTAGTAGGAAGCGCCTTTTTAAGGGAAAAATCGATTCGGTAGACTAAAACCTCCCCTTTCAATTTCCACTCGTAGATGGTGAACCGACGCAGCGGAATAGGATACGAGACCGGTGACTCCTCTAACCCTAATCCCAACCCCGACCTAGCACAAATCATGCAAGCATTCGTCGCTGCCCTGAACGCTAACCGCCAAAACCAAAACCACGACAACGAGCCTATGACCCGAACTCGAGCAATGAACGAGTTCTGCAAACGTCGACCCCCGACCTTCAATGGAGATACCAACCCCACCGTGGCTGAAGCCTGGCTGAAAGAAACCAAGGTGATCCTGGACACCTTGGAGATTACCCGAAATGGAGACCGTGTAGCCTTAGCCACTTACCAGCTGAAGGGAGAAGCCCGTTACTGGTGGGAGTTAATGGAGGCCACCCATGCCATAGCCACCATGACATTTGCCGAGTTTGAAACCCTATTCCTCGACAAATACTTCCCTACACCCCTTCGCCTAACCAAGGAGCAGGAATTTATGAACCTGAAACAAGGGACGATGACCGTGACCTAGTGCGCGGCCAAATTTGAAGAGCTATCCCGTTACGCCCCAACCGCTGTAGCAACCGAAGACAGGAAGGCAAGAAGATTCGAGTGGGGGCTGACTACCGCTCGTAGGGCCGTAGTGGCACAGGCCTTTACCACTTATAATGGTGTGGTCCAGTGTGCTCTCCGCTTGGAAAGCGAGGAGGCTGACTTCAAAACTCGATGGAGGAAGGCAACGGGCAACACCGGTGGGCCAATCCGAACCCAAACCCCCAGCGATAGCCGTGGACTCTACTCCACCAAACCCTTTACCCCGTCTCAAGGCAGCCAACCCTGGAAGACTGCAATCTCCGGAAATGGCGAGCAGAAGAGAGGTGGTCGAGACTTAACGACAGTTCGGTGCTACAACTGTCAGGCTATGGGCCACTACAGACACCAATGCCCGCAACCTCAGAAGGAGGGTAATGGGAGGCTTGGACAAACAGGTTTTGTGAAGCAAAACCCTGGAGGCTCATCACAGCAGCAAAATGGGCAAAACAAAGGAAAGCAGCCCATGGGATACCAGCAAAACACTGGAGGGCGTATCTTTGCGCTACAAACTGAGGCACAGGAGCAGAATCCCTCGGTGATCTAAGGTACGATATGATAGTACCTACGTTCAAGCTTTAGCATCCCATTCCGTTGTATTTACTGCCTACGTGACTGCATCAGCACTAGAAACAGAACCCCTAAGCACGAGTATAGAAATAACATCACCATTTAGGGGGAGTATAACTGTTAGTCTAGTGTGTTGAGAGTGCAAATTAGGATTAGCCGACCTGCGCCTAGCTTGCGACCCTCTAGTGCTCGATATGGTGGATTTCGACGTAATCCTAAGGATGGACTGGCGATCTGCACGTCGAGCGGTCATAGACTATCATCAAAAGATGGTGACAGCTTATACCCTAGAAGGAACTCGATTCCTTTTAAGGGGGATAGACGGGCAGCGAGTTCGGCGACGAGGAAATGAAGGTGGCAGAATCCACTACCCGGATGGCCGCTAGTTTCCAGTAAGGAGAAGCCGATAGAATGGAAGTGGGATTTCCACACATCGTGTGCAAGTATGCCGATGTTTTCCCTGAAGAACTTCCTGGCTTATCGCCTTAAGGAGAAATAGACTTCTCTATAGAACTTTAACCGGGAAACGGCACCAATTTCTATGACGCCATACCGAAAAGACCCCTGTGGAACTAAGGGAGATCAAGACCCAATTGCAAGAGCTATTGGACCGGGGGTCTATCAAGCCGAGTACGTTACCATGGGAAGCACCGACGTCGTTCGAGAAGAAGAAAGAAGGCACGCTTCGACTGTGAGAGGATAATCTTCCGTGGCTGTAAAGGTTCTTTCAGTGCCTTTGCGAATATTGAAGAGTATCGTAGGGTTTACCTACTGATGTTCGATGGAATACTCATGCCTTACGATTATGAAGAATGGACCCAATGTTTCCTACTTTTGGAAATGGGTTTAATATCGAGAAGCATGAGGGTTCAACAAGGATGTATTGGGAACGCTCGAGGGATGCTAGTCCACAGGATGATTCGGTGGAAGTTCTGCTTTTGGCGTTAGTATTTACAGTGGAGACCTTACCGAAGACGTACGACGAGGCAAGTTGTTCGACGGCGGAAGCAACTTCAACCCCATCTCGTTAAGCAAGTGATGAGGCTTAATTCGATTGATGGTGACCTACTTCAAATTTTTAAGGGGGATAGTCGATGATTCCGTAGTTGGTTTAGCAACCAAGTCTAACCTGTAGCTGCGTGCCAATTTCGGGGACGAAATTGTTTTAAGGGGGATAGATTGTAACGCCCCTGAATTTTGGTCTCTGAAAATTTCGTTAAATATTTGAATTTTATTTGAATTACTTATTTTCTCTTGAGTGACTATATGATTTCTCATTTATTTCGTCGAAGTTAGATTTTGGTCTTGACTAAAAACCCTACGTGACTAATTTGGTTAGTTTCCAACCGACTAGTTGGAGGAACCGAGCAACCAACTTACCCAGTTACTCGATGAACCTTTTGGACCTTTTGAAACTTTTGAACTTTTGCTTTTATCCATTGGTCCATAATGGTTAGGGTAATTTTTACCCATTGGACAATAGTCTTTCCTTTATTATATTTTGGTAAGTACAAGGATATAATATTTTAATGGGTTTATAAACACATGTGCTAGTACTTTTATTCTTTGTTTATTGGGTATTCTTCCACCCCTCCATTATCCATTGATTAATAACTACAAGGGTAATTTTTGTCCATTGGATAATAAACTTTTTATTTTAAAAGTACATGTAGTCTTTTTAAAATATTATTTTAATAAAAGGTACTTGTACCTCTTTTGTCCATTGGTTATTAAAGGCAAGGAGAATTCTTATCCATTGGGTAATAACCATTAGGGAAGTTAGTAACCCTTGGGTAATAACTCTTTTAACCAAATAAAGTATCGATGTGACTAGGGAACCTTCCAATAAAGTTGATTTGACTAGTCAACCTTTTCAACCCTAGAAATTTCTTATTTATTTTCTTTGATTGTTTTGGATTTATTCTTTGTCCATTGGACAATAAATGTTAGGGGAACTAATATCCATTGGATAATAGAAACCCAATTCTTTATATTAAAAGAGTTTAATGAAAGATTTGATCAAAGTACTATTATAGACTTTTATAAAATTTCTTTAAAGTACTTTTTGATTATTTTACTATAAAAGTTCCCTAGTTATTATTGTCCATTGGATAATAAATGTTAGGGGATTTATTATCCATTGGGTAAAAGGATTATTCTTTCAACTAGTACTAGGGTTTTAATAAACTAGTCTTTTCTAAAAATTCCCCATGTGATGAAGTACCAAAATATTTTATTTGAAAGTACTTGTTAGCTTTGTAGCCTTTAAGGCCTAAGTTTTCCTAAAGTACCCTTAATATTATTTTGTATTGGGGTTTTGTACCCAATTGGTTTAATTTATGGGGAGTTGATTCTTCCTAGATTACAAAGTACCCTAGTTTATTTATTTTCATCAACATGTGCCTAAAATTGAATTTCTTTAATATAAGTACTTTGTACCTTTCTTGCATTTGTATATATATGTATATATGTGTGTGTGTGTACTTGAGAGAGAGAGAGAGAGAGAGAGAGAGAGAGAACCCGAGAGAGAGAGGGAGAGAGATGCCGAGAGAGAGGAGGGAGAGAGGAGAGAGAGAGAGGAGGAAAGAAAGAGGAAGATAGGTTGCACCTTGACTTGACTTTCCTACATCTTTCAAGTCCATGGGAGAATCTTTCCCCTAACCAAACTTAACTCCCCATTGTACTTCTAGGATTGGTTAGTACCCAAATCTTGTACCATTGTCTCCTTCTTTCCAAACAAATCTTCCATAATCAATCCAAGGACTAAACCTAGCCTTGCAAGCTACCCTATTAGGCCTAAGTCTTTTTAAGCCTAATGACAACCTATGATGGACCTTTATGACACAATCCTAGCCTTTATTAGCCTTAGACCTTGACTACAAGCTAAACCTAGATTATAATTACCTAAAAAGCCTAAGATCTTAGTTGATTACATAGCCTTACACCTAAGATTTGGATTGGACAAGGCATGACTTGGTTGAAAGGTTGATTTGATGACTTAATGGAACAAATCCATGGGAGATATAGAGAGAGAGAGGGCCGGCCATAGAGAGAGGGGGAGAGCCAAGAATTTTGCCTATAAATAGCAACCCATGTTTGCCATTCAACTCACACCTTCACCTAGCAACTTCTCTCTCTAGAAAAATTGTGTTCTTTCTTTGTTCTTTCTTTTGTTCTTCATGTTCTTGAGTTGTTCTTGAGTTCTTCAAGAAACTCAACCTAAGCCGCCACTAGACCGCCACTCGACCACCCTTCGATCCATAAAGTAGAGTAGTGTTAGTCAAGATTAGTTTTCGAGAGAAACCATTCTCTTTCGAAGCTACCGGAGGCATACCGTAGGACGTTACTCCGTCCGACCATCGACATACTTTCCGACCACCGACTAACCTTCCGTAGCCGACTACCGCCAAGGAGTAAGGTAGTTATCCTCACCTACTATCCCAAATATAAAGTAGTTTTGAATATAAGTTCATTTAAAAAGTAACTTTGATCGTTATGTTTAAAGTAGATAAGGTTATCTTTTGTTGAGAACATATGAAATGCATGATGTTCATTGTTGTGATTCAAGCATGTTATGTAGTCTAAAGTTTGATGATCTTGTTGGATTCATTTTGAGATTTATAAATGTTTGTTATGTGGAAAAAGTCCTACACCACGGAGTCGTTGCATGATAACGTGACACAAGAACCGAGAAAGTAGAAACATGACACCTAGGGTGAGGATAATGATGAGATGTGTTTTGAAACCGCAATGTGGCCGGACTTAGTAGCCCGTTGTGTGTATGAAAACTCGTAATGTGGCCGGACTTGGTAGCCCATTGCGTGGATTGTGAAAACCACAATGTGGCCGGACTTGGTAGCCCATTGTGAAGATTGCCAATGCGGCCGGACTTGGTAGCCTCATTGGTAATATGGCTTGGTTATCCGCGGAGAGGAGCCAATGCAAGTTTTGTGTGCCAATGGGAACCCGGCGCGGCGGAACCATTGTGAGGATACTCGGGAACCCCTCGCGGCGGAACCGAGGTTGGGTGTGTAGCTTGGTTGTCCGCGGTACGGAGCCAATGCAAAACGATTTTGAAAGGTTGGTTTGAATGTGAAAGTATTGACACGGTCTATGACGAGTCGCGTAGGAGAAACAAAGAGAATCTTGGACACCAACGATAGATGATTAACGAATGTGGATGTGTGATTGCTAGTGTGGTTATAAATGATTTACTGTTGTAA